>JASDDO010000004.1:64964839-66183919 GCA_030015575.1 Agapanthus africanus
TCGAGGATGGTTTCCGGTTCTGGAGAAAACGAATAGGACTATTCAGTTGTCTTTTCTTTTCACCTTCTCTCAGGTTGCGAGTACTCCTTGGTTTAGGAGATAGTACACCTATTACGCAAATTGGATAGTCTTCTTCCAAACCTTAGGCTGGTGCCGAACGGTGGGGAATGAAGAAAACCAATTAGCATAACGATGGTGTGCAGAAGGTATTAAGTTAAGACAAAGCAAGGGATTAGTAGGAGGGCAAAGTAAATTACGACTGATATTCACGACCAAACCAAGTATTTCTTCGCCAATCCTAAATCACCTTTGTATTTCTCCAGGACACTCCGTATCACTGCGAAGATCCACAGTTTATTGGATACTCCATCGTATGGTTATATACGAACTCGAAAGGAACTTGTTCCAGTTCGGGGATGGATTCTGGTTCAGGAGAAATAGGAATAAAGTACATTCAGGTGTCTTCTATCTTCACCTTCTCTCGCATTGCGAGTGTTCCTAGGATTGGGACAGTACACCCATTATGCTTATTGGATAGTCTTCTTCCAAACCATAGGCTGGTGCCGAACGGTAGGGAATGAAGAAAACCATTGGCCTAATGGGGTGTACAGAAGGTAATGACTAAAGACATATAAAGGGATTTGGAGAAGTGGCAAAGAATTATACGGTTACAGTTGTGAATCTGGATAATGGAAGAGGCATTACTAGGAATACCAGGATACCCCAACGAAACATTTCAATGTTTCAGTTTCACTGTGTACTGTTAATAGAAAACTGATTTCCCGATTAGACACTTGCTCCAGGGTATGTATTTACCAGGTATGATTCTCACATCTGTATGGTTTTACAGATGCTGAGTGGGAGTAAGTTATTGGGAATAGGGTGATCATCCTCATTATATCGGGATTCGTTGTAATCGGTGATATTTGAGGAGATCATCCGGGCTGTTTGCCGGTCGGCAAATATTTGGTTTTGAATATCCGCTGTTGTGCACCAATTTCAAATTGATATATCTGTACGTCTATTTTCATAGAGTGAGATATACCTTTTGATATTATGTCGATGACATTTACCTATATCAGTGGATGGTTAGGTAAGGAGCATTAAACAGCGGTGTAATTCTTCTCAACCATAAGTACAGTTTTCAACCTACGACACACAGTGAAAGAGTTGTTAGACTCAGCGGACTTATACAGAGTATTGTATGTTGTCCAGTGTCCATTAGGACAGAGGGGTTGGTCCTCATACTATATTCTGTTTACTTTTAACTTCTCTAGTTCTTAGACATGTGTTTCGTGGAAACACAGGGTCTGAGTTTTGAGGAGTTATAGGTATTTGAATAGAGTAGAGAACCAGGTATAGCAAGTATCGGGATTCTTCAAAGTGATCGAAGATGTAGATACTTGTGTATGGTATTCAGTTGATAGTAATGATAAAGAGAAATTGCTTCTCTTTCAGGTTACTCATAATTGGAAGCATTCCTAAGTTGAGTGACGCTGATCGGCCTTTTTCCATTCAGTTGACATGCACTGGAGACAGCTGCATGATTTGAATCTGGTTCAATTAAATCAGTGCCTCTGTTTCTATATTGGATATAGAACAGTTCATATCTTGACATTGTTAAGGTACGGGGAGTTGTCCGGCTTATGATTAAAACCAGACACTGGACAACTCAAGGCACGTTTCTGTAATGGCTGTTTGTGGGTTGACCCAGGCTATGACGAGGGTTGATTTTCTACCATCTGGATGAACAATAGCAATATTGTTCTAGACTCTCCACAGTTTTAATAAAAATGGGTTTTTTCAGAAAACAGTAGTGGGGGTATGGTAGAACTGGAAGTAATTCCAGAACCACAAACGATTACTGAAGATTTGATAAGGAACCTAAAGATTCAATCTGATTTGACATTCCATTGGCCACTCCGCAGATAAGGTGGGTAACTTCAGGCACCCGAGAGGTACTACGGTAGCCTCAAGGGCGGTGACAGGGAAGTTCTTGTTTACCCACAATTACCATTGCTGTTGTTCCAGGCTGCGAGACCCGGCAGGAGGATGAGTATAGCGTCGTTCTAAACTAGCTTTAGAAGTGCACGTCTGTATGACTCTGCCAGAGGGTTGTCGTAGTCAGTGGGAGCAGCGGAAGCATTGGTGGACATCAGGCTTATGTCTATTTATAGACTAAAGCAGATGTAGCGGAGATAGATCATCCATTTCTGATGTGACAGTCATAGGTTTGACGTCATCAGAATAGGGGGTGGATCTGTTGAGAAGGTAGTAGGAAGTGATATTCCTATACTACGATCGGTTATACTTTGGTCGTCACACAGTGGTTTCTCCACATGGGACTTGGACATAATATCTGGCATTCTGGTTACTAGATCTATGGTTTTAGATCTAGATTTGGGTGGTTTCCCAATCTGGGTACCTTGACAGCATTCTATGAGTATTTAGAATGGACAACTCCTGACACGGTAGTGTACCTGCAGTTGATGGAGTCACCCTCTCTAAAGGTGTCTTATAGACTAAATTGGAGAGGGATACTCATGATTGGCAGATCACTTGCTTAGGCAATTGATTCAAGCATGAGATGTCAAGTACCACACCAGATATTGTTCTTGCACTAGATGCAATAAGTTGATATTGATCCAATCCTGGAGAAACAGTCGGAAGCAGTCTTAGAACATAAGTGGATGTTCTAGGGATATGATAACGACAGCCTCATTTGGGAGACAGTTATCATTCCAGGCTTCCAAGGTGACATGGACGATAAGGAGATTGTCAGAGTTATAGTTTTCCTTCTGACGAGGGGCAGTATTTTGGACAGGTGGTCCAAGGCAATACTGAGGGTGGCATGGTGCAGGATACTGATTAAGTTCGGTTGACCATACAGTCTAAGAAGTTTGGATTTGGAGTTCATTTATGAGCTAGGTCCCATCAGACATCCAGACATTCTAAGACAGGTATTGCTCATTTCGGGAGATGGCTTTCTCCGCGAACTTGAGATTAAGAGAGACATAGAAAGAAACATCACAGCGGATCCACTCACTGAGGCTATTCCTCGAACGCAATAGTTTCGCAAACGAGCTTTGTGAGACTGACTAGTAGAGGAGTTGGGTGTTCGGTATCACACGGGCTGTGAGTATGCGACATCGCAATAATTAGCCTTGAGTGCAAGTGGGAGATTGTTGGAGATAGTGCCCTCAGAGTCAATTATTGGATCACAGGCACGTGATTGCAATGATTGAGGGAGGACCTATCCCGGTAGGACAGTCTTACTCGAGATGATAGTATGCTATCTGGTTTATCTTTATCATCGTGTACTGCTTTAGGTGACCTGGCATGTCGCTATTACACGTTGATAGAACCCCTAGGATTCTTGCTTGACCGCCAGCAGTATGATAGCGATCATATATGTGGGAGCTGGTAGTCTATAAGCACATCCTTAAAAGGTCCCTAGTCGTAGGAGTTTCGAGACAGGGCATCGATTCTCCAGAGTAGACTAGTGTATACAGTCGAGACCCCGACGAGGGGCGGTGGCCGGTCTCACAAGCCACTGGTGTCAGTTGGTTCACCTAAGATGTATACAGGTGCTCATTGGGTTATGAGTACACCGGACAGGACTCGCCGGGAACCTGCCAGTTGGGATTATACCAGACGTCAGATGGCAGTTCCCTGGTGACATGTGTACAGGTTAGTTCATCGACCTGAGATCGTCATTTGTCTCGTGTGAGTTCCCACTGTGCTTTGATTACTACCCTACCACGGCTCAAAGGAGTCGTGCAAACAGGTTTTAGTTGGGTACAGTCCCGAGCCACATGGAGGCAGTGAGCGGATCTTCAAGGGTTCGTCTCTCCCGGTATTGGGGGTGAGGTCGCGCTGTGTCTAGGAGAGCCATTACGCAAAGCCCTCGGCCGAGGCAGGAGATTTACTGGTAGGTATTCCAGTAGTATCTCAGGGCGTTCTGGGTTACACTCCGACACGACTTGTACCGCTTTTGGGGGTCTGACTTTTACCAACCCCCTAGGCCCGACATGCGATGCTCATAGACGAACGGACCGGACTGTACGGATATTGTCACTGACAGGCTCAGTTGGGTGTCGGGGTGAGCTTCCTCATCGACGTCCCTTTTGGTCAATAGCTGGTGGCCCGTCACGTATTGGCTTATACCTCTGACGTGCTAGTGGTTAAATCCACAGCCATACTATTGACGAGTCTTTAGAGTCCACCACACTTTCAGTTACTCAAGCTTTCGGGCGAAACGCTGTAGAGGCCGTATAGAGATATGGCAGGGTCCGATCAGATACGTGCGGTATTGCACGGATCAGGATCGGACAGTTTTGTACTAGTGGCCGTATAGTTATATGGCAGGGTTCGATCAGATACGTGCGGTATTGCACGGATCAGGATCGAACGGATTTTACTAGCCGGCTTTGGTTTAAGCCGGTACTAGTTTAGTACAGTGTAGATTTTGTCTCATTGCATTTGTATCCGGTCGGAATACAGATGCGGGTGTGTATGCACAGTATCGGGGTTTTCCTGTAATTTATTACGGGACCAGTTTTCTGGAGTTGCCAGTTTGCATTCCGTTCCGGCCGGTTTTCCTTTGTTCTTTCCCGGCCGGACTTTTCCGATGGAGGGGGTTATTTGCAGTTTTGCAAATAACACATTGTGGAGGATTTTCTTGCAAAAGTATTTATTATGAAAGCATCTTTTAGATACCATTCCTTTCATTCTTCTTTTCATGCTTTATGTAGATTAGAAGTGATGAGAAAGGATTTGATCTTTGATTAGAGTTGATGTGAGGTTGTGATGATGGTTTAGGATGTGGTCACCACTTGTGCTCCTACACTCACCTCCCTTCATGCTTCATATTCATTCCTCCACCTTATTCTCTTCACTTGATGGAAAATGGTTGAAAGAAAGAAGAAGAAGAGAGAGTTCTTCATTCTTGAGAGTTCCACTTTCTTGATCTCATTCATGCTAGAAAAATGCAAGCACCATTTTTCTTATCTCATTTCCTCCATCATCTTCAAATGGCAACAAACCCCAAATGAGACATAGCCTCTACACTACTACATTCTACAGCATATCTTGAGCATGTCGAGTTGCCGACTTCATGCCCGAGTTGCCTCGGTATTGAGGCGGGAGCCCGTAAAAGAAGAAGGCGATGTGGTGCCCTTTTCCGACGAGGAGGCGACGATGTGGAGCCAAGACTTTCCGCGGGAGATCGGGACGATGAAGAGAAGACCGGAGGACTCGGATCACTTGGTATACTTCTCTTCCCCTCTCTTGATTGCTAGCATTAGGTTAATGGTAAACGATCCGGGTTTTCTTTGTCCGCGGTAGCGCCGGTTTCCGAGTAAGGAAAATTTTTGATTCCGCATTTTGGCCTCGAGTACGAGGCCGGGGCGCTGCCGTGGCGCAACACACCTTATTGTATCTAGTACTCTCCATCTACCACTTCATGTATTGACTTAGAGACGAGATGTGAGGACGATATTGTATATTATTTTTGTGACTCTGGGTGTCGAGCTCGTGTGAGTCGGCTTTTATTATGCAGTTTTATCTTTTATGTTGTTTTCACTTATATTGTCCATTTCTTCGCTACGGCGTCATATATATGCTTGTGGTGGTTGTTTCCGCCTTTAGGCGTGATTTGCTCCCTTTTGGGGATGCTTTATTTATATTATGTGTTGCTTTACTTATATCTTATGCTGTACCCGTTTCGGGGCTAGTTTTTACAAAGGAGGTGCTGTCGAAATTTTTAAGAAAATAAATTTAAACGTTAAGGAATTTTACTTGAGATTTCTAATTGTTTTTAGCAATGTTTTTATCACTTATTACTTTGATGGTTTAGATTTCTGGGTTTTTGGCTTACTTAGATTGCATTACGCCTGTTGACGTTATGTGGTTTAAGTGCCGGTCACGTACCAAATTTTGGGTCGTGACAGTCACGGTGTCACATATATCATTGCCACTTCTATATCACCTTTGCATTTCTTCAGAACACCCCGTATCACTACGAACATCCTCTTCCATTGGATAAATCCATCGTATAGTTACATATGAACTCGAAGGAACTTGTTTCAGATTCGAGAATTTATTCTGGTTCTGGAGAGATTGAATAAGATTATTCGATTGTCTTTTCCCTTTACCTTCTCTCGGGTTATGAGGGCTCCTAGGATTAGGAGAGGGTACACCTATTGAGCTTATTGGATAGTCTTCTTCCAAACCATAGGCAGGTGCCGATAGGTAGGGAAGGAAGAAAACCAATTAGCTTAAGTGTGGTGTACAGAAGGTAATAAATAAAGACAAATAAAGGGATTAGAATTAACGGCAAAGAAAATTGCGACTGCTATCATTCACGACAAAACCGTGTATACTCCTGCCACTCCCACATCCACTTTGGATTTCTCCAGAACACTTTGTATCACTACGAACGTCCATAATGCTTGAACACGCCATCGTATAGTTACATATGAACTCAAAGGAAATCGTTCCAGGTTCGATGATGATTTCCGATTCAGGAGAAATAGAATAGAATTATTCTGATATCTTTTCCCATTACCTTCTCTCAGGTTGCAAGGGCTCCTAGGATTAGGAGAGTACACCTATTGCGTTTATTGGATAGTCTTCTTCCAAACCTTAGGCTGGTGCCGAAGGGTAGGGAAGGAAGAAAACCAATTAGCATAAAGAAGGTGTACAAAAGATAATAAGTAAAGACATAATAAAGGGACTGGAGTGAGGGCAGGTAAGTATATGGTTACTGTCATGAATCAAGATAGTGGAAGATGCATTACTAGGAATACCCGGTTACCCCTTCGAAATATTTTCATGTTTCAGTTTCACTGTGCAATGTTAAATAAAAACTGTTTTCCCAATTGGAATCTAACTCCAGGGTATGTGTTTACCAGATCAGTTTCTCACATCTGTATGCTATTACGGATGGTGAGTGGGAGTAAGATATTGGGAATTGGGTGATTAGATCCTCATTATATCGGAATTCGTTGTAATTGGTGATATTTGAGGAAATCACCTGGGTTTTTGCCTGACGGTAAATATTTGGTTTTGAATATCCGTTATTATGCACCAATTTCAAACTGATATATCTGTACGTTTATTTTATAAAGTGAGATATAACTTTTTGATATTATGTCTGTGACATTTACCTATATCAGTTGGTGATTAGGTAAGATGCATTCAACAGCGGTATAATTCTTCTTAACCATAGCGCAGTTTTCAACCTACGACGCACAGGGTTTGAGTTATTAAACTCAGGAGACTTAACAAATTATTGTATGTTGTCCAGTGTCCATTAGGACAATGGGGTTGGTATTCGTACTATATTCTGTTTACTCATAACTTCTCTAGTTCTAGACAAGTATTTTGTTGAAAAACATGGTTCAGATTTTGAGAAGTTAAAGGTATAAGAATAAAGTAGAGAACCATTTGTTGGAAGTATCAAGATTCTTCGAGGAAGTCGAAGATGTAGATACTTGTGTTTGGTATTCTATTGATAGTAATGGTTTTGAGAACTTGCTTCTCTTTCAGGTTACTCATATGTGGATGCACTCCTAGATGAGTAATGCTGATTGGCCTTTTTCCATTTGGATGATATGCACTGGAGACCGCTGCATGATTTTGAATCTGGATCCAATTAAATTAGTGTTTTTGTTTCTATATTAGATATATATAGAATCAATTTATATCTTAACTATGTTAAGGTTTAGGGAGTTATCCGACTGATAATTAAAACCAGAATCCGGATAAACTCGAGACACGTTTCAGTAATGGCTATTTGTGGGTTATCCCGGGTTTTGACGAGGGTTAACTTTCTACCATCAGGAAGATCAGTATTTATATTGTTCTTGACTCACTACAGTTTTAGTAAAATGGATTTTTTCAGAAAACAGAAGTGGGAGTATGGTAGAACTGGAAGTGATTCCAGAACCACAAACGATTACTGAAGATTTAATAGAACATGAGGATTCAATTGTTTTCGACGTTCCATTAGCCACTCCGCAAATTTGGTGGGTAACCTCAGGCACCCAAGAGCTACTTCGGTCTTCTCAGAGATGGTGATAGAGAGGTTCTTGTTTACCTAGACTTGCCATTACTGCTGTTCTAGACTATAAGACCCGGCAAGAGGATGAGTATAGCGTCGTTCTAAACTAGCTTTAGAAGTGCACGTGTATATGACTCTGCCAGAGGGTTGTTGTAGTCAGTGGGAGCAGCGGAAGCATAGTGGGCAAGTAGCTTATGTCTATTTATAGACTAAAGCAAGAATAGCGGAAATAGATCATTTATTTTTGATGTGACAGTCATAGGCTTTGACTTCATCAGAATAGGAGATGGATCTGGTAATAAGGTAGTAGGGTGTGATGTCCTGGTATTTGGGATGATATGCACTTGATAGAAAGAGATATTCCTATACTATGATCGGTTATACTGTGGTTGTCACAAAGTTGTTTCTCCACATTAGATATGGATATAATATCAGGGTTTCTGGTTACTAGATCTATAGTTTTAGATCTAGATTTGGGAAGTATCCTAATCTGGGTACTTTGACATTATTCTAAAGGTATTTATGAATGGACGACTCCTGGCATGGTGGTGTACCTGCAGGTGATGGAGTCACCCTCTCTAAAGGTGTCTTATAGACTAAAGTAGAGAGGGATGTGCATGATTGGCATATCACTTGCTTAGGCAATTGAGTTAATCATGAGATGTCAAGTACCACACCAGATGTTGTTTTTGCACTAGATGCAATAAGCAGATATATTAATCCAATCCTGGAGAAACATAGGGAAGCAGTTTATGAACATAAGTGAATGTTCTTGGGATATGGTAACAGCAGCCTCCTTCAGGAGACGGTTATCATTTCAGGCTTCCAAGATGACCTGAATGACAGAGTGACTGTCAGAATTATAGTTTTCCCTCTTTTTAGGGACAGTATGTTGGACAGGTGGTCCAAGCGGATACTGAGAAAAGGCATGGCGCATGATACTGATTAAATTCAGTGGATGATACAGTATAGGAAGTTTGCTGGATTTGGAGTTCGTTTGTGAACTGGGTCTCATCAGATATCCATACAAATTCTAAGATAGGTATTGCTCATTTCGGGAGATAGTTTTCTCCGCGAAGTTGAGATATAGAGAGTACATAAGGAAACATTGGAGCAGATCCACTCACTGAGGCTATTTCTCGAACGCAATAGTTTCGCAAACGGGCTTTGCGAAACTGATTAGTAGAGAAGTTGGGTGTTCGGTATCACATGGTCTTTGAGTATGCGACATCGCAATAATTGGCCTTAAGTGCAAGTGGGAGATTGTTGGCTATAGTGCCCTCAAGGCAATTATCGTAATCGCAGAAAGGTGATTATAATGATTGAAGGATGACCTATACCAGTGGAACACTCTTACTCGAGATGATAGTATGCTATCTGCTTTGTCTTTATCATCATGTACATGTTGATAGAGCCCAAAGGATTCTTTCCTGACTACCAGTATTATGATGGCGATCATATACATGGGATCTGGGGGACTATAAGCACATTCTTAAATGTCCCTAGTCGTGGGAGTATCGAGACTGGGCATCGATACTCCAGTGTAGACTAGTGTATACTGATCGAGACCCCGACGAGAGGCGGTGGCCAGATCTCACAAGCCATTGGTGTTAGTTTGTTCACCTAAGATAGTTTACAGGTGTTCATTGGGTTATGAGTACACTGGACGGACTCGCCGGGAACGTGCTAGTTAGTATTATACTTATTGTCGGATAGCAGTTCCCAGGTGACATGTGTACAGGTTAGTCTGTCGACCTAAGATCGTCATTTGTCTCGTGTGAGTTCCCACTGTGCTTTGATTACTACCCTACCACGGCTCAAAGGAGTCGTGCAAATAGGTTTTAGTTGGGTACAGTCCCGAGCCACATGGAGGCAGTGATCGGATCGTCGGGATTCGTCTCTCCCGGTATTGGGGGTTGATGTCGCGTTGTGCACGGGTGGCCATCACCAGAAATCCATGGCCATGGTCCAGAATCGATAGTTTCTCAGATGGTGATGGGTTTCATGCCGGCACTAAATGTCGCGTTGTTAGGGGTCTAACTTTATCCACCTCCTAGACTCGATATGCGATACTCTTAGACGAACAGACCGGACTGTACGGATATTGTCACTGTCAGGCTCAGTAGGGGTTCAGGATGAGTTTGCTCGTCGGTCTCCCTTTCGCTCAATACCTGGACAATCGTTACGTACAGCTAGTGCCGCTGACGTGCATGTGGTTAAACCCACTGCCAGCGTATTGACGAGTCTTTAGAGTCCCACACAGAGGGTTTTCACGGTTCAGGCGATATGGTGTAGATGACGTATGTTGGTACATACAGGTGTCCTATTAAATATGTGCACATGCTGCACAGACTTTAATCGGACGGTTGATAATATTAGCGGCTTAGGATTAAGCCGGATTATTAAATCAGGTTTTGATTTAATAATTTATATATGTATATATATATATGTATGTATTCTAGTATTATTGTTCATTATTCGTTTTTTCTCTTGGCTATTCGTATTTCTGTACGAATACGCGTATATGTATTTCGATACATGTACCGGGAAGTATTCCGTATTTATACGGAATGGCTTCTAGAAGATGGCCACCTCATTATTGGATTTTCTTTTTAGAAAATCAAATAAGTAAATAAGGTGGAGGGGTGAGGTGGCATGAGCATGGGTCTTGGACATATAGAGAGGCATGGGTCTTTATTGTTTAATGGAAAAAGGAAAAGAGATATTTTTGTATGAGGATTATTGAGAAAGAGAGAGAGAGGGCAGCCACAACTCTTGTGTGGACTTGGTCATTTTTCTTCACTTGCTTCATAGCTTACACTCTCATTCTCACTTCATCACTTAGCTATTCTTGAGTTGCTCATGCCATTGTTTCCTCACCTCCTTCATCTTCTATAGTTGCTCCCTTAAGCAATTGTGATGAGAGAAAAATGTAGTGACACATTTCTACACCTCCACTTTCCATTGCTAGCAACCTTGGAGAGTCGGTTGCCTCGTTTTACGAGGCTGAAGCTTGCGCCGTTTCTCTCAGGTGGATCATCGTAGATGGCGGAAGACCGGCAACCAAACTCGATCAAGGAGCCACTAGGAGTTTGGGGATGATGGTTGAAGACCGAAAGACTCGGATCAACTCGGTATAGCCATCTAACTTCTTATACATAGCTTTCTAGTTTTAGAGTTTAAGGTAGATCCGGGCATCGGGTAATGGTAGCGCCATTTTAGTAAATTTTTGTTCCGCATTTGGCCACGGTTTGATGGCCGGGACGCTGCCGTAACCCAACACCCTGCTCTCCGGCGGCGGATGTTGAGGCAAGATAAATCTTAGCGGTTTGCTGGTCTCCATAGGCCCGGCCTATTCCCCCTTGCTCCAAAAGGAATTTGAGCGCAAGGTGATAAATCGATATCTGGGCCTGGAGAGCGTTTAAGGTGGGACGTCTCGGGAGAATGTTGTAGGATGAAGGGAGCTTGGTGACGAGGAAGTCCACTGATATGGTTCGCGTATTGCCCGCTTCCCCAATGTTGAGGAGGAGGGTGACCAATCCCTTGGCAGGGATGGAATGATTGGTGAATCCAGGGAGGACATGGGAGATAGGTCGGAGGTCGGATGGTCCTAGCCCCATATGTTGGAAACAGTCGTGGAACATGATATCCGCCGAGCTTTTTGAGTTGACCAATATCCTATGGACTTCGTAACAGTGGACTCTGGTCGTTATCACGAGAGGGTCGTTATGGGGGAGCGATACGCCGTGGAGGTCCTCCTCTATGAAGGTGATCGGCTCATCCTTCCTGCACTTCTTGTGTGGCGTACCGTTTGTACCCTCGATTGGGAGGATGTTGTGGTTCCCTTCGCTTTCCCGAGCTGGATCCGAAGTAACAACCATGATCTGCCCGATCGTTAATTCTCCGGAAGGGGTTTGGTCATTTTGCTCCTGCTCCGCCCGCCGCTTGTCCCGCAGGTATTTTGCCAGGTGGCCTGAGCGGATCAACTCCTCGATGTAGTCATGGGGTTGCTTGCAGTTCTCAGTGGGATGGCCCTGCGACCTGTAGAAAGCGCGGTATGGGCCGCGGAGACGCTTGCCCGCTCTTTGGGTGACTGGCGGGAGCTTGAAGAACCTCTCTCCCTTAGCTTCCTCCAGCAGCTCGGTCTGAGAGATGTTTAGAGGAGTGTACTCCTGAAACCTCGGGGAGTAAGATTTCGGACGATCGACTTTCTTCTTCTTCTTCCTATCCCTCTCGGGGCAGGTTTGAATTTACCTCGGACTCGAGTTAGATTTCTCGCTCGTTCCAGACTTTTACTTCGGCCATGTTCTTAGATTGCGCTAATGCAAAAGAGCGAAGCCACTCTTTGTGCCTAAGACCCGACCTCAGCGTGGTGATGACTGTTTCATCGCGGTGCTCGGAGACCTCGAGGAGGGCGTTGTAAAAGCGGGTGACATATCCTTTGAAGGATTCTTTGTCTCCGCTCTTGACGATGAACTGGTAATCGACCGTCTTTTTTTGTCGTCGATTCCCGACAAAATGACCGAGGAATTGGATGGCTAGCTCTTCGAAGGTCGAGATGGAGTGTGGCGTAAGTCCTTGGAATCAGTCTCGGCCAGCCCGGATGAGAGTGGTGGGGAATGCTCGGCATTGAACCGCATCCGATTTATCTTGGAAGCTCATGCCCGCCGTAAATGCGTCTAGGTGGTCTTTCAGGTCGGATTTCCCGTCAAAGATGGGCACTTTTGGCGGCTTGTTTCTAAACGAGACGTGCTCGGCCAACAGCTCTTCTGCAAAAGGTTTTGTTAATGAGTCGGCGGAGTTCCTGGCCCCTTCGCCGGACATATGACCATCCCGTTGTATGCCTTAGATTTTTCGAGGGCTTCAAGCCAGTGGTGGTACCCCGAGGATTCCGCGCAGTCGGAGTGGTGGCGACCCCCGCTCCGGGTCTGCGTGACGGTGTGGCTTCGATTTCGCTCTATCAAATTTCTTAAATCCTCAGACAAGGCCCTCCCCGAGGGGTCCGTGCGTTCGCTATTTGTGCGGCCCCGGCGAGCGTGGGGACGACGGTCATGCCTGGAAGCAGGCGAGCTGACCGACACCTCCTCAGGGGGAGAGAACGCTCGGCGGGTATCAAAGGGACGGCCCAGTCTTCCCTGAGATCGAGGCGTGGAGCTGTCCGGTGCCCAGTGGGTCATGGAATCAATCGCCGCATGCAGGTCACGGTGGCTAGAATCGGCACGCCAACGCTCGGTGACGTTGGGATGAGCACGAGTGAGATCGTGAGCGTGCCCATCCGTCCTTCTGCGGATGTCGTTATCTCAGGGAGGGGGAATTGTGGCCTGGTGGGTAGGGCCCGCCGCCTGAATGAGGACGAGGGCATACACCAGCGATGTGAGCCTGTCTATCCGAGCGGATAAGGTGTTGATCACGTTGGGAGGAGGAGACGAGCCGCTCCCGCCTCTGTTGTGGCAGCTCGTATTTGGATCATCGCGGTTGTCTCTCGCCATCGGGTCAAGGGAGGAAGATCAACTTCAAAGGTGGAGAAGCTTCTGAAACTTTTCCACAGACGGTGCCAACTGATGGAGGCTGGGATCTCCTTCAGATGCTGTCCTCCGTCGATCATGTAATGGCGGTCTTTGACGGTTGAGATTTGATTTGGGAGTTGTTGAGCGTGTGGATCTCAATGGGTTAGCGTTGATGCCGAGCTATCTACAAAAGAAGACCCGGGATGGGTGACCACCGTAGGACCCTTCGACGATTAAGTTAGTGCCGGAGAATAAGTGCAGAGTAACGTCGTATTGGAAATGATTTCGAGTTACCTAAGTCGTCTTAGAAAAGGGTTTATATAGTGGTCGCGTGGGGTGAGCGGACGCGAGATCGTCGCCGTCAGTTACGCCCCTACGTTATCCTCGCATTAATGGCGGGATACGCACATTAATGGGGGGACGCGCCAGCGTGGGACGCGGAACGTGGAGAGGCGGATATCTCGCCCTGGCGAGATACGCGGAGCCGTTGCGGAGGCGCTTGAGTTCCGCGCTCTCGGTCGATCAGGAAAACCGAGAAAGCTCGGCCTGTCAGATTACTCGGAGACGAGTAGTGAGGCCAAGGAAGCTCGTCCTGTCAGATGGCTCGGAGACGAGCAAGGGGACCGAGGAAGCTCGGAGACGAGCTGTTGGTAGTTTGCTAGGTGAAGGTGGAAAGTACTCAGGAAGGTCTCCTGATGGTCGGACACTTCCTCAGGACGGGGTCCCGAGAAATGCCCCTAATGCAACTCATTTATTCCAGCTCCGTAGCCTTTAAGACATGTCATCCGCCACGTGTCGTAATATGAGGAAATATCACTTGTGAGCATCATCACACAAACATCAAACAAACAAAGCACAGGGGTTAAAAAATATCACCTTCGCAAAATGACTAATCAGGAGAAGTTTAATCAATACACACACGCATTTAATCAAACAAAAGGCGTGCACTTTACAAATTATAGTAGAAACAAGAGCAAATTAAGCGGGAAAAAGGAAGTTGAACTCGCACCAATTTTTGAGAAAGAATTTGCTTACTAGGAGTAAGAGCTCCATTGATGATGGCAAAGGTCTCAGCAGTTTATTTTTGGAGCAATGATGAATTTTAATTGGAAGTAGATGAGCCCTATATTTATATTATTGCTGTTCAATATGTATAAATGTGAAATAGACAAGTGCAGCCATGAATATTTGGTGTGGTGCATGATTTGTTTTTGAAGATGAAATTCTGTCTGTTCGGTAATTTGGTTAAATTGGTCACTATATATCAAAATATCATGGGCAAGGTTAAAGAACTCAGGTTAGGTCTCTCAAAATTTTATTAGTTTCGGTGGGTTTCAGTTAGTTTTGGTTATCTCGGTTCAGGTTTCGGTTTCGGTTTTGACGGTAATACATACATATGTAGATATATTAAATTTATGGTTGTATATCACAAGACAATGATCATGGTGTTAAAAAATCCATCCAAAACAAGACCTAATACAAAATATATTGAAAGGTGTACCTAGATAAATATTAATATACGGCTTAGGTCGACTTTTGTAGCATTCTTAGGATGAAAATAACCTGATACCACAAATGAAAACTATGGTCTCAATCTTGGTTTTGCATTTCATACATAAAAAATAATTAGACAAGCCCGGAAAGCTAAAAAAAAATATGGCTGACCAGTTGTTTTCCAATCCTTTCTCTCTCTCACATCTCCACCTTTATCTCTATCAGCTCAGTGCGTTCTTTTTTCTTATAACATTTTCAATAGTCAAGAACAACCGTCTTTGACGAGCAAGTAGCGACTAGTCACCATGAAAACACTTTAGATGTAACGATGAAGCCTATAGTGGTCATGATGGTAGCAAAAATGGCCAAAAAATAAGATTTCGGCCGAAATAATAATATATAGTTGGTTTCGTATCGTTCTCCACCGAAACTTATGCGAAACGACCACGTGTCGCGATTTCGGACGAAACCCCGAACCTTGATCATGGGTCTTCTGGGGAAAGTGCGGGTTCGATCCTCAATAGGGGAAGCGGCAACAATTTTTCTCTTTCGGGCCAAATTCATGGGTCTCCTAGACGTGTGTTTGCATGGGTTAGATTTATGGGCCAGTTAAAAAAAAAAAAAAAATCTGACAACTCAAACCCCATCCTTCGGATATCTTGTAAGTTTATATATTAATTTATGTTTGCATCTGAAAGCTGATCTCCTCTCCTCATATACATGCTCTTCTTTTTGTATTTCCCCCTATTTTTATAAATTAAATTTTTTAGCCCAATTTTAGTTTTAAAACGTATCATGGAATAGGGCTAAATTATAAATTTAGAAAAAAAGAAAAAAAATCTTCTTTATAGCAATGTCTCAATCTTTTCATTCTCTTTTCACAGCAAAGTCCAAATCTTTTCATAAAATCTATGGGTAAAAATACCTTCTTCTCGACTAAACCGACTTTAACTCACCTGTGCCAAGGTTAATTTAATTAGTGTTATAATATCAACTATTTGTCTCTTTTGCTTCCACGCATTGTGTATATACACTACTAAAATAGGGGGTTGCCCCTACGGATATTGAAATCCGTAGGGGCAGATTTATTTTGGCCCTATGGATTAGTCCGTAGGGCTAGACGGTTGCCCCTACGGTCCTTACATATTTATATAAAAATTATTAAATCTTAAATTGTTGTTTGCCCCTACGGAGCCGCAAACCAAGAACCCGCGGACTTATCCGTAGGGGCATCTAAATAGGGATTTAAGTTAAAAGCTCAGATCGATCCCTACGCTCATTATTCCTAATTCTCGCGCGAACAAAAAATTCCCAAACTCTCGTTCCCGCCGATCGATCGTCGTTCTCGTCATCGCCAGCGCCGCCGATTCGTCGTAGCCACCGCCTGCTTTCGTCGTAGCCACCATCTGCTTTCGTCGTCGCCAGCGCCGACTCATCGGAGTTCTTGTCGTCGCCTCTGCACAGGTAAGGAAATCTTAAATTACTCACATTTTTGATTGGGGGTGGGGCTGCGGGCTGGGGCTAGGGCTGTGGTTGGGGTTGAGGCTCGGGCTCGGGCTGCGGCTAGGGCTGTGGTTGGGGTTGGGGCTCGGGCTGGGGCTGCGGTTAGCGTTAGGGTAGGGGCTGGGGCTGGGGCTGCGGTTGGGGTTAGGGTTCGGCAGGGGGTTGCTGTTGGGGTTGGGGTTGGGGTTAGGGTTGGGGTTGGGGTTTTGGATTTCAGGGTCTAAGTTAATTTCCATTCTAATTAGCATTAAGCTCGTTAATTGAAATGTTGATGATAATCATAAGAGGAAAATGTGTCTAGTTTGAGAAGGTGTTGGAAACTGGACTAATAATGTAGGTAAAGCCCAGTTTAATTAATAATTTTATTTGTCATTCTCAAATTTTCTTGGAAACGGAGACTGTTTTGTGGAACTTTTAGCCGTTGGGCATGTTGGGGTTTTGTTTTTGGAGTCATCGGACATGGCATTTGGTAGGTATCCAAAGACCCCGTGTCTAATTTTGGATATTTTTGATTGATTTAAACTGTGGGTCTGAGTAGTCCCTTAATTTGATCTGGTTGGGGTTTGAGTATGCAAAGGATTTGTAGTCTGGTGGAAATTTTGTGGGTGTTTTCGGTTGAATATGTTTGCTAATTTCATAAGATGCTCATAAGATTCTGGATTTTGAGGATGGGCCGTTGTAATTGGAAATGCTTAGAATTGTAGGACCTTCTTTATTTTAGCTATATATAATTGCAAAAAAAAAGACACATTTCTGATTTGAAAAAAAGAAAGGGCAAAATAGGGATTTAGTTATGGATTTTACTTGGGCGTCTCCTCTTTTAATACATGTCTATCTTTATAAGAATATCGTGTCACATATTCGGTTTTAGCATCTGTACGCAACTGCTTTGATTATCATCGTGTTATTAACATCTTGAATTTCTATCCTTTTTCTAATATGTTTCATAGTTAATATAATAATCCTTTGTCTATATTTGTTGACAGTGGCATTTCTTTTGGATGAACATGTTTTTTTGATGCATGTTTCAGTCATGTGAATTCATATGTTGCGTATAACGCTTTATGATATCAGTATCCTACATTTGTAGTTTTAATTGTTGATTGTTATAGATGAATGTCATTGCAATAATAGTTTTTGGTTGATGAATGACATTGCAATGTAGGATGATCAGTTCTATCAATCTTGATCTCAATGGTTTAAAATCATGTTACACATACAACACGAATGCACAACAAACGCATAATTAGAGAGTGATTCAAGATGTTCAAGTTAAAACCAATATATGATACTCGATGATAATATGAAACCTTCATATTCTCATCGATACTCATATATGAAACTAAAAGCGCCACTTAGTCCCCATCTATCGGTTAACATACGTGCGATACTCATCGTGACCTAGAACTATACGAAAGTTGTTAAATATCGGACAATATAGCTCGATACTAACAACCGTCGTATAGTCTACGCGACGAGAAAATTCAATCGTATGGTAACCCATAGATTTGTCCCGTGTGGACAAGTTAAGAATGTATAAATCAAACGCCTTCATTCACTTGTGTTTTCATCCGTTTCGAGATATTTCGTCGGTACCTTTCCGCTGGTTCTCCGTGTACAAAGATGGATTAGATGTTCATTTCAACGTTGTTTCACAGCGAGGGACGGCAGGAGCTCCAGCCGCGGCAGAGGCAGAGGCAGAGGCAGAGCGGTTCTGCCGCCCGGAGAGCTCCGTAGGGAGCTTCAGAGGGCCGGTCTTGCACCCAGATCGGAGACCCCTTCGGATGCCTCCTTCCATGTGGATTTTGCCACAAATCCAGGTATACTGCACGCATATCCATTTTGAATGTAATATTACAGATATTCATGTCTGTTTATGTCAAAATTACTTATATTGTCAATGTTTGATTGTCTAGTTGTTGGTGATGCGTCCACATCTGGGACAGAGGCCACTCCCGCTCCTCCAGGTATGTTTATATATCATATAGTGCATGTATATTGATTTAGAATGCTATATCATAAATACACACATTCCTTTTGCTCTTACTTAGCAATTTTTATTATTGTCTAGCTGTAGGTGGTGACACCACCGCACCTGCGGGTATGTTTATATATCCTATAGTGCTTGCATATTGATTTAGAACGTTATATTATTGATCTACACATTCTTTTTGCAATTACTTATATAATCTATTTTTAATTGTCTAATTATAGGTGGTGCGTCCACATCTTCCGCAGGGGCCACTCCTGCCGCTTCCATACCATCCGCATCGTCTGCAGGTTAGTATGAATAAATTTAAAATATTTATTCATTTTACATATGCTCTATAGAATAAATATGAACTTCATGGAAATTTAGTGTCGATGTTTATTTTCTAGTTGGAGGGGATGCGTCCGCATCCGGGACCCCTGTTGTTCCTCACCGGAGGAACTATCGTCCTGCTCGTGCTGCTGCCCGGGCCCAGGCTCGTGCGATAGTCACCGGAGGTATATATCACACTTGAATTTTCGTTTAACCTTGATTTCTTAATACAACTTTGTCTTGATATTTCGTGCAGACGCAGGGCCTCCCCATCCCTAGAGGGGGACTCGAGGCCCGAATCAGTCCCATAGGCTGAGGCCTGACAGAGCTAGGGGGGAGGCAGTATTCCCTCCTTTTTTTACCCTTGACTATCGCTATACCGGTCCTCATGCCGAGAGGTTCGACCGGTATATGGGGGACGAGAGCCGGCTCGTGAAGAACTATCCACTTCACGTTGAGTGGGGCGAGCCGCACCAGCGCTCATTCGCCCTCTTCTTTGATCAGGCTCGGGTACGTATTAATATATATTTTCAGTTGATATATCCGCTTATCATATTTATTATTAACACTTGCAATCTAATAACAATGTTTTTTTTTGTATTTTCAGTTGGATTACGATTTTCAGCCTGTAGCCGACCTTGATCATCCGGGGAGGGTGCTCGACCTTCATGCTCTGTACAATGGCCTGATGAAGAACATGCAGGCCAAGGTCCGATACAACAGGAATGAGCTGAAGGCCGACTGCTACTCCCTGTGGATGGCAACCCCCGAGTCAGAGAGAGCGGCCCTCCTATCTACTCCGGCGTTTGCAAGAGTCGACGTAGAGACATGGCCTCTATTGTGCGAATATTTCGACTCCCAGCGCAAACATGTATGTATTTTAAATGTAATTCATTGTTTAGGATAAAATTTATTTTTTGTGTTCCTTAATTAGAAAACTAAATTTTAATGCGTTGTGCAGAAACAGTCCGCTCAGAATACAGAGAACAGGAAGTCGGCGAAGAGGAGTCGCCCTACTTACACAGGTGGCTCGAGGAACATTACTCGAGCCATGGAGTTATCGGTAAATTACAATAGACCGACCTTTGTGATATTCTGCAATATTAAGAGTTATTTTCTAATATTTCTAATATTAAGAGTTACTTTCTAATATTACAGACATCTCGGACCGTGGCGTCAGGTGGTACACCGAGCGTGCTGTCCGCATATCTTGCCGTCCACGGCACCTCGACAGATCCCGCCATGGGCGAGCTTCGATATCCCGACGTCGCTACCCAGGAGTATTGCATAAGTGTTAATATTTTTTCTACCCAAATTTGAAATTTTAGTTTTGAAAGGTTCAAGTTTAAATTTTATACTTATACTTTACTGCTTAATGTGGGTGTAGGAGCGGGTGGTTGAGCAGGCCCAGGCCTCGGGGATCGATTTTACCGGACAGAGCGATCCGAGGCTGCTGACCCCAGTTCTGGACGCCGCACACGGAGGGCACCACGGAGGTTGGGAGAGAGGCCGGGGACTGGGCCCTAGCAGGGTCCATATGAGGTTGGACTCCACCCCGGCGGTTACTTCCTCCGTCTCCGGTGACCGACGTGTCCATCAGGAACTGGAGAGCTTGAGGGCCACCGTTCAGGAGTTGAAGGAGATGATGGTATGTATACTACTTTATAGTAAAATATCATGTCATATTATATAGATATCAACATATCCATAATTAGTACGTAGCTTGAGCTTATTTGGTTTTAGACTTAAGTTTGATTAATCATACATACATATGTAATTAAAATAAACAACGGTTTTCCAAACTAGATATTCAAACGGGGTTTCGAAATAACTTAATAATGATACGAATTCGAATAATACACAGTTCTTACACGCTTGTTACACACGTTATGTCCAGACGCGACAGGGTACATCGACCGAGCCTCCACATGCATCTCCTTCGGCTGCGGCTCCGCAAGCTACTACATCGGCTGCGGTTCCGCAGACAGCTCCTATAGCTCCACCGCCCGCTCAGACTCCTGCAGCCGCGGCTCCGCAAGCGACTACCTCGACGGCGGCTGCGCAGACCACATCGCCAGCTCCACAGGCCGCTCAGACTCCCGCTCGCGCCGAATTGCAGAGTTTATTGACCGAGAAGCAGGCGCGCGTTATTCTATCGTTATTCAGAGGTGGAGCTGGACCGAGTTAGGGTAGCTTTTTGGTTCTTATTTTTTGAAACATGTATTTATTTATATCATACACATTGTACTACATTTTGAAACGATATTGATATTGGTTTATATTTATATCATATTCAGTTTTTGGGTTTCTTTTGTATATTATATGCGTGAGATGTGATTATGAATACTGCGATATATGTTGTGTGATGATTAATTTTATATTTTATTGTTTTATATATTATTGTGCACAGGGCGGGAAAAAATCAGGCAGCCCTTTTTTAAAAAAAAAATACAGATAATGTGTACCTACGGATTAATCCATAGGTACACATGTTGCCCCTACGGCTATATCCGTAGGGGCAAAATATCAGCAGTAACTGATATTTCCCCCCTGATCTCAGTACCAGGGGGTTGGGAGTGCCCCTACGGATATGTCCGTAAGGGCTATTGCTTAGCCCCTACGGAGTTATCCGTAGGGGCAAAATATCAGGATTTCTGACATTTTTCCGTAGGAGAAAAATATCAGGATTTCTGATATTTTGCCCCTACGGATAGGTACCTACGCAGGTATCCGTAGGGGGTAGTACGTGGCCCATGGCTATGTCCGTAGGTACAGTTAATATATTTTAAAAAACCGTAAATAATATACCTTTTTTTACCCTACGGCCTACTCCGTAGGTGCAACAGGACCTACACAGAAATCCGTAGGGGCAAGATTTTGCCCGTAGGGGCAAGTTCAGGGCTTCAACTTGCACCTGCGGCCTTTGCACCTACGGGGTCTTTTTTCGCCCCTACGCACATCTCCGTAGGGGAAGTGGGTTGCCCCTACGGATAAATCCGTAGGGGCAACCCTTATTTGTAGTAGTGATAAAAGGTTTTACTATATAGTTTCATCTGAACTAGGAATTGTACCGTAAATTAATCTCTTAGTTTTAACAAGCTTCGTAGATACGAGTATCCCCTGATGTGTGTAAATTGGCAGGACGATATATGGGAGGAGGGAATAAGGAGAGAAAGAAAAAATGGATCATTTCGACATCGAGCTTAAACTCGCTCCTTCCTTATGCAAAAGGAGACTGTTCCGGTCATGTCACGAACCGGGCTGGCGGCTATGATAATGGCAATCTAGAGAAACATGACCCGGTCTCTTCATAAAAGGTGCAGTCACTAGTTTCATAAGGCTATATAAATTCAGAACCAGATTCCTAGATTTCTAGCTATGCCGTGCTTGGCATAGATTTTGGTGTTTAGAAAACTGTGATTATCTAAACTCCAAAGCTGAGATTAATACCGTAGTTTACTATGCTCTAATCCAACCAAAGTTTTCTCAACTTAAAAATTTGTTAAGAAAATGTCCATTTCGGAGTTTAGGCAACTCCAAAACGATATTTTGGAGTTTAGATAATTACAAATAAACTCTAGTTATCCTAACTCCAAACCTAGACATCAGGATGGCAATCGGGTCGGGTCGGGCTGGCCCGGTCCCAAGCTCATCGGTGGCCGGTCTTCGGGCCGGGCCAAGCCCAGTTTGACCTTAATCGGGCCGGTCCTCGGGCCGACTAGAATGCTCCATGACAGAGCCCAGCCCGGTCCTAGGTCCGACTTGGGTTGGACAAGGTGTGGACCGGGCCGGGCCTGTCGGGCCGGCTCAACTGGGCCACCCTGACTGTCCTTTTTTAAAAAAAAAATTTAATTGTTTTTTAGTTCAAACTTTGTTTATGTCCCGGATCAGACCTAGATATTTTATTGATTTAAATTTTTTGAGGGGGTCATAAGTTGACAAATCTTACCTCTCATACAATAGCCAAAAAAATACAATTCATTAAAAAAATGTAATTAGTGAACTTCTATCGGTCTTTATTCTTCATCAATGTCGTAGACTTCATTAGTTTTAAGGTATTGTCTAGCTTGTATCAAACCAATTTTTTTGGCACACTACGATCTTCACCGCTTCATCCGACAGTCTCGCACTCTTATTGCTCAGAACTTTGTTACCTGCACTAAAAGCAGACTCCGCAACTACTATAGATATCGGAATTGTGAGCAAATCACGAGCCATGACAGAAAGCACATGATACATGTGTTCATTTTCCACCAATCAAAAATATCAAAATTTTCTATTTGTTCAGAAGTGAGAAAATTATTGAAATCATTTTGTAAATATATTGTAAGTTCATTAGTAGAAGAAGTAGGAACGATACTTTTTGTTTTTTTTACTAAAAAATTCAAAAATTCCTTTTTCATAATTTTTAAGTGAAGAGGAAGATGAAGAAGAAGTTTTGTTTTTACCGTATTGTGAGTCATATATGGTATACATATTTTACAAATAAGAATTTAAAATATTTTTATAATTTTCTATTTCAGTATTCAAGTTATCATGGTATCACTCTAATAAATCAAATAAACTATCTAGTTTAATTCTCGGGTAAAAAACCGTAGCTAAACAAAACAATGTAGGAATTTTCCCCTAATATTTATTCAATTTAGAAAGTATGTTATCTAACATTTCAGAAAATGGACCTTCAATGCCGAGTGTATGATCATTAATAACTTTACTAATATTAAATAATTGTTTTACCGCTAAACATGTAATTGGATAATAAATACCAGATAAAGTACTAGTTGCAGTATAAAATATTTTTAAAAAATTCATAACATATTTACAAATAAGCCAATCAAGATCCATTAAATCGTGGCATTTGTTCCTGATAAAATAAAGTAATAGGAATTTTATATTTTAAAAAAATTTCAACATTTCATAAGTAGAATCCCACCTATTTGGAATGTTGAATTTGAAAGATCCAAATTTTAATCTTAATTGGACATAAGTGTGCTTAAAAACTTGTTTTCTAGGTCCCGGACTTTTAATAGACATCATGTCATTTCTAAGTTTTGATAAATAATGAACAATAACTTTAAGACCATCCTGTACATTTAAATTTAAAATATGCCATGCACATCTTTGATGAAATAATACTCCATTTAAAATAGAATTTAAATTATTTTTAAAATTGTTATAGCAGCAGTATTCTTAGTAGCACTATCAAAACTATTTGAAAATATTTTATTTTGAATATCATAGTCACGTACAGTGGTCATAATACAGTTACTTATATTATTTCCATTATGTGAATTTCCATTTTTTATAAAGTAATAATTCTTGTTTGTAACAACTGTTGGATATATATGCCCTAGAGGCCTTCATTGTATAGGATGCTAGGGATATGTATGTACATGACAATCTTGCTTGATATGATAGTACGCTATTTGGTTTGTCTTTATCTTAACGTGTGATATATTTTACTTTGTATTTATAAACATGTTGATAAAGCCCATAGGGTGTTTGCCTGACTACCGGCGTTATGATGGCAGTCATACTTGTGGGAGCTGGGTAGTCAATAGGCACATCCTTAAATGTCCCTGATCGCAGGAGTATCGAGATAGGGCATCGATGCTCCAGAGTAGACTAGTGTATACATATCTAGACCCTGATGAGGGGCGATGGATTGGTCCCGCAGCCATTGGTGATGTGCACCTAAGATTGTATACAGATGCTCACTGGGTGTGAGTACACCGGACAAGACTCGCCGAGAACTGACTGGATGGTATTATACCTAACGTCAGATAGCAGTTCTCAGGTGACATGTGTGCAGTTAGTCTGTTGACTTAAGGTCGTCATTTGTCTTGTGTGAGTTCCCACTGTTCTTTGATTACTACCCTACCACGGCTCAAAGGAGTCGTGCAAACAGGTTTTAGTTGGGCATAGTCGCGAGCCACGTGGAGGCAGTGAGCGACTGTTAGGGATTCGTCTCTCCCGGTATAGGGAGTTGATATCGTACGGTGATCGGTTGGTCATTACCATAAGTCCCTGGCCAGGGCTGATTGAGAATTACTGGTGGACTGATCAGTAGATTCTCGGATGGTATTGAGCCATACCGGCACGACTTGTACGGTTATTAGGGGTCTGACGTTTACCACCTCCCTAGACCATATATGCGATACTCTTAGACGAACAGACCGGACTGCGCGGATATTGTCACGGACAGGCTCAGTAGGAGTTCGGATGGGTTTCCTCATCGGCCTTCTTATCGACATCTACCTAGGGACCGTTACGTACAGCTAGTGCCGCTTGCGGTCGGTGGTTAAACCCACTGCCAGCGTAGTAGTCGAGTCTTTAGAGTCCCACACAGAGGGTTTCCCTGTTCCAGGAGAAACGATATAGAGGTCGTAAGGTTTTACGACAAAGGGTTCGGACGCATACGTGTTTAAACGCACCTACGACGTTCGGACAATTTTTACTAGCCGGCTTTGGTTTAAGCCAGATTCTAGTATCAGGTTATTGGATTTATACAGTCTAAAGTTTTTCCGTGTTTTCACGGATAGGAGGGTCGTTCTCGTAATTTTTCGGTAAGCTTCTAGAAGCATGGTGACTTGAGGGTTTAGGTGGCATTTTCATTAAATGCATTTGTGACTCATTTGTGTGATTCATCCATATCATTAATGCATCATTAAATGCTTAATGACTCATATAGTGAATCACACATATAGAATTTATGAAGCATGATGATTAATCACATTTATTCATTTATTTGATAAAACATTATGCTTCATATATTCAAGTGAGAAACAATATCATTATCATTATCATGTTCACCTTCTCTCTCCTCAAGCTCACTCTCTCTTCAAACCCTAATCCTACCACTCATGAATTGAGATCAAGGATTAGAATAGACTAATTAATCCATAACCTAACTCTATATCATCTAGGTTCCTTTGATTAGCAACTAAAGAAACTTAGTTACCTCAAGATTAGAGGTGAAGCTTGGAATAGAGGCTCTTGGATGGATCATCTATCACGTAGAGGAGGCCGAGGAGGACGTAGAGAACGAAAAGACGAAGGACAAGGTTCACTAGGTATAATCTCTTCTCATAGTAGTTAAGAACTTCTATGGTTATTGTTAATTATCGTTTAGTAAAGATCTTCGGTTAGTCGATGTTTACATATAGAACAAGATCGTTTTTCATATTTCCGCCTCCCCGCAAGTCGTGGGGTGTTGTACATCGACTTACAGTGGTATCAGAGCCTCGCTAAACAATAAATAACTCACTTGCAAAATTGTATGAATTTCGAACGGAAAAAACAAAACCGGAAAACCCCGATATCATGAGTTTCTGTCGATTTTTAAATAAAGTCCAAAAATTTTTCAGGCAGGTTCAGAAAGCCCTAAATGAAAGTATTAGAACACCCAAGAAAACTGGGCTCATGAATCGGCTAAAGCGCCGCGGAACCGCGGCAGATCCCACCGATCCGCCGCGATTCCGCCGCCGAGTTGCCGATTCATCTGCCCAATTTTCCAGTGTTGGTTCTCTGTGATATTTGGTATTTTCTGGAAATTTTTAATTGTTGCTCAGGTTTCAGATTTACAGAGAAGTATTGGAGCAAAATTAAATATGTTTAATCAATCGAAATTATACGGTATTTGCTTGTTGGATTATATCTGTGTTTGTATAATGTGTTCGTAAACCTCCCTTAACTGCTAGTATGTCGGTTGGCAGGGGGTTGCACATTTCTGTAATGGTTTTTACTGTTTATGGATATGAACTGTGTTGGACTGTTGTGATGTATAGCCGGGGTTATGTGATGGGTTATTATTTAATTCAATTGATGTAAATGTAATTTGTTGTAATATTATTTTGCGGGGCACATCCAGGTTGCGGTTGTAGCCACCGTTGTATTATTTCATTTTACTGTTTTTGCTCCTAGGACAGACCCAAGATGGGGTGCACAAACTGCCGGGAGGGTAGTTTGCCGTACCCGTAGGGGTCTTGGGTGGGGTAATGGCTATTCATCACAACTATGTAATCCGTCTTTTGTTGCAGGCTCAAAACAAACACGGATTGCTTGTAAATCCAATAAAGTTCATCTGTGATCTGGAATGCCTATTATTGCGTCTGACGAATGTACAATATCTATATATGATAGCTATTTAGACGTCACTTATGTTTTACACCCGCGCTAGCCCAGCCCCCGCTCTGTCGTTGGTTAAGTAACCTAACGGGTAATGACGGGACCCCGTGGCGAATGCGGATGGCATAAGAGGACGTTGTATTTTCGTTGTTTTCTGCAATGATAGGTTAATGATGGGACGCATTATTTATAATGCAAAGAAAATAAACCAAAAGTTTAATCGTTGGAACAATTTAAAAGAAACCACTCGGTTAATTTTAAAAACAGATATTTTTAAATGCGGAGCTTTAACCACTCCTTTTAAAAAGCTATCAGGTTCCTTCGGTTATATCAAGTTCACTACGTTCACGGTTTCGCCAAAACCATTCGTAGCCCTCCGTCATTTCATCTGGGTATTCAGTAGTATTCAAGCTATGTATTTTGACCAACGCCAAGGCATAGTGTTTGGTAGCTGCTGGGTATTCATTTGTTGCATAGATAGATGGGTTAGTTTGGGACAGTCGTATGATCATTTTGACCAACGTCAAGGATATGTACGGATGGGTTCAAATTAACAAGATAATGATGGGTAGAACTTGACATGTGACTTATGACATTTTGACCAACGCCAAGGTCATAAGAGCATGGGGCAAAAATATATATCGGGAATTTCTAAAGAAACTGAAATTTGCAAAGAGATGCATACCATTTGGAGTTTGATGAATGTTGGTAGCATTCCTTCAACATTATCATACGATGATATTTGGATCCCGATCCTACTGTGAGTATATGCTACTCATCAGGATATTCGTCACTTAACGATCAATGCTATAAACCAAGTAGGTGTCAAGAAAGGTGTCAGCGGGGTTACGCCCCCAGAGAAAAGAGGTTATTTAATTAAGGAACTTCGCGAAAGCGTTGGAAAACCTCCCTCGAAGTACCGACACCAGCCTGGCTGAACGGTTAAGCAAGTATTGTACAGTGAGAATAGTCCTGGCTAATTCTTCTTTTATGGTTTGAGGAAGGATTCGAGAAACAGTGGGAGCCATCCAGTTTAGATAAACTAAAAACCACTCTAAACTTGCAAGAGCATCATGCTAAAGAGTTTTCTTCTCTCTCTCCTAATTGCAGTGACCCTGAAAATGACTGGACTTAAGTTACTTTTAGAGAAAAATATACTGACAGGGACAAACTATAAAGATTGGCTGCGGAATGTCAAAATGGCTTTGACCTATGACAAATTGGGGTACGTCCTCACCGCTACGGCACCTGCTGTCCCTGGTCCCAAATCCAGTAATGCGGATAAGGAAATCCGCAAAACCTGGGATTTCGATTGCGCGAAAGCCAAGTGCATCGTGCTTGCCTCGATGAACAATGAACATCAGAGGAGACACAAGGATATGGAACTAGATGCCATATTTCTCCATACAAAGGAACTTTATGGAGAGCAATCTCGTATAGCAAGATACGAGACCTCTAAGAACTTGTTTCGAGCGAGGTTGGCTGTCGGGTCATCGGTAGGAGAACATGTCCTAAAGATGATCGGCTATATAGAAGAGCTCGCAGACCTTGGGACGACTTTGGATAATGAGCTCTATACAGACCTTATTCTCCAGTCCCTTCCTTCCACCTACGCCCAATTTATCCTGAACTTCAACATTCAAAGAAAAGAAGTTGAACTTCCGGAACTCCTGAACATGTTAAGGAGTGCAGAGGGCACCTTGCAGAAGGCAAGGGAAACACCCTCTATGTTTGTTAACGGTGCATCTTCTTCCGGGTCCAAGGCTAGGGCCAAAGGAAGGAAGAAGAAGGCCGCCACCAAACCTAGAGGAGGTGTTAGTAAGGTGGGAGGGAAGGGAAAGAAAAAGTTTGCGGTACCGGTAGTGGGCCAGGATGAGTGCTTCCATTGTCACAGGAAAGGGCACTAGAAGAAAGATTGCAAGGCGTGGAACGCTAAGAACCAGGAACCGAAGCAAGCTGTGGCTTCGACTTCAGGTGTGTTTGTAATTGAGAATTGTCTGTCAATTAACTCTACTTCCTGGGTATTGGATACCGGATCAGGATCTCATATTTGCAATTCATTGCAGGCACTGAGAAACCGTAGAGTGCTGAAGAAAGGTGATATGACCCTAAAGGTTGCTAACGGAGCTAGCGTGGGAGCTGCGTCCGTCGGGGATTATCACCTGGGATTGACGAGTGGACACATTTTGGTTTTACATAACTGTTTTTTTGTACCAAGCTTAACGTGTAATATCATATCAGTTTCCTTGTTATCAAATAAAGGTTATGATTTCACGTTTGTAAGAGATGTTGTTAACATCCACCTTAATCATGGTTTGATTGGGTCCGGTACACTAAATAACGGTATATATGTTTTAAACCAACTCCAAATTTTCAATGTCCAGAACACACTAAAAAGAAAGTCTCAAGATTTAAATAAAGCTTTCTTATGGCATTGTAGACTGGGTCACATCAATGGGAGAAGGTTGACTAAGTTGCATAGAGAAGGATATTTGGACTCGTTCGAATATCAAACTTATGACACTTGTCAATCTTGTCTCAAAGGAAAGATGACAAAGACTCCATTTACTGGACATGGAGTAAGAGCGAGCGAGCTCTTAGGACTCATACACAGTGATGTATGCGGTCCAATGTCTACACATGCAAGAGGTGGTTTTTCCTATTTCATTACTTTTACGGATGATTACTCAAGGTACGGATTCATTTATCTGATGAAACATAAATCCGAGGCTTTTGAAAAATTCCAAGAGTATAAGAATGAAGTAGAAAACCAAACCGGCAAAAGTATCAAGACACTTAGATCTGATCGAGGTGGTGAATACTTGAGTGCCGAGTTCCTAGGTTACCTAAAAGAGAAAGGAATTCTCTCTCAGCTTACTCCTCCATACACACCACAGCATAACGGTGTATCGGAGAGACGGAATCGAACCCTATTAGATATGGTACGATCCATGATGAGTAATGCTGAGTTACCACGATCTTTCTGGGGTTATGCGCTAGAATCAGCGGCATATCTTTTGAACATGGTTCCTACCAAGACCGTGCCTACCACGCCATATCAGATGTGGAGTAGGAAGAAACCCTATCTTCAGTATCTGAAAATATGGGGATGTACAGCTTTTGTTAAAAAGCAGCATGTGGACAAGCTCGAGGCACGATCAGTAAAATGTAAGTTTGTGGGATATCCAAAGAACTCCAAGGGGTATCTATTCTATTACGCAGAGGAACAAAAGGTGTTTGTTTCTTGTAATGCCCATTTTCTAGAATATCAGTTTTTAGAAAAGGAAATAAGTGGGAGCGAAATAGAACAGGAAGAAATTCCAGAACCACAAACTGCTACTGAAAGTTTGGTAGAACCGGTAGTTCAAGAAGAACAGGACATTCCCGCACCCCTCCGCAGGAGTAGTAGGCCGTCTCATCCGCCTGAGAGATACTACGGTTTTCTCATAGATGGGGATAGAGAGGATTGCATCATAGATGATGATGAACCTACCGACTTCCAGCAGGCCATCCAGAGCGGCGACTCGGTACGATGGCTAAATGCAATGCGGACCGAAATGGAGTCCATGTACACCAACAAAGTATGGACTTTGGACTTTGCTCCAGATGGGGTAAAACCCATAGGATGCAAATGGATCTTCAAGAAAAAGATTGGTGTAGATGGACAGGTGGATACCTATAAGGCTAGACTTGTTGCAAAGGGTTTTCGTCAAAGACCTGGTTTGGACTATGACGAAACTTTTTCTCCAGTGGCTATGCTCAAATCCATTCGAGTCCTTCTTGCTATTGCTGCCTTCCATGATTATGAAATCTGGCAGATGGACGTAAAGACGGCTTTTCTGAATTGAAATTTAGAAGAGTGTGTCTATATGGATCAGCCAGAGGGTTTCAATCAGAGTGGGAGCAGCGGGAAAGTATGCAAGCTGCTTAAGTCCATTTATGGACTAAAGCAGGCATCGCGGATTGGAACATCTGTTTTGATGAGACAGTCAAAGAATATGACTTTATCAAAAATCCAGATGAACCGTGCATATATAGTAAAGTTGTAGCCAGAAGTGTCGTATTCCTCGTCTTGTACGTGGATGACATTCTATTAATAGGAAATGACATTCCTATGCTACAATCTGTCAAAGGATTCTTGTCACACAGGTTCTCCATGAAAGACCTGGGTGATGCCTCTTACATTCTGGGGATCCGGATCTATCGTGATAGATCCAAGAGGATGTTGGGACTTTCGCAGTCCAGGTATATCGACACTGTACTGAAAAGATTCAGTATGGAAGATTCTAAGCGCGGTAATCTACCGGCTTGTCACGGAATCACCCTCTCCAAAGAGATGTCTCCCAAGACTGATTTGGAAAGGGAACGCATGTCTATTATACCCTACGCTTCTGCGGTAGGCTCTATAATGTATGCGATGTTGTGCACCAGACCAGATGTAGCTTACGCACTGAGCGTGGTAAGCCGGTATCAGTCAGACCCAGGAGAGAAGCACTGGATAGCAGTAAAGAACATTCTCAAGTACCTGAGAAGGACTAAGGAGATGTTCTTGGTTTACGGCGGAAAAGACCTCAGGTTGGAGGCCTTTGCTGATTCCGGCTTCCAGAGTGATAAGGACGATTCTAAGTCCATGTCGGGTTATGTGTTTACCCTCAATGGAGGGGCGGTGTCACGTCCCGAAAGTACGGAATATGACCGGCACTTAAACTACGAACGTCTCGAGGCGTACGTAATCTAAGTAAACCGAAAACCCAGAAATCCAAACCAAGAAAAGATGTAGAGTGAAGGAAAACCAATTTAAAACAAGTAGTTTTAATAGCATAAGCCGAATTATGCGGTTTTTAAGAACATCAAAATTTACTGAAAATTTCGGCAGAGTCTCCTTTGTAAATACTGGCTCCCAAACGGGATACAACATGAATAGTATACGAAATCAATAAAAAGGCATCCCCAAGCGGGAGCTAGCTCTTCGTCAATCGACGGTCACAACCACACAAGCAATATAATATACAACGCCAACGGCGAGGATCAAAATTCAAAAGGAAACTCAAATCCACAAGAAAACCGCAGAAAAATAACGCGCGACTCTAAGGTCGAAGGAATAACATCACTGGTCTCTATCTCAAAATAAATACATGTTTGGTTGATGGAATTTACTAGATACAACGGAATAATATTATACAAGGTAATAGGATGGGTACGATACGAGAAAAACCCACCTACTGGCAAGTCACCCGAATGAAACTGAGCCCGCAAAGTCGTAATGAAACCTGTACGGCAAACCTGCAAGAAACTGGGGCACAACGGGGGTGAGTTGCCAACTCGTGAATAGAAAAACATCTACGCACAGAAATCGCATGTATGACGCAATCCTAGGTCATACGATCATAATATAAAATCCTCAAATATAACCAGCAGTCTATAACAATGACTAGGGTAAACCTATATGCCCGTGTCAGTGCCTCAAGCAGCAGTATATCATATGAAGGAGGTATGAATGCATGAAAACAGAATACATGTAAATGAAGAACTGTTTCCATAATTTAGTGAGATTTCCTTTGTATTTTTAAAATGAGGTATCATAATGAAATCAGCATAAAACAGTGCCTAGCATCGGCACAAAACGTAATCCCAATATCTCGATATCTCTGTATCACAGTCTCTGTACCTCAATATCTCGAAATCTCAATGTCTCAATCACAATATCTAGGGCGCCGTCAGTCCAGACAGGCCCCTACCATCCATCTCAAGACCACGACGGTATCCTCCGGATATCCGACGCGTCAGGTAAAATCACCGGTAGGTGGTGCTCCCCTGCCAGGCTCACATCGTCATCATCACGCGCTTCTTGCCCCGGGGTACCTTACCGGGTCCACCATGTACCCGAAACGGTTCATCCGCCTCCTCGAATCGGGTCTCGAAATCCATCAGCAAACTCATGGTGGACGACTCATACATCATGGGAAAACCGCACTTTTTATTTTAAAGAGAGAAAGAAGCTTATATAAGTTTTGCGGTTTTCCCCCAAAACCAGAAAATCTCATAGAAATCCGAATCCAATCCTCAATAGCATGTAAACAGTGCATATCGGCATAAAAATCCATGAATGCGGCATAACAATGAATATTAACATGCATGAAGTAACAAGTAATATCTACAATGTCTAATCCAGCATATAAGGCGAGTACACTAATATCATGTCTAAATTATTAGCTAACAACCTATGTCAATGCAATAGTATTTCTAAAGTGTACGTGGCATGACAATTACCGATGAAGATGTGTGTGAGCCGGCAAGTAAGTGTACGTGGTACATACGCATCATCGGTAATGGTGCTGGTGTCCTAACAGCATGATATCAATAATGGAGTATGAAACATAATATAAGCATGCGATGCGAAGCGAACCACAATAAAGAGCGGGAGCTGAATACTAGACGCAACTATAACTAATCTGTATTAACCTAATATAAGTCCTACAAATGGTGCCTTTTGAAATAACATGAATCATGGGGTTTTGAAAATAGGGGCTACGGTGTTTTTATGAAAAGATACGTCTTTTGAAATATCCGTAGGATCCCTTGGGCTGTCTTTTAAAATACCCACGATTCGTTAGTTTTTGAAATAGGTAAGAATCGAATCTAATCTAACAACTAAACTAAACTAAAGGGCTAAGCTAACCAGCTGGACTACAGGTAAGGAAACCGCCTAACATCTGAGTCGATGTATACACATACCTGTATATATATTAGTCGGTGATCCCGCCTCAATAATATCATATCCGATACCATATCTATAATCAGACATCCCAAGTCAAGAGTGCGGATCAATCATCAATATATAGCTCGTACGTAAATCCGTCGTACGGCATCCCCAAATCTGGGTACGGGTCAAAGTCACATCAATCACACTATTCATTTGGTATCTTCTTTATCAAATATCATGATCCGGAATAATGTCCTATGTCTAGTACAATATTGATGCCATCTATGTATGCATGCGGGTGTAAGAATTACTACGTCAGAAGACCCGCTAAAACATCATGTCGTATCTCAATACGAACCAAATCACGTCACCGATCTCCTGGTCTCAAGCCCAATCTCATCGACTCATCTCAAATTCCAAATACTATCCTCAAATCCAGTATATGAACACATAGTCCCATACCCTTGTGAACACATAAATATATATTCCCATACACGCACATATGAAATAAGAAATGTATGCAAGTATGTGTATGTGTGTATGTGTAAGTGTAGTGCACCCACTACCTAAGGTTTCGTAACCATGCACCAATCCAACACCAATATCCATCTAAAATCATCAATAATAAATCCTAACAACATATCATAAATTGTTGGTGTGTATACGCATCCGTATACATCACCACGGACTGCGGGGGTGCTATACGCCATCCACCCGACTTCTCCCCGTAGATATAAATCTACTCACCTCGACCTTCGCTTGCCGATGCCGATGTCGACACGCGCTTTCTTGCCTCCTTGAAGTCTTCGTGAGGGTACCTACATAACATAACACATCGCATCGCATTAAAGTCCGACTCATGACCAAATCGACACACGAATCTCACATAGGTCAAAACCTATGTTTTGCTTTCACAAATCAACCCAAAAACCCTCGACATCGGCGTACAAACGCCGATTGATCGAGAAAAACACCAAATGTACCAAATCATGGTTTTACAATTCACTAAAAATATATAAAATACGATGCAATTCATCAAAACCAATAAATTGATTAAATCGATTTATTACAAGAAACCTAGTAAGCATCAATTAGCCGTTTCACTTTAAAACTCGATGTTTAAACGAAACTAATGGCCACAATATCCACCAATTGTCATAACCAAGTTATAGAAACCATATCAATAATTTATTCTCATCAACTTGTATAAATTCCAAAATTCTAGTTTTGCAAAAATATCCAATTTAACACTTTTTAACGCAAAATTTCACAATTTAACAATTTAGCTTGGCTTTGCATATTTTAAATGGTTAAACCACTCATGGAAACCTTAATGATGTGCTAAAAACCCTAACTAGATTTTAATCCCACATTTTAATAAAATTTCTAAAACCTAGTTAGCAAATTAGCATAATTATCACAATTTGGGCAAATTAAATATAACAATATGCAAATTAGCTACAAGATTTGGTTTTGCATAACTTAAGATGCTAAAATACATCACACTACCATGAACAAATTATCACAACCATAACTTTAATTCAAACCCTTCTCTTGAATTTAAACTTGCAATTTAAAACCTAAATTAAACACCTAATTAAGTTGATTTAAAGTATTTAACATCAAATTAAGCACAAGGGTTAGAGTTATACCTTCACAAACCATGAGATCAAATATGGAACTTGACCTCCAAATTGAGATCTTTGCACCAAGATCCATGCTATAAGGGCTAAGGAAAAATGGGTAGGGAATGGATTTGGGATTTGTGAGGTTTTGTGTTGATTTGTGAGGCAATTTTGATGAGTTTTTTGAAGAGAAATGTGATGAGAAAAGAGGAGGGGCTGTTGTGTGCAGGAATTGGGAGGGGTCGGCCACTAGTGGTGATTGGAGAGAGAGTGAGGTGAGGAAAGTCTTTCCAAGTCAAAAAGGTCCAAAGTCAACACAACCCATACCTCTTTTCTTATACTTTTCTTTATGTTTTCTTTTCTTTTATCAAAAGAAATGGGGGAAAACTTTGGAGAGGGGCTGCTGAAAATGTGGAGGAAAATGGGTGTGTGCGAGTGTGGGTGTGTGTGTGGGGTGAGGGAAAATGATAAATGTTATACCCCAATATCTATTTACACTAATTTCACCGGAAAAAGCCTTTTTCTTCGATATTTTCTAAACCGTTTTGGCAAACCATTTCATTTCAAAAACCACATGATAAAATTTTGTTTAATGTGTTATGATGCACAAAATTTGTTTCAACTCATTCCAATTTGTAATTTTCCCTAATTAAATGTATTAATGACGGCTTAAAATAATATTAAAATAATATTTTTTTCAGAAAATTTGAAATTTCACCAGCGGCTCAATAAACACCAAATAATAGCAATTACATAGCTAGAATATGTATATTTAAATTTTATTATAAGATATTTGTATTTTGACTTTTTACAGAAAACCCCCTTATTTTACCGATTTTTTCGAAATTTCACCGAAACGATTTTCAAAACGTTACAATCTTCCCCCCTTAAAGAAATTCGGTCCCCGAATTTAAATTCAAACTCCCCCAAATACTAAAACATCTAAGAAAACCCATCAAGTCGTCGGGGCTCCGAAATTGTAAATACATAAAACAAATTGTAGCGCAGCGCATGCGCTTGAAAAATGAGCATATAACTCAAATCAAAACTCCGTCAAGCATCCCGCAATCATCGGAGTCATGGAGAAGACATCAATGCCAAATCCAAATCAAAACCAATATGACATAACTCGAAACTATACATGTAAATATCGAATCTATATCTGTAAGTATCTGAAGGAAATGCATGCCAAATCTCTTTAAGTCGCTGTGCAACGCGTATAACACTGCACAGTGGTGGATGTCTATCATAAGAAAATAACTATATACATATATACCTTTGTTTAAAATGTACGTTCCGCCGTTTTGGAAACAATTTAGAAGGGTCTCCTTGTTTTAAACATTTCGTGTCATATCAGACACGTAGGTAAATACTGAGGCTATAGCTCGCTTTTTGGAAATCCCTTCAATAACTATCAATGCATGCAAAAATATATTCAGGTACTGTCCTCTGACTAGTCCTGCTCAGTACGAAAACACATAGCAATATCATAAAACGTACTGCTCTATATGAAATCAATCCCAAAATATGCACATGAATGCTACGTGCGTCTGATGCGCACGGAAATCAAAATCCATGAATGTGCCATACATGCGCACAGAAACAACATCTAAGTGCATCGGGTGTGCACGAAACATCTGCCGTAGGCAACATGTGTGCCTGACAGCAAAATAAGGTGCACCTGACATGCACGAAAAATTCTCAATTTAGTGCCTCTGGTGTGCACCAAAATCACCCTTCAATACATGCGCCCAACATGCGCGAAAATCCAAATCAGATGCATCCATCGTGCACGAAATCATGAAATCCAATATCAAGCGCCGAACGTGCGCAAAATCAATCAGGTGCACAAGGTGCACAAAACAAATATCGAGTATCACAATCGAAATCGAAGTCCAGTGCACACTGCAAGCATATAATAACTATACAGAGTGCAGGAACCAATTCGTGTGCATACATACGCACAAAACCAATTCAACTGTTTAAAACCGTAAAATCACAAACATGTGAAACTAAAGCACGAAAATGATATCAAGTGCAACACTGTGCAAAGATCGTAAATCCTCAATCATCAAAATCAAATCATACGAATAAATCACCCAAAACATCGAAATCAATAATGGCGGAACAGTACCGCTCAAGTGCATCCTCTAAGAATCTCGGGCCAACTGTCGCGGTCACTAGTGGGACGTCTCGTCGATGATCATGAACTCTGGTCTGCTGGTGTGCGTAACATGACCGCTCCTGGGTCCAAGTCTTCTCCGTGGATTACCAATCTCACAATCCATCGGCTCATCGGCCCTGTCAAGGCAGCATATCACTGGCGTCGGCCTCTGGCTCTCTGAATGCACGTGACACATCTGATCCTGGGTGCAAATATCATTTCATCAGTGGCCTGGAAGGAATCCTGCTCACGGTCTATTCCATGCCTCGTCTCTGCCAACTGTCCGGAAGTCGTTGTCCTTTCCTATATCTGCATCTTGCTCTGGGACGATTGCATACTCATCGCGACTCCTTCTGGAAGGTAAGTCCAAGTACCATGCCTCGGCATGCGCATCGCATCTCTGATGTCGGCGGAGTGGAACGTCATCTCATCTAGATCTGGTACGAACCTCTTACTCCACTTTTCTCTAATGTCGTCTGCTTTGGACTCGTCTCGTCGCGGCCGCATGGATTGAGCTCCAACGACTATCCTCGTATCTGGAGTCTCCCAAGAATGCATCTCACCACCTAGCATCCGAATTAAGTCGAGCCATCCAATCGATTCGTCAAAACCTCATAATCCCCCAAGAGCTCAACATCTTGGGTACAGTTTAATAGTATCGAGTACATACCACAGCATCGGTGTTCCAGCCGTAGAAGGGCAAACCCAAGCCTCACTAATGGCGCCGCAGAACTGCCGTAAACCCTAAGGTTCAAAGGCTTTTACACAGTCATTAAGTCGAGTTAGGGTTTCATTCTTCTAGAGGGACTATAGAATTGCCTGCATGTCTTTCCGACTATCTTAAACTTGGAATAATAGGTTTCTGACATTCGATCGTCTCTGTCGACTCCCAACGTCTCCGCGTGAAGTCGTCTCTAGCTGGAATCAATCTATCTGATGACCTCGCATCGGGGTAGGCGAACGATCCACATGTCCTAGTCATTCATCCTCGATGACTAGCGACCTTCTATCATCTCTTAGTACAACTTATACTGCAATAGCTCCAACATCTGGGGCGATATCTCGTCGTTCGCAGCAATAACTGGCTCACTCGTCTGCATGCTGAACCGTGCCTCAATCATCAGGAGTAAGCAACACACCAACGGTCATTAAAATCTGGCTGGCCTCCATCATTGGCTCAATTCTCTAGTGTCGATCAGCACCTCCGAGTAACCTCATAAAGGCGATCCACCAAACGCTCGTGGCACGGAAACACAGTAAAAAGACACATCTCTGCAATCGTGTGTCGCCGGAATTTCACCCTGGTCAGTCCTCGTTCGTGACGAGCTTGTGCTGACCGCAACTCTAGCCGTAGCTCTCCCTGCCCATAACCGTAGCAGCAAAACCAAACTGGTACCGATGAGGCTAGATCAGGAAGGAATATAATACTGAACAAGGAAATGTACATCCTAAGGCTTCATAAGTGGAGTGGCGTGTCGTAAATATGCCGCGGAACATACCAACGGTATGTCACTCTACTTTAGTCACCTATTCCATCAACCAAGGGTCATCCTACGCTCCGAAGGTTAAAACCTAACGCTCTGATACCAACTTTGTCACGTCCCGAAAGTACGGAATATGACCGGCACTTAAACTACGAACGTCTCGAGGCGTACGTAATCTAAGTAAACCGAAAACCCAGAAATCCAAACCAAGAAAAGATGTAGAGTGAAGCAAAACCAATTTAAAACAAGTAGTTTTAATAGCATAAGACGAATTATGCGGTTTTTAAGAACATCAAAATTTACTGAAAATTTCGGCAGAGTCTCCTTTGTAAATACTGGCTCCCAAACGGGATACAACATGAATAGTATACGAAATCAATAAAAAGGCATCCCCAAGCGGGAGCTAGCTCTTCGTCAATCGACGGTCACAACCACACAAGCAATATAATATACAACGCCAACGGCGAGGATCAAAATTCAAAAGGAAACTCAAATCCACAAGAAAACCGCAGAAAAATAACGCGCGACTCTAAGGTCGAAGGAATAACATCACTGGTCTCTATCTCAAAATAAATACATGTTTGGTTGATGGAATTTACTAGATACAACGGAATAATATTATACAAGGTAATAGGATGGGTACGATACGAGAAAAACCCACCTACTGGCAAGTCACCCGAATGAAACTGAGCCCGCAAAGTCGTAATGAAACCTGTACGGCAAACCTGCAAGAAACTGGGGCACAACGGGGGTGAGTTGCCAACTCGTGAATAGAAAAACATCTACGCACAGAAATCGCATGTATGACGCAATCCTAGGTCATACGATCATAATATAAAATCCTCAAATATAACCAGCAGTCTATAACAATGACTAGGGTAAACCTATATGCCCGTGTCAGTGTCTCAAGCAGCAGTATATCATATGAAGGAGGTATGAATGCATGAAAACAGAATACATGTAAATGAAGAACTGTTTCCATAATTTAGTGAGATTTCCTTTGTATTTTTAAAATGAGGTATCATAATGAAATCAACATAAAACAGTGCCTAGCATCGGCACAAAACGTAATCCCAATATCTCGATATCTCTGTATCACAGTCTCTGTACCTCAATATCTTGAAATCTCAATGTCTCAATCACAATATCTAGGGCGCCGTCAGTCCAGACAGGCCCCTACCATCCATCTCAAGACCACGACGGTATCCTCCGGATATCCGACGCGTCGGGTAAAATCACCGGTAGGTGGTGCTCCCCTGCCAGGCTCACATCGTCATCATCACGCGCTTCTTGCCCCGGGGTACCTTACCGGGTCCACCATGTACCCGAAACGGTTCATCCGCCTCCTCGAATCGGGTCTCGAAATCCATCAGCAAACTCATGGTGGACGACTCATACATCATGGGAAAACCGCACTTTTTATTTTAAAGAGAGAAAGAAGCTTATATAAGTTTTGCGGTTTTCCCCCAAAACCAGAAAATCTCATAGAAATCCGAATCCAATCCTCAATAGCATGTAAACAGTGCATATCGGCATAAAAATCCATGAATGCGGCATAACAATGAATATTAACATGCATGAAGTAACAAGTAATATCTACAATGTCCAATCCAGCATATAAGGCGAGTACACTAATATCATGTCTAAATTATTAGCTAACAACCTATGTCAATGCAATAGTATTTCTAAAGTGTACGTGGCATGACAATTACCGATGAAGATGTGTGTGAGCCGGCAAGTAAGTGTACGTAGTACATACGCATCATCGGTAATGGTGCTGGTGTCCTAACAGCATGATATCAATAATGGAGTATGAAACATAATATAAGCATGCGATGCGAAGCGAACCACAATAAAGAGCGGGAGCTGAATACTAGACGCAACTATAACTAATCTGTATTAACCTAATATAAGTCCTACAAATGGTGCCTTTTGAAATAACATGAATCATGGGGTTTTGAAAATAGGGGCTACGGTGTTTTTATGAAAAGATACGTCTTTTGAAATATCCGTAGGATCCCTTGGGCTGTCTTTTAAAATACCCACGATTCGTTAGTTTTTGAAATAGGTAAGAATCGAATCTAATCTAACAACTAAACTAAACTAAAGGGCTAAGCTAACCAGCTGGACTACAGGTAAGGAAACCGCCTAACATCTGAGTCGATGTATACGCATACCTGTATATATATTAGTCGGTGATCCCGCCTCAATAATATCATATCCGATACCATATCTATAATCAGACATCCCAAGTCAAGAGTGCGGATCAATCATCAATATATAGCTCGTACGTAAATCCGTCGTACGGCATCCCCAAATCTGGGTACGGGTCAAAGTCACATCAATCACACTATTCATTTGGTATCTTCTTTATCAAATATCATGATCCAGAATAATGTCCTACGTCTAGTACAATATTGATGCCATCTATGTATGCATGCGGGTGTAAGAATTACTACGTCAGAAGACCCGCTAAAACATCATGTCGTATCTCAGTACGAACCAAATCACGTCACCGATCTCCTGGTCTCAAGCCTAATCTCATCGACTCATCTCAAATTCCAAGTACTATCCTCAAATCCAGTATATGAACACATAGTCCCATACCCATGTGAACACATAAATATATATTCCCATACACGCACATATGAAATAAGGAATGTATGCAAGTATGTATATGTGTGTATGTGTAAGTGTAGTGCACCCACTACCTAAGGTTTCGTAACCATGCACCAATCCAACACCAATATCCATCTAAAATCATCAATAATAAATCCTAACAACATATCATAAATTGTTGGTGTGTATACGCATCCGTATACATCACCACGGACTGCGGGGGTGCTATACGCCATCCACCCGACTTCTCCCCGTAGATATAAATCTACTCACCTCGACCTTCGCTTGCCGATGCCGATGTCGACACGCGCTTTCTTGCCTCCTTGAAGTCTTCGTGAGGGTACCTACATAACATAACACATCGCATCACATTAAAGTCCGACTCATGACCAAATCGACACACGAATCTCACATAGGTCAAAACCTATGGTTTGCTTTCACAAATCAACCCAAAAACCCTCGACATCGGCGTACAAACGCCGATTGATCGAGAAAAACACCAAACGTACCAAATCATGGTTTTACAATTCACTAAAAATATATAAAATACGATGCAATTCATCAAAACCAATAAATTGATTAAATCGATTTATTACAAGAAACATAGTAAGCATCAATTAGCCGTTTCACTTTAAAACTCGATGTTTAAACGAAACTAATGGCCACAATATCCACCAATTATCATAACCAAGTTATAGAAACCATATCAATAATTTATTCTCATCAACTTGTATAAATTCCAAAATTCTAGTTTTGCAAAAATATCCAATTTAACACTTTTTAACGCAAAATTTCACAATTTAACAATTTAGCTTGGCTTTGCATATTTTAAATGGTTAAACCACTCATGGAAACCTTAATGATGTGCTAAAAACCCTAACTAGATTTTAATCCCACATTTTAATAAAATTTCTAAAACCTAGTTAGCAAATTAGCATAATTATCACAATTTGGGCAAATTAAATATAACAATATGCAAATTAGCTACAAGATTTGGTTTTGCATAACTTAAGATGCTAAAATACATCACACTACCATGAACAAATTATCACAACCATAACTTTAATTCAAACCCTTCTCTTGAATTTAAACTTGCAATTTAAAACCTAAATTAAACACCTAATTAAGTTGATTTAAAGTATTTAACATCAAATTAAGCACAAGGGTTAGAGTTATACCTTCACAAACCATGAGATCAAATATGGAACTTGACCTCCAAATTGAGATCTTTGCACCAAGATCCATGCTATAAGGGCTAAGGAAAAATGGGTAGGGAATGGATTTGGGATTTGTGAGGTTTTGTGTTGATTTGTGAGGCAATTTTGATGAGTTTTTTGAAGAGAAATGTGATGAGAAAAGAGGAGGGGCTGTTGTGTGCAGGAATTGGGAGGGATCGGCCACTAGTGGTGATTGGAGAGAGAGTGAGGTGAGGAAAGTCTTTCCAAGTCAAAAAGGTCCAAAGTCAACACAACCCATATCTCTTTTCTTATACTTTTCTTTATGTTTTCTTTTCTTTTATCAAAAGAAATGGGGGAAAACTTTGGAGAGGGGCTGCTGAAAATAGGGAGGAAAATGGGTGTGTGCGAGTGTGGGTGTGTGTGTGGGGTGAGGGAAAATGATAAATGTTATACCCCAATATCTATTTACACTAATTTCACCGGAAAAAGCCTTTTTCTTCGATATTTTCTAAACCGTTTTGGCAAACCATTTCATTTCAAAAACCACATGATAAAATTTTGTTTAATGTGTTATGATGCACAAAATTTGTTTCAACTCATTCCAATTTGTAATTTTCCCTAATTAAATGTATTAGTGACGGCTTAAAATAATATTAAAATAATATTTTTTTCAGAAAATTTGAAATTTCACCAGCGGCTCAATAAACACCAAATAATAGCAATTACATAGCTAGAATATGTATATTTAAATTTTATAATAAGATATTTGTATTTTGACTTTTTACAGAAAACCCCCTTATTTTACCGATTTTTTCGAAATTTCACCGAAACGATTTTCAAAACGTTACAGGCGGTGTGCTGGAAGAGCTCCAAGAAGGACACCGTTGCTGACTCGACGATGGAAGCGGAGTATATAGCTGCTTGCGATGCCGCAAAAGAAGCAGTCTGGATGAAGAAGTTCCTAACAGAACTTCAGGTGATTCCTACCATTGTTGATCCAATACCTCTGTATTGTGACAACAACGGAGCTATAGCATTAGCGAAGGAACCAAGGTCCCATCAGAAGTCCAGACACATCTTAAGGCGGTATCACCTGATCAGGGAGATCATTGATCGTCGGGAGATCGAGGTTCGGAGAGTTGCTTCTGAAGAGAACATTGTTGATCCATTCACAAAGGCCCTACCTCAGATTCAGTTCGAGAGGCTACTCGAGATCATCGGTCTTCGATATACCAGTACGTGGCCCTAGTGCAAGTGGGAGATTGTTAGTGTATATGCCCTAGGGGCCATTATTGTATCATACTAGTTTGTATATTACTTAATGGAAGCTTGGGATATTCACATGTATATAACAGTCTTGCTAAACATGGTAGTATGCTACTTGGTTTTTCTATCTTAATATGTGAGTATACGTATTGATAGAGCTCTTAGGATCTTGCTTGACTACCAGCGTTGTGATGGCAGTCACACTAGTGGGGGCTGGGTAGTCTACAAGCACATCCTTATTCAGGTCCCTAGTCGTTGGATTATCGAGACAGGGCATCGATACTCCGGAGTAGACTAGTGTGTACACTTCTCATCCCAGTTGGGGAGATGGTCTGTCCTACAGCCATCAGTACGTCGTACTGGAGATAGTATGCAGGTGCTCGTTAGGTTACGGGTACACCGGACAGGACTCACAGGGAACTGTTGGTTGGTTTTATACCAGTCGTCAGTGAACAGTTCCCAGGTGACATGAGTACAGCATAGTACGCAGACTTGACACTGCTACTTCGCCTCGAGTGTGTCCCACTGTTCTTAGATTGCTACCCTACCACGGCTCAAAGGAATCGTGCAAACAGGTAGCAGTTGGGTGCAGTCCCGAGCACTTGGAGGCAGTGGCGGTTAGACAGGATTCGTCTCTCCCGGTATTGGGGGTGATATCGCGCTGTGTCAGAGAGCCATTACGCAAAGTCCCTGGCCAGGGCAAGCGATATTTGCTGGTAGGTTCCAGTAGTTTCTCACGGTGTAATGGGCTTCGCTCTGACACGACTTATACCGCTATTAGGGGATTGACACTTGCCGCCCCCTTAGGCCCGATATGCGATAGTCTTAGACGAACGGACCGGACTGTATGGAGATTGTCACATCAGACTCAGTAGGAGTTCGGATGGGTTTCCTCATCGGCCTTCTTATCGACATCTACCTGGGGACCGTTACGTACAGCTAGTGCCGCTTGCGGTCTGTGGTTAAACCCACTGCCAGCGTAGTAGTCGAGTCTCTAGAGTCCCACGCAGAGAGTTTCCCTACTCCAGGCGAAATGATATAGAGGTCGTATGGTTTTACGACAAGGGTTCGGACACATACGTGTGTTTACGCACGTATGACTTTCGGACAGTTTTTACTAGTCGGCTTTGGTTTAAGCCAGTTACTAGTATCCGGTTATTGGATTTATACAGTCTAAAGTTTTTCCGTGTTTTCATGGATAGGAGGGGCGTTCTCGTAATTGCGCGAGAAGCTTCTAGAAGATGGTGACTAAGGAGGTTAAGGTGGCATATACATTAAATGAGATTAGTGAGTTATATGGATGATTCATCCATGTCATTAATGCATCATAAATGCTTAATGACTCATGGAGATGAATCACCATTAGATATTTATCAAGTATGGTTGTAAATCATTTTCTTTTCTTTTCTTGAAAAACAATAATGCTTGATATATATTATGATAACTCATTTTCTCATTTGATTATTATGTTCATCTTCTCTCTCCTCAAGCTCTCTCTCTTCAAACCCTAATCCTCCCCTCTCATGTGTTGAGTACAAGGATTAGTTAGACTACTTAATCCATAACCATACTCTATTTCATCTAGGTACTTTGATTAGCACTTAAAGATACCTAGTTGCCTCAAGTTTAGAGGCAAAGCTTGGAGTTTAGCTCTCGTGGTGGATCGTCTACTACTTGGAGAAGGCCGAGGAGGAGGTGGAGTTCGTAAAGACGAAGGACACGGTTCTTTAGGTATAATCCCTTCACATAGTAGTTTAGAACTTCTATGTTTGATGTTAGTTATCGTTTAGCTTCGATTCATGCGGTTAGTCGATGTTTAAGCAAAGAACAAGATCGTTTTTCATATTTCCGCCTCCCCGCAAGTCGTGGGGTGTTGTACATCGACTTACAGTTCTTTCTTTTACCTGTGCGCATATGGAGGTGTGTGTATCTACACATGGGTATGGGACTATGTGTTCATATACGGGATTTGAGGATGATACGTGAGATTGAGATGAGTCGATGAGGTTTGATTGAGGCCGAGAGATTCGGCGATATGACAGAGTTCGTATTTGAGATGCGACATGATGGTTTTAGCGGGCCTTTGGGCATGTGTTTTACCCCGCTTTCATATTTACACAGAAGGTATCGATGGTACTAGACTTAGAGTTGTACCCTAGATTATGTGATATGATGGTAGTGATACCTGATATGTGATGAGATTATGTGATATTGACCCGTACCCAGCTATTAGGATGCCGTGCGACGATTTACCGTACGAGCTTTATATTGATGTTAGATCCGCACTCATGACTCGAGGATGTTACATGATATACCGTATCGTACGTGATACTATTGAGGCGAGATCACCGACTATTGTATATATATTTGTATATCGACTCAGATTTAGGTGGTTTTCATACCCCTCCCGAGTGACTTGATTGTTGGGTCCGTAGTTCGCATAGTAGGCGTTAGACTAGACCCGAGTCATACCTATTTCAAAACTAACGAATCGGGGATATTTTAAAGATAGGCAAAAGGGATTCTACGGATATTTTCAAACGACACATCTTTTCTTAAAACACCGTAGCCCTTATATTACCAAAAACCCTGATTCGTCTTATTTCAAAAGGCAAGGCTGCATGATATATTTACTGAGATAGAGTCTGTACTGTTGCGTTGATTATTCGATTCCGCATACTCATGCTATTTTGTATTGCATTGCTTGTGTTTATTGATACATTACAATCATGCTGCTAGGACACCAGCACCATTACCGATGATGCGTATGTACCACGTACACTTATTTGCCGGCTCACGCACATCTTCATCGGTAATTGCCATGTCACTACACAGTAGTATTATTGCATCAGGATATGAGCCTTGTATGTGCATACTATTATTCCATGTTGCATGATATACCGTTATACTTGCACTTCATTTATATGTCACATACATCATGCTTTCTGATTTTGCGCATTGAGATATGTTGTTTCCATGATATTTCTGGATTTGGGAACCGCGGGTATTTCAAAAGAGAATATCTAATTGTTTAAAAAACCCGGTTACCCTTGATATGATATTTCAGTGCGTCCACCATGTGTTTTCTCGGTGCTGAGAGCGACATGTGAAACCCGATTCGAGAAGGCGGATGAGGCCGATTGCGGGTACATGGTGGACCCGGTATGGTACCCCGGGGCGAGAACGGATTCGCTGTGTAGTAGACGGTGAGCCTGGCAGAGGGACTACTACCTACCGGTGATTGGTTGGACCTGGCGGTTATCCAGAGGATACCGACCAGAGTTGATAGATGGATATGGGCGTACTGCTGGGGCCGAGGGCCGATTCCGCAGATGGAGTCCGTGGGCTGGTCCGGACTGACGGAGCCCGTTATATGAGGATTTACGTGCTGATGCTGGGCACAGTTTTCATGATGTTTTCGAGTGTCGATGCTGGACACTCCGGTTCCATGATTTTGACGTGTCGCGAGGGACACAGGTGGTTTATATCCTCATATTTCCATGCATATGCTGATGATTTTTACATGCATGATGGTTATTGTCATTGGGTGACGAGTGTACGGGATCCACGTACATGCAGAGACATTGATCATACCTCATATTTATGATATGCTATTACCTGAGGCACTGGCACGAGCACTTGGCACTACACCATGTATAGAGATTACATTGCCAGTTTAGCATGCTGCAGACTTATTCACATTAGGTTTATATTTATATCTGATCGTATTGACCTAGGATGGGTCATACCGTAGGGTTCCTAGGCACACTCAAGAGGTTCCACAAGGCATCTACCATGCCAAATTCAAATTTTTTCTATGTGCCAAAGAACCCTAAGCAAGATCGTAACTAGAGGATAGGCGAAAACGATATAAGTTAACAACTTAACTAAGAGTGAACCGAAAATACAACCTTTGTAGATCCGCTCCACCATTTCTTTAGCTCCGTGTTGACGTCCCTCCGCTGCGATCATCGGGATCTCGGACTCTAGCGATGGTTTCATCGGAGAAATGATCGGGCTAGGTCATTGACTTCGAGGCCGAAGATGATCTACGTCGAGGCAACTCAAACTCAAGCTCCATCTTCACTAGGTCAAAGAACTTGTGAAGAAAATACCCTCTACTACATGGCAAGTGATAGAGGATGAAGAAATAGGAAGCGGGTTGACTTTTGTTTTGGTTTTCTCACTTGGATTCATCACTTGAAAATTTCTAGCAAAGGTTTTCTTTTCTTCACTTGAAGAAGATGAAGAAGAAGAAGGAAAATGAAATTATGAATTCTTGAAAATAAAATTCAAGTGAATACTTATCATATAGCAACCATGGGTTAGTGTAACCAATGTAGAGAATAAACTAGGGTTTAGTTAAATGGTTAGGGTTAAGGATAAAACAAAATGGAAGACTTTTTCAAAGATGCTTTGAAGCTTCAAGAAGCTTTAAGCAAAGAAAGAAAAGAAAGCCACCATTTCATTATATATTCATAAAATAAATAAATGAATAAATGAATTAAAACCCTAACCATTTACCTAAACTTGGTTCAAAGCATACACATACCCAAGTTTGCATGTATCATCAAACATGATACAAACTAGTGCACAAAACTATATCATATATACAATGTGCACATCAAGTGAGAAAATCCATCTTAAGTGAACAATTACTAGTTAATGTAAAGTAATATATTAAATATATAATTATACATTAAATCATTAAATCAACACTTGATTTAATGATCCGGTCATATAGCATATAACCGACTAATATCAAGTGTATCAATGTATCGAATCAACACTTGATTCGGTAACACGGCTATATCATATATAACCGTCCAATGATACAAATCGCGAGAATAGAATACAGTATCACATACTGATATTATTCTCGGTCCCGCACATATCTCATATGCGCTCCTATTTCGTTTCGCTTGAGCCAGGAAACCTCTGTGTAGGACTCTAAAGACTCGTCAATACGCCGGAAGCAGGTGATGATCATATCAAACACCCACAAGCCGCAAGCGGTCTGCTAAACGTAACGGCCACCCGGGTATTGAGCGATCAGAAGATCAACGAGCAAGCCCACTCACACTCCTTTGAATCCAACCAGTAACACTTACCGTACAGTCCGGTCTGTTCGTCTGATATGTCGCATATCTTGCCTAGGGGTGGTAAACGTCAGACCCCAGTAGCTCGATAAGTCGTGTCGATATGAGGTCTATAACAGTTCGAGAAACTACTGGTAACACTTACCAGTAAATCTCAGCAACCCTGGCCAGGGATTTCCGTTTATAGCCAATCAAACACCGCACAACATCAACTCCCTATACCGGGAGAGACGAATCCCCTCCTATCACTCATTGCCTCTATGTGATTCGGGACTGTACCCAAAAGCCACCGTTTTGCACGCCCTCTTGGACGTGGTAAGGTGGAAATCAAAGCATAGTGGGAATCACACAAGACTCTATGACGATCTCGGGTCTACAGACTAACCTGTACCAGTGTCACCAGAGAACTGCCATCTGACGTAAGGTATAATACCATCTGGGAGTTCTCGGCGAGTCCGTCCAGTGTACCCAGTCTCTACTGAGCACCCGTATATCATCTCTGATGTCAAACACCAATGGGTATGGGATCATCCATCGCCCATCTGTATGGGTCGAGAAGGTATACGCTAGTCTACTCTGGTATATCGATGCCCCGTCTCGATACACCCACGACTAGGGACCTTGAAGGATGTACTTATGGACTACCATATCCCCACTAGTATGATCCGCATCATAGTCCAGGTAGTCAAGTACACATCCTAAGGTCTTTACCAACATGTAACAGAGAGACAATCAGTGTACACGTTAAGATAAAGATCAACCAGAAAGCATACTATCATGTCGAGCAAGAAAGTCCTCCCTATATATGTCCCAGCATCCACTACAATATACATCCTATGTACAGTAATGGCCTCTAGGGCATACATATAACTAACACATACATTCGATCTCTACTTGTAGATATTTTCTATTCATGAGTTGGCAACTCACCCCCGTTGTGCCACAGTTCTTGCAGGTTTTTGCCGTACAGTTTCCATAGCGGCTTTTCTGGCACACTGCTTCTATACGGGTGACTTGCTTTGGTAGGTGGGTTCTTTTGTATCAGAACCGCCATTGTACATGTATTATTCATTGTATCTAGAAATTCCATCAACCAAAACTTGTATATTTGTTTCAGACTTAGACATTTGTGATGTATTATTCGACCTTAGAGTCGCGCTTAGTAGTATTGCGGTTTTCATGCTTGTTGAGTTTCTTTTGGATTTGACCCTCGCCATTCGGCGTTGTATATTATATTTCTTGCGTGGTTGTGACCGTCGATTGACGAAGAGCTAGCTTCCGCTTGGGGATGCCTTTTATCATTGCATATATATATTGTTCTTGTTGTACCCCGTTCGGGGCCAGTATTTACAAAGGAAACTCTGCCGAAATTTTTAGAAAAGACTTTACATTTTTGAAATGCATATTCGGTTTAGTTATTTAAAAACCTTGACTTCAAACATGTTTTTCTTCACTTCTTTAAACCAGTTTTCTTTATTTACTCTTTAAATGGTTTTAGATTTCTGGGCTTTTGGCTTACTTGGATCAGATGGAGTCCTATAGACTTCATATGGTTCAAAGGCCAGTCACGTGCTCTTTCGGGTCGTGACAAAGTTGGTATCAGAGCGCTAGGTTAATCTTGGTTCGAGTCTAAGTTTGACTATGTGGAGCCTAGGGCGTCTATATATATACGGAACTTAGGCTTGACCTTACGGAACTTAGACTTAGTCGAGGGGGTATTAGACCCGAACTTTCGTAGCGTAGGATAACCCTTGGTTGATGGAATAGGTGACTAAAGTAGAGTGACGTACCGTGGGTATATTCCGCGGCATACTTACGACACGCCACTCCGCTTAAGGAACCTTAGGATGTACATATTTTCGAGATCAGTGATTCTCTTAATAGCCATGATTATACATCCATTTGAGATCCTCGATTCTATTAGTTTCATGATCAAACCTTCATTGATGCTGTTCCTTCTTATGATCGTGTATCCACTCTGGATTTGTTGTTTTCTTTTTGCCATTGATCTGCTCTCTTCGATACTCGATTGAGGTTCCTGTCGCCATATTTGAGCGCAGTTCGGGCTGCTGCTGGGTTACGGTCAGGACGAGCTCGTCTGGTACGAGGGTCAACCGTTGTATTTTCTGGTGACATGGGAACGTCTCGAGTTAGTATTGGTGATTGTGACCTCTAGTGGAGGCGAGTGCTTGGTTTTGCACCGGATGATCGGGCCATTGTTAGAGCTGCTAGTTGAGAGAGGACTGTTGATGTACAACATACCTCAGAGATTATGATGTCACCTACCGTGCAGACAGATAGACCAGCTGTCGCCGAGATCGACAGGATGTCGCTTCCGGTGCTTACGAGCTGAGATCGCCGGAGCTTCCAGGCAGATGTGAGACAGATGATAGCTTGTCTACCCGATTTGAGAGACGAAGGTGATTCGTCCGATTTATGCGCCGGAGCAGGCCCAGTTGAGTTAAAGATTTCCAGCGTGGAGAGTCTTACTCAGATCTAGAGCAGACCGATTTAGAGAGGACCGCTAATGTATCGCCTTTCTTGGAGGATTGAGGCGCTGTTCAGCGTACAAACGAATGAGCCAGTTGTTGCTGCAAATGACGAGATATCGCCCAGATGATTGGAGCTACTACAGCATGAGCATATACTTAGAGTGATGATAGTAAGTCGCTAGTCACCCGAGGATGAATGACTAGGACATGTGGTTCGTTCGCTTACCCCGATGCGAGGCCATCAGATAGATTGATTCCAGCTAGAGACGACTTCACGCGGAGACGTAGAGAGTCGACAGAGACGATCGAATGTCAGGAGCCCATTTTCCAAGTTTAAGTATATGGAAAGACATGCAGGCGATTCCATGGACCCTCTAGAAGAATGAAACCCTAACTCGACTTAATGACCGTGTGAAAGCCTTTGAACCTTAGGGTTTGCGGCAGTTCCGCGGCGCCATTAGTGAGGCATGGGTTTGCCCTTCTACGGCTGGACCACCGACGCTGTGGCATGTACTCGATACTATTAAACTGTACTCAAGATGTTGATCTCTTGGGGGATTATGAGGTTCTGACGAGTCGATCGAATGATTCGACATCATTCGAATATCATGTGATGGGATGCATTGCTTGGGAGACTCCAGATACGAGTATAGCCATTGGAGCACAGTCCATGCAGCCACGATGAGACGAGTCCGAATCAGTCGACATTGAAGCAGAGTGAAGTAAAGAGTTCGCAAGAGAGTTCAACGAGATGACGTTCCACTCCGCTGACATCAGAGATGCGATATGCACGCAGAGGCATTGCTTATGGATATAGCTTCCAGAAAGAGGCGTGATGAGTATGCAGCCGTTCCGGAACAAGAATTAGCTTCAGTAAAGGACGATGACTTCCGGGCAATTCGGCAGAAAAGAGATTTGAGAGATATTTCGGATCGACCGTAGCTGAGAACATTGCAGTGCGCCGATAGAGACGTGACGTCGAACTGGACGGTAATACAGACGAACGGACAAGAGGTTCGTGCGAGACGCTGACGAGCTGTCATTACTTTCCGTCGAGACCAGAGACTTGATATGCTTACAGAGGTGTTGGGATGCGACCAGTTTCTGAGAAATGTTGTGCTTAGGACATAGATGTCCATTGAGCGAGAAGAGATTATGCAAGAGTACCAGCCTCCGTACAGATCGGCATAGGCAAGATCGGCAGAGACCTTGAACATGATTCCTTCCAGGACATTGCTGCAATGATGGTTGCACCCAGGATCAGATGTGTGATGTGCATTCAGAAAGCCAGAGGCCGACACCAGTGATATGCTGCTTTATGAGTGGTCATGAGGATTGACTAAGAGATGACCAGAGAAGTGCCAGAACGGAATCGTTTCCGTTAGCACACCTGACAGGGCCGATGAGCCGATAGATTGCGAGATTGGTAATCCACAGGGAAGATAAGGAACCAGAGGCAGAGGACGCCAGCCGCGAGCAAGAGGCAAGTAGATATCTTGCGCCGCTAGCATTGGATGTACCGACACCTTCTCGACTTTGAAGGAGGAACTATCGACGACGGTATTTATGATTTGTGATTTTGTGATTCGATTATCACGTATCCGTCATCTTGGATTTCGGTATTTTGGGCGTTCTGTTTGCATGATTTAGTTTTGATGACTGAGTTTCATGATATTGTTTTATGCACCCACTGGGTATTTATATTTTGCGCATAGTTATTACATTTGAGGTATTGATTGTGATTTCACGCCTATCTTATGCAGTGATTTGATTTACACTTCCAGCATAGTTTTCATGCACCTTTAGTGTTTTGATATACGATTTTGGTGCATGCCAGATACACTAAATCGAAATTCTTCGTGCATGTCAAATGCACCTGATTTTGCTGTCAGGCACACACGTTGGCTATGACAGATGTTTTGTGCACACCAGTTGCACCTAGTTGTTGTTTTGTGTCCATGTATGGCACATATATGGATTTTGATTTCCGTGCGCACCAGACGCACGGGGTATTCTTATATACATTTTTGGAGATTGATTTCTTATAGAGCAGTACATTTTTTTATGATATTCGCTATGTATTGATGTTTTCGGAGCCCGACAATTTGGATTTTTACTGAAATGTTTTAGTGTTAGGGGTTTAAATTTAAATTCGGGGACCGAATTTATTTAAGGGGGGAAGATTGTAACATTTCAAAAAAAAATTTATTATTTTTGGGAATTTTTATAATTTAAAATTATTTTATTTAATATTTTAATATTAGGTGTAATTAAATACAGAAAAATTTGGAAAAATTATGGAAAATTCTAAAATAGGTTATTCTATGGAAGTATGCCATTTAAAAATTTTTATAATTAGTTATATGCTAATTTAGTGCTAATCGCGATTAAAAATCGCTAATCGGGTTTTTAGCAATTTTGTGCAAAATATGCACATATCATTTTTATCACACTTGTGCATTTTCTATCATGTTATTTGGGGTTACTATTCTTGTGAGAAGGGTCTTTGAAGAGAAAAAGAAAAGAAAAAGAAATGGAAAAGGAATAAACAATTTAGTAGTAGGTGAGAGAGAGAGGTATGGTTTCACTTTGACTTAGGACTTAGCCATCCCTCCCTTCTTCTTTAATTTTCTCTCTCCCTCTTCCCCTTCTCCTGCTGCTGCTGCTCATTCATCTCCCTCCCCTCTTCAAAGCCTCAAAACACCTCAAAAACATCATCAAAACCCTACCCCCATTCCATTAAAAGTGTGCACAAGCTCGAGATCTACACATTGGACCAAGGAAGCAAGGATTTTGGCCACTAGGGGCAACTCAAGAATTTTCTTGAGTTGCCAAATGAGGTATTTTCTGGACCATTAGATTAGTGTTAGCATTTCATATACCCTCATGCTAGTTTAGAACCGATATTGTTTGATTTGGTGACTTAAGGATAAACCTAGTTAGGGTTTGAGGAAAATTTGAGTTATGATATGAAATTGAGCTTAGTAGAGGCTACACCAACACCTTAGTTCTATAATTGAGACCCAAACCTGAAGCTTAAACCCAGAATACGGATTTATAGAAACCGATATCGGAGAATTTGTGAAATCTGTGATGGTTACATTGAATCTGCTTTTACCCCGAGACTCTGAAAATAAAATTGAATGGACAGTGACATGTGCAGGCACCCAGGAAGCTACCACCAGAACCCCAGCCCCTAACTCATTAAGCCGGCCGCAGATTTATTCCAATTGTCCATAATTTGCGTCCATACCTGCCCCATTTTGCCTCGTTTTGGTTCTACTGCTCCTACATGTATAGATTAGACCCCTGGTATGTATAGATTTGTCTAATTTGACCTAGGGTGAAATCTAGAGCATTTTTCCTTAGTTGCTGTTTTGGATTCGTGTTTCCGTATTCCGTATTTCTTAAATCTGAATTTGTGTATTGCGTTTTACCTCGACTACTTGGCGTTTAAACAACGATATAGAGGTTTGTTGTTGGTTTTGAGGGCGTTGTCCATAAGTTCTAACCTATAGATCATAGCGTATCGTTTTGGGAGTCGTATGCCGTTTTGGTATTGATTTGGTTTTAATACGCATTTACAATACGTTGATATGTAGGTACCCCATGAAGACTTCGGGACGACAAGCAAACGCGTGGTGACGTCGACAATGAAGACGCAAGGTGAGTAGATTTATATATACGGGGAGAAGTCGGGTGGATGGCGTATAGCACCCCCGCAGTCCGTGGTGATGTATACGAATACGTATACACACGTATATTTATTATGTGTTGTTTAAGATTATTGATGATAAGGATGTATTGGTTTAGTATAGTGCGAAACCCCAGAGTAGTGGTTGCACCCACACATACACGTACACATATACTTGCATACATTCTTTCTTTTACCTGTGCGCATATGGAGGTGTGTATATCTACACATGGGTATGGGACTATGTGTTCATATACGGGATTTGAGGATGATACGTGAGATTGAGATGAGTCGATGAGATTTGATTGAGGCCGTGAGATTCGGCGATATGACAGAGTTCGTATTTGAGATGCGACATGATGGTTTTAGCGGGCCTTTGGGCATGTGTTTTACCCCGCTTTCATATTTACACAGATGGTATCAATGGTACTAGACTTAGAGTTGTACCCTAGATTATGTGATATGATGGTAGTGATACCTGATATGTGATGAGATTATGTGATATTGACCCGTACCCAGCTATTAGGATGCCGTGCGATGATTTACCGTACGAGCTTTATATTGATGTTAGATCCGCACTCATGACTCGAGGATGTTACATGATATACCGTATCGTACGTGATACTATTGAGGCGAGATCACCGACTATTGTATATATATTTGTATATCGACTCAGATTTAGGTGGTTTTCATACCCCTCCCGAGTGACTTGATTGTTGGGTCCGTAGTTCGCATAGTAGGCGTTAGACTAGACCCGAGTCATACCTATTTCAAAACTAACGAATCTGGGTTATTTTAAAGATAGGCAAAAGGGATTCTACGGATATTTTCAAACGACACATCTTTTCTTAAAACACCGTAGCCCTTATATTACCAAAAACCCTGATTCGTCTTATTTCAAAAGGCAAGGCTGCATGATATATTTACTGAGATAGAGTCTGTACTGTTGCGTTGATTATTCGATTCCGCATACTCATGCTATTTTGCATTGCATTGCTTGTGTTTATTGATACATTACAATCATGCTGCTAGGACACCAGCACCATTACCGATGATGCGTATGTACCACGTACACTTATTTGCCGGCTCACGCACATCTTCATCGGTAATTGCCATGTCACTACACAGTAGTATTATTGCATCAGGATATGAGCCTTGTATGTGCATACTATTATTCCATGTTGCATGATATACCGTTATACTTGCACTTCATTTATATGTCACATACATCATGCTTTCTGATTATGCGCATTGAGATATGTTGTTTCCATGATATTTCTGGATTTAGGAACGCGGGTATTTCAAAAGAGAATATCTAATTGTTTTAAAAACCCGGTTACCCTTGATATGATATTTCAGTGCGTCCACCATGTGTTTTCTCGGTGCTGAGAGCGACATGTGAAACCCGATTCGAGGAGGCGGATGTGGCCGATTGCGGGTACATGGTGGACCCGGTATGGTACCCCGGGGCGAGAACGGATTCGCTGTGTAGTAGACGGTGAGCCTGGCAGAGGGACTACTACCTACCGGTGATTGGTTGGACCTGGCGGTTATCCGGAGGATACCGACCAGAGTCGATAGATGGATATGGGCGTACTGCTGGGGCCGAGGGCCGATTCCGCAGATGGAGCCCGTGGGCTGGTCCGGACTGACGGAGCCCGTTATATGAGGATTTACGTGCTGATGCTGGGCACAGTTTTCATGATGTTTTCGAGTGTCGATGCTGGACACTCCGGTTCCATGATTTTGACGTGTCGCGAGGGACACAGGTGGTTTATATCCTCATATTTCCATGCATATGCTGATGATTTTTACATGCATGATGGTTATTGTCATTGGGTGACGAGTGGACGGGATCCACGTACATGCAGAGACATTGATCATACCTCATATTTATGATATGCTATTACCTGAGGCACTGGCACGAGTACTTGGCACTACACTTATGTATAGAGATTACATTGACAGTTTAGCATGCTGCAGACTTATTCACATTAGGTTTATATTTATATCTGATCATATTGACCTAGGATGGGTCATACATTCGATCTCTGCTTGTAGATATTTTCTATTCGACTGCCTCCTCGAGTCAAAGACGATCCACCCAAGAGTCTATATTTCGAGCTCCTATCTCGAATCTGAGATACCGACGGCTTCTAGTTGTTAATGATATATGCCCTAGAGGCCATTATTGTATAGTACTAGTTTGTATATTTCATTTCGGAGGCTTGGGATATATACACGTATTTATGACAATCTTGCTCAATATAGTAGTATGCTACTTGGTTTGTATCTATCTAAATATGTGTATATGTTTTTTGTAACCTATCTCTAATACATATTGATAAAGCCCTTAGAATCTTTTGCTTGACTACTGGCGTTGTGATGACAATCACACTAGTGGGGGCTGGGTAGTCCACAAGCACATCCTTATACAGATCCTTAGTCGTAGAATTATCAAGACAGGGCATCGATACTCCAGAGTAGACTAATGTATACGCTTCTCATCCCAGTAGGGGAGATGGTCTGTCCCACAGCCATTAGTACGTCGTACTGGAGATAGTATGCAGGTGCTCATTAGGTTATGAGTTACACTTGACGAACTCGTGGGGAACTGTTGGTTGGTATTATACATATCGTCAGATAGCAGTTCCCAGGTGACATGAGTACAGCATAGTCCGTTGACTTGACACTGCTGCTTCGCCTCGAGTGTGTTCCCACTATTCTTAGATTACTACCCTACCACGGCTTTATTGAGTCATGCAAACAAGTAGTAGTTGGGTGCAGTCCCGAAGCACTTGGAGGCAGTGGCGGTTAGATAGGATTCGTCTCTCCCAGTATTGGGGGTTGATATCGCACTGTGTTCGGGAAGTCGCTACACAAAGTCTCTGGCCAGAGCAAGTGGGATTTACTGGTAGGTACTCCAGTAGTTTCTCAGAGTGTTTTGGACTCTCCCCCGGCACGACTTATTGCGCTATTAGGGGTCTGACGTTTACCGCCCCTCTAGGCCCGATATGCGATACTCTTAGATGAACAGACCAGACTGTACGGAGATTGTCACAGACAGGCTCAGTAGGAGTTCGGATGGGTTATGCTCATCGGCTTTCTTATCGACATCTACCTGGGGGCCGTTACGTACATCTAGTGTCGCTTGTGCCTGTGGTTAAACCCACTGCCAGCGTAGTGTCGAGTCTTTAGAGTCCCACACAGAGGGTTTCCCTGCATCGGGAAAAACGTGTAGAGGTCGTATGGTTTTACGACAGGGTTCGATCATGTGCGTGTACTTGTGCACGCATGATGATTCATACGGACAATACTAATGGGTTTTGGTTTAAGCCGGATCCTAGTATTGTACTGATTGATTGTCTTCGTCTTTTATATTCGTATTTTTCGGAATACAGATACGGATATGTATATACGGACGAGGGGAATTTTTGTAAAATGCTAGATGAAGATGACATGACATAATTGCATTATTCTTTTTAGGTTAAATTAATAATGCATTATGTAATTAGGAAATGAGGTGGATATTGCATGATTTTAGACACGGCTTCTTTGGGCACCTGTTGCCTTTTCAAGCCATGAGTCATTTGTTGACTATTCAACTCTTTTACTAATTATTCATTATGATTTATCTCATGAATAATAGAGAGAGTTCAGTTCACAACAAAAAATAATAGACTCACTTCCATTTTCATTGCAAGAGCTCACTCGCTTTTCCTTCTTCATCTTCATCAACCTCAAAACCCTAGAACACTCATGTGTTGAGTAACCTAGGCAAAAAGAAGACTCCTCAATCCATCTACACTCTCTACACACCCTAGGTCACTTAGTGTAGCATACTACTTGACTTAGTTTCTTCGGTTATTGAAGAGGGAGCCCGGTACATAAGCTCTCGGGTGGATCATATTCGATCCAAGAAAGCCGACGAGGAAACGACATCCGCACCACTCTAAGGAGCTCGTGCAGGTGAGGAGGACAGCGAGAAGAAGAATGACTGGTTTCGTGAGGTATAACTTCTGTTCATGTAGTGTATACTTCATATTATTTGTGCTAGTTTAGGTTTAGATTCGATCTTGGCGGTTAGTCGATGCTACGAAGTATATAGTTTTCGTATTTCATATTTTCCGCCTCCCCGCGATCCTGTGGGGTGCGTAGCATGGACTTACAGTGGTATCAGAGCCAACTAAACCTATTCTAGCTTATTAGCGAGTATTAGAACTTCGATCGTCGGAAAAACCGGAAAACTAAACACCGAAAAACCTACTTTCTGTCGAATTTTAAAACTGTCTGGAAAATTATTTCAGTACCATGAAAAATATGTGCAGAGTTTTCTAAGATAACACAAGAAAAATGAGCCACTGAATCGCCGAGACGGCCGTGGAACCGCCGTAGAATGGACCGTTCTGCGGCGGAGTTGCGGCCGAGTCAAGGCCGATTCAACTCATCTTTCTTCTGTTATTTCTTAATTTTGGTGTTTCTTTTCTGGAATATTTGGTTTCTACCCTGTATGTTTTTGAATGCTGGTTTGCATTTGGGGTGGTTACGGAAAATATGTTTCGATCGAATTTCTATTGTACTTGGCTAATTGGTCTTTCTGTAATGTTATATGTGTTTTTAAATCTCAGCTAATTGCTATATGTCGGTTAGTCTGGGATTGCACATATCTGTTGGTTTGTGTATATGAATTTTGTTGGATCGTCGATGATGAATAGCCGGAGATGTGAGATGAGTGTTTTTATCTTTCATTCAATGTAAATTGTAATTTGATGTAATATTATTTTGCGGGGCACATCCGGGTTGAGGTTGTAGCCGCTGTTGTATTATTTTCTTTTTTACTGTTTTCTGATCCTAGGATAGACCTAAGGTGGGGTACACAAACTACCGGGTTCTTTGAAGTGCCGAGTAGCCTACTCACTTTGTTGAGAGAGGTTGCTTCACTTCTAGAACTTGGCGGGTAGTTTGCCGCACCCGTAGGGGTCTGGGATGGGGTTTGGCTATTCATCACGACCGTAGAATCCGTCTTTCATTACAGGCTTAAACAAAACGCGGAATTCCTAGTATATCCAACATATTCATCTGTGATCTGGAATGCCTATTATCGCGTCAGACGAATGCTATTATTATATATATTATATAATAGACGCTACTTATGTTTTGCATCCGCGCTAGTCTAGCCCCCGCTCTGGCGTTAGTTAAGTACCTAACAGTGTTAGACTGGGCCCAGTGGCGAATGCGGATGGCATAAGTGGACGTTGTATTTTCGTCTTTTTCTGTAATGATAGGTGTAATTGATGGGACTGCATTAGATTAATGCAAAGAAAATAAACCAAAGTTGAATCGTTGGAACAAATTTAAAACCACTCGTTTTTTTCAAAATAGCAGACTTTCAAATGCGGAGATTAAACCACTCCTTTTAAAAGCTATCAGGTTCCTTCGATTATATCAAGTTCACTAAATTTACGGTTTCGCCAAAACCATTCGTAGCCTTCCGTCATTTCAATTGGGTATTCAGTAGTATTCAAGCTATGTATTTTGACCTTCGCCAGGGCATAGTGATTGGTAGCTGCTGGATATTCATCTGTAGTATAGATAGATGCGTTGGTTTGGGACAGTCGTACTACTATTTTGGCCTTCGTCAAGAGTATGTACGGGTATGTTCAAATTAACCTAGATAATAACGGGTAGAACTTGACATGTGACTTATGATATGTCGGCCTTCGTCAAGGTCATAAGAGCATCGGGAAAAAATCAACATCGGGAGTTTCTAAAGAAACTGAAACTTGCTAGTGTTGCATACCATTTGGAGTGTGATAATTTAGGTAGGATTCCTTCTGCTTTATCACACGATGATATTTGGATCCCGAACCTACTGTGAGTATATGCTACTCTTCGGGAGATTTTTTCACTAAACGATCAATGCTATAAACTAAGTAGGTGTCTAGAACGGTGTTAGTGGGGCTACGCCTCTAGGGAAAAGAGGTTATATAATTAAGGAACTTCGCGAAAGCGTTGTAAAACCTCCCTCGAAGAACTAACACCAGCCTGGCTGAAAGGTTAAGCAAGTATTGTACTGTGAGATTAATCCAAATTAATTCTTCTTTTATGGTTTGAAGAGGGATTCGAGAAATAGTGGGAGCCATCATGTTTAGATAAACTAAAAACCAATCTAAACTTGCAAGAGCATCATGCTAAAGTGTTTTTTCTCTCTCTCCTAATTGCAGCAACCAAAAGATAACATGTCTTAAGTTACTTCTAGACAAAAACATATTGACCGGGCCAAACTATAAAGATTGGCTCAGGAATGTCCAGATGGCCCTCACGTATGAAAAATTGGGCTATTTGCTTACTACCAAAGACCCCGCACTCCCGGGTCCAGCTTCCAGTGTCGTGGACAAGGAGATTCATAAAACTTGGGAAATAGACAGTGCGAAGGCCAAGTGTCTCGTGTTGGCCTCTATGGACAATGAGCACCAAAGGCGATACGAGAAGATGGACCCTGCTTCCATCATCCTCCATACAAAAGAGTTATATGGAGAGAAATCTCATATCGCAAGATACGAGACCTCGAAGAAATTATTTCAGGCGAGGTTGGCCATCGGGACATTGTTGGGGACCGCGTCCTAAAGATGATCAGCTTAATAGAAGAGTGTTCACCGGAAAAAGACGTGACCGCGATGTTAGGACGTCCGGACTGAATTTTGGGGGCAGATGCTATTTAGTTTTATCCGTCCACCTCTCCGAAGGTGCCAAGTTGATTTATGGCACCGTGTATCAGAGGTTCTGACAGATGCGGCCGTTGCTGCAGACTTCGTTAGATTCCCCCTCATTGTGAGGGGTTTTTGATTGTGGGGACACTTTTCCCTGCATGCGCAAGCCCTTGCAGTTAATTACGTTACCGTATCGCGGTAACCACTTTCTCCGGCTCTAGAAGGTCACTTCGTGTCGTGTGTGTTTGTTTTATTTTTGGTTGCCTGTGGATTGTATACGGAGACTAATTCGTATTGTCGCTCGTAGGGCGTGGATTAGTCCAAATCCATATTTTCTTAGATTTGGGTTTGTTTGATTTAAGGTTCGTAAACCTTGTTTAAGATTAAGATCGACTCAAATGTTTTTTAAGCATACGTTAATCCGATATTGGACTAAGATCTACTCAATGGGGGTTCAGGATCATTTTCGATCCAACAAAAGAGTATTTAGGCTCTATCGTTTTAGTTTAAGGACGTTGCGGTCCATAGGCTAGTTTAAGGACATTACGGTCCACGTTTAGTTTAAGGACGTTTCGGTCCAAAGATTAGTTTAAGGACGTTTCGGTCCAGATTTTAGTTTAGGAACGTTACAGTCCGTAGTGTAATTTAAGGATGTTGCGGTCCGTTATTAGTTTAAAGACGTTGCGGTCCGTTATTAGTTTAAGTCCGCTGCGGTCCAGATTTTAGTTTAGGGATGTTACGGTCCGTAGTGTAGTTTAAGAACATTGCGGTCCGTTATTAGTTGAAGGACGTTGCGGTCCAGATTTTAGTTTAGGGACGTTACGGTCCGTAGTGTAGTTTAAGGACGTTGCAGTCCGTTATTAGTTTAAGGACGTTGCCGTCCACGGTTTCTGGTTGTCGGGACCCGCCACCTCTCTGAAGACGTTGAAGAATTACAACGACATGTATCAGAGGTATGAGGAGATGTACCCTTGAACCAATGAATGTTCATCAGGGACTTGGTAGTCTTGTTTGGAAATAAGGCCAATTTAGAAGAAGACATATGGGCTCGGTCGATTTGGGGTTTGGCCAACCTTAGGCTCAGCCCACTTGATTACTTATTTGGGCTTGATCCCCTTTCTGTATCAGCACTGCTAAGCATTGATTTGGGTTCTAACACCCCTTTTTATTTTTGTTTTATTTATATTCTCTTATATGGAGTGTTAAACAATTTAAGGGGCCCACATGCAGAGCACGTGAGGCGTTCGGCGTTGAGCGCCAAACACAGAGTGCTAAGCACTTTTTTATTAAATAGCGCCCACGTGAGGAGCACGTAGAGCGCTCGGCACTGAGCGCCAGACTTTGAGTGCTAAGTACTTCTTATTAAATAGCGCCTACGTGAGGAGCACGTGGAGCGCTCGGCGCTAAGCGCCAGACTTTGAGTGCTAAGCACTTCTTATTAAATAGCGCCCACGTGAGGAGGACGTGGAGAGCTCGGCGCTGAGCGCCAGACTTTGAGTGCTAAGCACTGAGTTTTCTGTTCTGCTCAATTCAATTCTCTGAGAATTATATTCTCACTTGTGAAAGACTTTGTCTTATAGATCTGAGATCTGGAAAAAGAACTAAGTTCTTCTGATGTGAGAATTAAACTCTTAGATATGGAGGAGATGCGGTGATCTCTCTTATTTTTATTTACCTTGAGAAGAAATCGTTCTCGTCTTGAAGTTTGAAGTTTATGGGGGGGGGGGGTTCTTCTCTACAAGACTTAAAGTCTTGGGTCCTCTATATAGTGGAGGCTGATTTGTTGATTTAGTTAAGAAAATCTCTCATTGAGAGATCTCTAATTGATTTGAGGATTTTATCCACCGTTGGATCTTTGATCCTAGGCCTTCTGTTTTTACAGAAGATATTTTTCTTGTTCTCAACAAGATTGGGAAAATATTTTCCCCTACAGAGCTTATTCTGTATCTTGGTGATTTTTAATCACCATTGGATCTTTAAATCAACGGTGCTATGTTATACAGAGATTAACGTTTCTTGTTTTAGGAAAGATTCGAGAAATATTTCCTCAACGGAATTTAATTATGTAATTTGATGATTCATCATCTTCGTTGGATCTTTGATCCAAGGGTAGAGAACTTTTAGTTCTGGCGCTGGCGCCCTCGTGCTTTGTACGTGAGGTATTGTCTCAGAGTTTTTAACTCTTGGCGCTGCCTTAGAGTTTTTAAATCTGGGTGCTGGCGCTCTCATGCTTTGCACGTGAGGCGCTGCCTCAGATTTTTTTAACTCTGGGTGCTGGCGCTCTCGTGCTTTGCACGTGAGGCGCTGCCTCAGTTCAAATTTTGAACAGAGCCTTGCTCTTTTATTTGGGGGGAAACAAATGCCCCCCCACCGTTGTGCTCACGTGGCTCACACGTGAGTGCAGCGGTGGCAACCTTTCCACCGTTGGATCATCTTGGAAGTTGGATCGTCTTCCAGCGCCTATAAGTAGGGCCTTTGGCCCTTAAGATGACTTCTGTTCATCTTCTTCCTTTCTTGTTTCTGAGAATTTAATTCTCCCTTCAGAGCTTAGATCTCTGCCCAAGGAAATTCCTTTTAGAGTTAGAACTCTGCCCAAACTTGGTAAGGATCGAACCTATTAACAAAGCCTTGCTCTTCTCAGATCGTAGATCTTAAAATGGATTTTTAGGGTTACTTAACCCATTAATTAGAACACTGTTCATCTCTATGAAGAACTCTTAGAGTTCGTTTTGTAGATCTTAAAGATCTTGGAGTTTTTTACTCTGCAAAAAGCTTTGCTTTTTTCTGAAGCCCATCTCTTAGATATCCACATACATAATCTTAGAGTAGTAAACCTCAATGTCTTAGTCATTTCCCTCTGATTCTTGAGGATTCATGGGGGTTTTATTTTTCATTTCCTTATCATGGGGGTTTCTGGAATTTAATTACATCGCATAAAAGGAATTTAATTCCTTACCGAAGAGCTTAGCTCTGATAGATCAAAGGTCCTTTCAGGAATTTCATTCCCTGGTGTTATTGAACGTTTTCATAGGGTTGCACAATTTTAAATTTGTTGGGTGTTTTAACTTGTTTTCTCTACGGGGATGTCAAGAGTTGTTTAAACTCTCGTGTCTGTTTAATGAGAATTTTCTTGATCAGTTTGATCACTAAACTTTCACTGATTTTCCTTTTCAGATACTATGGCCGCTCATCTGTATGATCTTGACGAAATTATTTCTTATGAAGATATTCGCGTCCAAGGCCGCTGCCAAAACCAGGAGTTTACAAACGCCCAATGCGCTGAGGTTATGCTTCGCTTCGACGAGTACAACGGTTGACTATTTCCCCGTCGTTCCGCTCTTTTGAAGATCATCGTGGGAGCGATTTGGGAAACACTTCCTGGATTTTACGAGGCCATGCCACTTAAGGCACTCGATGATGCCGAAGACAAGGTGCACTCAGTATAGCTGATGGGCCTGATCTCGAAGAGGCGGCGAGATAATCTTATTGATATCTTGCATCAAGTTTTCCAACAGACGACGATAATCTCTGCCTACCAGAGGACGGATGACATCAGAGAGGATCCTGACGCTTGCATTAGTGAGAAGGTGCACACGAAAATGGTCAGAAAAGATAGAAACATTTTAGACGGTCTCGCTTCTGAATTCCTCGATCTATGTCCCGGATTTAGTATTTTTCCATTGCAAACATTTTCTTTTGTTTTTGTATGAGTTCTTGGAGTATGAATGACAAAGCTTTCTTTCCCCCCTTTTTTACATGTATTCTGCATGAAGCATCGTTATACTGTTGTTGGAATTCATGTGTTTTGCACATGAGACGCTGTTGGCGATTTTAATCCTGGATTAGCATCGGCGCTCACGTGTTATGCACGTGCAGTGCCGTTTTAGTTTTCAAAAGGATTGACGTGGGTGCTCACGTGCCATGCGCGTGAGGCTCTGCTGATGAGGTCGTTTCATCTCCCTACTCTAATTCCAATGAGTTACCTCTTTCATTTCCCATGCTCTCCCATTTTCTAGGCCTTAGGAATAGTTCCACCATGCACAACATTTTCTATGCATGGCATTGAATGCTTCCCTTTATAACCTGAAGTCGTGCCTTTCTTCCTCTCTAAAGAGAAAACCATTTAGGCTTTAGGGTGATCATTTTAAGAAACAAACCAAAGGTTATGGCTTGCAACCGCCCCCACGCTCATCGGCAACCATGGAAGGTGCCCATTGAGGAGATTATTCTTCGCTTTGCCGCACGGCTAGTAGACCCTCTTTTTACCGACGCTCAGTATGACGCAGTGATGTATGAGCTCCTAACTCATAGGGGCTCTCCTCTTCCTATGGGCTCCATTTGGCTCCGGATGATCTTTCTATCCGTGCTTGCCGATATCCCCCCTCATCCGGCGGAGATGACTCCGGCGGTTCTTGATACGGCAGAGGACAAAATTGAGCGTTTCCATGAGGCACACTTAATTATCCAGCCTCTGAAGGATCGTTCGGTTCATTTATTGAGTCAAATAAGAGCTCAGCGGGCCATCATGTTCGCTTTTGCTGATGAGCACGGTGCTAATGGGTGGGGAGCAACTTCTCGCGAAAACCGTCGCTTCGACATGTTGGAGAAGGCAGAGAGAGAATTGGGGAACTTTGTATTTTATTTTGTTAACCCCTGTATCTCTGATCCCATATTTTGTGATCTTTTTACTGTAGAGTAGTATATTTAAATCGATATATTTCTCTTATTATCGACTGTTGAATGCTTTCTATTGAATCTTCTTGTTCGTCATATATTCGTACGTGCATCCCACCTGTGTACATGAGCTTTACACTTTACCCTTAGGAATTTTCTTTAAGTGCGAGCGCTATTGTCGTGTTGCCCACAAATCATCACGTTTTGGATACCATTTCCATTTGAGCAGGCATACAGTCGCGAATGCATGCTTAATGGGGTGTACACCAAAGACTCTCTTTATTGCCTTACATAGCACATGGTTTGTTCATGTTTTGGATTGAGTATTGTCATCGAGTGGAGGCTTGCCTACATGGTCTTGAGTGCATACGTCTTCCTTCTGAGCTCTTGACTGCAAAGACGAGCCTGCGGGGGTTGATCAAACGGTGCGGCGTCAACCAAGGCCACTCGTGCGTACGAAATTTGGTGAGTGATTCAAGAAGCTATCACCGAGGTGGTCTCTCTTGATAAAGCTGTCATCTTTACCCGCGAGATGGTTGAAGCTCATAAAGTTGTTGAAAGGGAGCTTGAGAGTCGGTTTGCTTCTTATCGGACTTAACAGGCTCAGGCGGGGACTCATCTCACAGCCATAACGGAGCTTGAGGCCGAGGTCCAGTGGAAGACCGACGAGCTTACGAGCCTTCTGCACCGTGCACCGGCTTAAGCATTTTTTCGTCGTTGTGTATTTTCTGTATTCATTTACGAATAGGAATATCTTGTATTCATTTTGATTCATGAATAAATGACATATTTTATCTCATACTATCACTTTCTTTTCTTTGTCGTGTCATTGGCATGCGACATTAGCAAATGTGACCTGTAGATGGTAGATAACGGTTCATCTCGAACTCCTTGTAGGGTAGCGATGGCATAGGAAACAGGTTCAGATCTGCTGCTTAAGACTTTTCAACTTTAGGGGTCATGAGGACTCCTAAGTGCGTTTTCCCTTGAGAGTCGAAAGGATCTCATAAGAGCATTTTCTCCTTGCAAGTCGAGAGGACCTACAAGTGTTGTTCACCAGATAGGGGAATTTCACACCGTTGGTGGAACTGGGCGAGGGAACCTTTATTTATGCCCGTGAATTGTATACAAGGGTCAATATTGACCGCCTGTAGGGCAGTTTGGGGGATATGATGGCTTAAGAACAGGTTCAGGTCCTTGTATCTTAAGACTTTTGAATCATGTGAGCCATGAGGGTCTCATAGGGGGGAACATTCTCCTTACAAGTCGTGAGAATCTCGTAAGTGTAATTTCTCCATAGGGATCGTGAGGATTCCTAAGTGTTTTGCTCCCTTGTGAGTCGTAAGGCTCTCACGCAGGTATTTTCTCCTTGCAAGGTCGAGAGGACCCTACAAGTGCACAGGAAATTTTTTACGAGTTTGCGCCCTTTCGGGTTTTCACAAACTCGCCGGTAGCCCTGCTGTTTTTACTCACGGAGCCCTTTCGGATTTTCATCCGTGCCCATTTCGCTTATGGACATACCCTTTTTTTTGCCGCGTTAGCCTAAGGATACTGCGGTTCGTAGTAGTTTAAGGACGTTACGGTCCGTAGCTAGTTTCAGGACATTGCGATCCATTGTTAAGTTAGGGACGTTTCGGCCCGTAGCTAGTTTCAGGACATTGCGGTCCATTGTAAGTTTAGGGACGTTTCGGTCCGTAGCTAGTTTCAGGACATTGCGGTCCATTGTTAGTTTAGGGACGTTTCGATCCGTAGCTAGTTTCAGGACATTGTGGTCTATTGTTAGTTTAGGGACGTTTCGGTCCGTAGCTAGTTTTCTACGGCGAAGTTTTGCCGGATAGCACTTACAGAGTTTGGTACTTAGGAAGACAGTAAGCGGACACAAGCGTCGTCATCTATCATTAACCTGGGCTGTGACTCGTCAGGCATAGTATTTCTTAAGGAATCTGCCGTTTATTGGCCGGAAGGGTCTTTCGCCATGCATATCCATGAGCAAGTAAGCCCCACCTTGGTAGACTTTGTCTATGATGTACGGGCCCTCATAGTATGGCTCGAATTTCCCCCGTTTGGCACGATTGGGGATCATAGGTATTTTGAAAACTAGCACGAGTTCGCCTTGGCGGAATGTTTTCGGCCTAGTTAATCTTTCGTATGAGCTTGTCATCATTGCTTTGTAAGCCTCCAAGTTTTGCTGCGCCATGAGACGAGTTTCATTGAGGGCGTCGAGCTCCTCAAGCCGAAGACGAGCATTCTCTTCATCTGTTAGTTCGTAATGAACCGCCACTCGTAGAGAGGGTAGCTCTATCTCCAAGGGGAGTACTGCTTCCGTGCCGATTACCAATGCATACGGCGTTATATTCATAGCCGTTTTGAACGTAGTTCGATACGCCCAGAGAGCTTCATGCAGTCTCTCATGCCAGTCCTTTTTATTTTTGGACACCGTCTTCTTTATGATCTTTGTCAAGGTTTTGTTGAAAGCCTCTGCTAGACCGTTAGCTCGGGGATTATAAACCGAAGAGTATCTCCAGTCTATGTTATGCTGCTGTGCGAAGCGGCTGATTCTGTGATTTCTGTAGGCCGGCCCGTTATCGGAGATAATCTGTCGCGGAGTGCCGAACCGATAGATGACGTGTGTCTTGAAGAAATGGAGGATGTTCTCCGTCTTCACTTCTCTTAGCGGTATGGCTTCTTCCCACTTAGAGAAGTAATCAGTTGTCGCCAATATGAACCGATGTCCTTTGGATGATGCTGGTTCGATGGGCCCAATTATGTCGGTTCCTCACATTTCGAACAGCCAGCTGACCACAATTTGGTGTAGCGGGTTTGGATGCTGGTGGATGAAGTCTCCATGAATTTGGCACGAGTGGCACTGCTTCGCGTATTCGAGGCAGTCTTGAATCATCGTAGGCCAATAGTAGCCCATTCTTTTGATCTTCAGCTTCATCTTTGGCCCAGCTTGATGAGAACCGCAGAGTCCATCGTGAGTTTCTTGGACAACTCTCCTTGCTTCTTCCGGTCCCAGGCATCTCAGCCACAGAGAGTCGAACAATCTCTTATATAGAGTATCATTGACGGAGGCGAAAGACATTCATGAGCTGATATCTTGAGGATGCATCTTCCGGTGTTTGACGGGATTTGAAGTAGTCTATGAAGACTTCTCTCCAATCCTTAGCTTTTTCTTGATCCTCTATTTGCAGGGCTGTTTTCTTGGTCGCTACCTTTTCTTCAGACGACTCCGGAGGTATTTCGGCTGGTGCAAGAACCCGACGGCTCTGCACAACAATTCTTACATCATCGAGGTTTTCGTCAGCTAGTTCTTTAGCGAGTTTGGCTAATGCATCCACTTTGCTATTTTCTGTACGCGGTATGCTTTCTACGGCGTAGGAAGGGATTTGAGTTAGCAATTGTTGCTCTCTCTCGCCGTACTTTACCAACTCTGGTTTGCACGTTTGATAGTCTCCGTTTACTTGACTAACGACCAGCCGGGAGTCTCCGTATATAAGGAGATTTTCGATCTCCATGTCAACAGCGATCTGAAGACCTGCTATCAAAGCCACATATTCCGCTTCGTTGTTTGTTCTTGGCTCCGTTAAGGAAAAGGCAAAGCGCATTATCCCTCATTGTGGAGTCACGAAGATGAGGCCTACCCCAGATTTAATTATGGGGGAGCTGTGCTTTCGCTTCTTCATGGAAGATGCCCCATCGAAGTAGAGTTACCATCGGGTATCACTCTCTCTTCTCTTCCCGTCGATCGTGTCAAACACGTGCTCGTTTGGCAATTCGCAATTTAGGGATGAATCGGCGGGTATCGGATGTTCAGCGAGAAAGTCGGCGATGGCCTGGCCTTTCACTGCCTTGAGAGGTCGGTATGTTATCGAGAATTCCATTAAGAGTAGGGCCCATTTAGCGAGCCGTCCCGTTAGTATGGCTCTTGACATCAGATATTTGAGAGGATCCACTTTTGATATGAGATGGACCTCATATGCCAAAGCATAATGCCGAATCTTCGCTATCGCGAAGATTAACGCCAGGTAGTGTTTTTTGATAGGGGAGTAGTTGTTTTCTGCCCCCAGGAGAACCCGACTCAAATAGTAGAGGGCTCTCTTTTTCCCTTGGTCGTTCTCCTGTGCCCATAGCGTGCCTAAAGAACCTTCAAGGGCTGTTGTGTACAGGATGAGGGGCTTTCCCTTGACCAGAGCGGTCAATACTGGCGGATTCTATAGGTATTGCTTGATTTCGTCCAGTGCACTCTGGCATTTACGATCTCAAACGAACGGGGTTCTCTTCTTCATCAGGTGACTGTAGGGATGGCATTTTCTGGAAAGGTTGGCTATGAACTGTCGGATATACGCGAGCTTTCCTTGTAGAGACCGCAATTGTTTTAATGTTCTTGGAGTGGGCATTTCCATAATCGCCTTGATCTTCGATGGATCTATTTCGATGCCCCGATGTCGTATGATGAAACCTAGAAATTTGCCTGAGGAGACTCCAAATGCGCATTTCAGAGAGTTCATCTTCAAGTTATACTTACGAAGACGTTAGAACACTATTTTCAAATGCTCGCAGTGTTCTTCATACGATTTGCTTTTCACTATGAGGTCTTCGATGTAACATTCGACAATCTCATGTATGAAGCCATCGAAGATCTTCGTCATGGCCCTCTGATAGGTAGCGCCGACATTCTTCAGACTGAAAGGCATCACTTTATAGCAAAATATGCCCAGAGGAGTCCGGAAACCGGTATGCTTCTGGTCTTCGGGATGTATCTTTATTTGATTGTACCCCGATGATCCGTCCATGAAAGAGAAGACTTAATGAGTGGACGTGTTATCTATCATCAACTCGGTAACCGGTACGGGAAAATCATCCTTCAGGAAAGCTTTATTGAGGTCTTGGAAATCCATGCAGATGCGCCCCATCCCATTTTTCTTCATCACTGGGACAATGTTGGCGATCCAGTCGGGGTATTGAACTTCTTGGATGAAGCCGGAGTTGATTAGCTTCTTGAATTCGGCATTGATACTCATTTCAAGTTCGAGCCGCATTCTTCTTGGTGCTTGTTTGACTGGCTTGACGTCCAGAGATATCGTCAATTTATGCACCGCTATTTCTGGATCTAGCCCCGGCATCTCGGAATAGTTCCATGCGAAGCAGTCTTTATACTGCATGAGCACGTCTTTTAGCGTAGCCACCTGTTCTTTAGACAGTAGCTCACCAACGAACGTAGGTCGCGGGTCGTTTGCCGTCCCCAAGTCGATTTTCTTTAGGTTATCCGCAGTAGTGTGTATTCCATTTTCCAACTCCTTTGGCGCCGGTGGAAATTCTGAGATCAACTCATCTTCATCCTCATTTTTGAAGCACCAGGAGAGGTCATCCATATTCTTGTGCACTCCTTCTTCCGACAGCGTTATCATGTGACAGGTACGAGATCGTTTCCAAGACCGATGTTGATCTGGTTCTACTCTCGCCATATACGTTGCTTTCGGCACATGCCTTTGTGGTGGAGCTACCCTCCAACTGTTGGATAGAGCGAACCCGCCGAGTCGGTATTGGTCTTCGACCCAGTTTTTGAAGGTGAAGCAGCCTTCAAGAGGATGTCCTATTGCTCGGTGATAGGAGCAATAATCCGGTTGATAGACCTCGTTTGCTTGTTCGGGGTGCTTGGACTCCGGGAGCGTAATCATTTGATGTTTCACGACGAGGTCGAATATCTTCCTTGTCTTGTCTTGAGGGAAGGAATATTCCCGATCCATCTTCTTCATCAGCGATGGATTCCGACTGACCTTTTCTCGATCGCATGGCTTCTTAGACCTGCTTCGCCGCTGCCGAACATTTTTTCCGTTCTTTAACTTGTTTTTGCCACCGCGTCGGGCCTTTTTTTTGCCTTAGGAATGCATGGCGGGCTGACGGTGAAGGGCATTGTCATCCTCCGTAGCCTGCTGAAAGAGGTGTTGCGTCTTGGCTTTCTCGTAAATGGCTTGTTCCCCTCCGAAAGACGGCGCGATGAAGAGACGTCTTGCCTGAGATTCGGGGCAGATGCTAATTGGTGCTATCCGTCCACCTCTCCGAAAATGCCAAGTTGATTTATGGCACCGTATATCGAAGGTTTAAACGGATGCGTCCGATGTAGCAGACTTCGTCAGATTCCCCCTCGCTTGAGGGGTTTTTGATTGTGGGGACACTCTTCCCTGCAGGCGCAAGCCCCTGCAGTTAATTACGCTACCGCATCGCGGTAACAACTTTCTCCTTCTCCAGATGGTCACTTCGTGTCGTGGGTGTTTGTTTTGTGTTTGGTTGCCCGTGGATTGTATACAGAGACTAAGTTATGTTGTCGCCCGTATGGCGTGGACTAGTCCAAATCCGTATTATCTTAGATTTGGGTTTGGGGGTTTGGGTTCAAGGATACGTTAGCCTCATTTGAGACTAAGATCAACTTAAACGTTTGTTAAGGATACGTTAGTCCCATTTTTAGACTAAGATCAACTTAACGGGATCATTTAGATCCGACAAGAGAGCAATTGGGGGGCTCTATTTTTTAGTTTAATGACATTACGGTCGATAGGTAGTTTAAGGACATTGCGGTCCAATGTTAGTTTTAAGACGTTGCGGTCAAGGTTAAGGACATCATAGTCCGTGGATTTAAGGACTCCACTGTCCGGCGTTAGTTTTAAGACATCACGGTCGAGGTTAAGGACGTCATAGTCCGTTGTTAGTTTTAAGACATCCCGGTCAAGGTTAAGGACATCATAGTCCATGAGTTTAAGGACACCACAGTCCGTGAAATGTATGGTTGTTGGGACTCGTCACCTCTTTGAAGACGTTGAGGAATTACAATGACAAATATCAAAAGAGTGAAGAGATGTACCCTTGAACCAAGGTAGATTAAATGATCTGTAGCCCAAATTTGGAACCAAGACCAATTAATTATATTGTGAGCCCATTGGCTCAGTTAAGTCTGGATTGAGGACTTATGGCCAACTTGGGCTAAGTCCAACTGAGTTTGACCCTTTATTGGACTATTTGACATTTGTCTGGTTTTAGCCCACATTATTTTCATCTTTGATTTCCTCAATTTTGAGATTCAATTGAAGGAGAGGCTTTGCCTCTGGAAAATTAGCCAGATTGGCCAAAAATAGTGTTTAGACAATAGGGAGCAGCAGTGTTAAACACTAGAAATAAAGCTTTTAGATTAGTGTTAAACACTAGAGAATAATAGTGTTAAACACTGGAAAGTAAGATTCTTAAATTAGTGTTAAACACTAAAAGATGATCAGTGTTAAACACTGGGAATAGGATTCTCGAATTAGTGTTAAACACTAGCAGATAATCAGTGTTAAACACTAGCAGATAATCAGTGTTAAACACTAGAAATAAGACTCTCAAATTAGTGTTAAACACTAAAAGATGATCAGTGTTAAACACTGGGAATGAAGCTCTTGAATTAGTGTTTAAAATACTAAAAGGAAGAATCACGTGGGGACACGTGAGGGCGCCCAAAGGTGGGACCAGATCTCCTTTTCTTCTTTCTGCAAGTAAGCGTTAAACACTTTTTATATCTTCTTTGGAACATCACGCGCTGACACGTGAGGAGGATTAGTGCGCTGATTGTTAGAGCACCAGCCAAGGGGTCACGTAGGAACACGTGAGAGCGCCCAAGAATTTTATTTCTTTTATTTTTCTATCTGTGTTCCGGGAGTCACGTGGAGCACGTGACGCGTTGCCTCTGAGTTCTTTCCTTTTCATTTGTGGGGTTCTTTTCAGGGGTCGCGTGGGAACACGTGACCCGGGTTCTTTGCCTGTTTGAAGATCTGTTTATCCTTTTTAAGAATTAAATTCTTCATATAGTTAAACCCTAGCAATAAGTTTAGAGAAATTATATTCCTATTTTCTTTTGAAGAATTATATTCTTAGATATGGTTAAACCCTAATTCTCCTTCTGTGGGAATTAAACTCCCATATATGTAAGGAATCAAGTTCTGGCATAGGGTAAAACCCTAATTTTATTTTGAGAGGAATTAAATTCCTGTGCGTTTGAGAGAATCAAATTATCAATTAGGGTTAAACCCTAGTTCTATCCATCTTGAAGGAATTAAATTCTTATAATTTTTGGAGAATTGAATTCTTACATCAGGTTTAACCCTAATTTTATCTTGGAGGAATTAAATTCCTATACCTTTGTGAGAATTAAATTCTCAAAACTCGATTCCTCCTCTATGTTTTAGATCTGCATGGCAGGATCTCGACCCGATAAGAATTAAATTCTCAACCTATGGGGAGATGTGCACTTTGCAGGTCTTCCACCAGAGAAAGAACTAAGTTCTTTTTTTTATAAGAGTTAAACTCTTAGATTGAGAATTAAATTCTCTTTTTTGAAGCTTTGATCCCCTTTCCTTTCTTACCTAGGGTTTTTCTTTTGTTGAGAATTAAATTCTCCTTTCTTTTCTCTCTGAATTTTCAAGATTCCAAAGCTCTCTCTCCAAAACTCTCTTTTTCCCCCTCTTTTTTTTCCCTTCTTTTGGCTCCTATTTATAGGAGAAGGAAAAGAATCAATCTGTTTGGTAAATCTTTCATTGAAAGATTTGATTTGTTTTCATCATTAATTCGGGCCTTTAGATTATTATGTGAATTTTATTCACCGTTGGATTTAAAATCCAAAGATATTCCTTTTGTTATTTCGGTGAGATTTAGGGGGAATCATTCCTTATCCAAGATTTTTCCATAAATTGGTGATATTTAATCACCCTGGGATTCTTAATCCAGCGGTTCTCCATAATTCTTTTCCATTTTGGAAAGATTCAAATGATCTTTTTCAGAATTTAATTCTGTTGAACAGTAAGGCTTTTAAAGCAAGTCACGTGTGGCCACGTGACCTTTAGTCACGTGTGAGCATGTGACCCCCGGTCACATGTGAGCACGTGACCCCCTGAATGGACTCCTCTTCTGCGCTCTGTTCTTTGCCGCTGCTTTAACCATCACGTGCCAACACGTGACCATTGGTCACGTGTGAGCACGCGATGCCTCTTCTGAAACCTTTTCCTGATTTTTAATCAGGGAACAAATGCCCCCACAGCGTTGTTCTCACGTGTCTGCACATGAGTGCAACGCTGTCACTTTTGTGACCGTTGGATCTGCCTTGGGAGTAGGGTAAATGAAACGTTTTCTATCCCATCCTATAAATGCCAATGTTCTTTCAGGAGAGCCTCCACTTTGCTTATCTTCCTCTTTTGAGAACATTCTTCCTTTGAGAATTTAATTCTCCTTTTCCAGAGCTTAGTTCTCTGCTCCACAATCTTCAGAGTTTAACTCTGTTCAGGGAAGACCCATCTCTTCAGGTAGTGATCTTTGAACGATCGAGACACTTTCATATCTCTCTGGATTTTAAATCCATATCAAGGGTTTCACCCTTTTAACATGAATCCATTTTTTCTTCAAGTTCTTCAACAGAAATATAAAACCATTTAATCTTCAAACAGTAGATCTCTTAGGGTTCATCTGATCTTTTAGGGAGATGATGATGTCGGTTGTTTTCCATAGAATTTAATTCCATCCCCAAGGAGCTCTGGCTCTGAAACAAAATTTTCTGGTAATTTAATTCCCTTTTTCAGAAAGGAATTTAATTCCTTTGAAGAACTAAGTTCTTCCTAGAGAACTTCATGGGTTTTCTTGCCCTGAGTCATCTTCTTCACAATCCAGAAGAAGTTTGTGTAAGTCCACGGTAGCGCCCCGGCCGTCTAACAGACGCCAAATGCGGAACAAAAACTTTTTTCAACTGGCGCTATCGTGTACTATAACCCGGATCTGCCATTAAAGCTAAACTAACAAACTGCAAAGTGGGTAGAAATGTTATACCAAACGATCCGAGTCCTTCGGTCTTCAACCATCATCCCACGCTTTGTTGCAGCTGCTCCGATCTCCTGAATCTCCAGTCTTCTCGTCCAGGTGGCACCACGTCGACGGATCTTTAAACGGGCTCCCGCCTATGAACCGAGGCAAATCGATCATCAAGTTTGCTAAAAGAGATGACCAAGATTGATGTAGAGAATGAGTAGAACACTTTGTCTCGTTACGTCCAAAGCTATGGACGAACGGTTAATGAAGTTGCCTTTTGGATCGGGTGGAAATGTGAAATGAGTATGTGAAATTTCCATGAAGCCAAAACCCTAATCTTTTTGAATCAACAACCATATCCATTCACCAAGAATGGCCGACCAATATATAGAGGGGAGGGGGTGAGTGTAGGAGGAGGGAATGGTGACCACAAGAAAATGATACTTATCATGAAAGAATGAGTCACCTTAACACATAGTATGAACACATTTAAGAACTAATGAATCATCACCCTTAGTCACCAAAACATTAAATGCAATAATCAATGCACTAATGACTCACCATCCTAGTCACCTTCTAGAAACTTCTACACTCATCTCAAGAAAGGATAAATCCGTATTTAACCGAATGATAAATACGGCCGATAGAAAACTGGAAACTGACAACTTCCAAAAGTGATCCTGAAACGAATTTCAGGATAACCCCGTAACAGTATAAACATACCCGCATTTGTATTACGACCGAATACAAATGCAACCGAGACAAAGATATTATATCTACACAGCATAATACTCGGATCCGGCTTAAACCAAAGCCGACCAGTATTATCTGCCCGAAAAATGACACGTGCGAAAACGCACGTGCATTTTCCGAACCTTACCATAAACCCATACGGCCTCTACAACGTTTCGCCCGAACTTGGGAAACTGTCTGTGGGGGACTCTAATGACTCATCAACACACTGACACTGGGTATAACCCCTAGCACGTCAGAGGTACGAGCTGTACGTAACGGTTTGCCTATGTATTGATTGGAAGGGAAGCTGAAGAGCGAACTCATCCATAAACCCTACTGAGCCTAACAGTGACAATATACATACTGTCCGGTCCGTTCGTCTATGAGTATCGCATATCTGCCTAGGGGGCTAGTAACGTCAGACCCCAATAGCAGTATAAGTCGTGTCATAGAGTGGCCCAGAACACCCTGAGATACTACTGGAGTACCTACCAGTAAATCTCCTGCCTCGGACGAGGGCTTTGTGTAATGGCTCTCCTAGACACAGCGCGATATCACCCCCTATACCGGAAGAGACGAATCCCCTGCCGATCCGCTCACTTGCCTCTAATGTGGCTCGGGACTGTACCCAACTAAAACCTGTTTGCACAACTCCTTTGAGCGTGGTAGGGTAGTAATCTAAGCATAATGGGAACTCACACGAGACAAATGACGACCTCAGGTCGATGAACTAACCTGTACACATGTTACCAGGGAACTGCTATCTGACGATATGTATAATACCAACTAGCATGTTCCCGGCGAGTCCTGTCCGGTGTACTCATATCCTAATAGGCACCTGTATACATCTTAGGTGATCTGACTGACACCAGTGGCTTGTGAGACCGGCCACCGCCCCTCGTCGGGGTCTCGACTGTATACACTAGTCTACTCTGGAGTATCGATGCCCTGTCTCGAAACTCCCATGACCAGGGACACTTTAAGGATGTGCTTACAGACCCCAGCTCCCACGTATATGATCGCCATCTTACTGCTGGTAGTCAAGCAAGAATCCTATGTACTCTATCATCATGCAATAGTGAACTAAAGCATGTATACGATGATAAAGACAAACTAGATGGCATACTATCATCACGAGCAAGACTGTCATATCGGTATAGGTCCTGCCTCAATCATTGCAATCACGTACCTGCGATCCAATAATTGACTTTGAGGGCACTATCTCCAACAATCTCCCACTTGCACTTAAGGCTAATTATTGCGATGTCGCATACTCACAGCCCGTGTGATACCGAACATCCAACTCCTCTACTAATCAGTTTCACAAAGCTAGTTTGTAAAACTCTTGTGTTCGAGAAATAGCCTCAGTGAGTGGATCCACCATGATGTTTGTTTCTATATCTCTCTTAATCTCAAGTTCGCGGAGAAATCCATCTCCCGAATCGAGTAATACCCGTCTTAGAATATGCCTGGATATCTGATGGGACCTAGTTCATAAATGAACTCCAAATCCAAACTTCTTAGACTGTATCGATAACTGAACCTAATCAGTATCCAGCACCATGCCTCCCACAGTATCCTCTTGGACCACCTGTCCATAATACTGTCCCTCGTCAGAGGGAAAACTATAACTCTGACAATCACTCTGTCATCCATGTCACCTTTGAAGCCTGGAATGATAACCGTCTCCCGAAGGAGGCTGCCGTCATCAAATCCGTAGAACAAGCACTTATGTTCTAAAACTGGTTCCTTATGTTTTTCCAGGATTGGATTAATATAAACTTATCGCATCTAGTGCAAAAACAACATCTGGTGTGGTACTTGACATTTCATGATTGACTCAATTGCCTAAGTAAGTGATCTGCCAATCTTGCACATCCCTCTCTCCTTTAGTATGTAAGACACCTTTAGAGAGGGTGACTCCATCACCTGCAGGTACACCACCATGCCAAGAGTCATCTATTCTAAAATACTATTAGAATACTGTCAAAGTACCCACGTTGGGAAACTATCCAAATCTTGATCTAAAACCATAGATCTAGAAACCAGAATGTCCAATATTATATCCATATCCTTTGTGGAGAAACAACTGTGTGACGACCAAAGTACAACCGATCGTAGTATAGGAATTTTACTTCCTACTCTGTGTATGTCATCCAAATACCAGGACATCACGCCTTACTACCTTCTTAACAGATCCATCCCTTATTCTAATGAAGTCAAACCTATGACTGTCACATCAAAATTAGATGATCTTATCTCCGTTATATTTGCTTAAGTCTATAAATAGACATAAGCTACTTGCCCACTATGCTTCCGCTGCTCCCACTGACTACAACCCTCTGGCAGAATAATATATACGTACACTTCTAAAGCTAGTTTAGAACGACGCTATACTTATCCTCCTGCCGGGTCTCATAGTCTAGAACAACAGTAGTGTCAAGTCTGGGCAAACAAGAACCTCCCTGTCACCGTCCTTGAGTCTACCGGAGTACCTCTCGGGTGTCTGAGGTTACCCACCATATCTGCGGAGTGGCTATTGGAATGTCAAACCTGATTGAATATATATGTCCTATTAAATTTTCCATAATCGTTTGCGGTTCCGGAATCACTTCCAGTTCTACCATACTCCCACTACTGTTTTCTGAAAAAATCCATTTTACTAAAACTGTGGCGAGTCAAGAACAATATCACTATTGATCTTCCAGATGGTAGAAAAGTCAACCCTTGTCAAAGCCAGGATCAACCCATAAACAGTCATTACAGAAACGTGCCTTGAGTTATCCAGTGTCTGGTTTTAAGCATAAGCTGGACAACTCCCCGTACCTTAACATCGTTAAGATATGAACCATTCTACATACCATATAGAAATAAAGGCACTAATTTAATTTGGAACCAGATTCAAATCATGCAGCTGTCTCTAGTGCATAACAACTTAATGGAAAAAGGCTAATCAGCATTACTCAACTTAGGAATCCATCCAATTATGAGTAACCTGAAAGGGAAACGAGTTTCTCAAAACTATTACTATCAACTGAATACCTATCACAAGAATCTACATCTTCGATCTCTTTGAAGAATCCCGATACTTGCGATACCTGGTTCTCTTCTTTATTCTTATACCCACAACTTCTCAAAACATAGACATTGTATTTCTACGAAACACTTGTCTAAAAACTTAGAGAAGTCACAAGTAAACAGAACATAGTACGAGGACCTACCTCTCTGTCCTGACGGACACTGGACAACATACAATACTCTGTATAAGTCCACTGAGTTTGAATAACTCAAAACCTGTGCATCATAGGTTGAAAAACTGTACCCAGGCGATTTCCTCAAATATCACCAATTACAACGAATTCTGATATAATGAGGATGATCACCTTATTCCCAATAACTTACTCCCACTCATCATCTGTAAAACCATACAGGTATGAGAATGAAACCTGGTAAATACATACCCTGGAGTAAGTATCTAATCGGGAAATCAGTTTTCCTTTAACAATGTACTGAAACATGAAAATGTTTCGTAGGGGTATCCTGGTATTCATAGTAATGCCTCTTCCATATACCAATTCATGACTATAACCGTATATCTCTTTTCCATCTCTCCAAATCCCTTTATTTGTCTTTATTTATTACCTTCTGTACACCATCGTTATGCTAAATGGTTTTCTTCCTTCCCTACTGTTCGGCACCAGCCTATGGTTTGGAAGAAGACTATCCAGTAAGTATAATAGGTGTACCCTCCTCAACTTAGGAGTAATCGTATATTGAGAGAAGGTGATGATAAAAGACAACTGAATAATACCTTATTCTATTTCTCCCGAACTGGGGAAAAAACAAAGGTGAAATAGGAGTAGCGATGAAGTACGCGGTTTGGTCGTGAATGATAACAGTCGCAATTTACTTTGCCCTCTTTTTAATCCCTTTATTTTGTCTTTACATATTACCTTCTGCACACCCTACTTAGGCTAATTGGTTTTCTTCATTCCCTACCTTTCGGCACCTGCCTATGGTTTGGAATAAGACTATCCAATAAGCGTAATAGGTGTACTCTCCTAAACTAAGAAGCTCTCGCAACCTGAGAGAAGGTGATAATAAAAGACAACTGAATAAACCAATTCTATTTCTCCTGAACCTGGATCCATCCTTGAAGAAGTCTCTTCGAGTTCGTATATAACCATACGATGGATCTATCCAATGGAAGTGGATGTCCGTAGTAATACGGTTGTTCTGAGAAATACAAAGGGTAAAAGAAGGAGCGGCAATGACTTATGCAACTCATACAATCCAAAAGCCAGTATTTTAAGAAGGTTTGGTCAACTTGGTCACTGAGTCATAGTCTAGGGTCGGTCAATGGTCGCTGCCAAAGAGAGAGAGAAAAGAAACACTCTGCGTGCACTCTTACCTAGATCAGAATGGTTATCACTTTATCTAATCAGGAAACCTCCCACTGTAATCTCAAATTCTCCTCCAAACCTGAAAGAAGAATTAGTTGGGATCACCCGAAGAGTAAACTAACTCATCAGTGAGAATCGGGATCCAACTATCATTGTATGATAACTTGATGGAAGCCACTCAAGTTATCACACTCCAGAAGGTATGCGCATACTTGGCAAGTTTCAGTTTCTTTGAAACTCCCGATATGATTTTGCCTCATGCTCTTATGACCTTGACTTTAGTCAACAAATCATAAGTCACATGTCAAGTTCTACCCGTCATTGTCCATGTTTATTTGAACCCACCCGTACATACCCTTGACTTTAGTCAACAAGGTAATACGACTGTCCCAAACCAACACATCTATCTATGCAACATATGAATACCCAGCAACTACCAAACACTATGTCTTGACTTTAGTCAACAAACATAGCTTGAATACTACTGACCACCCATAAGAAATGACGGAGGGCTACGGCTGGTTTTTGGCGAAAAACCTTTAACGTAATGAACTTGATCTCGTTGAAGGAACCTGATAGCTTTTTATAAAATATAGTGACGAAAACCTTTGCTAAAGAGGTCACTCCCGGTGAAGGGATCTCGGCTCTTTCCTCGTGGAATGAGGTGCAGGATATTCTAACTGAATACCGCGATGCAAAGCAACTTGTAATCGACTATATAGAAGTTATTACCCTGACGTAAACTTCTGCCCAAGGGGTCACTCCCGGTGAAGGGATCTCGGCCCTTGCCTCGTCGAATGAGGTGCAGGATATTCCAACTGAATATCACTATGCAAAACAAAAGGAAACATCTTTGTAATAACACCCTTTTAAAATTTGTTCCAACAACATCAAATATAGGTTTGTTTTATCCTTGCATTGATAAGAATCAATGCATTCCCATCAATCAATCACACCAGAAAAGAACGAAAATATAATGTACGTATATGCCATCCGCATTCGCCACTGGGTCCCGTCATCACCCGTTAGGTTACTTAACTAACGACAGAGCGGGGGCTGGACTAGCGCGGGTGTAAAACATATACAACATCTAATAGTGTATACCAATATACAATAATCGCTCCAGGCGTGATAATATGCAACATTACACAAAAGTAATAAGCATCACAGAACAATTCAGATAATCTGGGATCCCCGGGTTTCACAGAGCCGCTGCTGAAACCTGACGTTCCCCTGGTCGTGTGGATAGCCTGTGCAATGAAACCTAGACCCCTACGGGTGCGGAAAGTTACCCTCCAATACCTGAAGCGAGGTAGTCCCCACAACATAGTGAATGGAACACCCGGCACTTCACGGAATCCGGTAAATTGAGCACCCCTCCTTGGGTCAACCTGTACCCCTTACAAGTGTGGCGAATAGTCTGCCAATTCTAGAGTAAGGTCCCTTTGCCCCTTAAAGCCATGAGATACGGACCCGTTGCCCTCCAGAACCCGGCTATCCGTGCACTCCTTCACGGGATAAACATAGTACAGAAATGAAAAATATACAACGGGTACATCGACCTCAACCTGGTCGTGCCCCAAAAGAATATTATACAAACAGGCAGTAACGACAATCCACATGTTGGACGCTCGCCCTGCAATATCAAATGTACAAATAAATCCAAACTGCACTATCATTGCACCCTGCTATCCACCACGACATATCCGCAACATCACAGCACAACACAGAACATCAAGGCGAATGTCACGTTCGCAAACCCGTCTAAAAGAACTATAGCAATTAGACGCGGTTTACCGATCGAATGACATTCCCGGTCGGAGATATAATGTAAATACTGCATACTAACAAGTTTAAAATTTCGATCGACCAAATTTCCCGAAGTGGGCCTGTTCACACCATAATATTGTATTATTATATTCCCCATTGTTATTCGTTTTATAAATAAACAGGTGCTTTTGACGCATGTCTGCTACATATTACAGGTTACAGGACAAAAAACAGTGAAAACGATGAAAAGACGATGCAAAAGTGGACTTTGACCAACAAACAGAAGACTCTTGATCAAGTCTACATCAAAGATAAAATTCATAAAGTACAAGGCAATGCAAGGTCCAAGATTACAAAGCGAACGGTTAAAAGTCCACCGCAATTATTCACTGGAGATCTGGAAGAAACATAGAAGCTATTTTAATAAAAGAACCAAATAATAAGGAAGCCCAAAGACAGAAGAGCCCACAAAGGAAATTTCAAGGCCCAATACTTCCTTTTAAAGAGACAGAGACATAAAATTTTACCAAAGCTTGGAGTCTACTTTGACTAGATCTTCCTAAGGATATTTTGGTAAATGTAGACGTGCGAATCAATTGTAACCTAGGGTTTTTCCTATCCTCTATAAATAGGAACTCTAAATCATTGTAAAGGCTATGCCTCCCTATGCCTCCCTTCATTAATAAATTTTAGAATTCTTTTGGAGAGCATCGGTGCCTCTTTTCATTTCATGAATTCAGATCTGACAACCCTGTGTTGATGTTTGGAGAGAGCCATCTATTAAGTAGGTAATTTTTCATTCTTTGCCCTAGGTAATTTTAATTCTTGCACTAGATAATTGTTAGAGTTAGCTTTGGGGAAGGCTTTTGAGTGATGAGATCTCTCATCCCTTTCTTGCCCATTATATATTTTCAATAGGACTCCATGCATACACGCACACACCGCGCCCTACGGCACCCTATCCCTCGAGGTAGCGGTGATACCGTAGTATAAAGGCCCGGTTGCGCGCGTTTTCCATGGAGGTTAGGGTAAGGATTGATAAAAGAAGGACAAGAAAGTAGAGGAAGAAAACATCTTCCCGATGATTCTAATCCCTTTTATTAATAATTACCATAACTCCTCTTAAATCCTAATTTGGGTATAGAAAGCGTTGAGATTTATTTACATTTCCAAACCATTTCTAAACCTAACCCTAGCAAGATTTAGATCTAGATAATCTTAGTATAGATAGATTTAGTTTCTAGATTTAATAATCTGTTCGACCACAATCGGAATTAACTCGTTTGAGCTATTAGGAAATTCACAACATCCCTGTGGACCGACCCGTACTCACCGGCTAGCTACATGCGACGCCATTCTTGATTGCGGTTAATAGATAGTTTTTGAGATCAAATCAAATGGCGCCGTTGCCGGGGATGGTGTGTTTTTTCCATTTTGCAATTTCTGGTTAATCAAAATTAAAAAAATCATAAAAATCTGAAAAATAAAAAAAATATAAAAATATATCATCTGTTATTTTTGGAAAGGGTACTTTGTTTGAATTTTGCAGGATCTATATACAAATTCGGATCTGGAAATCTACAGAAAGCGAAACAGAAATTAGAAGATTAGAACAGAGGGGGATTTTCAAAACAGAACAGCAGAATTTTTCCCGCACCCTGAACCCTCCACCGCACCACTAAACCGCCGCGCTAACCCACTTTGTACCGTGGAACCGCCGCCGTCTAGTCAACTCATAACGTCAGAAAAATTCTTGGGACTCGCGCCGACTACCTGACCGCGGAACCGCGGTGGGACCCGACTTAAGCCGCGGAAACGCGGCAATCTCGAGGCATCATCTGGTGAAAAACTTTCTGTAAGCTCCTTTGTTTCTTCTCTGTAAATCTTGATAGATCTTTTCTGAAAATCCCTGCAGGATTCCATGCACTATAAAAATCTTTTCCCTTCCAAATAACAAATCTTGTGCAGGATTTTTTGCGCCTGGCTTAAAATAGAAATTGATTGCAAGTAATATTTTTTGTTTTGCATATCTTTTATCGAAAATCTTTTTGCAAAATTTCCAAATAAAGAGCAAGCGGAAAAAGGAAAATTTTAATTAGAAAACTTACAAACTTTGAAATTCACAAAAAAGATTTGATTGCAAGTGATTTACTGTTTTGCATATCTTTAATCGGACTTTAAGGCGCTTTTGACCAATTCAGATTGGGTGGGGATTTCATTACCCTTCCCAGGACCCCGGAAATCACATAAAGTATTTGCATTGACCAATCTTTAATTAAAAAATACTAGACTCAGCCCTAAGGACTTCGAGCTCAATAGGACAGAGGACTAGTTATAGGCATCGGCCGTTAATCCTAACCTGACTTTGCGGTGTCTAGGAAAGTGTGTCTAAGGCAAGTGGTTACTTAATTAGGACCGCTACTTATAGCGGGGAGCCTCCCACTCACCTGGCACTTACCTGGCCACAATTGGCGGTGAAGAGGCGGTTTGAGGTCCTATTTCTAGCCTTTTGGAACAGTTGGGAGCTGTCTAGCTGACCTAGGTGACCCTAGATCTAGGCCTGATTATGCATTTGTGGTTGATCGCATTTGTGTCAAAGTCTCTTTTCAAAAAAAAAAAATCTTTTTGCAAAATTTCCAAATAAAGAGAAAAAGGAAAAAGGAATTTTTTTTTAACAACTTGCAAATTTTTGCCGCAAATAAATCCTTACACCACCCAACCTTCTTTCTTTTCCCCTTTCTTCTATCATGGGTACCCCAAATCATAAATCACTTTCCGAACTTTGTATCCTGAACCTAACTTTGCTTCGTACGTCAATTGTTTCGGTCGATTTAAGGAAGATCCCTTCGTGCCCAAAATTTCTTTGAAAGATCAAATAGAAGCGTTTAGGAGAAACAGTTCGACTTTGTAACCCACTTTGTGTCAACCAAGTCAACCTTTACCACCTTCATATGTTGATACCACTTTTTCAAGTCCTGCTGTAACTCCTAAACCGATGTCCATTGTTGAGCATATTGCTCAATCTCGTAGCCGATCTTTCACCCCTCTCCACTCATCTAGTTCTAGGGATCCACAAGACTATTCACCTTTTTATCCACATGTTGACCCTAGCCCTGTCCAACCACCCACTTCCTACCAGTCCTACCCGACTTTCCCACCATCACTAGACACTGTTTCTACACAGCCTTTTGGGAGTTTCACATATCCAAACAATTTCGAATCTTTTACCGAAACCCCTTCACCACCCATGTCTAGTTTGGAACAGTCGTTGGCAGCTTATATTGCAGCAACAAACAAAATGACTAGGAATGTGGAAGCGTCCATGGCCGCCCTTATGCAACCGAGTGAACCGGTAGCTAGTTTCCAACTAGCTCCAAATTTTCCAATATATGAGGAGGCGGTTGGACAGAGTGAGAATTTGAGAGGATTTCCAAATCAAACCTACCCATACCCAATTCCAGCCCACAACTCCGGTTTTCCATCGATTGTCCCAAATAGTTCACCAGTTGAAAATAAAAATGAGTTGTGTGATTTTGTAGTGCTTGATTTGCCAGATTGTGAAGAACCCCTTTCGAGTGAAACCACACTTAATCCTTTCGATCTTTACACCTCCAATCTAGAACCTGAATTGATAAATATCCATACTTTTGATGAGGTGTCTAAGAAAATTGATTTTCACTTGATTGAGGATATAGACGCCGGGAATATTTCGGATGATGAACCAGTAGATTTGATTGGAATTTGATGTCCCATTCATCATCCCGAGTCATTAGATGTTTCTCTCGAACTTCATATGCGTCTTGATTTTGATGATAATGGCATGGATGAGATAAATATTGAGGAGAATTATGAGGATAGTATTGAGGAGAGTAGTGAGGATAATATTGAGGTTGAACCATTTTTGTTTAATGTGTCGGATTTTCCAATTCATCCTCTTGAACCTTTAACTAAATCACCCTCCCTCCTTTCCATCGTTTCGTTCATGCCTAATATCACGCTTGAAGACTGAGAGCTTGAAAAATTTTCCTTTGAATCTGACACAGTTCTCACAGCCGATAACACGTACGAGTGTTTCACTTTTTCGGACGATGTTGATGACTCACAGCCCGAGTTTGAGTCCTTTACATTTTCAGATGAGTTAGTCGAACCATCAGACTGGGTTGCTTATAGTCGTTTCGAACCATTGATGGAATCTTTCAAGTTCGAGACAGTTTACTACGGTGAGAATGAGACTATCCCTAATTCACTTCCTTTCGTCCTTCCTATCGTTCCGACCGTACAAGAGACCGTTACGCTTTCATCTCCAATACCAAGTTCGGCGTACCCATGCTTTCTTGCTAATCTTGAGGGATTTGACCCCATTTCTCGACAGGTTGATAGGTTAGCACAATCGCTTTTAACACATCGGTCATCACATATTGCGCTAATTTATTCACTCGATTTACACCCTCAAGATCGTGCTACCCTTCTTTCTCTTTTCCGCCCTTCTTCTCCTCCACCGAGACCATATTCTACCCTTCTTCCCATTCGGTCTCGTGTGCTTCTCACTTCTTTCCTTTACACCCCATTCTTTCACCAACCCTACCATTACCACGATAAGATTTTTGAATGGTTGGTGCTAACCTTTGGCTTGTGTAAGGCCAAGCTTAAGTTTGGGGGGAACCTTGTTGTATATATGTACATATATTTTTTGTTTTCTTTTTCAATAAAAAATATATAAAAAATTCAAAACATTAAAAAAATATAAAATTTTTATAAATAAATAAACAGGGGAGTGCCGAAAATTTTAACCCTCTTGGTGCAGCATGACAGTGAGGACACTGTCAAGTTTAAGTTTGGGGGTATGCTTGGTACGTCTTCTTCCTTCGCATTCATTTGTATATTTTTGCATTTGCATATTTATTTGAAAACCTATAAAAATTGAAAAATTTCGAAAAATTATAAAAATTATTGTATTCAATTTGGGCTTATTTGACTAGAGTTTGACAAATAGGTTAACTGGCTAGGAACAACTAGATCTTAGACTTAGTAAATTAAAAACCCTAAAAATAACCTTCCTTAAAGTTTAACGGTAGAAAGTATATGTCTTTGTAGTTTATTTAGAAATAGGCAAATTTTGAGTTCACTTCTTGGGCTAAGTCGAAACAAAGGAAAAGTATTGATATTTTTATTAGAGTATAAGTTTGAAAAATAATTCCTAGCTTAAGTCTAGATTCTGAAAATGTATACCCTACAATTTGCACAATCACGCATCTTGAAACTTGGAATAGTAGAAGAGACCTTGAAATGCTCTTGTCTAAAGTCCTTAGTAAGATGAAACCTAAAAAAATACAAGTGTGAATAAAGAAAAAAATGAACACTGGTTTTTGTGATTACTTAAGGCTAAAAAATAGAAAAATATTTAGCGAGGGTGCTTCATCACCTAGTGCCTTAGACCAACTGGTTTGGGAGTCACTGCTAAAAGCCTTGGGTGTTGCAAGACCAGGAAGTACGCTTTAAAGTGCAAACGCATTTTGTAATCGGTCGTTGGTACCTCAAGAAGTATTAACGGTCGCATGAAAGATGTGTAAGCAAAATTCATTTAAATTCGCCAAGTAATGAGTGCTTTGGACAACGGACAAGAGTATGATTGCTTGATTTGAATTTCCAAGTGTAGGGGTGATATATACACACACGTAAGGATATGTGATTGGAGTTTAGATGAGAGAAAGGATTGAAGAATAGAACTTGTATCTTTAATAGAGTTGATAAAAATTCCTAAGTGGAGATGGAACCCTAGAAGGAAAACTTAAGAATGCCGAAAGCTAAGTAAGTCTATAGAACATGTATAATCTTAAGTTAGATGATAAGGAAGTGTGAAGAATGTGGGTGGATAATTTACGAGTCGACGATAATAGAATTCCCTGTTAGAAAACCTAATTGGAGAACAAAAGTCGAAAAAGCCAAATTGATAGGATTTTGTGGGTAGTATCCGCTGAAAACCCTCAGCAGACAACACTCCTCCTACTAGGGACACCTAGAGGTTTAACGGCTTGTTGCACGAGCTCAAGTGCAATCGTGTTTCCCTGCGAAAGTGCGGTTAGGTTTTTGTAGAGAATAAAAATAAGTTTGCTCGAGGACGAGCAAAAGATAAGTTTGGGGGTATTTGTTCACACCATAATATTGTATTATTATATTCCCCATTCTTATTCGTTTTATAAATAAACAGATGCTTTTGACGCATGTCTGCTACATATTACAGGTTACAGGACAGAAAACAGTGAAAACGATGAAAAGACGATGCAAAAGTGGACTTTGACCAACAAACAGAAGACTCTTGATCAAGCCTACATCAAAGATAAAATTCACAAAGTACAAGGCAATGCAAGGTCCAAGATTACAAAGCGAACGGTTAAAAGTCCACCGCAATTATTCACTGGAGATCTGGAAGAAACATAGAAGCTATTTTAATAAAAGAACCAAATAATAAGGAAGCCCAAAGACAGAAGAGCCCACAAAGGAAATTTCAAGGCCCAATACTTCCTTTTAAAGAGACAGAGACATAAAATTTTACCAAAGCTTGGAGTCTACTTTGACTAGGTCTTCCTAAGGATATTTTGGTAAATATAGACGTGCGAATCAATTGTAACCTAGGGTTTCCTATCCTCTATAAATAGGAACTCTAAATCATTGTAAAGGCTATGCCTCCCTATGCCTCCCTTCATTAATAAATTTTAGAATTCTTTTGGAGAGCATCGGTGCCTCTTTTCATTTCATGAATTCAGATCTGACAACCCTGTGTTGATGTTTGGAGAGAGCCATCTATTAAGTAGGTAATTTTTCATTCTTTGCCCTAGGTAATTTTAATTCTTGCACTAGATAATTGTTAGAGTTAGCTTTGGGGAAGGCTTTTGAGAGATGAGATCTCTCATCCCTTTCTTGCCCATTATATATTTTCAATAGGACTCATGCATACACACACACACCGCGCCCTACGGCACCCTATCCCTCGAGGTAGCGGTGATACCGTAGTATAAAGGCTCGGTTGCGCGCGTTTTCCATGGAGGTTAGGGTAAGGATTGATAAAAGAAGGACCAGAAACTAGAGGAAGAAAATATTTTCCCGATGATTCTAATCCCTTTTATTAATAATTACCATAACTCCTCTTAAATCCTAATTTGGGTATAGAAAGCGTTGAGATTTATTTACATTTCCAAACCATTTCTAAACCTAACCCTAGCAAGATTTAGATCTAGATAATCTTAGTATAGATAGATTTAGTTTCTAGATTTAATAATCTGTCCGACCACAATCGGAATTAACTCGTTTGAGCTATTAGGAAATTCACAACATCCCTGTGGACCGACCCGTACTCACCGGCTAGCTACATGCGACGCCGTTCTTGATTGCGGTTAATAGATAGTTTTTGAGATCAAATCAAATAGCCCCACGTATATCTGCTGTACAGTAACAAAATCTGGGCCCAAACAAATATTACCAAAAGCCACAATTTCCAGTGAATAAGCTACTGCAAAAATTTGGATCACTGTTCCTACAATCTTGCCGCGGATGCGCGGTCAAACCCTAGGTTTGACCGCGGATCCGCGGTGGTACTATAGGATCACGTGACCAACTTTTTGCAGTTTGCTTAAAAAACCCTGCTCAACTTTCTGAGATGTGCAAAATAATTTTTAGACACTGTTTAAAATCGACAGAAAGTTTAGCACTTGAAAATTATGTTTTTCGAAATTCGGTTCGATCGATGTTTTAAACGCGTTAGCACAAGTTAGTATAGCTTAATGGTTAGTCTCTGATACCACTGTAAGTCCACGGTAGCGTCCCGGCCGTCTAACAGACGCCAAATGCGGAACAAAAACTTTTTTCAACTGGCGCTATCGCGTACTATAACCCGGATCTGCTATTAAAGCTAAACTAACAAACTGCAAAGTGGGTAGAAATGTTATACCGAACAATCCGAGTCCTTCGTTCTTCAACCATCATCCCATGCTTTGTTGCGGCTGCTCCGATCTCCTGAATCTCCAGTCTTCTCGTCCAGGTGGCACCACGTCGACGGATCTTTAAACGGGCTCCCGCCTCTGAACCGAGACAACTCGATCATCAAGTTTGCTAAAAGAGATGACCAAGATTGATGTAGAGAATGAGTAGAACACTTTGTCTCGTTACGTCCAAATTTATGGACGAACGGTTAATGAAGTTGCCTTTTGGATCGGGTGGAAATGTGAAATGAGTATGTGAAATTTCCATGAATCCAAAACCCTAATCTTTTTGAATCAACAACCATATCCATTCACCAAGAATGGCCGGCCAATATATAGAGGGGAGGGGGTGAGTGTAGAAGGAGGGAGTAGTGACCACAAGAAAATGATACTTATCATGAAAGAATGAGTCACCTTAACACATAGTATGAACACATTTAAGAACTAATGAATCATCACCCTTAGTCACCAAAACATTAAATGCAATAATCAATGCACTAATGACTCACCATCCTAGTCACCATCCTAGTCACCTTCTAGAAACTTCTACACTCATCTCAAGAAAAGATAAATCGGTATTTAACCGAATGTTAAATACGGCCGATAGAAAACTGGAAACTGACAACTTCCAAAAGTGATCCTGAAACGAATTTCAGGATAACCCCGTAACAGTATAAACATACCCGCATTTTTATTACGACCGAATACAAATGCAACTGAGACAAAGATATTATATCTACACAGCATAATACTCGGATCCGGCTTAAACCAAAGCCGACCAGTATTATCTGCCCGAAAAATGACACGTGCGAAAACGCACGTGCATTTTCCGAACCTTTCCATAAACCCATACGGCCTCTACAACGTTTCGCCCGAACTTGGGAAACTGTCTGTGGGGGACTCTAATGACTCATCAACACACTGGCACTGGGTATAACCCCTAGCACGTCAGAGGTACGAGCTGTACGTAACGGTTTGTCTATGTATTGATTGGAAGGGAAGCTGACGAGCGAACTCATCCATAAACCCTACTGAGCCTAACAGTGACAATATACATACAGTCCGGTCCGTTCGTCTATGAGTATCGCATATCTGCCTAGGGGGCTAGTAACGTCAGACCCCCAATAGCAGTATAATTCGTGTCAGAGAGTGGCCCAGAACACCCTGAGATACTACTGGAGTACCTACCAGTAAATCTCCTGTCTCGGCCGAGGGCTTTGTGTAATGGCTCTCCTAGAAACAGCGCGATCTCACCCCTAATACCGGGAGAGACGAATCCCCTGCCGATCCGCTCACTTGCCTCCAATGTGGCTCGTGACTGTACCCAACTAAAACCTGTTTGCATAACTCCTTTGAGCGTGGTAGGATAGTAATCTAAGCACAGTGGGAACTCACACGAGACAAATGACGACCTCAGGTCGATGAACTAACCTAATCACATGTCACCAGGGAACTGCTATCTGACGATATGTATAATACCAACTAGCATGTTCCCGGCGAGTCCTGTCCGGTGTACTCATATCCTAATGAGCACCTGTATACATCTTAGGTGATCTGACTGACACCAGTGGCTTGTGAGACCGGCCACCGCCCCTTGTCGGGGTCTCGACTGTATACACTAGTCTACTCTGGAGTATCGATGCCCTGTCTCGAAACTCCCACGACTAGGGACACTTTAAGGATGTGCTTACAGACCCCAGCTCCCACGTATATGATCGCCATCATACTGCTGGTAGTCAAGCAAGAATCCTATGGGCTCTATCATCATGCAATAGTGAACTAAAGCATGTATACGATGATAAAGACAAACCAGATAGCATACTATCATTACGAGCAAGACTGTCATATCGGTATAGGTTCTACCTCAATCATTGCAATCACGTACCTGCGATCCAATAATTGACTTTGAGGGCACTATCTCCAACTGTTTGCACTGTTGGTCTTTGGGAATTTAATCCCCTTGATTCTGTTTGATTTATCACAGAGTCCAAGATGGATCTGTCTTTTAGGGGGATGTGTAGGGTCACTTGAAACCCACTGCCTATTTAATGAGAATATTCCCTTTGTCTCATTATAATTGTTGTGCCTCATCATTCGCCAGCCGCCATCTTGATTTCGTGGGACCCTCGTGTTTTGTAACTAATGGTCCCACCAAACATGTCCTCTGTCGCTTTCTTCCACTGTCTTTTTATTTATATGCATTCATAACCATGTATATATATATATATACATTACCGGCCTTGCTTTAACAGTCTCCCCTTATTTTATTTCAGGTGCGATGACTTCCGTTCCGTACTTCCCTTTTACTCGTTCGGAAGCCGCTTTTCCCCAGTCACCATCTGATGAGGAAGCGATGGCGATGATCAGGGCTCATGACCCGAATTGGACCAACTTACTTTTGTGGGGGACCTGGTACAGCCATATCATCCGGGGTCGCCGGAGTTTCCTCTGCGAAGTGCCGACAGAGCCCACCTTTCCGTTCTTGCCGTTGGATCCTCCGAGGACGGTCTTTGCTGTGGAGATGCCAAATTGGACCCCAATGGGGCGGCTCGAGCCTTCGACAACCGGTATCCCGAACCATCCGATCCCAGCTGTAGATATTCTGGGCCGACGTATTTGCCAGGGTGAGGCCCAACCATGGGGACAAATCTATAAGATAGGGCTCACCCCTCGACACCCTACGGGCTACCTTCTCTGGGCTCGCTACATCCTTTCTGCCCATCGTGCGCGGCTGCAGAAGGTCGGGCTTTACCAGGCGATATATGCATCGCTCTTTCATTACCAATCCCCGCATGTCTGGTGGGTTAAGGCGTTCTTGAACCAGTGGAATCTCCCCACCAACACTTTTATTCTAGTGGACCGCGAGGTCTCGATCTCTCTGGAAGAATTTTATGAAATCTCGGGATTGCCAATCAGGGGTACATTGTATGAGGAGTTGCTGCCTCCTGATGAGTACGTCTTTGAGCCCGAGCCTGCACCGGTTGACGGCTTGTCTGCTGAGAACGCCGTCCACCATAAGCATCCCAGCTTGATCAAGGCGCTAGGTATCTTTGACCGATTGTTCACCGAATCTGAGGAGCAGGGCGTAACTTTTAAGAGCTTCATTGCCTGCTTCCTTCGCGAGGGCGTCCTGTCGAAGACAGCTCCGAAGTTTGCAAACAGCAAAGACCCCTTTGGGTTTGGCCCGAAGAAGCTGCCGACCAAGGAATCGGATTTACCGCAATACTATATCCCCATTATGTCACCGGTATCTTTCGAATCTATCGCAGCTCCCGGCATGGATGAGGAGACATTCTTCGTGGGCTTTGTTGGTGTCTGGCTCAGCTGGTTCGTCGTCCCCATGCATCGCCGCTTCATGAGAGCCTCGGTTATCTACCCGACTCATTGTATTGCTGAGGGGGTATGGTTGGCCATCGGCATCCTGGCGCTGGCGCATCTATATCACGGGTTAGGCGCTGCAGCTAATACCTCGACTCCCGGCGTGAATGTAGTAAACTTTTCTCTCCATTATTTCACGTCTTGGATCGAGATGCATGTATTAGGGGCTTTTGCTATACATCAGAGGCCTGCATTTTATGATGCTTACACCTTTCCGCGACTTATGCGATTGGTGGATGCTTCTGCCCCTGACCCGACTCAATTCGGGGCTATTCGGGCGTTGATTTCTCCTTATGCTACTGCTGGCGGGTTGGTATTCACTGATTGGGTCTTATCTTCTCCCTCGGGTTCAGCTCAGCCACTTTGGGACCGGTCAAAAGATAGCGTGCCCTCTTTGAGGCCCCGGGAGGCCACGCACTTATACGCAATCAGACTGGGCTACCTGGTATTTCGTCAGGATAGCGCGGCCCTTTTCATGCGGTACAATCCGCATCGCTTTGCCCGGCAGCTTGGCTACGATCAGGGCGTCCCTTTTGAGGCTTTCATAGTCGCGCCGGTTCCTTCGCCCGAAGCCGTTCGAGATGCCGCCCATCATTTTGTGTGGCTGAACACCGGTTCCCAGTTCATGATCCTTGATGCTGATTACATACCCCGATGCGTGGGGTCGTTTACGGGTTGGTATCTCCATCGGGTCAACCCGATTATTATGGAGGAAAGAAGGGTACTTCTTGGCCACGGTGCCCCTACTCAGGTTCCGGCCATAGGAGCTATGATGCAACCGCGCGCCCCGGTCCGCTTTCCTCTGAGGGATACCGGTATTGCGCTTATTCCGGGAGAGTCGGGAGTAGACTTCATTCCTACTGTTGGTATGACCTTGGGTACCCGGTCGCGGGCTAATCGGGCTCCGGTGGCGGCACTACCATTCGTGGTGTCGACAATGGCCGTGTTATCTTCAGTTGTGGCGCCAAGCGAGGGTGATAGGGACGAGGGTGTTGAAGGTGACGTGGGCCGGTGCCGCACCAAGGCTCCACGGGGAAGAAACGGTCGTCTTCGGCGGCCGGTTCTGGATCTAAGAGGCGGAGGAGGGTGGCCATCAACTTACTTGATTCTTTAGCGGATTCTGAGCCCATACTTCGAGATAAACCGTTGGTCGTGCAAGAGTTGGACGCTGGTCTTCTTTTCCCGGGTTCGGCTGCCGAGGAAGCCGCGCAATTAGCTGAGGCCATACGGCGTTCTAAAGATGAGTCTCAAGGGTTTTGAAGAAAGCCTATCCTGCTGTAATCTTCTATGAAGACCCCTCATGGATCCGGCGGCGATTTATTGGCCCTTTGGAGGAATGGGGAGAAAGAGCCCTGAAGCAGGCCGCTTCGGAGGATGCTGCGGACGCGCTTTCCTTATGGACCGGCGGCCACGAGTCCACCCTCAAACCCCGGCGAGCACGCCTCCTTGAGAAGGAGCATAGGCTTGAAGAAGCCATATTGAAGGCTTCCTTGCGCATTGGTATGTTTTTGTACTTCTTTGTAGCATTTCAAATTGTTTACACCTGTATGTGTGTATCCTTATTCTTGTGTAAATTGTGCAGAGTCTTCAGCGATGGGGGAGGTTCCTACGGGCTTGTTGAAGATAGAGCATGTTGACATTCCCAATGAAACATTGCTCGATATGGAGGGGGTTGACGAGGCTGCTCCTCTTCCAATAGAGCCTCCGGTGGCGGTTCTTGATCACGGAGCACTCACTCCTTTGGTAGAGGCTCCTTTGGCGGTCGCTTCCTCAACGACTCTTCCAGAGGGCGGCCCATAGGCTGGGATGGAGGTAGTCGGGACTACCCTCCCTTTGTTGGAACCCGAAGTCGTAGCGGAGGCCGTTGAAGCTGCTATCCCTCCAGCCCAGAATGGGAGGAGTGTCGAAGGTAACCCTTTATACTTTAAACTAGCAGTCTTTCTGTTACCTGAACTCTTTTGCCTTTTCAGAATTGCGTGGGCTGGCGGCCTCTATTGCCGATCTGTTTGCTCGGCAATCCTTTCAGCGTCTATTGGAGATGGCCGCTCCGCAGGCGATATCTCCTCAACGCATCGTCCTCTCGTCTGGGCAAGGTTAGTATCACTCACCGTCTTTTTATAGCATTGTTGTTACCTTGCGGAATAACATTGATGTTCTTTGCAGTTCTGGAGGCCGATGACGAGGTTGAGGTCCTCGAAGGGCCAGGGGAACCTTCAGCCCCTTCTTGCATGACTGTGGGTAAGTGACGTCTCCCTATGGTTCCACTTGTTCCTTTGCTTAAGAGTTTCATTGACACATTTTTTTAACAGCCCTGCCAGCTCCCACAGTGCTGGAATCGCGTATCGCCATGCCGCCCGGCCCTTATGCTCTGCGAGCTTCAGAACGCTTGGCCCAATTAAGCCTTGTCTCCCTATCATCTTTGATCGAGGAGCTCCGTGCTGGCAGCACAATCACAGCTGAAGCATTTGCTGCTGAAGCTAATAGTTCTCTTCCTTTTCTTGCCACCTACCATAGCGAGGCGGTGGTGCGAGTCTGGGTGGAGTTTTGTCAGCAGGTGGAGGCTTGCTTGCACGCACTTGAGTGTTCCCGCCTTTCCTCGGAGGCTGTGGCTGCAAAGGCCGGCTTGCGGGGGCTGATAGAGCGGTGCGTGGCGAACATGGTGTCGTGCGAGAAGAGGCTCGGCCGCAAATTCTCGGAAAGGGAGCTGGCCTCTAAGGCACTAAGCGATCTCCAAATCAGCCTTACAACCAAAGCCAATAAAGCGTATGAACTCTGGCGAGTGCTTCAAGAGTCTATCAAAGAGGTGGTGGCCCTTGATAAAGCTGCCGTGTTCACACACGAAAGGGTTGAGGCTCACAAGGCTACCGAGAAAGAGCTCGAAGGTCGGCTTGCCTCGTATCAGGCCCAACAGGCTCAGGCGGAGGCCCATCTTCTGGCGATACTGAATCATGAGGCCGTGACCCAGCAAAAGAAGGATGAGCTAGTGAAATTGTTAAACCGCCTACCGGCTTGAAGACTTGTATCTTTTCCTTTCTTTTTGTACACACTCCTGAATGAGAGTATATTCTTTTGTTTTTTCATGAATTTTACTTTGTCTCCATTTTGGTTTATGAATAAAGACATATTTTTCTTCCCAATGGTGTGCCTCTTTTATTGAATTTGTTCTGCGGACAATTTATCTTGGTCTCCTTGCAGGGCGGCGATGGCTTAGGATTCAGGGTTAAGATCTGTCTCCTAAGACTTTTGAGCTTTATGAGCCGTGAGGGTCTTATAAAGAGTTTTTCTCCCCACAGGTCGAGAGGATCCCGTAGGTGTAAGTTCTCCTTAAGAATCGTGAGGATTCTTAAGCGGGTTTTGTAGGCTTCCTAGGCATACTCATGAGGTCTCATAAGGCATCAACTCGACTCCTCGAGATGGTCTCCCACTGGACCCTAGAACCCGGTTACTTGTGCTCCCCTCCTTGGGTCTATCCTAATGCGGAAAAGTAAAAAATATACAATGGTGACATCTTCCTCAGCCCGGATGTGCCCCAATAAAAGAATATTACATACAAGTTTTTTTACATGAATGAAAATGAAAAACTCTCATCTCACATAAAAAAAAACCCCGGCTATTCAAACACGACGATCCAATATAACATATCCAGCAACACATAACATCACATATCATCAACGTAAGTAAATATGCGTATCCCAATTGTCGTTGATGTATAGCAACGAAACCGGCGATACACCACATAGTACACTTACGGTCGCAGAAAAGAGAGTGTAAAACTACAACAGTTGGAATCCGCAGCCTCTTTAGACATCGCATGCCTAATCAAATGAATTCCTTAGACATCACATGCCAAACAATTATAAACTCCGCATTTTAGTCTCATCATCGAAAACACTTTTCAATATTCAGTCGGGCAATTCAACAAGATTCCTGACATTCTGATCGAATGCTCGTCGCAAACTTTAGTAGACGGCCGCACCCCCGGATGCCGTCGACGAAGTGCACTAAAGCGGAACACCGCTGCCGCGAGCACCCGAACGGATGCTTTTGGCGACGGGGTTCTCCTACAGTCACTTGGTCGGGGCTATGGGGCGTGGCTGTCTATTAAGTTTACCGGCGAGTATCCGCGTACGCTACGTGATTGCGACGGACTTTTGATCGCATCAAAATCCCATGGCAACCGATCATTTGAGAATAAAGTGCTAGATTTATAACATTCAAATTAGTTATCTCATAACTACTTGTGGATTCCAAATATGGTATCACATTCCAGATAAATAGACAATGTTAAACTTTCCGATCGAATAACCAAACACCCAAGTATTCCCAATAGCTCAACACTTGAGGGGAGTTTTAAAACATCCATTTCATGCCACAGTACCAACGGTCCAGCCGTAGAAGGGTCAAGCCAACGCCTCACATGTGGCACGCCATACTGCCCCAAACCCTAAGGTTCAAAAAGCAGTTCAAGACGGTCACATAATCGAGTTAAGGTTTGTTGTCTTCTAGAGTGTCCGTCGCGTTACTTGCACGATTTAGACGTTCTTAAACTACGGAAAAATCCAACACTTGGAAATTTTCCGGCAGGGGGAAAAATGAGTTATTGATATCCGGTCGAACTTTTTAACACGTTCTAAAATTATCCGGAAAAACTTAAACGAAGTTAAAATATCCGATCGAATCAACGAGTCCCCAATACACCCCAGAAAACTTAACTGTTGAGTATAAATTAAAAATTCCCAGAAGAAACAGGAAACACCTACGGACATTACTGCAGAAAAATGAGTACCTATTCTTTACATACGGCTGCAGAACCGCTGCCAAAAGTAGGGTATTGCCGCGGTTCCGCAGCGCTACAGTAAGATTAGGTTGTCGTTTTCTGCAGTTATTCTTAGATTTCCCTGCTTAATTTTCTGAGCATTTTTAATTAGGAAAAATCCACAGTTTTAAAAAATGTACAGAGAAGGGTATTGGTCGGGGTTTCCGGGTTCGATCGGACTTCTAAATTCGTCTAGACTTCGCCTAAAGCTCTAGCTTGGCTCTGATACCACTGTAGGGTGCCTAGGCACTCTAACAAGGTTCTACAAGGCATCTACAATGCCCGATTCAAAAAAATTAGCCGTGCCGAACAACCCTAACCAAGATCGTATACTAGAGATTATGCGAAAACTAGCAAGTTAAACATTTTAACTACAAGTGAAACGGATTACAACCTTTGTAGATCCGGTCCTTCACTTCTAAAGCTCCGTGTTGACGTCCCTTCGCTGCGATCATCGGGATCCCGGACTCTAGCGATGGTTTCTTCGGAGAAATGAGCGGGCTAGGTCGTTGACTTCGAGGCCGAAGATGATCTACGTCGAGGAGACTCAAACTCAAGCTCCATCTTCACTAGGTCAAGAACTTTGTGAAGAGAACACCCTAAACTAAATGGCAAGTAGTAGAGGATGATGAAATAGGAAGTGGGTTCACTTTGAATTTGGATTTCTCACTCTTTTTCTTCACTTGAAAATTTTCTAGAAAGCTTTTTCTTCTTCTTGAAGAAGAAGAAGAAGAAGAAGAAGAAGAAAAGAATAATAATGAATTATCTAAAATGAATAATCAAGTGAAGTCTATCATAATGCAACCATGGGTGAGCTAACCTATGTAGAGACTAAACCAAAGTTAATTATAATGGTTTGGTTAATGAATATCTTAAACAAGACAAAATGAGTGGACTTTGTCAAACTTGCTTCAAGCTTCATGAAGCTTCAAGCCATGACAAAAGAAGCCACCATTTTGAATAATTAAGATAAACAAAAACCTAAATTATAATTAACATGGTGTATGTCACACACCCACCTATGTTTGCATGTATCATCAATCATGATACAAACTAGTGCACAAACATATATCATATATACAACTTGTGCACATCAAGTGAAAAAATCAATCTTAAGTGAACCAATACTAGTTAATGTAAAGTAATATATCAAATATATAATTATACATTAAATCATTAAATCAACACTTGATTTAACGATCCGGTCATATCACATATAACCGACTAATATCTTAGTGTATCAATATATCGAATCAACACTTGATCGGTAACCCGGCTATATCACATATAACCGTCCGATGATACAAATCGCGAGTATAGAATACAGTATCACATACTGGTATTATTCTTGGTCCCGCACATATCTCATATGCGCTCCTATTTCGTTTCGCTTGAGCCAGGAAACCTCTGTGTAGGACTCTAAAGACTCGTCAATACGCCGGCAGTAGGCGGTGATCATATCAATCACCCACAAGCCGCAAGCGGTCTGCTAAACGTAACGACCACCCAGGTATTGAGTGATCAGAAGATCAACGAGCAAGACTGCTCACACTCCTGTGAATCCAATCAGTAACACTTGCCGCACAGTCCGGTCTGTTCGTATGATATGTCGCATATCACGCCTAGGGGTGGTAAACGTCAGACCACAGTAGCTTGATAAGTCATGCCGATATAAGGTCCACAACAAGCGTGAAACTACTAATAACACTTACCAGTAAATCACTGCAACCCTGTCCTGAGATTTCTGGTTATGGCCAGTCGAGCATAGCGCAACATCAACCCCCAATACCGGGAGAGACGAATCTCCTCCTATCGCTCATTGCCTCCATGTGAATCGGGACTGTACCCAAAAACCACCTGTTTGCACAACTCGGTAGAGCCGTGGTAGGGTGGAAATCAAAGCACAGTGGGTGAAACACAAGACTCTATGACGATCTCGGGTCAACAGACTAAGCTGTACTAGTGTCACCAGAGAACTGCCATCTGACGTGAGGTATAATACCATCTGGGAGTTCTCGGCGAGTCCGTTCAGTGTACTCAGTCTCCACTGAGCACCTGCATACCCTCTCTGATGTCAAACACCAATGGATATGGGATCATCCATCGCCCATCACATGGGTCAAGAAGATATACGCTAGTCTACTCTGGAATATCGATGCCCCGTCTCGATATTCCCACGACTAGGAACATTGAAGGATGTACTCATGGACTACCCAGGCCCCACTAGTATGATCTACATCATAGTCCAGGAAGTCGAGTACACATCCTAAGGGCTTTATCAACATGTAACAGAGAGACAGTAAGTATACATGTTAAGATAAAGAGCAACCAGATAGCGTACTATCATGTCGAGCAAGAAAGTCCTACCTATATATGTCCCATCATCCACTACAATATACATATCATGTACAGTAATGGCCTCTAGGGCATACATATAACTAACAGACCAGGCTCCGCTCTGGATGCTTCACACGGGTTCACAGCCGTGCTCTGCGAGGACCAGGATCTGCTCTGGACGTTTTCCACGGGGTCAAAGAGTGACGTTATCCGCGTTCCACGTGACCAGGAATTTTGCTCTGGATGCTTCCCACGGGTTCACTGCCGTGTTCGGTGAGGACCAAGCTCCGCTCTGGACGTTTTCCACCGGGTCAAAGAGTGACGTTATCTGCGTTCCACGTGACCTGGAATTTTGCTCTGGATGCTTCCCACGGGTTCACTGCCGTGTTCGGCGAGGACCAGGCTCCACTCTGGATGCTTCATACGGGTTCACTGCCATGCTCTGCGAGGACCAGGATCCGCTATGGATGCTTCCCACGGGTTCACTGCCGTGTTCGGCGAGGACCACGCTCCACTCTGGATGCTTCATACGGGTTCACTGCCATGCTCTGCGAGGACCAGGATCCGCTCTGGACATTTTCCACGGGGTCAAAGAGTGACGTTATCCGCGTTCCACGTGACCAGGAATTTTGCTCTCCATCTGTATTTCACGAAGTCGGAATTTGACTCTCGGTCGGCTGTACGCCGCCGAGTCATGGAACTGGGAGTTGCCGCTGTTCCGCTTTGCTTGATATTGTGTCTGCTGCGATGAGACGAACGTCGAAATGATCTCTAGGCTATCTGTGACTCATCGAGATTTGGCTTCTTCTTCTGATGAAACCTAGGAGAGGAGGAGTGTGATTCCTTCTTTGTTTGCGCCCCTGGATTGTATGCAGGGATTGATGTAATATCGCCTGTAGGGCATAAATTTCATTTTCGTTTTATTTCTTTTTCCGCGATGCTCTATCATTTCAGCTTTTATATCGCGAAGGTCACGATTGCCCAATCATTTCGGCTATTTATTTTATTTTCCATCGCTGCTTTTTATTGCGAGTTGTCCAATCATTTCGGCTATTTCTCATGTATATATTTTTACTTGCTGCTTTTTATTGCAAGTTGCCCCATCATTTTGGCTATTTCGTATGCATGTGTGGCTTGCTGGCTTTTCGCCGCAAGCTTTGGATTAGACACCAATTTCGGCATCAGCACCGCTACGACTGGGATATTGCCAGGAGCGAATCATCATTTGCCTCTGTCGATGTCGCACAAAGGTGGCTTAGTAAACAGGGTTAGGGTCCTGTCGACTAAGGCTTTTGACTTTATGAGCCGTAAGGGTCTCACAAAGGTATTTCTCTCTACAAGTCGTGAGGATCTCGTAGGTGTGTTTTCTCCTTAGGAATCGTGAGAATTCCTAAGTGCATGTTCCCCTGTAAGTCGTAAGGATCTTACAAAAGGGTTTTCTTCTTATAAGTCGAGAGGACTCACAAGGGTTGTTTACCGTGCGAACATATCCCCAGTCACGGATGGGACTCGGTTAGGGAAATGTTTATTCGCGCCCGTGGATTGTATACAAGGGTCAGTATTGAGCCTCTTGTAGGGCAATATCAATGTTTGTGGGGGTTGCTTAAGAACAGGTTCAGGTCTCTGTAACTTAAGACTTTCAAGTCTTATGAGCCGTGAGGGTCCCATAAGAGAGTTCTCCCTACGAGTCTTGAGGATCTCGCAAGTGTAATTTCTCCTTAGGAATCGTGAGGATTCCTAAGTGTGTTGCTCCCTTGTGAGTCGTAAGGATCTCACGCAGGTGGTTTCTCCTTACAAGGTCGAGGGGACCCTGCAAGTGTCTTTCAACGAGGTTGCGCCCTTTCGGGTTTTCACAAACACTCGCCGGTAGCCCTGCTGTCTTTACTCACGGAGCCCTTTTGGGTTTTCATCCGTGCCCATTTTGCTTATGGACATACCGTTTTTTTTTATTTTTATTTATTTATTTATTCTAATGAGGTTGCGCCCTTTCAGGTTTTCACAAACACTCGCCGGTAGCCCTGCTGTTTTTACTCATGGAGCCCTTTCGGGTTTTCATCCGTGCCCATTTTGCTTATGGACATACCGTTTTTATTATTTTTTTTATTTTCTTTTTTTTTGTCGGCTTTGGGATGTTGCAATCCACCGTAGTTTATCGACATCCCGGTCAACAGCTAGTTTTAGGACGTAGTGGTCCGTCATTAGTTTAATGACGTTTCGGTCCGCTGTTAGTTTAAGGACGTTTCGGTCCGTTGTTGGTTTAAGGACATTTCGGTCCGCTGTTAGTTTAAGGACGTTTCGGTCCGTTGTTGAAGAAGGCTGGTTACTACTTATAGAGTTTGGGCTTAGGAAGATAGCGAGCGGACATAGTCGTCGTCATCTATCATTGACCTAGGTCGCAACTCGTTACGTGTAGTACTTCTTGAGGAAGCGGCCGTTTATCGGTCTGAAAGGTCTTTCGCCATGCATATCCATGAGTAGATAGGCTCCACCCTGGTAAACCTTGCCTATGATGTACGGGCTTTCATTGTTCGGCTTGAATTTTCCCCACTTGGCGCGATTGGGGATCATAGGTCTTTTGACCACTAGCACGAGTTCGCCTTGGTGGAATGTTCTCGGCCTGGTCAATCTTTCATATGAGCGCGTCATCTTTGCTTTATAAGCCTCCAGATTTTGTTGCGCTATGAGCCGGGTTTCATCAAGGGCATCAAGCTCCTCAAGCCGAAGGTGAGCGTTTTCTTCGTCCGTCAGCTCGTAATGGACTGCCACTCATAGAGAAGGTAATTCTATCTCGAGGGGGAGTACTGCTTCTGTACCGAATACCAACGCGTACGGCGTTGTGTTCGTGGCCGTCTTGAACGTAGTTCGATATGCCCAGAGAGCTTCTTGCAGTCTCTCGTGCCAGTCCTTCTTATTTCGGGACACCGTCTTCTTCACGATCTTCGTCAAGGTCTTGTTGAAAGCCTCAGCTAGACCGTTAGCTTGGGGATTATAAACTGAGGAATATCTCCGGTCTATGTTGTGTTGTTGCGCGAAGCGGCTGATCTTGTGACTTCTGTAGGCCGGCCCGTTATCGGAAATGATCCGTCGTGGAGTTCCAAACCGATAAATGACGTGCGTCTTGAAGAAATGGAGGATATTCTCCGTCTTTACTTCCCTTAGCGGTACTGCTTCTTCCCGTTTGGAGAAGTAATCAGTTGTCGCCAAAATGAAACGATGTCCTCTGGATGATGCCGGTTCGATGGGGCCGATTATGTCAGTTCCCCACATTTCGAACGACCAGCTAGCCACCATTGGATGTAGTGGATTTGGATGCTGATGGATGAAGTCCCCATGAATCTAGCTTGAGTGGCACTGCTTCGCATATTCGAGGCAATCCTGGATCATCGTAGGCCAATAGTAGCCCATTCGTTTAATTTTCAACTTCATCTTTGGGCCAGCTTGATGAGAACCGCAAAGTCCGTCGTGAACTTCCTGAACGACTCTCTTCTCCTCTTCAGGTCCCAAGCATCTCAACCATAGAAAATCAAATGACCTCTTGTACAGAGTATCATTGACGAAGGCAAAAGACAGGGCTCGTTTCATGAGCTGATATTTTGAGGACGCATCTTCAGGCGTTCGACGGGATTTGAAGTAGTCTATAAAGACTTCTCTCCAATCCTTAACCGTTTCTTGATCTTTTATTTGCAGGGCCGTCTGCTCAATCCCTTCCTTTTCCTCAGATGATTCCGGAGATATTTATGCTGGTGCGAGGACCCGACGGCTTTGTACCACGATTCTGACGTCATCGAGGTTCTCATCGGCCAGTTCTTTAGCGAGCTTAGCTAGCGCATCCGCCTTGCTATTTTCTGCACGTGGTATGCTTTCCAGCATGTAGGAGGGAATTTGAGTCAGCAGTTGCTGAACTCTCTCGCCATACTTCACCAGCTCTGGCTTGCATGTTTGGTAGTCGCCGTTTACTTGAATAACGACCAGTTGGGAGTCTCCGTATATGAGGAGGTTTTCAATTCCCATGTCGATGGCGATCTTGAGGCCTGCTATCAAAGTTTTGTATTCAGCTTCATTGTTCGTCCTCGGCTCTGTCAAGGAGAAGGCGAAGCGCATCATCCCTCCTTTTGGGGTCACGAAGATGAGGCCTACCCCTGATTTGATTATAGGGGTGCTTTGTTTGCGCTCCTTCATGGAAGATGCTCCATCAAAATAAAGTTCCCATCGGGTATTACTACCTTCGATCGCATCAAACGCGTGTTCGTCTGGCAGCTCTCAATTCAGAGAGGACTCGGCCGGTATCGGATGCTCAGCGAGGAAGTCGGCGATGGTCTGGCCTTTCACCGCCTTAAGAGGCTGATAGGTTATCGAAAACTCCATTAAGAGAAAGGCCCATTTAGCGAGTCGTCCCGTCAATATGGCTTTAGACATCAAATATTTAAAGGGGTCCACCTTCAAAATGAGATGGACTTCATGCGCCAACGCATAGTGCCTGAGCTTTGTTATCGCGAAGATCAATGCCAGGCGGTGTTTTTCGATGGGGGAGTAGTTGCTTTCTGCCCCCAGTAGGACTCGACTCAGATAGTAGAGCGCTCTCTCCTTCCCTTGGTCATTCTCCTGTGCCCACAATGCGCCAAAGAAACCTTCGAGGGCTGTTGTATAAAGAATGAGAGGCTTTCCCTTGACCGGAGCAGCCAACACTGGCGGATTCTGCAGGTATTGCTTGATTTCGTCCAGCGCGCTCTGGAATTTGTGATCCAAAACGAAAGGGGTTCCCTTCTTCATCAGGTGACTATAAGGGTGGCACTTGCCTGAAAGGTTGGTTATAAATCGCCGGATGTACGCGAGCTTCCCTTGGAGAGACCGCAATTGTTTGAGAGTCCTTGGCGGGGGCATTGTTCAGACCATAATATTGCATTTTTTATTCCCCTATTCTTATCCGTTTTATAAATAAACACGTACTCTTGACGCACGTTTATTGCATATTACAGGATACAGGTTCTTGGAGCAAATACAGTGAAAAAGACGAAAGTCGATACAGAAAAGGGACTTTTGACCAACAAGTAGACGGATCCTAGTCACGAAGAACAATTTACAATTGTATAAGGCAATGCAGTCCGAAATGTCAAAGTGAACGGTCAAAAGATCCTTACAAGTTTTCACTGAAGATCTGGAAAATACCAAGAAGCCAAACAGAGAAAAATAGTGAAGAATAAACAAGCCCAAATACCCAGAATGAAGACCAGAAAGTTTGGTGAGCTGAGCTCACCAAAGGGCCGCGGAACCGCGGCCCAAGGCCCATCATTGCCGCGGTTACGCGGCCATTAAGTGCGCACGTCGGTGGAAATTTTCTGTGTCGGTGCGTCGGTGCGGGTGTTGGGATTCTCCGTGGGCAAATCTGTAATTGCACATGTGCGAGAGTCTGTAACCCTAGTTTTCCTGTTTTCCTATAAATTGTAATCACAGATTTGTAAAACTCATGCCTCTTTTCAATAAATAAAATTCAGATCTGTTCTGTATTCTTTCTTGGAGGGAGCCATCAAATTAGTAAGTAATTTTATTTCTGTGCTTTTTATTCTCTTTTAATTAGTATGTTTTTTCATCCCCTAATGAGCGAGTAATCTCCTCGCTTGTTAGGGTTAGCCTTAGGGAAAGGTTTGAGAGATGAGATCTCTCACCCCTTTCATGCCCCTTCATAAGAATTAGAACTCCATGCATACACGCACAACCGCTCCTTACGACACCCTACCCCTCGAGGTAAAGGTGACACCGTAGTATAAAGGCCCGGTTGCGCGTGTTTTCCATGGAGGTTAGGGTAATTATCAATAAAGGAAGAATAAGAATCTAGAGGAAGAAACATCTTCCCAAAAGATTCTTATCCACTTTATGGATAATTACCGCAACATCTAATATATCAAAAATAGGGCAATGAAAGCGGTGAGGAAACCTTTAATCTCCAAACTTCCCCTAGACCTAACCCTAGCAAGACTTTAATTTAGATTAATTTAGTTTAGTGACAGATCTAGGTTTTAGATTTAATCAATCCAAACAACATTTGGAATCAACTCGTAAAAACACATTAAGAAAAATACCCATCTTTGTGGATCGACCCGTACTCACCGGCTAGCTGCAAAGCGACGCCGTTTCTGATTACGGTTAACTTATATTTTTTGGAACAATCAAATGGCGCCGTTGCCGGGGATGGCGTAAAATTTCTTTCTGTGTAATTTCGGGTTGATATAAATTTTAAAAATTATAAAAATCTGAAAATAAAAAAATATACAAAAAACATTTTATCAACTTTTATCTGTTTGAAGGGTTTTATTGTTTGAATCTTGCAGGAACAACGAAGAATCGCGGATCTGGAAATTTACAGAGGGCAAAACAAAATAAATCATATCAGAACAGAGAGGGAAGATCACAACAGAGCCACAGAAATTTGTTGGAGCTCTGGTCGCTCCATTCCACCGCGCTTCCGCGGTGAAAGTGGGCCCCAGACTGCGGTTCCGCCGCGCTATAGCCACGTCAGCACCTGAATTTTGTATGGTCTGTTTCCTCCTTCTCCCCTCTGTCAACCACCATATATCTTTTGTGAAAATTTCTGCAAGATTTCTTTGCGCTAAAAATCTTTTCTCCCCCTTCTAAATAACAGATTTTCTGCAGGTTTCTTTGCGCCGCGCTAAAAATTTGATTGCAAGTGAATTTTATTGTTTTGCATAATTTAATCGGACTTTAAGGGGCTAATTGACCAAACTCAGATTGGGTGGGGATTTCATCACCCTTCCTAGGACCCCAGAAATCACTTTAAAGCATTTGCATTGACCACAATTAATTAAAAAATACTAGACTCAGCCCTAAGGACATCGAGATCAATAGGAAAGGACTAGCATAGGCATCGGCCGTTTATCCTAACCAGACCTTGCGGTGTCTAGGCAAGTGTGTCTAGGCTAGTGGTTATTAATTAGGCCCACTGTTGTGGTTCCTTCCCACTTACCTGGCACTTACCTGGCCGCAAATGTCCGTGAAGAGGCGGTTTGAGGTCCTATTTCTAGCCCTAGTTAGGAGCTGTCTAGCAGACCTAGGCGACCCTAGATCTAGGCCTGATTGTGCATGTGTGGTTGATACATTTGTGTCACGAGTCTCTTTTCAAAACTTCTTTGCAAAACTCTTACATAAAAAAAAAGGAAAAAAAAATCTTTTCAAAACTTGCAACTTGTCGCTAAGAAAACTTGCAACTCACTTCCACCACTTCCCCCATTGACGTTATCTTACCCCCACATTCTGTTTTTCATTTTTCTGACTACACTACCCCTTCAGTGTATGTCACTTTGGACTAGGGATACTAACGCCCGATTAGTCCGTGTTTCGTTGGTACCGACCGACGAACCTTTCGACACCGAAGTCGAAATTCCCTCCATTTCCTTACCTCCACCTTCAAATTCTTCTTTCGAAGGTATGTCGGGACACGACCCCAACGATACCTTACCGACGGGAATGATTCCACCTCCGTTAGGTGCGAATAACCCGAATCTTCCGCCTGTTGTAGCGCCCGCACGAGTTGCGCTCCAGGATCTCTTCTACCCCGTCCGCACTTCTTTACCTACATGTCTTTCACCCCCACCGGCAAATGGGGACAATTTTGAAATAAAACCACATTTCATCAATATGCTACCAAAATTTCATGGTTTGGAATCTGAAGATGCATATATCTTTATCAATAAATTCCAAAATGTGTGCGCTATGATGAAAACGATCCAATTAAGTGATGACGCTATAAGGCTAAGGGTCATTCCTTTCACCTTATGTGACCTAGCCGAGAAGTGACTATACAGCACCGCATCACATTCCATTAGAAATTGGGACGAGTTTGTGAGAGCTTTTCTGAAAAAGTTCCATCCTCATCACAAAACTGCTAGAATCCGTAATGAGATTATACAATTTTCACAGCTTCCTTCCGAACCATTTTGGAAGTGTTTCGAGAGATTTAAAGACCTACTTGTTCAATGCCCTCATCATGGGATCGAAAGTTGGCAACTTTGCCAAACATTATACGAGGGATTGAACTCCGCAATGAAGCAGTTGCTAGAAACCATATGTCAAGGTCATTTTCTCTCCAAGTCTAGCGACGAAGCTTGGCAGTTTCTTGTGGATCTTAGTGAGCAAACAATTCAGTGGGAGAGTACCAAGACCACATCATCTTCTTCTGTTGGTCAATCTAGGGCAGGCATACATCAAGTAGATATGTCGATTGCTATGAAGGCCGAGATGGCCGCACTTATGAAAAAGCTAGAAGCCATTAAGACGAAAATCTCATCGTCTTCTCCTGCCCCTGCTTTACCCACGCGAACTGTTTGTGCTTGTTGTTCGAATCCATCGCATCTAACCAAAGAGTGTCCTTATAATGCATCTACTCAAGGACAGGATCAAGTCAATGCTGCATTTCAGCAACGACAAAGAAACGATCCGTACTCTTCGACATACAATCCGGGGTGGAGGAGTCACCCAAATCAACAGTTCCAAGGGAATAACAATTTTCAAAGACCTCCTCCACAACAACCACAAGCACCTTCACAAACTCAAAACCAGCAACCTTTCCAACAACAACCTTATACAAATCAAACGAACAATTTGGTTCAACCAAATGATGATAAGGTTATCTCGCTCGAAAAAAGTCTAGATGCATTTCTCAAGCAATCTACAGAATCCGCAGCAAGATTTGAAAATTATGTTCAATCTTTGATGATTAACAATGCTTCACACGATCAAAGTATCAAATCTATTGAGGCACAAATTGCACAATTAACTGCTGCGTTGAGCGAGAGAGAAAAGGAAAAGCTTCCATCTCAACCATTGCCAAATCCCGGTCACACACAAAACGCATATCCCAATCATAATGTAAATGCGGTGACCACGTTGAGATCAGGAAGAGTGTTGCAAAATAATGTGGGAACTAGTTATGACATCCCCGCCGGTGGTTCTTCTTCTTCTTCTTCTTCTTTTTCTCCATCGTCATCTTCCCCTTCTTCACTTTCTTCTTCACATTTTTCTTTAGTGCCTATTCTCCACCCTTCACATGGCTCTACTTCTTCTAGCTCGAACAGACCCATTTCTCACAACATGAACACATCTACACCGGGATCCGTTCCTACTCCACATTCTACTCCACAGACATTTGACTCAACGAATTTTCAAAATGCTCCATTCCAAAACAGGTTGAGTCCTAATAAACCAAATGCACAAGTGGAGAAGATTGTGGAGATATTTAAGCAGGTTAGCATAAATATACCTCTCTTGGATGCAATCCAACAAGTCCCTTCATACGCGAAAATCTTAAAGGGCTTATGCACCTCGAAGAGAAAGGCATCTCAAGTACCCAAGAAAGTGCTAGTGGCTAGTGCAGTGAGCAATGCTATTAACCACCATCAAACCTTACCCCAAAAACGAAAGGACACCGGCTGTCCTACGATTTCAATCACAATTGGGGATAAGAAAATTAATCGAGCACTTTTAGATCTTGGGTCTAGTGTTAACCTGATTCCCTACTCCGTGTACGAACAATTAGGGGTTGGAGAGTTGAAACCCACTCGTTGTACTCTCCAAATGGCTGATCGATCAATCACCCATCCAAGGGGTCAGCTAGAGGATGTGTTGATCAAAGTTGGGGAGTTCATATTCCCCGTTGATTTTATTGTTATGGATACACAATCTGTTGCTAACCCAAGAAACCAAATCCCGGTGATCCTCGGTCGACCATTTTTGGCCACTTCCAATGCTATAATAAACTGTCGCAATGGCTCCATGACTCTATCCTTTGGGAAGATGTCTAGTGAGTTCAATATTTATAAGATGGGAAGTCTGCCCCCCGTGCCTAAAACTAGTACACGAGAAGTTTGCTCTATTCACGAAATCACGCAGGAGGACTGCGAGCTTGAAAGATTTCTATTTGATGAAAACAGTTTTGACGCCACTAGTGCGTCCCTCCTTGAGCCTACCACCGTTGGCACAACCGATATTGATTATGAATGTTTCAATTTTTCGGATGATGACAACTCACAGCCCTAATATGAGTCTTTTGAATTTTTGGATGAGTTAGTTGAACCATCTGAATCGGTTGTTTGCAGTGATTTCGAGCCTGTGTTGGAGTCCTTTGAGTTCGAGGTAGATTCCGCAATGATTCTTTCGCCTCCGAAACTCGAACTCATGTCCTTGCCACCTCACCTTAAATATGCTTACATAGGTGAGAATGAGACCTTTCCCATTATAATATCAGCCTCTCTAGCCTTCGAGCAAGAGAACGCTATTTTAAAAGTCTTACAAGATAGGCGGCAAGTTTTCGGTTGGACTATGGCGGACATCGAGGAGATCAGTTCCCTTATAATTGAATATCATATGCAATTGATGGATGATGCCAAGGCAATAGAAGACCCACAGGAACATCTTGGGGGTATTGTGGTGAGTCAACCTCCTCCTTTAGAAGTTGAACCACCCCCATTTCTTTTAAGCTATGAGAATGCCAATATTCCACTGATTGCTGATCATTCACATTCTCGTTTAGATGCATCACCACCTCCTGTATATTCACCTCCACACCCTCCATACCACCACTTCTATCTTCCCCAATTCTTTGTGAATCGCTACAACTTATTCTTCCACCAACCCATACTCTTTATTGAGAAATTTTTCAACTGGTTGGTGTTGACGTTTGGTCTATGCAAAGTTTGGCAGTAATGTCTAACATAGTTTAAATGAAGTTTGGGGGAGGGCCTTTCTGTATATATTTTCCTTAACAATAAAAAAAATTAATAATAATAATAAATAAACAGGGAAGTGCCGGTATTGTTACCCTCTTGGTTTAGCATGACAGTGAGGACACTGTCAAGTTCAAGTTTGGGGGTATGCTCGGTACGTCTTCTTCCTTCGCATTCATTTATACATATTTTTGCATTTGCATACTTATTTGAAAACCCATAAAAATTGAAAATTTTTGAAAAATTATAAAAATAATTGTATTCAATTTTGGCCTTATTTGACTAGAGTTTGACATATAGGTTAACTAGCTAGGAGCAACTAGATCTTAAACTTAGTGAATTAAAAACCCTAAAAATAACATTCCTTAAAGTTTAACGGTAGAAAGTATATGCCTTGTAGTTTATTTAGAAATAGGCAAATTTTGGGTTCAATTCTTGGGTTAAGTCAAAATGAGGGAAGAGTATTGATGTTCTTATTAGAGCATAAGTTTGAAAAATAGTTCCTAGCTTAAGTCTAGATTCTGAAAATGTATACCCTACAATTTGCACATTCACGCACCTTGAAACTTGGAATAGTAGAAGAGACCTTGAAATGCTCTTGTCTAAAGTCCTTAGTACGATAAAAGAAAAAAATGTGAATGAAGAATAAAAAAAATGGACACTGGTTTTTGTGATTACTTAAGGCTGCAGAAATAGAAAAATATTTAGCGAGGGTGCTTCATCACCTAGTGCCTTAGACCAACTGGTTTGGGAGTCACTGCTAAAGCCTTGGGTGTTGCAAAACTAGGAAGTACGCTTTAAAGTGCTAACGCATCTTGTAATCGGTTGTTGGTACCTCAAGAAGTATTAACGGTCGCATGAAGGATGTGTAAGAGAAATTCAATTAAAAATTCACCTACTAAAGTACTTTGGAAAATGGACGAGAGTACGATTGCTTGATTTGAATTTCCAAGTGTAGGGGTGATCTATACACACACGTAGGGGTATGTGATTAGAGTTTAGATAAGAGAAAGGAATGAAGGATACAACTTATATCTTTAATAGAGTTGATAGAAATTCCTAAGTAGAGATGGAACCCTAGAAGGAAAACTTAAGAAATGCCGAAAGCTAAGTAAGTCCACAGGATGTATATAATCTTAAGTTAAATGATGAGGAAGTGTGAAGAATGTGGGTGGATAATTTGCGAGTCAAAAGATAATAGAATTCCTTCTTAGAAAACCTAATTGGAAAACAAAAGTCAATGGGCCAAGTTGATAGGATTTTGTGGGTGTAATCCGCTGAAAACCCTCAGGAGACAACACTCCTCCTACTAGGGACACCTAGAGGTTTAACGACTTGTTGCATGTGCTCAGTGCAATCGCGTTTCCCTGCGAAAGTGTGGTTAGGATTTTAGTGAATAAAAAAATAAGTTTGCTCGAGGACGAGCAAAAGATAAGTTTGGGGGTATTTGTTCAGACCATAATATTGCATTTTTATTCCCCTATTCTTATCCGTTTTATAAATAAACAGGTACTCTTGACGCACGTTTATTGCATATTACAGGATACAGGTTCTTGGAGCAAATACAGTGAAAAAGACGAAAGTCGATACAGAAAAGGGACTTTTGACCAACAAGTAGAGGATCCTAGTCACGAAGAACAATTTACAATTGTATAAGGCAATGCAGTCCGAAATGTCAAAGTGAACGGTCAAAAGATCCTCACAAGTTTTCACTGAAGATCTGGAAAAGACCAAGAAGCCAAACAGAGAAAAATAGTGAAGAATAAACAAGCCCAAATACCCAGAATGAAGACCAGAAAGTTTGGTGAGCTGAGCTCACCAAAGGGCCGCGGAACCGCGGCCCAAGGCCCATCATTGCCGCGGTTACGCGGCCATTAAGTGCGCACGTCGGTGGAAATTTTCTGCGTCGGTGCGGGTGTTGGGATTCTCCGTGGGAAAATCTGTAATTGCACATGTGCGAGAGTCTGTAACCCTAGTTTTCCTGTTTTCCTATAAATTGTAATCACAGATCTGTAAAACTCATGCCTCTTTTCAATAAATAAAATTCAGATCTGTTCTGTATTCTTGCTTGGAGGGAGCCATCAAATTAGTAAGTAATTTTATTTCTGTGCTTTTTATTCTCTTTTAATTAGTATGTTTTTTCATCCCCTAATGAGCGAGTAATCTCCTCGCTTGTTAGGGTTAGCCTTAGGGAAAGGTTTGAGAGATGAGATCTCTCACCCCTTTCATGCCCCTTCATAAGAATTAGAACTCCATGCATACACGCACAACCGCTCCTTACGGCACCCTACCCCTCGAGGTAAAGATGACACCGTAGTATAAAGGCCCAGTTGCGCGTGTTTTCCATGGAGGTTAGGGTAATTATCAATAAAGGAAGAATAAGAATCTAGAGGAAGAAACATCTTCCTAAAAGATTCTCATCCACTTTATGGATAATTACCGCAACATCTAATAGATCAAAAATAGGGCAATGAAAGCGGTGAGGAAACCTTTAATCTCCAAACTTCCCCTAGACCTAACCCTAGCAAGACTTTAATTTAGATTAATTTAGTTTAGTGACAGATCTAGGTTTTAGATTTAATCAATCCAAACAACATTTGGAATCAACTCGTAAAAACACATTAAGAAAAATACCCATCTTTGTGGATCGACCCGTACTCACCGGCTAGCTGCAAAGCGACGCCGTTTCTGATTACGGTTAACTTATATTTTTGGACAAATCAGGCATTCCCATGATCGCTTTGATTTTTGATGGATCTATCTCGATACCTCGGTGCCGGACAATGAATCCTAGGAACTTGCCCGAAGAAACTCCGAATGCGCATTTGAGAGGGTTCATCTTCAAGTTGTATTGCCGAAGACGTTGAAATACGATCTTCAGATGCTCGAGATGTTCCTCGTACGATTTGTTTTTCACCACGAGGTCGTCGATATAGCATTCGACGATTTCATGTATGAGTTCATCAAAGATCTTCGTCATGGCCCTCTGATAGGTGGCACCGGCGTTCTTTAGACCGAAGGGCATCACCTTGTAGCAGAATATACCCAAAGGGGTCCGGAAAGCGGTGTACTTCTGGTCTTCGGGATGCATCTTTATCTGATTATATCCTGATGAGCCGTCCATGAAGGAGAAAACCTCGTGAGTGGACGTGTTATCTATCATCAGCTCAGTGACTGGTACTGGGAAGTCGTCCTTCAGGCAAGCTTTATTGAGATCCCGGAAATCCACGCATATGCGCACTGTCCCATTCTTCTTCATTACTGGGACGATGTTGGCGATCCAATCGGGATACTGAACTTCCTGGATAAACCCAGAGTCGATCAGCTTCTTGACTTCGGCGTTGATGCTCATCTCAAGCTCGAGCCGCTTTCTTCTCGGCGCTTGTTTGACTGGCTTGATGTCCGGGGATATCGCCAATTTATGGACGGCTATTTCTGGATCTAGTCCTGGTATTTTGGAATAGTTCCATGCGAAGCAATCTCTATGCTGCATAAGCACGTCTTTTAACGCAGCCACCCTTTCTTCAGATAGCAGCTCGCTAACGAATGTCGGTCGCGGGTCGGTCGCCGTCCCCAACTCAACTTTCTTGAGGTTATCTGCACTGGTGTGTATTCCATCTTCCAGCTCTTTCGGTGCTGGTGGAAATTCTGAGATCATCTTGTCATCGCTGTTTTCGAAGCACCAGGGAAGGTTATCCATATTCTCGGGCCCTCCTTTTGATATTGTTATCATATGACAAGTACGAGCTCGCTTCCAAGACCGATGTGGATCGGTTCTGCTTTTGTGGCTTTGGGTTCATGCTTCTGTGGCGGCGTTATCCTCCAGCTGCTGGATAGGGCAAACCTGCCTTGCTGATACTGGTCTTCGACTCAGTTCTTGAAGGTGAAGCAGTCTTCGAGAGGGTGTCATATTGCTCGGTGATAAGAGCAATAGCCCGGATGAGAGACCTCGTTAGCTTGCTTAGGGTGTTTAGACTCCGGAAGTGTAATCGTTCGATGTTTTAAAGCGAGATCAAGTATCTTCTTCATCTTGTCTTGAGGGAAAGAATATACTCGACTCATCTTCTTCATGAGGGACAAATCCGGACCACGCAATTCCCGATCACGTGACTTCTCAGTCCCGCTTTGTCGTTGTCGAACTCCTTTTCCGCTCTTTAGCTTGTTTCTGCCTCTGCGTCGGGCCTTTTGCACAACAGGTTGACAGGGAGGAGCATTTTCATCTTTCGCAGCCTGTTGAAGAAGGCGTTGCGTCCTGGCTTTCTCATAGATGGCCATTTCGCGATTATGGTCGTCTCGAGCTTTTTGACCCGCTTTCCTGATGAGCTTGTCCATTCGTTCTTCAAATGACGGACTCGGCACTTTGATTGCGGGATCCAGTTTTGGTACGGGGTCAGCGTTTTCTGACAGGGCGTCCTCTTCTTCATCGAAGTTATATATGGCGTAGCTTCCATGGACTTGTTCCCGTTTCCCGGATCTCACATATCCAAGCCTAAGCGTTTCCATTCTCCCGTTGGGCAACTTGCGCTGAGTCCCGGGGACATCCCAAATCGTGTTGTAGAACCGAGCTTGTCGAATAGTCTATTTTAAGGGTATCCCTTGGCGCTTCAATAGCCTTTATAGTCCGTTCGTATAATATCTAGGCAAACGGATAGGTTGGAGCTTGTCAAGTGTAGAATCCGCGCCGTGCCAGATTTCTTTCTCCACTCTTGTCTCTGTGGACCGGTAGAATAGGATCGCCTTTTCACCTTTTCTCTTGGGAGGGGCCTAAAATGTTTGCAGGTCTTGCACATTGTAAGCTTCAAGTGCGTCAAGGTCTTTGTAGTGCTCCCGCGGAATCATAGTAATTTGCAAACTCTGATCATCACCAGGGAATGCTTGTATTGGCGGCCGACTGGAGAACACGGCATTAACCTCATCTTCCGAGTCGCTTCCGAAGATCAATATGGGGGAGGACGGTCCCGAGTTGTTGCGTCGAGACGGCCCAACGTAAACTATCTCTTCTTCTTCTTCGGTATCACTCCCGAAAACAGGAATGGTGGCGGCGGCTTTGTTCTCCGGTTTGCGACACCTCTCTGTGTCCTCGAAATCTGGCAAAAAGTTTTTTGCATCTTCGTACTTGCGGACTTCGTTCACGGAGAACGGGTTCAGCTCTCCTGTTACGGTATACTCGAGACCATCCTTGAAATACTTTATACACTGATGTTGCGTAGAAGGGATGATGTTGTACTCGTGTAACCAAGGACGACCGAGCAGAGCATTGTAGCAGGTCTTGGCGTCAATGACGTGAAACTTGATATCCGTGATGAGTAGCCCGAAGCGTAATGTTAGTACCACCGATTCGAGGGTCCGTGATGACTGAGAATCAAAACTGGAGATGGTAATTTTATCACGAGCGAGGTGCTGAACGCTCATGCAGATTTCCTTCAACACCCGTACATTAAGGAGATTGACGGAGGATCCGTTATCAACCAGGATTTTTCCTATCTTGATATCATGGCAGTATCCGGAGATATATAGGGGACGATTGTGGTCGCACGTCCCAAGGAGAAGGTCTTCATCACCGAACGTGACATCGGCTGTGTGTACTTCCTCCAGTTCATCCTTCATCCTTTCTTCAGCGAGGAAGGCTTGGAATTGCTCGGGCTCTTGCAGCGTCTTGATTAATGAATCTCTCGCTCCTTTTGATAATAAGAGGGCGTCGAGAATGCTGAGCTGAGAGGGTAGCTTCCTCAGGTGCGCTAGGACGTTGTAGTCCACCTTACTCTTCTTGGGAGGGTCTTTGGCAGTTAGCTCTTTCATGACTTGGTCATCTAAAGAGATATCCTTAGCGACCTTTTCCTTCCCCTTATCTTTTCTAGTTGAGGGTCCGAGATTCTTTTCTGGAAGCGTGCGATTGCGCAGCTGAATGTTTTCGCAGGGCTCTGGTTTTTCCTCTTTCCCTAAGATGGATTGTTTAAAGAGAGGGCCGAGAGCCATTTCTTCGTCAGAGTCGCTCCCAAAGGTGAGAACCTGTGATCCTCCGGCCATCTCACGCTCCCGATCGGTTTTACTTTTCAGACGAATCTCATCCAGAAAGGCGTCGATCATTTTGTCTGACGGCCACACAAGTTCCGGCTCAGGTTCTGCCCTAGTTTCTCAGTGCAAGGAGTTTTTTCATCGTCCGTAAACTAGTGAGAGATCAAATGACAACTCACCACGTATCCTTCGGATTCATCCGACGAGCTCTCTCCATCATCTTCCTCCTGAAAGACGTGGCTGAGGAACTCTTGGAGTGTGATGGGAGTCCATGCCTTTTGATTGTACTCTTCCAGCGCATCGATCTGTTTCTGTAAGTCCGTGCATTTGTCACCAGGCTTCACGGGCTTTTTGGATCTCTTCTTCTTTTTCCTTGAAGATTTTGATGGTTGGTTGTGAGTGCTTGGGCCATCACTACCGATCTTTGGAGTTGGGCGCGGCTTCAGCATCCCCTCGATGATTTGAGGTTCAAGCAGGTTCTTCCATCTGACCGCCGGGTACGTATGAAGATCACTCAGCATCCTTTTGGTTTTGGCTGACAGCACGACCTCCCATGGAGCTTCTTCAATAAAAGAACAAGTTGCCCCCGGTGTGTCTGTCTTCTTAGGAGTGTGCGGTTGTGGTGGGTTTACCTTCCACTTCTCGGACAGCGCAAACTTGCCTTGAAGGTACCGATCTTCGATCTATCCTTTAAAGACGAAGTGATCCTCAATCGGATGGCTTACCGTTTGATGGTAAGGGCAGTAATTGGGTTATTCACCTCGCTGGGTTGCGGTGGTTGCTTTGGATTTGGTAAGTTGATAAGCCTGTTGCGTACCGCCAGCTCGAACAACCTCTTCATTTTATCCTGCGGGAATGAGTAAGGTCGTTTCATTTTCTCATTGTAATAACGCCGTCTCTCCTCCAATTGATCTGCCAGTCTTAGAGCACTGGGTTGCTGTTGAGCGTTCGCGACGAAGGTTGCCTTCCCTTTGCCCTTGTCTTTCCGAGGTTCCGGTTTCGGGGGAGATGGTCTGTGACCCATCTGGTCCATCTGGGCCAGCTTGTCAATTAACGCCTGGAACGTGGTCGGTTTAAAGAACATCATGAACTGTGAAATAGTTCATGATGTTCTTTAAACCGACCACGTTCCAGGCGTTAATTGACAAGGCATGAGGGTCTAGGGTGCCCATGAACATGCCTACCGCTGGTGCTTCTTCGATGCGCTGCTCGCACTTCGACCATAAGTTCCGCCATCGGATCGCATATTGGACCCAAGTTTCACCCGGCTTCACCCTTGCGTTAATCAAAGCTGTTATCGGGGTGCGTTCACTGGCGGTCGCGAATCGCTGAGTGAATAGCAACTCCATCTCTGCGAAAGTTTTGACGGAGTCATTCGGAAGCTCAGAGTGCCACTCAAACGCCGTCTCTGATAAACTGCCGACGAATTGGCAAAGCAAGAGCTTATCGTCGCTGCCAGTGTTGCCGCAAAGAGCCCTGAACTGGGCCACATGTTGATGGGGATTGCCTGTCCCCTTGTAGACATGGAATTTTGGGATCGTGTAGCCCGGCGGGTATTTAATCTGATCATACCAGCTCGGATATGGTCGCCCCATTTTGACGACTTGGTCGGCTGCCTCAGTTGCCTGGTGAGCTCGTATCTGCTGGGCTATGTAGTCATCCACGGCAGCTTTAGAGATCGTTTCCTCTTTGGCTGTTGAAAGAGCCAGAGGTGGATTTGACGTTTCCTCTCTGTCATCTTCAAGGATAATCGGAGGATCCTGCTGGATCATCATACCCACCATGTCCTGGAACAGAAGGGCCATTCACTTTATATTGGCTGCTTGTTCCGCAGCCTCTTTGTCCTTCTTTTCAAGTATCCTACGAAGGAATTCAGCGTCAGTTTCTTGCTCATGGCGTTGATCCGAGGACGCTTCTGGGCTTTCTTTTGGCCCAGTGAGAGCAGCCATCACATTCATCATTTCATGGAGCTTCTGCTGCTGCTCCTGAGCTTTAGTCACCGATCGCGTAAGCGGTCGATGACCTGTAGATGTACGGCTGTCCTCTTTCCCGGACGCCATGTAGACTGTATGCACCACCATGCCCCCAGACTTAGGGCGTTTAGGCTTACTGTCTTTGACATTTGCTGCAGGCGTGGGGACTTTCTCCGGCCTTCTTCTTTTTTGAGTAGTCGACGTGGAGGGAGCCGTTGCAGCGGGCACCCAAGTAATTGTCGACTTTGTGGTTTGACAGGACGGTTCTTTTCTTCCTGAACTTTAACCTTCTTCTGCCGGTGAGAGTGATCTCGAATGATTACTGAGTCCTGAACCCGTCGCCAGACCTTATAAATTTTGGGGGACAGCCGTTGAGAGGGCTGCTCTGGCTTTGTTTCTGTAACATTCTCCGCGGGTGGAGGAGATCTTTTCAGCGTGGCAGTCGGAGAGTTTCTGCGCACCTTGTTGAGCAGTTCAAAACTGTTCCCAGTCAGAACAGCAGCATTGATTTCCACCGTTGGAGCTGGTGGGGTTAGCCCAGAGGGGGAGCTGCCCCCGGCCTTCTTTACTTAGCGCCAGTAGCGATGTCGAGCGTGTCGAGCTATTGGGGCTGGTTCGGCGATGGGGATGGTTTCGTCTTGCCCCCTGTCTAGATGAGGCGCCGCTGGTGCCAGCCTCTTGAAGACTGATGCCTTTTGAGTAGCGGTATCCAGTCTGTCAAAGACAGACCTTCGAGCAGGAATGGGAGTCGGAATAGTCATTCTTGTACATACCGACTCTTTGGTAGGAAAAGCCGCCTTGACGACTTCAGGAACAGATATGGCTATCTTCCTCGGGATGGCCACTTCAGGGGTCATGGGCTTCCTGGCAGGCCCATCAGAGTTCAGGCCCAGTCTGGTGAAGACCGAAGAGTTGGAATTGGACGACCCGTTGAGAAGGGCCGTGGTAGTAGTGAGCCGATCCAAGATCGACTTCCTTTGCGCTTCCTTCAGCAGCGGGATATTAATGTTCACTGGCGGAAGCATGGTCCCAAAGAACAGACCGGTGGTAGCCTGAGTCACTTATTCCACAAGCATAGTGAACAGGGAAGCAGCCTGCGGTCCGTAGGCTACACCTCCAGGTGAGGCGGAGCGTAGGATGCATTTGCGGTTGGAGCAGCTCGAGCAGTTGCCAGCCATTGATCCTTTCACTTTCTGCAGCAAACGAAACGCCAAATCTTAGTACCTCAAAACCCAAGGGCAACCATTAGCGAACCGCGATTGGTTCGCGAATCACGACACACGAAGTGTGGAGTGGAAAGAGGAAAAGGTCCCTCCGGGCGTGCCAGAATCTGTTCCCCTCCGAAAGACGGCTCGACGAAGAGACGTCTTGCCTGAGATTCGGGGCAGATGCTAATTGGTGTTATCCGTCCATCTCTCCGAAAATGCCAAGTTGATTTATGGCACCGTATATCGAAGGTTTAAACGGATGCGTCCGATGTAGCAGACTTCGTCAGATTCCCCCTTTGCTTGAGGGGGTTTTGATTATGGGGACGCTCTTCCCTGCAGGCGCAAGCCCCTGCAGTTAATTACGCTAGTAACAACTTTCTCCTTCTCCAGATGGTCACTTCGTGTCGTAGGTGTTTGTTTTGTGTTTGGTTGCTCGTGGATTGTATACGGAGACTAAGTTATGTTGTCGCCCGTAGGGCGTGGACTAGTCCAAATCCGTATTATCTTAGATTTGGGTTTGGGGGTTTGGGTTCAAGGATACGTTAGCCTCATTTAAGACTAAGATCAACTTAAACGTTTGTTAAGAATACGTTAGTCTCATTTTTAGACTAAGATCAACTTAACGGGATCATTTAGATCTGACAAGAGAGCAATTGGGGGGCTCTATTGTTTAGTTTAATGACATTACGGTCGATAGGTAGTTTAAGGACATTGCGGTCCAATATTAGTTTTAAAACGTTGCGGTCAAGGTTAAGGACATCATAGTCCGTGGATTTAAGGACTCCACAGTCCGGCGTTAGTTTTAAGACATCACGGTCGAGATTAAGGACGTCATAGTCCGTTGTTAGTTTTAAGACATCCCGGTCAAGGTTAAGGACATCGTAGTCCATGAGTTTGAGGACCCCACAGTCCGTGAAATGTATGGTTGTTGGGACCCGTCACCTCTTTGAAGACGTTGAGGAATTACAACGACAAATATCAAAGGAGTGAAGAGATGTACCCTTGAACCAAGGTAGATTAAATGATCTGTAGCCCAATTTTGGAACCAAGACCAATTAATTATATTGTGAGCCCATTCGCTCAGTTAAGTCTGGATTGAGGACTTATGGCCAACTTGGGCTAAGTCCAACTGAGTTTGACCCTTTATTGGACTATTTGACCTTTGTCTGGTTTTAGCCCACATTATTTTCATCTTTGATTACCTTAATTTTGAGATTCAATTGAAGGAGAGGCTTTGCCTCTGGAAAATTAGCCAGATTGGCCAAAAATAGTGTTTAGACAATAGGGAGCAGCAGTGTTAAACACTAGAAATAAAGCTTTTAGATTAGTGTTAAACACTAGAGAATAATAGTGTTAAACACTAGAAAGTAAGATTCTCAAATTAGTGTTAAACACTAAAAGATGATCAGTGTTAAACACTGGGAATAGGATTCTCGAATTAGTGTTAAACACTAGCAGATAATCAGTGTTAAACACTAGAAATAAGACTCTCAAATTAGTGTTAAACACTAAAAGATGATCAGTGTTAAACACTGGGAATGAAGCTCTTGAATTAGTGTTTAAAATACTAAAAGGAAGAATCACGTGGGGACACGTGAGGGCGCCCAAAGGTGGGACCATATCTCATTTTCTTCTTTCTGCAAGTAAGCGTTAAACACTTTTTATATCTTCTTTGGAACATCACGCGCTGACACGTGAGGAGGATTAGTGCGCTGATTGTTAGAGCACCAGCCAAGGGGTCACATGGGAACACGTGAGAGCGCCCAAGACTTTTATTTCTTTTATTTTTTCTATCTGTGTTCCGGGAGTCACGTGGAGCACGTGAGGCGTTGCCTCTGAGTTCTTTCCTTTTCATTTGTGGGGTTCTTTTCAGGGGTCACGTGGGAACACGTGACCCGGGTTCTTTGCCTGTTTGAAGATCTGTTTATCCTTTTTAAGAATTAAATTCTTCATAGGGTTAAACCCTAGAAATAGCTTTAGAGGAATTAAATTCCTATTTTCTCTTGAAGAATTATATTCTTAGATAGGGTTAAACCCTAATTCTCCTTCTGTGGGAATTAAACTCCCATATATGTAAGGAATCAAGTTCTGGCATAGGGTAAAACCCTGATTTAATTTTGAGAGGAATTAAATTCCTGTGAGTTTGAGAGAATCAAATTCTCAATTAGGGTTAAACCCTAGTTCTGTCCATCTTGAAGGAATTAAATTCTTATAATTTTTGGAGAATTGAATTCTCACATAGGGTTAAACCCTAATTTTATCTTGGAGGAATTAAATTCCTATACCTTTGTGAGAATTAAATTCTCAAAACTCGATTCCTCCTCTATGTTTTAGATCTGCATGGTAGGATCTCGACCCGATGAGAATTAAATTCTCAACCTATGAGGAGATGTGCACTTTGCAGGTCTTCCACCAGAGAAAGAACTAAGTTCTTTTTTTTATAAGAGTTAAACTCTTAGATTGAGAATTAAATTCTCTTTTTTGAAGCTTTGATCCCCTTTCCTTTCTTACCTAGGATTTTTCTTTTGTTGAGAATTAAATTCTCCTTTCTTTTCTCTCTGAATTTTCAAGATTCCAAAGCTCTCTCTCCAAAACTCTCTCTTTTTCCCCCTCTTTTTTTTCCCCTTCTTTTGGCTCCTATTTATAGGAGAAGGAAAAGAATTAATCTGTTTGGTAAATCTTTCATTGAAAGATTTGATTTGTTTTCATCATTAATTCGGGCCTTTAGATTATTAGGTGAATTTTATTCACCGGTGGATTTAAAATCCAAAGATATTCCTTTTGTTATTTCGGTGAGATTTTGGGGGAATCTTTCCTAGTCCAAGATTTTTCCATAAATAGGTGATATTTAATCACCCTGGGATTCTTAATCCAGCGGTTCTCCATAATTCTTTTCCATTTTGGAAAGATTCAAATGATCTTTTTCAGAATTTAATTCTGTTGAACAGTAAGGCTTTTAAAGCCAGTCACGTATGGCCACGTGACCCCCGGTCACGTGTGAGCACGTGACCCTGAATGGACTCCTCTTCTGCGCTCTGTTCTTTGCCGCTGCTTTAACCATCACGTGCCAACACGTGACCATTGGTCACGTGTGAGCACGTGATGCCTCTTCTGAACCCTTTTCCTGATTTTTAAACAGGGAACATGGCCATTTCGCGGCTGTAGTCATTCCGAACCTTTTGACTCACTTCCTTTATTAGCTTGTCTATTTGTTCCTCAAACGACGGACTTGGCATTTTTATGGCAGGACCTTGTTTTGGTTCAACGTCAGCGTCTTTTAAAAGAGCATCCCCTTCTTCATCAAGATCCTTATGACATAGCAGCCATGGAATTGTTCCCGCTTCTTAGACTGGACATATCCAAGCCCAATCGTTTCCATTTTTCCGTTGGGCAATTTTCGCTGAGTTCCGGGGACGTTCCAGATCCTGTTGTGGAATTGGGCCTGTCGCGCGGTTTTCTTAAAGCGTACGCCTTGGAATCTCAATAACCTTTTCCATCCCTCTGCGTAGTATCTGGGCAGACGGATTGGTTGGAGCCTGTCAAGCGTAGGTTCGGCACCGCGCCAGACTTCTTTCTCGACTTTGGTTTCCCCGGATCGATAGAATAGGATTTCCTTTTCACCTCTTCACCTGGGAGGGACGTAGAATGTCTGCAGCTCTTGCACGCTATATGTCTCAAGCGCATCAAGCTCTCTGTAATGCTGCCACGGAACAATGGCGATTTGCAAACTCTGATCATCTCTAGTGAGGGCCTGCATTGAAGGACGGACTGAGAACACTGCGTTGACTTCATCTTCAGAATCACTGCCAAAGACCAGAATAGGGGTAGATGGTCCCGGCCTGTTGCATTGGGACGGCCCCGAATAGACTATCTCTTCTTCCTCCTCGGTATCGCTCCTGAAGACCGGAATAGTGGTGATAACTTTTTTCTTATTCTCCGGTTTATGGCATCTTTCCATGTCTTCAAAGTCTGGTAGGAAATACTTTGCATCTTCGTACTTTCGGAATTCATTTATGGAGAATGGGTTTAGTTCCCCCGTCACGGTATACTCGAGACCATCTTTGAAATACTTCATACAGTGATGTTGTGTAGAAGGGATGATGTTGTACTCGTGTAACCAAGACCTTCCGAGCAAAGCGTTGTAGCAGGTCTTGGCGTCAATGAAATGAAATTTGATGTCAGTGACAAGAAGCCCAAAGCGTAACGTCAGTATTACAGACCCAAGCGTCCGTGATGGCTAGGAGTCGAACCCGGAGATCGTGATTTTATCCCGAGCGAGGTGCTGAACGCTCATGCAGATTTCTTTTAGCACCCTCACATTTAGGAAGTTGACAGAGGACCCGTTGTCAACTAAGATCTTCCCTATCTTGATGACCCGACTAGTAGGGTTTCTCATCCACCTGAGAGATACTACGGTTTTCTCATTGATGGTGGGAGTGAGGATTGCATCATGGAAGATGATGACCCGACTAGTTTCGAGCAAGCCATCACGAGTGGTGACTCTGTGATTGGCTGGATGCAATGCGATCTGAGATGGAATTCATATACACCAACAAAGTATGGACTTTGGAAGTTGCTCCTGAATAAGTAAAACCCATTGGGAGCAAATGGATCTTTAAGAAGAAAATTGGTGTAGATGGAAAAGTTGAGACTTTCAAAGCTAGACTTGTTGCAAAGGGTTATCGTTAACGACCAGGTGTGGATTATGACGAACCTTTTCTCCAGTGGCTATGCTTAAGTCCATCCGAATCTTACTTGCCATTGCTGCATACCATGACTACGAAATCTGGCAGATGGATGTTAAGACCACCTTTCTAAATGGTGATTTAGAAGAGTGCGTGTACATGACTCAGCCAGAGGGCTTCGTAGATAGTGGGAGCAGCGGAAAGGTGTGCAAGCTGCTTAAATCCATTTATGGGTTAAAGCAAGCATCGTGGAGTTGGAACATCTTCTTTGATGTTGTAGTCAAAGAGTTTGACTTCATCAAAAACGTAGATGAACCTTGTATTTATAAGAAGGTTGCAGAGAGTAAGGTTGTCTTTCTCGTATTGTACGTCGATGACATACTCTTGATAGGAAATGATGTTCCTATGCTGCAATCGGTCAAGCTCTTCTTATCACAAAGATTCTCAATGAAAGATGTAGGTGATGCCTCTTGCATACTAGGAATTATGATCTATAGAGATAGATCTAAACGGATACTGGGATTGTCCCAATCCAGGTACATTGACACCATACTAAAGAGGTTTAGTATGGAAGAATCCAAGCGTGGAAACCTACCCACGATCTCTGGACTCACTCTCTCCAAAGAGATGTCTCCCAAGACTGATTTGGAAAGAGCTCGCATGCAAGGGATACCCTATGCTTCGGCAGTAGGCTCTATCATGTATGCGATGCTATGTACCAGACCCGATGTAGCATACTCACTAAGTGTAGTGAGTCGGTATCAAGCAGATCCAGGAGAGAATCACTGGACAGCTGTGAAGAACATTCTCAAGTACTTAAGAAGGACTAAAGAGATGTTCTTGGTGTATGGTAACGGACAACTCCAGGAGGAGTCCTTTACCGATTCAAGCTTCCAAAGTGATAAGGACGACTCTAAGTCGCACTCGGGATTTGTCTTTACTCTCAATGGAGGGGCGGTGTGTTGGAAGAGTTCCAAACAGGATACCGTTGCAGACTCGACGATGGAGGCTGAATACATCGCTGCCAACGAGGCTGCCAAAGAGGTTGTCTGGATAAAGAAGTTCATTACTGAACTTGGTGTGGTTCCGTCCATTGAGCTTCCAATACCTTTGTATTGCGATAACAATGGAGCTGTGGCTTTGTCCAAGGAACCCAGGTCCCATCAGAAGTCCAGACATATTCTGAGGCGGTATCACCTGATCAGGGAGATAGTTGATCGCCGGGAGATCGAGGTCAGGAGAGTTGATACGAAGGACAACACTGTGGATCCACTCACGAAGGCCATTCCCCAGATACAGTTTGAGAGATTATTCGGGATGCTAGGTATGAGATACTACAGCAGCTGGCCTTAGTGCAAGTGGGAGATTGTTAGTTATATATATGCCCTAGAGGCCATTGTTGTACATATGATGTATATTATAATGGATGCTTGGATATATATAGAAAGGACTTTCTTGCTCGTCATGATAGTATGCTATTTGGTTTCACTTTATATTAACATGTCGACTTATATTAGTTTACTGTCTTACTCTCACATGTTGATAAATCCCTTAGGATATGTACTCGACTACTGGGACTATGATGAGATCATACTAGTGGGGCCACGGTAGTCGGCGAGTACATCCTATAACTGTTCCTAGTCGAGGGTGTATCGAGACAGGGCATCGATACACCAGAGTAGACTAGCGTATACGCATCTTGACCCATATGATGGGCGATGGATGATCCCATATCCATCGGTGTTTGACATCAAGGATGGTGTACGGGTGCTCAATGGAGACTGGGTATACTGGATGGACTCGCCGAGAACTCCCGGATGGTATTATACCTCACGTCAGATGGAAGTTCTCCGGTGACATTGGTACAGGGTAGTCTGTAGACCCGAGATCGTCATAGAGTCTTGTGTGATTCCCACTGTGCTTTGATTTCCACCTTACCACGTCCAAGAGGGCGTGCAAAACGGTGGCTTTTGGGTACAGTCCCGAATCACATGGAGGCAATGAGCGATAGGAGAGGATTCGTCTCTCCCGGTATAGGGAGTTGATGTTGTGCTGTGTTCGATTGGCTATAACTGGAAGTCCCTGGCCAGGGCTGATATAGAGATTTACTGGTAAGTGTTACCAGTAGTTTCTCGACCAGTTATGAGCCTCGCATCGACACGACTTATCAGTTACTGGGGTCTGACGTATACCACCCCTAGACTAGATATGCAACATATCAGACGAAGAGACCGGACTGTACGGGAGTGTTACTGATTGGATTCATAGGAGAATGTACAGGATAGCTTTTTGATCTTCTGATCGCTCAATACCTGGATGGCTGTTACGTTTAGCTGACTGCTTGCAGCTTGTGGGTGTTTGATATGATCATCACCTGCTACCGGCGTATTGACGATTCTTTAGAGTCCTACACAGAGGTTTCTTGACTCAGGCAAAACGGAGTAGGAGAACATATGTGATATGTGCAAGACCGAGGATAATACGATATGAGATACCGTATTATATTCTCGCGATATTTTGATATGAGCCGGGTCATCGGATCAAGTGTTGATTCGATGAATCGGTACATGATGTATTAGTCGGTTATATTCGATATAGCCGGATTGTCGGATCAAGTGTTGATTCGATAATTTAATGTATAATTATATATGTGATATATTGCATTACATTATCTAATATTGGCTCGCTTTATTATTTCATTTTCTCACCGGGTAATACATTGATATATATGCGATATATGTTAATTGTATTACTTTCTTTTGTTACGAAATATATTATATATGTGATATATAATATTGTAACATATTATAATTTCTAATGCAACATGATTAGTGGAGATTAAACATGGTTAGGGTTTGATTAGGGTTAGTTCTTTCATGAATCTTCTAGAAGGTTTCCTTTTGTTCCTTGCAAAGATATTATGATGGATATTTTTTGAGATATTTTCCTTATCCAAACGACACCCTTAACCCTAGTTAACTCTCTACAATGGTTTGCCTTATCATCCTTGACCATGGTTGCATTTGTAATCATATAATCTTTTTCATTATTCATCACAAAAGGATATCCATTCATATTCTTCTTCTTCTTCCTTTGAGCTTTGAGAAAGCTTTCTAGGTTTTCTTTATGTGATGATTTAGTGTGAGAATTTGATAATAAAAGAGAGCATAAATACTACTTCATCATCCTCATCTAATCTAGCCAATTAGATTAGGGTGTTCACCTCATTAGAGAGAGAGAGAGAGCTTGAGTTATAGAAACTTCGAGGTAGATCATCAGAGAAAAGGAAGACTACAAGCTAGCATGGATCATTCGGGTTGTGGAGCCTCTCTTGAGTCCGGGAGATCATGGATCGCGGCGAAGGGACTTCTACTCGGAGCTTATGAAGCGAAGGAGTGGACTACAAAGGTTGTAATGCCTCATTCTTAGTTGTAAAGATGTTTACTTGCATGTTAAACCCTAATAATCTAGCAAAAATCCCGGCTTTGGGTTGTTTCGGCACGTCTAAATTTTAAATCGGGCATGGTTGATGCCTTATAGACCCTTGTATGACTGCCTAGGAAACCTACAATGAGCACGTCTTTTAGCGTAGCCACCTGTTCTTTAGACAGCAGCTCACTAACGAATGTAGGCCGCGGGTCGTTTGCCGTCCCCAAGTCGATTTTCTTTAGGTTATCCGCAGTAGTGTGTATTCCATCTTCCAACTCCTTTGGCGCCGGTGGAAATTCTGAGATCAACTCATCTTCATCCTCATTTTTGAAGCTCCAGGGGAGGTCATCCATATTCTTGTGCACTCCTTCTTCCGACAGCGTTATCATGTGACAGGTACGAGATTGTTTCCAAGACCGATGTTGATCTGGTTCTACTCTTGCCATATACGTTGCTTTTGGCACATGCCTTTGTGGTGGAGCTACCCTCCAACTGTTGGATAGAGCGAACCTGCCGAGTCGGTATTGGTCTTCGACCCAGTTTTTGAAGGTGAAGCAGCCTTCAAGAGGATGTCCTATTGCTCGGTGATAGGAGCAATAATCCGGTTGATAGACCTCGTTTGCTTGTTCAGGGTGCTTGGACTCCGGGAGCGTTATCATTTGATGTTTCACGACGAGGTCGAATATCTTCCTTGTCTTGTCTTGAGTGAAGGAATATTCCCGATCCATCTTCTTCATCAGCGATGGATTCCGACTGACCTTTTCTCGATCGCATGGCTTCTTAGACCTGCTTCGCCGCTGCCGAACGTTTTTTCCGTTCTTTAACTTGTTTTTGCCACCGCGTCGGGCCTTTTTCTTGCCTTGGGAATGCATGGCGGGCTGACGGTGAAGGGCATTGTCATCCTCCGTAGCCTGCTGAAAGAGGCGTTGCGTTTTGGCTTTCTCGTAAATGGCCATTTCGCGGCTGTAGTCATTCCGAACCTTTTGAATCACTTCCCTTATTAGCTTGTCATCTGTTCTTCAAACGACGGACTTGGCATTTTTATGGCAGAACCTCGTTCTGGTTCAACGTCAGCGTCTTTTAAAAGAGCATCCCCTTCTTCATCAAGATCCTTTATGACATAGCAGCCATAGAATTGTTCCCGTTTCTTGGACTGGACATATCCAAGCCCAATCGTTTCCATTTTTCCGTTGGGCAATTTTCGCTGAGTTCCAGGGACGTTCCAGATCCTGTTGTGGAATTAGGCCTGTCGCGCGGTTTGCTTAAAGCGTACGCCTTGGAATCTCAATAACCTTTTCAATCTCTCTGCGTAGTATCTGGGCAGACGGATTGGTTGGAGCCTGTCAAGCGTATGTTCGGCACCGCGCCAGACTTCTTTCTCGACTTTGGTTTCCCCGGATCGATAGAATAGGATCGCCTTTTCACCTCTTCGCCTGGGAAGGACGTAGAATGTCCGCAGCTCTTGCACGATATATGTCTCAAGCGCATCAAGCTCTCTGTAATGCTGCCACGGAACAATGACGATTTGCAAACTCTGATCATCTCCAGTGAGGGCCTGCATTGAAATACGGACCGAGAACACTGCGTTGACTTCATCTTCAGGGTCACTGCCAAAGACCAGAATAGGGGTAGATGGTCCCGGCCTGTTGCATTGGGACGGCCCCGAATAGACTATCTCTTCTTCCTCCTCGGTATCGCTCCCGAAGACCGAAATAGTGGTGATAGCTTTTTGCTTATTCTCCGGTTTATAGAATCTTTCCGTGTCTTCAAAGTCTGGTAGGAAATACTTTGCATCTTCATACTTTGGGAATTCATTTACGGAGAATGGGTTTAGTTCCCCCGTCACGGTATACTCGAGACCATCTTTGAAATACTTCATACAGTGATGTTGTGTAGAAGGGATGATGTTGTACTCGTGTAACCAAGACCTTCCGAGCAAAGTGTTGTAGCAGGTCTTGGTGTCAATGAAATGAAATTTGATGTCAGTGACGAGCAGCCCAAAGCGTAACGTCAGTATTACAGACCCAAGCGTCCGTGATGGCTGGGAGTCAAACCCGGAGATGGTGATTTTATCCCGAGCGAGGTGCTGAACGCTCATGCAGATTTCTTTTAGCACCCTCACATTTAGGAAGTTGACAGAGGACCCGTTGTCAACTAAGATCTTCCCTATCTTGATGTCATGGCAGTACCCGGTGACATACATGGGACGGTTGTGCTCGCACATTCTGACGAGGAGATCTTCATCGCCGAAAGTGATGTCAGTTGTGTGCACTTCTTCCAGCTCGTCCTTCATCTTTTCTTCGGCAAGGAAAGCTTGAAACTGCTCGGGCTCTTGTTGTTAGTTATATGTATTCCCTATAGGCCATTACTGTACATACGATGTATATTGTGGTGGATGCTTGGACATATATAGGGAGGACTTTCTTGCTCGACATGATAGTATGCTATCTGGTTGTACTTTATCTTAACATGTACTCTGATTGTCTCTATGTTACATATTGATAAAGCCCTTAGGATATGTACTCGACTACTGGGACTATGATGAGATCATACTAGTGGGGCCACGGTAGTCGGTGAGTACATCCTATAACTGTTCCTAGTCGAGGGTGTATCGAGACAGGGCATCGATACACCAGAGTAGACTAGCATATACGCATCTTGACCCATATGATGGGCGATGGATGATCCCATATCCATCGGTGTTTGACATCAAGGATGGTGTACGGGTGCTCAGTGGAGACTGGGTACACTGGACGGACTCGCCGAGAACTCCCTGATGGTATTATACCTCACGTCAGATGGCAGTTCTCCGGTGACACTGGTAAGAGTAGTCTGTTGACCCGAGATCGTTATAGAGTCTTTTGTGATTCCCACTGTGCTTTGATTTCCATCATACCACGTCCAAGAGGGTGTGCAAAAAGGTGGCTTTTGGGTACAGTCCCGAATCATATGGAGGCAATGAGCGATAGGAGGGGATTCGTCTCTCCCGGTATAGGGAGTTGATGTTGTGCTGTGTTCGATTGGCTATAACTGGAAATCCCTGGCCAGGGTTGCTGAGATTTACTGGTAAGTGTTATCAGTAGTTTCTCGAACTATTATAGACCTCATATCGACATGACTTACCAAGCTACTGGGGTCTGACGTTTACCACCCCTAGGCGAGATATGCGACATATCTGACGACGAGACCGGACTGTACGGGAGTGTTACTGATTGGATTCACGGGAGAATTTACAGGCTTTCTTGTTGATCTTCTGAGCGCCAATACCTGGGTAGCTGTTACGTTTAGCTGACCGCTTGCAACTTGTGGGTGTTTGATATGATCATCACCTACTGCCGGCGTATTGACGATTCTTTAGAGTCCTACATAGAGGTTTCTTGACTCAGGCAAAACGGAGTAGGGGCACATATGTGATATGTGCAGGACCGAGGATAATGCGATATGAGATACCGTATTCTATTCTCGCGATATATGATATCAGTCGGGTCATCGGATCAAGTGCTGATTCGATGAATCAGTAAATGATATATTAGTCGGTTATATGCGATATAGCCGGATTGTCGGATCAAGTGTTGTTTCGATAATTTGATGTATAATTATATATATGATATATTAAATTACATTAACTAATATTAGCTCACTAAAAGATTCTTTTTCTCATTCGGGTAATACATTGATATATATATGCGATATATGTTGATTGTATTATTTTATTTTGTTACAATAAATATTATATATGTGATATATAATATTGCAACATGATATGATTACTAATGCAACATGTTTAGTGGAGATTAAACAAGGTCAAGGTTTGAATAGGGTTAGTTCTTTCATGAACATTCTAGAAGGTTTCTTTTTGTTTTTAGTTAAGATATTATGCTTGATATTTTGTAATGACTCATTCTTAACCCAACCCAAACCCCAGCCCTAGTTAAATCTCTACAAAGGTTTAGTTGACCATGGTTACATTATTAATCATATATTCTTTCATTATTCATCACAAAAGGATTTACCATGGTTCTTCTTCTTCCTTCTTCTTTCTTTTGATGGAAAAGCTTACTAGATTTTTCAAAGGTGATGAAAATGAGTGAGAATAAGAAAACAAATGAGAGCTAAAATCCTACTTCATCATCCTTATCTATCCTTGCCATTTAGATGAGGGTGTTCACTTCATTTAGTGAGTGAGAGCTTGTGTTAATGAAACTTCAAGGTAGACCATCTTTGTTATCGAAGATCGGAAGCATGCTTGAATCTTTCTCTTCGTGGAGCCTCTCGAGAGTCCGGAACTTGATGATCGCAGCGAAGGGACCTCAACACGGAGCTTAAGAAGTGAAGGACAGGATCTACAAAGGTTTTAATCCCTCTCACTTAGTGTTAAAGTGTTTAACATGCTTGTTTTCGCCTAATCTCTAGTTTAAAGATCTTGTTTAGGGTTGTTCGGTACGGCTAATAATTAAATCGGGCATGGTTGATGCCTTGTGGAACCTTATTAGAGTGCCTAGTAACCCTATAGTGGTATCAGAGCCAAGCTAGAGCTTTAGGCGATGTCTAGGCGAAGTTTAAAGTCTGATCGAACCCCGAAACCCCGACACGGACCCTTCTCTGGAAATTTTATAAAAATGTTGATTTTTTCATATTAAAAATACTCAAAAAAATAAGCAGGGAAATCTAAGGATAACTGTAGAATACGACTACCTAATTCCACTGTAGCGCCGCGGATCCGCGGCAATGCCCTGCTTTTAGCGGCGGTTCCGCGGCCGTATGTGGAGATCAGGGACTCATTTTTCTACAGTAACGTAGGTAGGTGTTTCCTGATTCTTCTGGGAATTTTTAATTTTACTCAAGTGTTGAGTTTTCTGGGTTGTATTGGGGACTCATTGATTCGATCGGATAATTTAACTTCGTTTAATTTTTCCCGGATAATTTTAGAAACTGTTAAAAAGTTCGAACGGATATCAATAACTCACTTTTTCCCCTACCGGAAAATTTCCAAGTGTTGCATTTTTCCATAGTTTAAGAACGTTCTAAGTCGTGCAAGTAACGCGGTGGACCCTCTAGAAGACAACAAACCTTAACTCGATTATGTGACCGTCTTGAACTGCATCTAAACCTTAGGGTTTGGGGCAGTACGGCGTTGCCACATGTGAGGCGTTGGCTTGACCCTTCTACGGCTGGACCATTGTTACTGTAGCATGTGATGGATATTTTTAAACTAATTTCAAGTGTTGAGAACTATTTGGGAAAACTTGGGTGCTTGATTATTCGATCGGAAAGTTTAACATTGTCTATTTATCTGGAATGTGATACAATATTTGGAATCCACAAGTAGTTATGAGATAACTAATTTGAATGTTATAAATCTAGCAGTTTAGTCTCAATTGATCGGTTGCCACGGGATTTTGATGTGATCAAAAGTCCGTCGCAATCACGTAGCGTACGCGGATACTTGCCGGGTAAACTTAACAGACAGTCATGCCCCATAGCTCCGACCAAGTGACTGTAGGAGAACCTCGTCGCCAAAAGCATCCGTTCGGGTGCTTGCGGCAGCGGTGTTCTGCCTTAGTGCACTTCGTCGACGCATCCGGGAGTGCGGCCGTCTACTAAAGTTTGCGACGAGCATTCGATTAGGATGTCGGGAATCTTGTTGAATTGCCCGACTTGATATTGAAAAGAGTTTTCGATAATGAGACTAAAATGCGGGGTTTATAATTGTTAGGCATGCGATGTCTAAGGAATTCATTTGGTTAGGCATGCGATGTCTAAGGAGATTGCGGATTCCAACTGTTGTAGTTTTACACTTTCTTTTCTGTGACCGTAAGTGTAGTATGTGGTGTATCGCCGGCTTCGTTGCTATACATCAACGACAATCGGGATACGCATACTTGCTTACATTAATGATATGAGATATTATGTGTTGCTGTGATATGTTATATTGGATCGTCATGTTCTGAATAGCCGGGGGTTTTATGTGAGATGAGGGTTTTTATTTTCATTCATGTAAAATTCATTTGTATGTAATATTCTTTTATTGGGGCACTTCCGGGCTGAGGATGCTGTCACCATTGTATATTATTTACTTTTCCGCATTAGGTAGACCCAAGGCGGGGAGCATAAGTAACCTGGTTCTAGGGTCCAGTGGGAGACCATCTCGAGGAGTCGAGACCGGGTCTCCTAACCCTAGAATTGGCAGTGTTGCTTGCCGCTCTCGTAGGGGTCTAGGGATGTGGGTTTGGCTATTCATCGCGACCGTGGAATCCGTGTTTTATACAGGCTTGTATTAAAAACACGGACGTCCTAGTATATCGAATATTTCATATATGTTCTTCTGCTGCAATGTTCTGTGATGAGATCATATTATTGCCTGAGACGAATGTTTATATTATATATTGTTGATTTCGTTTCATATATGATGCTTATGAAGCATAATTAATTAGATTAATGAAATAAAAGAAACCTAAGATGTTGTAGAAACTTGTTTAAAAACTGGTAGCTCTAGTTCTTGCTTTGCATAGAGGTGTTCCTTGTAGAACATCCAGTACCTTATTCGATAAGGAAAGAGCCGAGATCCCTTTACCGGGAGTGACCTCTTTAGCGAAACTGGCAGATGCTACACACTCGGTTTGTCTTTTGATTGCTTCTATAGTTTTTGCTTTGCATAGAGGTATTTGCGAAATATCCTGCATCTTATTCGATGAGGAAAGAGCCGACGATCCCTTCACCGGGAGTGACCTTTTTAGCAAAACTAGAAAGGGCATAAAAATACTCCATTTAAAATCACTCGATTCTACAACGATATCAAGTTCATTACACAAAGGGTTTTCTTAAAAACCTGTCGTAGCCCTCCGTCATTTCAGATAAGTACTACTTAGTATTCGTGTTGCGGTAGTTTGGCATTCATTAAGGCGTAGTGTACGGTAGCTAACTAGTGCTTATCTGCTAGCATACGATGCGATTGGATTAGGGTATTCGTACGGCGTTGTTTGGCATTCGTCAAGGGTCGTGCGGGTAGGTTTAATTCAATCAGGAAATGTACGGGTTGAACTTGACTAGCGGACTATGGGTGGTTTGGCATTCGTCAAGGTCATAGAATGCTAGGGGTAAAATATTATTGGGAATTTCAAGTGTTGAAATTTACAATGAGATTGCATACCTTCGATGAGATAGTTGGATCCCGATACCCGCTGTGAGTAAGAGTTACTCCTGGGAGAGTTTTACACATTACAATTAGCTGATCAAATAGGTGTCTAGAAAGGTGTTAACGGGGTTATGCCCCTGGGAAAACGAGGTTTATTTTAATTAGGCAAGGGAAACACCCTCTATGTTTGTTCACGGCGCGGGAGCTAGCGTGGGAGCTGTGTCCGTCGGGGATTATCACCTGGGATTGACGAGTGGACATATTTTGGTTTTACATAACTATTTTTGTGTACCTAGTTTAACGTGTAATATCATATCAGATTCCTTGCTATCAAATAAAGGTTATGATTTCACGTTTGTAAGCGATATTGTTAACATCCACCTTAATCATGGTTTGATTGGGTCCGGTACACTGGATAACGGTATATATTTCTTAAACCAATTACAGATTTTCAATGTTCAAAACACACTAAAAAGAAAGTCTCCAGATTTAAATAAAGCTTTCTTATGGCATTGTAGACTGGGTCACATCAATGAGACAAGATTAACTAAGTTACATAGAGAAGAATATTTGGATTCGTTCGAATATCAAACTTATGCCACTTGTCAATCATGTCTCAAAGGAAAGATGGCAAAGACTCCATTCACTGGACATGGAGTAAGAGCGAGCGATCTCTTAGGACTCATACACAGCGATGTATGTGGTCCAATGTCTACACATGTAAGAGGTGGTTTTTCCTATTTCATTACTTTTACGGATGATTACTCTAGGTACGGATTCATTTTCTTGATGAAACATAAATTCGAGGCTTTTGAGAAATTCCAAGAGTATAAGAATGAAGTAGAAAACCAGACCGGCAAAAGTATCAAGACACTGAGATCTGATCAAGGTGGTGAATAATTAAGTGCCAAGTTCCTAGGTTACCTAAAAGAGAAAGGAATTCTCTCTCAGCTTACTCCTCCATACACTCCACAGCATAACGGTGTATCGGAGAGACGGAATCGAACCCTATTGGATATGGTACGTTCCATGATGAGTAATGCTGAGTTACCGCGATCTTTCTGGGGTTATGCGCTAGAATCAGCGGCATATCTTTTGAACAGGGTTCCTACCAAGACTGTGCCTACCACGCCATATCAGATGTGGAGTGGGAAGAAACCCTATCTTCAGTATTTAAAGATATGGGGATGTCCAGCTTTTGTTAAAAAGCAGCATACGGACAAGCTCGAGGCACGATCAGTACAGTATAAGTTTGTGGGATATCCAAAGAACTCCAAGGGGTATTATTTCTATTACGCAGAGGAACAAAAGGTTTTTGTTTCTCGTAATGCCCATTTTCTAGAACAGCAGTTTTTAGAAAAGGAAACAAGTGGGAGCGAAATAGAACTGGAAGAAATTTCAGAACCACAAACTACTACTGAACGTTTGGTAGAACCAGTAGTTCAAGAAGAACAAGACATTCCCGCACCCCTCCGCAGAAGTAGTAGGCCGTCTCATCCGCCTGAGAGATACTACGGTTTTCTCATAGATGGGGATATAGAGGATTGCATCATTGATGATGATGAACCTACTAGCTTCCAGCAGGCCATCCAGAGCGGGGACTCGGTATGATGGCTAGATGCAATGCGGACCGAAATGGAGTCCATGTACACCAACAAAGTATGGACTTTGGACTTTGCTCCAGGTGGGGTAAAACCCATAGGATGCAAATGGATCTTCAAGAAAAAGATTGGTGTAGATGGACAGGTGGAAACCTATAAGGCTAGACTTGTTGCAAAGGGTTTTCGTCAAAGACCTGGTTTGGACTATGACGAGACTTTTTCTCCATTGTCTATGCTCAAATCCATTCGGGTCCTTCTTGCTATTGCCGCCTTCCATGATTATGAGATCTGGCAGATGGACGTAAAGACGGCTTTTCTAAATGGTAATTTGGAAGAGTGCGTCTATATGGATCAGCCAGAAGGTTTCAATCAGAGTGGGAGCAGCGGGAAAGTATTCAAGTTGCTTAAGTCCATTTATGGACTAAAGCAGGCATCGCGGAGTTGGAACATCTGTTTTGATGAAACGGTCAAAGAACATGACTTTATCAAAAATCCAGATGAACCATGTATATATAGTAAAATTGTAGCACGAACTGTCGTATTTCTCATCTTGTACGTGGATGACATTCTATTGATAGGAAATGGCATTCCTATGCTACAATCTGTCAAAGGATTCTTGTCACACAGATTCTCCATGAAAGACCTGGGTGATGCCTCTTACATTCTGGGGATCCGGATCTATCGTGATAGATCCAAGAGGATGTTGGGACTTTCGCAGTCCAGGTATATCAACACTATACTGAAAAAATCCAGTATGGAAGATTCTAAGCGCGGTAATCTACCGGCTTGTCACGGAATCACCCTATCCAAAGAGATGTCTCCCAAAACTGATTTGGAAAGGGATTGCATGTCACTTATACCCTACGCTTCTGCGGTAGGCTCTATAATGTATGCGATGTTGTGCACCAGACCAGATGTAGCTTACGCACTAAGCGTGGTAAGCCGGTATCAGTCAGACCCAGGGGAGAAGCACTGGATAGCAGTAAAGAACATTCTCAAGTACCTGAGAAGGACTAAGGAGATGTTCTTGGTTTACGGCGGAAAAGACCTCAAGATCGAGACCTTTGCTGATTCCGGCTTCCAGAGTGATAAGGATGACTCCAAGTCCATGTCGGGTTATGTCTTTACCCTCAATGGAGGGGCGGTGTGCTAGAAGAGCTCCAAGCAGGACACCGTTGTAGACTCGACGATGGAAGCGGAGTATATTGCTGCTTGCGATGCCGCAAAAGAAGCGGTCTGGATGAAGAAGTTCCTAACAGAACTTCAGGTGGTTCCTACCATTGTTGATCCAATACTGCTGTATTGTGACAACAACGGAACTATAGCTTTAGCGAAGGAACCCAGGTCCCATCAGAAGTCCAGACACATCTTAAGGCAATATCACATGATCAGGGAGATCATAGATCGTCGGGAGATCGAGGTCCGGAGAGTTGCTACTGAGGTGAACACTGCTGATCCATTCACAAAGGCCTTACCTCAGATTCAGTTCGAGAGGCTACTCGAGATGATCGATCTTCGATATGCTAGTACATGGCCCTAGTGCAAGTGGGAGATTGTTAGTGTATATACCCTAGGGACCATTATTGTATCATACTGGCTTGTATATTACTTAATGGAAGCTTGGGATATTCACAGTTATATTAACAGTCTTGCTAAACATGGTAGTATGCTACTTGGTTATATCTATCTTAATATGTATGTACGTATTGATAGAGCCCTTAGGATCTTGCTTGACTACCAGCGTTGTGATGGCAGTCACACTAGTGGGGGCTGGGTAGTCTACAAGAACACCCTTTTTAGGTCCCTAGTCATAGGATTATCGAGACAGGGCATCGATACTCCGGAGTAGACTAGTGTGTACGCTTCTCATCCCAGTTGGGGAGTTGGTCTGTCCCACAGCCATCAGTACGTCGTACTGGAGATAGTATACAGGTGCTCGTTGGGTTACGGGTACACCGGACAGGACTCGCCGGGAACTGTTGGTTGGTATTATACCCGTCGTCAGTTAACAGTTCTCAGATGACATGAGTACAGCATAGTCCGCAGACTTGACACTGCTACTTTGCCTCGAGTGTGTCCTACTGTTCTTAGATTGCTACCATACCACGGCTCAAAGGAGTCATGCAAACATGTAGCAGTTGGGTGCGGTCCCGAGCACTTGGAGGCAGTAGTGGTTAAACATGATTCATCTCTCCCGGTATTGGGAGTTGATATCACGTTGTGTCTGGAGAGCCATTACGCAAAGTCCCTGGCCAGGGCAAGCGAGATTTACTGGTAGGTTTTCCAGTAGTTTCTCAAGGTGTAATGGGCTTCGCTCCGACACGACTTATACCGCTTTTAGGAGACTGACGCTTGCCGTCCCCCTAGGCCTGATATGCGATAGTCCTAGACGAACAGACCGGACTGTACGGAGATTGTCACATCAGGCTCAGTAGGAGTTCGGATGGGTTTCCTCATCGGCCTTCTTATCGACATCTACCTGGGGACCATACGTACAGCTAGTGCCGCTTGCGGTCTGTGGTTAAACCCACTGCCAGCGTAGTAGTCGAGTCTTTAGAGTCCCACACAGAGAGTTTCCCTGCTCTAGGCAAAACGATATAGAAGTCGTATGGTTTTACGACAAGGGTTCGGACGCATACATGTTTAAACGCACGTACGACGTTCGGACAGTTTTTACTAGCCGGCTTTGGTTTAAGCCAGATTCTAGTATCGGGTTATTGGATTTATACAGTCTAAAGTTTTTCCGTATTTTCACGGACAGGAGGGGCGTTCTCGTAATTTGGCGGGAAGCTTCTAGAAGTATGGTGACTTGAGGGTTTAGGTGGCATAAGCATTTATTGCTTTAGTGAATCATTTGTGTGATTTATCCATGTCATTAATGCATCATTAAATGGTTAATGACTCATGTAGTGAATCACACATATTGAATTAATGAAGCATGATGATTAATCATTTTATTTATTTATTTGGTAAATGATTATGCTTCATATATTCAAAAGAGTTCATTTTTTCATTATCATTCTCATGCTCACCTTCTCTCTCCTCAAGCTCTCTCTCTTCAAACCCTAATCCTCCCCTCTCATGTGTTGAGATCAAGGATTAGATAGACTAATTAATCCATAACCTCACTTTATATCACCTAGGTGCCTTTGATTAGCAACTAAAGAAACCTAGTTACCTCAAGATTAGAGGTGAAGCTTGGAATAGAAGCTCTCGGGTGGATCGTCTATTACATAGAGGAGGCCGAGGAGGAGGTGGATAACGGAAAGACGAAGGGCAAAGTTCACTAGGTATAATCTCTTCACATAGTAGTTAACAACTCCTATGTATATGTTAGTTATAGTTTAGCAAAGATTCTTCGGTTAGTCGATGTTAATCCAAAGAACAAGATTGTTTTTCATATTTCCGCTTCCCCGCAACTCGTGGGGTGTTGTACATCGACATACATACCATGACTACGATATCTGGCGGTTGGGTGTCATGACTGCTTTTCTAAATATTGATTTATCCGTTGCTTGGTCTACCGCGCAACGGCTTGGAAGATAGCGTCTATAAGTACACAGCCAGAGGGCTTCGTAGACAGTGGGAGCAGCGGAAACGTGAGCAAGATGTTTTTATGTAATAAATCAGGCATCGCGGAGTTGAACATCTATTTTGATGTGGTAGTCAAAGAGTTTGACTTCATCAAAATGGTAGATGAACCTTGTATATACAAAAAGATAGTAGAGAGTATGGTGGTGATCCTAGTAGAGTACGTGGATGGCATACTCTTGATAGGGAAGGAGTTTCCTATGCTACGCTCGGTCAATCTCCTCTTATCACAAGGATTCTCCATATAGGATCAAGGTGATACCTCCTAAATCCTGGGTTTTGGATCTATGAGATAGATCTAATTGGATGTTAGGATTCTCACTAGTTGTAGTGAGATGGTATCAATCGATCCTAGAAAGAATCACTGGAAAGGTACCAGGGTGATAAGGACGACTGAATGTCAGTCGCAGGTATTGTCTTTACCCTCAGTGGAGGGACGGTATGTTGGAAGAGTTCCAAGCTAGATACCGTGACTTACTAGACGATTAAAGGCAAGATACATCGTTACCAAGGATGCTACCAAAGAGGCAGTCTTGATATATATAAGTTCATGAGATGAATTTCGTTCCTACCATTGTGTGACAATGGAGTTGTGGCTTATACCAAGGAACCCCCGTCCCATCAGAAATCCAGATATAATTCTTAGGCAGTATCACTTGATCATGAAGATGGTTGATCTCCAGGGAGATCGAGGTTAGGAGAGTAGACACAGAGGACAACAGCGCGGATCCACTCGCAAAGGCCTTTTTCCCAGTAGAGACATTTATGGGATGGTTGAGTATGAGATACTTCAACTACAGCTAATTGTTGGGTATGTGATACCACAACAGATGGCCCTAGTGCAAGTGGGAGATTGTTAGTTATATGTATGCCCTAGAGGCCATTACTGTACATACGATGTATATTGTGGTGGATGCTTGGACATATATAGGGAGGACTTTCTTGCTCGACATGATAGTATGCTATCTGGTTGTACTTTATCTTAACATGTACTCTGATTGTCTCTATGTTACATGTTGATAAAGCCCTTAGGATATGTACTCGACTACTGGGACTATGATGAGATCATACTAGTGGGGCCACGGTAGTCGGCGAGTACATCCTATAACTGTTCCTAGTCGAGGGTGTATCGAGACAGGGCATCAATACACCAGAGTAGACTAGCGTATACGCATCTTGACCCATATGATGGGCGATGGATGATCTCATATCCATCGGTGTTTGACATCAAGGATGGTGTACGGGTGCTCAGTGGAGACTGGGTACACTGGACGGACTCGCCGAGAACTCCCAAATGGTATTATACCTCACGTCAGATGGCAGTTCTCCGGTGACACTGGTCAGAGTAGTCTGTTGACCCGAGATCGTCATAGAGTCTTGTGTGATTCCCACTGTGCTTTGATTTCCATCATACCACGTCCAAGAGGGCGTTCAAAAAGGTGGCTTTTGAGTACAGTCCCGAATCACATGGAGGCAATGAGCGATAGGAGGGGATTCGTCTCTCCCGGTATAGGGAGTTGATGTTGTGCTGTGTTCGATTGGCTATAACTGGAAATCCCTGGCCAGGGTTGCTGAGATTTACTGGTAAGTGTTATTAGTAGTTTCTCGAACTGTTATAGACCTCATATCGACACGACTTATCAAGCTATAGGGGTCTAACGTTTACCACCCCTAGGCGAGATATGCGACATATCTGACGACGAGACCGGACTGTACGGGAGTGTTACTGACTGGATTCACAGGAGAATGTACAGGCTTGGTTGTTGATCTTCTCAGCACTCAATACCTGGGTAGCTGTTACGTTTAGCTGACCGCTTGCAGCTTGTGGGTGTTTGATATGATCATCACCTACTTCCGACGTATTGACGATTCTTTAGAGTCCTACACAGAGGTTTCTTGACTCAGGCAAAATGGAGTAGGGGCACATATGTGATATGTGCAGGACCGAGGATAATGCGATATGAGATACCGTATTCTATTCTCGCGATATATGATATCAGCCGGGTCATCGGATCAAGTGCTGATTCGATGAATCGGTAAATGATATATTAGTCGGTTATATGCGATATAGCCGGATTGTCTGATCAAGTGTTGTTTCGATAATTTAATGTATAATTATATATATGATATATTAAATTACATTAACTAATATTAGCTCACTAAAAGATTCTTTTTCTCACTCGGGTAATACATTGATATATATGCGATATATGTTAATTGTATTATTTTATTTTGTTACAATAAATATTATATATGTGATATATAATATTGTAACATGATATGATTACTAATGCAACATGTTTAGTGGAGATTAAACAAGGATAGGGTTTGAATTGGGTTAGTTCTTTCATGAACATTCTAGAAGGTTTCTTTTTGTTTTTAGTTAAGATATTATGCTTGATATTTTGTAATGACTCATTCTTAACCCAACCCAAACCGTAGCCCTAGTTAAATCTCTACAAAGGTTTAGTTGACCATGGTTACATTATTAATCATATATTCTTTCATTATTCATCACAAAAGGATTTACTATGGTTCTTCTTCTTCCTTCTTCTTTCTTTTGATGGAAAAGCTTACTAGATTTTTCAAAGGTGATGAAAATGAGTGAGAATAAGAAAACAAATGAGAGCTAAAATCCTACTTCATCATCCTCATCTATCCTTGCCATTTAGATGAGGGTGTTCACTTCATTTAGTGAGTGAGAGCTTGTGTTAATGAAACTTCAAGGTAGATCATCTTTGTTATCGAAGATCGGAAGCAAGCTTGCATCTTTCTCTTCGTGGAGCCTCTCGAGAGTCCGGAACTTGATGATCGCAGCGAAGGGACCTCAACACGGAGCTTAAGAAGTGAAGGACAGGATCTATAATGGTTTTAATCCCTCTCGCTTAGTGTTAAAGTATTTAACATGCTTGTTTTCGCCTAATCTCTAGTTTAAAGATCTTGTTTAGGGTTGTTCGGCACGGCTAATAATTAAATCGGGCATGGTTGATGCCTTGTAGAACCTTATTAGAGTGCCTAGTACCCTACACTTGTAATGCCCTGATCAGAGAATCTCGTGTCTCTTTAGACAACAGAAGAGCATCCAAAACGCTTAGCTGTGAGGGTATCTTCCTCAGGTGTGCTAGGACATTGTAATCCATTTTGTTTTTCTTGGGCGGGTCCTTGGCTTCCAGCTCTTCGACGACTCGATCATCGAGGGCGATATTCTCAGGGACTTTTTCCTTCCACTTATCTTTTTTGTTCGATCCCTTGTTTGTAGGTCCGAGATTCTTTTCGGGCAACGTACGATTATGCAGCTGAATGTTTTCACAGTTCTTTATCTCTTCCTATTTTCCTGAGGTGGATTCCTTGAAGAGAGGGCCGAGGGCTACTTCTTCATCAGAATCACTTCCGAAGGTAAGAACTTGTGATCCCCTGGTATCAACCATGTGACAGTTGCCGGTAGTTCTTTTGTCCTCATCTGTCGTGCTTCTCTGCTCCCGACAAGTTCTGCGCTTCATCAGCTTGAAATATTGTCGGTGAGCAACGTATCCCTACCACCATTTTTTAAAGGCCATGCATTCTTCGGTAGGGTGTGCAATCCTATGATGGTATAAGCAGTAGCTAGGATGTACATCCGCTTCATCAAGGTGTATACCACCAGGAGTATTTCCTTTGAAAGATGACAGCTTCATTCCCATTGACAGGGCTTTAGAGAACCGTTTCCTTGTCTTAAGCCTATTTTTGTCTGCCGCGGGCGTGCTTCGATCTGGTTGGAGTGCTTTGTGACTCATCCCTACCATGACTTCTTCAACTTAATGCCGATGCCTGGCCCTTTCGAATATGGCCATTTCACGCTCTTGATCAGCTTTGCTCTTCTGACGGGCTTCGTTCAGCAGCATGTCAATCATCTCGTCTGACGGTTCCCAGGATTTTAGCATCGATCATGCCCCCAGCTCCTCAATATTATCTTCTGATGTCGGGTGAGCTTCTTCGTCATTTATTGGTGAATGAGAGATCATGTGAAAACTTGCCACATAATTCTCGGGTTCTTCTGATGAGTCTTCTCCCTCATCATTGTCATTATCTCTACTCTCAAGGATATGGTTGAGAAAATCTTGGAGTGTGACCGGGGTTCGCGCCTTCTGGTTATATTCCTCCAGTGCGTCAATATGCCTTTGCAGATCCGTGCGTTTGTCGTCAGACTGCGCTGGCTTTTTGGTCTTCTTCTTCTTCAAAGACTTCAGCGGCTGGACATGGGTGTTTTGCCCATCGTTACCAATTCTTGGTGTTAGGTGCGGTTTCAGCATCCCCTCAATGATCTCGGGCTCTAGCGGGATTTTCCACCTGATTGTCAGGTATGCTTGAAGATCTTTCAGTACTCTTTTGGTCTTAGCTGAAAGAACAACTTCCCATGGAGCTTCCTCTATAAATGAGATGATGCCCCCGGCGTGTCCATCTTTTTAGGAGCATGCGGTTATGGCGGGTTAACCCTCCAGTTTTCAGAAAGCGCGAATTTGCCTTGCTGGTACTGATCCTCAATCCAGTTTTTGAAGACGAAGCAATCTTCGATTGGGTGGCCCACTATTCGGTGGTAGGGGCAGTAATTGGGATTGTTGACATTGCCCGGTTGCAATGGGTGTCTCGGATCTGGTAGAGTGATAAGCCTACTGTGCACCGCCAGTTCGAACAGTCTTCTCATTTTATCCTGAGGGAATGAGTAAGGACGTCTCAACTTTTCTCTGAGTGATTGCGGTTTATCGTTTTGGCGAGCAGCTGGTTTCGGATCACTCAGCCGTTGCTGAGCGTTGGCGACGAAGGTCGCTTTCTCTTTGCCCTTTTCACTTTGAAGCTCCGTTTTCAATGAGGGCGGTCTATGGCCCACCTGGTCCATTTAGGCCAGCTTGTCGATCAAGGCTTGGAAAGTGGTCGGCTTGAAGAACATCATAAATTGGGATATAGTTGCCTACGGATCAAGGGTCCCCACGAACATGCCCACGGTAGGAGCTTCTTCTATGCATTGTTCGCATCTCGACCATAGGTTCCGCCACCGAATTGCATAATGAACCCAAGTCTCTCCTGGCTTCACCCTGGCATTGATCAATGTTGTGATCGGGGTGCGTTCGCTGACGCTTGAGAAACGTTAGGTGAATAGCAGCTCCATTTCTGTGAAGGTTTTGATGGAGTCATTCGGAAGTTCCGAGCACCATTCAAATGCCGTCTCCGCTAAGCTGCCTACGAACTGGCGAAATAGCAATTTGTTGTCACCTCCAGTATTTCCGCAGAGAGCCCTGAACTGAGCGATGTGCTGATGGGGGTTGCATGTCCCCTTATACACGTGGAATTTATGGATCGTATATCCCGGCGGGTACTTAATTTGATCGTACCAGCTTGGATAGGGTCGCCCAGTTCTGACGACTTGGCCAGTGGCTTTGCTTGTTTGATGAGCTCGTATTTGTTGAGCTATGTAGTCATCAAGCGTAGCTTTCGAGATCGTCTCCTCCCTGGCTGCTGATAAATCTGGAAGAGGGTTTGATGTCTCCCCTCTATCGCCTTCAATGATTATTAAGGGATCTTCGGCTGGAGGGTCCGGCTGGATCATCATGCCAACCATATCTTGGAATAGGAGCCCCATTTTTTTTTTATTAGCTGCTTGTTCCGTGGCCTCTTTATCTTTTTTCTCGAGCATCCTTCGTAGGAACTTGGCTTCGGTTTCTTGTTCCTGGCGTTGCTCCGACGACGCTTCCGGGCTTTCTTTCTGCCCAGTAAGTGCGGCCATCTTTGTCAGCATCTCCTGGTGTTTCTGTTGTTGCTCCTAAGCCTTTGTTACGGACCGCGTAAGTGGTCGATGACCCCCAGAAGCACGGCTTTCCTCTTTCCCGGAAGCCATGTAGACGGTGTGCACTACCATTCCCCAGACTTGGGGCGTTTGGATCCATCATGCTCAGAATTCGTCACCGGTGGTGGTTGATTCTCTGGCCTTCTCTTTTTATGGACGGTCGAGGTTGAGGGGGCTGCAACAGGCGCCCCTGCAGACGACACCTTTCGTAGCATGGCGGTGACATGATCCTTCATTTTCTTCTGTCGGCAGGAGTAGTCTTTGTCGATCACAGAGTCTTGGACTCTTCGCCAGACCCTATGGATTTTGGAGGACAGCCGCTGAGGGGGCTGCTCCGGCTTCGCTTTAGTAACATTTTCAGCGGGTGGAGGAGTCCTTTTTAGTACGGCAGTTGGAGAGTTCTTGCGCACCCTCCTGAGCAGCCCAAAGCCGTTTCCAGTTGGAACAGCAACATCAACTTCCACCATTAGAGTTGGTAGGGTAAGTCCAGAAGGGGAACTGCCCCCGGCTTTCCTCACTCGGCGCCAGTGACGACGTCGAGCATGTCGTGTAGCCGGGATCACCTCTATCGTCGGAGTAGCTTCGTTATGCCCCCTGCTTTAAGGAGAGGCTGTTATTGGCGCCAGCCTATCAAAGACTAACATCCGCTGGGAAAGAATGGTCAACCTGTCGTAGGCCGACTTTCGAGTAGGGGAAGTAGTTTGGACGACTTCACCTGCAGCAGGAGTTGGGATAGCCTTCTCTGGTATTGCGAGCCTCTTCGCGGGCCTATTTGAGCTTAAGCTCAGTCTGTCGAAGAATGAGGTGGTAGACTTGGATGACCCATTGAGAGGGGCCACGGTAGTTGTAAGCCGATCGAAGACCGACTTCTTTGGAGCTTCCTGTGACGGCACTGGAGCGTTGAAGCTCATTGGCGGGAGCATGGTCCCGAAGAACAATCCAGTGGTGGCCTGTGTTACCTGTTCCACCGGCATTGCTTAGATGGAGGCCGCTTGGGGCCCGTAAGTTACTCTTCCAGACTGGGCGGAGCGGGAGTTGTTGTTGCAGTTGGTGCAGCTGGAATCCATTGATCTTCTTTTCTATGCACGGGAGGAAGAAACCAAATCTTAGTACCTTGAATCCAGAGGCAACCATAGCAGACCACAATTTGTTCGCGAAACACGACACACGAAGTGTGGAGTGGAAAGAGGAAAAGGTCTCACCGGACATGCCAGAATCTGTTCACCGCCGAAAGACGCGGCCGGGACGTCAGGATGTCCGGCCTGAATTTTGGGGGCAGATGCTATTTGGTTTTTTCCATCCACCTCTCCGAAGATGCCAAGTTGATTTATGGCACCGTGTATCGGAGGTTCGGACAGTTGAGGCCGTTGTAGCAGATTTCGTCAGATTCCCCCTCATTGTGAGGGTTTTTTTTTATTGTGGGGACGCTTTTCCCTGTAGGCGCAAGCCCCTGCAGTTAATTACGTTACCGTATCGCGGTAACCACTTTCTCCGGCTCCAGAAGGTCACTTCGTGTCGTGTGTGTTTGTTTTATTTTTGGTTGCCCGTGGATTGTATACGGAAACTAATTTGTGTTGTCGCCCGTAGGGCGTGGATTAGTCCAAATCCGAATTTTCTTAGATTTGTGTTTGTTTGATTTAAGGATCGTTAACCTTGTTTAAGATTAAGATCGACTCAAATGTTTGTTAAAGATATGTTAATCCGATATTGGACTAAGATCTACTCAACGGGGGTCGGGATCATTTTCGATCCAACAAAAGAGCATTTGGGCTCTATCGTTTTAGTTTAAGGACGTTGCGGTCTATAGGCTAGTTTAAGGACATTACGGTCCACGTTTTGTTTAAGGACGTTTCGGTCTAAAGTTTAGTTTCAGGACTTCGGTCCAGATTTTAGTTTAGAGACGTTACGGTCCGTAGTGTAGTTTAAGGACGTTGCGGTCCATTATTAGTTTAAGGACGTTGCGGTCCATTATTAGTTTAAGGATGTTACGGTCCAGATTTTAGTTTAAGGACGTTACGGTCCGTAGTGTAATTTAAAGACGTTGCGGTCCGTTATTAGTTTAAGGACGTTGCGGTCCAGATTTTAGTTTAGGGACGTTATGGTCCGTAGTGTAGTTTAAGGACGTTGCGGTCCGTTATTAGTTTAAGGACGTTGCGGTCCACGGTTGCTGGTTGTCGGGACCCGCCACCTCTTTGAAGACGTTGAAGAATTACAACGACATGTATCAGAGGTGTGAAGAGATATACCCTTGAACCAATGAATGTTCATCGGGGACTTGGTAGTCTTATTTGGGACTAAGGCCAATTTAGAAGAAGACATATGGGCTCGGTCGATTTGGGGTTTGGCCAACCCTATGCTCAGCCCACTTGATTACTTATTTGGGCTTGATCCCCTTTCTGTATCAGCACTGCTGAGCATTGATTTGGGTTCTGACACCCATTTTTCTTTTTGTTTTATTTATATTCTCTTATATGGTGCCCACGTGGAGAGCACGTGAGGCACTCGGCGCTGAGCGCCAAACACTGAGTGCTTAGCACCTTTTTATTAAATAGCGCCCACGTGAGGAGCACGTGGAGCGCTCGGCACTGAGCGCCATACTTTAAGTGCTAAGTGCTTCTTATTAAATAGCGCCCACGTGAGGAGCACATGGAGCGCTCGGCGCTGAGCGCCAGACTTTGACTGCTAAGCACTTCTTATTAAATAGCACCCACGTGAGGAGTACGTGGAGCGCTCGGCGCTGAGCACCAGACTTTGAGTGCTAAGCACTGAGTTTTCTGTTCTGCTCAATTCAATTCTCTGAGAATTATATTCTCACTTGTGAAAGACTTTGTCTTATAAATCTGAGATCTGGAAAAAGAACTAAGTTCTTCTGATATGAGAGTTAAACTCTTAGATATGGAGGAGATGTTGTGATCTCTCTTATTTTTATTTACTTTGAGGAGAAATCGTTCTCGTCTTGAAATTTAAAGTTTATGGGGGGTTCTTCTCTACAAGACTTGAAGTCTTGGGTCCTTTATATAGTGGAGGTTGATATGTTGATTTAGTTAAGGAAATCTCTCATTGAGAGATCTCTAATTGATTTGGGGATTTTATCCACCGTTCGATCTTTGATCCTAGGCCTTCTATTTTTACAGAAAATATTTTTCTTGTTCTCAACAAGATTGGGAAAATATTTTCCCCTACAGAGCTTATTCTATATCTTGGTGATTTTTAATCACCATTGGATCTTTAAATCAATGGTGCTCTGTTTTACAGATATTAACCTTTCTTGTTTTAGGAAGATTCGAGGAATATTTCCTCAACAGAATTTAATTCTGTAATTTGATGATTCATCATCTTCGTTCGATCTTTGATCCAAGGGTGGAGAACTTTTAGTTCTGGCGCTGGCGCCCTCATGCTTTGCATGTGAGGCGCTGCCTCAGAGTTTTTAACTCTTGGCGCTGCCTCAGAGTTTTTAACTCTGGGCGCTGGCTCTCTCGTGCTTTGCACGTGAGGCGCTGCCTCAGAGTTTTTAACTCTGGGTGTGACGCTCTCGTGCTTTGCACGTGTGGTGCTGCCTCAGTTCAAATTTTGAACAAAGCCTTGCTCTCTTATTGGGGGGAAACAAAGAGCTCGCGGACCTCAGGACCACCTTGGAGAATGAGTTATACACTGACTTAATTCTACAGTCCCTCCCATCTACCTATGCCCAGTTTATCCTGAATTTCAACATTCAGGGTAAAGAAGTATCACTTCCTGAGCTCCTCAACATGCTGAGGAGCACTGAGGGCACGTTGCAGAAGGCAAGGGAGATACTCGCTCTATTTGTTGGAGGTTCTTCTTCTTCTAGATCCAAGGTGAAAGCCAAGGGGAAGAAGAAGAAGGACCCCACCAAACCGAGAGGAGGGGTCAATAAGGTTGAGGCAAAAGGCAAGGCAAAAGTTGGGGGGTCGACGGTAGGGAAGGAAGAATGCTTCTACTGTCACAAGAAGGGCCATTGGAAGAAAAATTGCAGAGCCTGGAAAGCCCAGAACCAGGGAGTGAAGCAGGTTGTGGCTTCGGCTTCAGGTGTGTTTGTAATTAAAAACTGTCTGTCAATCAACTCTACTTCCTGGGTATTGGATACCGGATCAGGATCTCATATTTGTAATTCTTTGCAGGCACTGAGAAGCCGTAGAGTTTTGAAGGCGGGTGATATGACCCTCAGAGTTGCCAACGGAACTAGCATGGATGCAGTGTCCATGGGGGAATATCACTTAGGATTGACAAGTGGACATGTTTTTATTTTACGCAACTGTTTTTATGTACCTAGTTTGACTTATAATATCATTTCTGTATTTTTAATGTCTAAAGAAGGTTATGGTTTTACATTTGTAAGCGATGTCGTAAACATCCACCTTAATCATGGTTTGATTGGGTCGGGTACATTAAACAACGGTATATACGTATTAAACCAACCGCAAGTTTTCAATGTCCAGAATACACACAAAAGAAAGTCTCCATAATTAAATCATGCTTTCTTATAGCATTGTAGACTGGGTCACATCAACGAAACAAGGTTGACCAAGTTACATAAAGAAGGATATTTGGATCCGTTCGAATATCAATCTTATGCAACTTGTCAATCATGTCTCAAAGGAAAGATGACAAAGACTCCGTTCACTGGACACAGAGTAAGAGCGAGCGAGCTCTTGGGACTCATACACAGCAACGTGTGTGGTCCAATGTCTACAAATGAAAGAGGTGGTTATTCCTATTTCATTACTTTTACGGATGATTTCTCTAGGTATGGACATGTCTTCTTGATGAAGCATAATCCGAGGCCTTTGAGAAATTCCGAGAATATAAGAATGAAGTGGAAAAGAAAACCGACAAAAGTATTAAGACACTAAGATCTGATCGTGATGGTGAATACTTGAGTGCCAAGTTCCTGGATTACTTAAAAGAGAAAGGAATTCTCTCTCACCTTACTCCTCTATACACACTACAACACAATGGTGTATCGGAGAAACAGAACCCTATTGGATATGGTTCGTTCCATGATGAGTAATGCTGAGTTACCGCGATCATTCTGGGGCTATACACTAGAATCAGCTGCATATCTTTTGAACAAGGTTCTTACCAAAACTGTGCTTACCACACCATATCAGATATGGAGTAGGAAGAAACCCCATCTTCAGTATCTGAAAATATGGGGATGTCCAGCTTTTGTCAAAAAGCAGCATACGGACAAACTCGAGGCACGCTCAGTACTGTGTAAGTTTTTGGGATACCCAAAGAACTCCAGGGGATATCTTTTCTATTACGCAGAGGAACAAAAGGTTTTTGTTTCTCGTCATGCCCATTTTTTTAGAAAATCAATTTTTAGAAAAGGAAACTAGTGGGAGCGCAATAGAACTGGAAGAAGTTCTAAAACCACAACTATTACTGAAAGTAAGGTAGAACCAGAGATTTCAAAAGAACATGACATCCCCGCGCAACTCCGCAGGAGTAGTAGGTTGTCTCATCCGTCCGAGAGATACTACGGTTTTCGCATAGACGGGGATAGAGAGGATTGCTTCATTGACGATGATGAGCCAACTAGCTTCCAGCAGGCCATTCAGAGCGACGACTCGATAAAATGGCTGGATGCAATGCGGGCCGAGATGGAGTCCATGTACACCAACAAAGTATGGACTTTGGACTTTGCTCCAGAAGTGGTAAAACACGTAGGCTGCAAATGGATCTTCAAAAAGAAGATTGGTGTAGATGGACAGGTTGAAACATATAAGGCTAGACTTGTTGCAAAAGGTTTTCGTCAAAGATCTGGTTTGGACTATGATGAAACCTTTTCTCCAGTGGCTATGCTCAAATCCATTCGGATCCTTCTTGCTATTGCTGCCTTCTACGATTATGAGATCTGGTAGATGGACATATAGACAGCCTTCCTGAATGGATATTTAGAAGAGTGCGTCTATATGGATCAGCCAGAGGGTTTCATTCAGAGTGGGAGCAGCGGGAAAGTGTGCAAGTTGCTTAGGTCCATTTATGGACTAAAGCAGGCATCGCAGAGTTGGAACATCTGTTTTGATGAGACAGTCAAAGAATTCAATTTTATCAAAAATTCAGATGAACCATGCATTTATAGTAAGATTGTAGCAAGAAATATGGTATTCCTTGTCTTGTCGTGGATGACATTCTTTTGATAGGAAATGATATTCCTATGCTACAATCTGTCAATGGATTCTTGTCACAAAGGTTCTCCATGAAAGACCTGGGTGATACCTCTTAATTCTGGGGATCCGGATCTATCGTGATAGATCCAAGAGGATGTTGGGACTTTCACGGTCCAGGTATATCGACACCATACTGAAAAGATTCAGTATGGAAGATTCAAAGTGCGGTAATCTACCGTCTTGTCACGGAATCACCCTATCCAAAGAAATGTCTCCCAAGACTGATTTGGAAAGGGATCGCATCGCAATTATACCCTACGCTTCTACGGTAGGCTCTATAATATATGCGATGTTGTGTACCAGACCAGATATTGCTTACGCACTCAGCGTAGTAAGCCGGTATGAGTCAAACCCTGGGGAGAAACACTGGATAGCAGTAATGAGAATTCTCAAGTACCTGAGAATGACTAAGGAGATGTTCTTGGTGTATGGCGGAAAAGACCTCCAGATCGAGGCCTTTGCTGACTCCAGTTTCCAGAGTGACAAGGATGACTCCAAGTCCATGTCAGGTTATGTCTTTACCCTCAATGGAGGGGCGGTCTGTTGGAAGAGTTCCAAGCAGGATACCGTTGCCGACTCGACGATGGAAGCGGAGAATATCGCTGCTTCTGACGCCGCAAAAGAAGCAGTCTGGATGAGGAAGTTCTTAACAGATCTTCAGGTGGTTTCATCCATTGTTGATCCAATACCTCTGTATTGTGATAACAACGGAGCTATAGTTTTAGCAAAGGAACCCAAGTCCCATCAGAAGTCTAGACACATCTTGAGGTGGTATCACCTGATCAGGGAGATCGTAGATCGCCGGGAGATCGAGGTACGGAGAGTTGACACGGAGAACAGCACTGCAGATCCACTCATAAAGGCCATCGCTCAGACACAGTTCGAGAGGCTATTCGAGATGATAGGTCTGCGATACGCCAATACATGGCCTTAGTGCAAGTGGGAGATTGTTAGTTATATATGCCCTAGAGGCCATTATTGTATAGTACTGGTTTGTATATTACATTTTGGAGGCTTGGGATATATACACGGATTTATGACAATCTTGCTCAATATAGTAGTATGCTACTTGGTTTGTATCTATTTAAATATGTGTATATGTTTCTTGTAACGTATCGCTAATACATATTGATAGAGCCCTTAGGATCTTTTGCTTGACTACCAGCATTGTGATGGCAGTCATACTAGTGAGGGATGGGTAGTCCACAAGCACATCCTTATACAGGTTCCTAGTTATAGGATTATCGAGATAGGGCATCGATACTCCAGAGTAGACTAGTGTATACGCTTCTCATCCCAGTAGGGGAGATGGTCTGTCCCATAGCTATTAGTACGTCGTACTGGAGATAGTATGCAGGTGTTCATTAGGTTATGAGTTACACTGGACGGAATCATGGGGAACTGTTGGTTGGTATTATACATATCGTCAGATAGCAATTCCCAGGTGACATGAGTACAGCATAGTCCATTGACTTGACACTGCTGCTTCGCCTCGAGTGTGTTCCCACTGTTCTTAGATTACTACCCTACCACGGTTCTATTGAGTCGTGCAAACAGGTAGTATTTGGGTGCAGTCCCGAAGCACTTGGAGGCAGTGGCGGTTAGATAGGATTCGTCTCTTCCGGTATTGGGGGTTGATATCGCACTGTGTTCGGGAAGTCACTACACAAAGTCCCTGGCCAGGGCAAGTGGGATTTACTGGTAGGTACTCCAGTAGTTTCTTAGGATGTTTTGGACTCTCCCCCGGCACGACTTATTGCGCTATTAGGGGTCTGACGTTTACCGCCCCTCTAGACCCGATATGCGATACTCTTAGACGAACAGACCGGACTGTATGGAAATTGTCACAGACAGGCTCAGTAGGAGTTCGGATGAGTTATGCTCATCGGCTTTCTTATCGACGTCTACCTTGGGGCCGTTACGTACAGCTAGTGCCGCTTGCGGCCTGTGATTAAACCCACTGCCAGCGTAGTGTCGAGTCTTTAGAGTCCCACAGAGGGTTTCCCTGCATCGAGCAAAACGTGTAGAGGTCGTATGGTTTTATGACAGGGTTCGATCACGTGCGTGTACTTGTGCACGCATGATGATTCGGATAGATAATACTAGTGGGCTTTGGTTTAAGCCGGATCCTAGTATTGTACTGATGGATTGTCTTCGTCTTTTGTATTCGTATTTTTCGGAATACGGATACGGGTATGTATATACGGATGAGGGGCATTTTTGTAAAATGCTAGATGAAGATGACATGACATAATTGCATTATTCTTTTTAGGTTAAATTAATAATGCATTATGTAATTAGGAAATGAGGTGGATATTGCATGAATTTAGACATGGCTTCTTTGGACACTTGTTGCCTTTTCAAGTCATGAGTCATTTGTTGAATATTCAACTCTTTTACTAATTATTCATTGTGATTTATCTCGTGAATAATAGAGAGAGTTCAGTTTACAACAAAAAATAATAGACTCGCTTCCATTTTCATTTGCAAGAGCTCACTAGCTTTTCCTTCTTCATCTTCATCAACCTCAAAACCCTAGAACACTCATGTGTTGAGTAACCTAGGGAAAAAGGAGACTCCTCAATCCATCTACACTCTCTACACACCCTAGGTCACTTAGTGTAGCATACTACTTGACTTAGTTTCTTCGTTTATTGAAGAAGGAGCCCGGTACACAAGCTCTCGAGTGGATCATCTTCGATCCAAGAAAGCCGACGAGGAGACGACATCCGCACCACTCCAAGGAGCTCGCGCAGGTGAGGAGGACAGCGAGAAGAAGAAGGACTGGTTATGTGAGGTATAACTTGTGTTCATGTAGTGTATACTTCATATTATTTGTGCTAGTTTAGGTTTAGATTCTATCTTGGCGGTTAGTCGATGCTACGAAGTATATAATTTTCGTATTTCATATTTTCCGCCTCCTCGCGATCCCGTGGGGTGCGTAGCATGGACTTACACTAGTTCGCTAAACTAGAAGTCCTAGAGGGTGTAGAGTAAGAAGATAGAGTGGTTTGTCTCTTGGAACCCTAGAATTCTCAACACATAAGACAATTAGGGTTTAGAAGAAGAATAAGGTGACTTAAGAAAATGAGTGTGTAGAAAGCAACTAAAGAATAACCATGGCTCATTTGTGATGAATAGTTGAACCAAACTAAATAATTGAGTAAGATAAATAATATCTCACACAAATATCTAATGAGCTTCTAAAATATCAAGTGGTGAGTCATGGGCATAAGTCACCAAGAGCCATGAGTGTCTTTTGTCAAGTTTACACCTCATTTCCTACACCCAATTTTAGGTTTAAGCAAAAAGAAAAACCCAAATTAGGTGTTACCTTCTAGAAGCTTTTCCGAGGAATTACGAGAATGCCCATCATCCGTATATACATATCTGCATCCGCATTCCGAAGAATACGAATACAAAGAGACGAAAATAATCCATCAATATAATACTAGGATCCGGCTTAAACCAAAGCCCACTAGTATTATCCGCCCGATCATCATACGTGCACAAGTACACGTAAGTGATCGAAGCCCTGTCGTAAAACCATACGACCTCTACACCTTTTGCCCGGTACAGGGAAACTCTCTATGTGGGACTATAAAGACTCGACACTACGCTGGCAATGGGTTTAACCACAAGCCGCAAGCAGTACTAGCTGCACGTAACGGCTACCCAGGTATGTGTCGATAAGAAGGCTGATGAGCTAACTCATCCGAACTCCAACTGAGCCTGTATGTGACAATCTCCGTACAGTCCGGTCTGTTCGTCTAAGAATATCACATATCGGGCCTAGGGGCGGTAATCGTCAGACCCTAATAGCGCAATAAGTCGTGTCAGAGTGTAGCCCAAAACACCCTGAGAAACTACTGGAGTGCCTACTAGTAAATCTCGCTTTCCTTGACCAAGGACTTTGTGTAATGGCCTTCCGAACACAGCGCGATATCAACCCCCAAATACTGGAAGAGACGAATCCTATCTAACCGCCACTGCCTCCAAGTGCTTCGGGACTGCACCCAACTACTACCTGTTTGCATGACTCCTTTGAGCCATGGTAGGGTAGGAATCAAAGTACAGTGGGAACACGCTCGAGGCGAAGAAGCAGTGTCAAGTCGACGGACTAAGCTGTACTCATGTCACCTGGGAACTGCTACCCCATGATAGGTATAATACCCACCAACAGTTCTCGACGAGTCATGTCCAGTGTACTCATAACCTAATGAGCACCCGCATACTATCTCCAGTACGACGTACTAATGGCTGTGGGACAGACCATCTCCCCTGCTGGGATGAGAAGCGTATACACTAGTATACTCTGGAGTATCGATGCCCCGTCTCGATAATCCTATGACTAGGGACCTGTAAAGGATGTGCTTATAGACTACCCAGACCCCACTAGTGTGACTGCCATCACAACGCTGGTAATCAAGCAAAGATCTTAAGGGCTCTCCCAATATGTATAAGCGATATGCTAAAAGAAACATATGAACATATTGAAGTAGAAACAAACCAGGTAGCATACTACCATTTCGAGCAATACTGTTACTATATCCGTGTATATCCCAAGCTTCCATTAAGTAATATACTATCCAGTATGATACAATAATGGCATCTAAGGCATATATCACTAACATCTTCATCTCTTCTTCATCACACCTTAGCCATTTCCTTTTGATCAATTCTAAAAATAGAATAAAATAAAATCTCTTTTCCCTTGAGCTTGGAGAAGCACCGGTTCCATCAAGCTTCAAAGACTCGGTTGAGAATTTTATCTAAACGATGAGCCGGTTGTTATACCGACTCACACAACCTGTAAGTCCATTTTCTCCCTCTCCATCTCTTTCACTCTGTTATTGTGTCTTCTCCATGATTTCATTTTCTTGACCGTGGTACCTAATCGAGTGCATAAACACACACACACACACACACACACACACACACACACACACACATAAATGAATATAGTTATATATATATATATATATATATATATATATATATATATATATAATATTGTTTATTTATACTTAATCTTCATATTTATTCATTGTTTTCTTATAGAATAAAATGCCTCCATGTCATAGATTTACTTTTATGTTAACTAGGAATATCATGGACTGAATATAAATAAACGATGCGTGATAACACAACTTTACATAAGCTCTCTTGAAATTTGGACTTTCTTGGTATAGGACGTTGTCGAAATTCATGATCCATATATTGACACTAGGGGATCCAATTTGAAGTATATATTACATGTGCCATTTATTTTATAATTGTTTAATTTTTTATATAAAAGAGAAAAACAAAGCTCCAAATAAATCCAGTAGTTTTGTAGCCTTTAAATACGGTCTTAGATAACTTTTGTCCTTAAAATAATTTTTAAAAATTAATTTTCATATCTGGAAATCCTAGGAAAATTAGGATAAATAATATATATAATTTTAGATTTACATTAAAAATTTCATATCAAACCGAATAATGGTTTAGAAGTTACGTTGTTTTTTTATTCATTGTTTTTAGAACCAGAAAACTGCCAATAAGGGTCTTCTTCGAAAGACCATAACTCTATAATTGTTGATCCAAATTAAGTGTTTTCAGATGTTTTGAATATCTACACCAAAAAATATATATTTTCTTAGTTTTAAGTTTTTACTTAAAATCGACGTAAAATATAGAAAACTGCGTTACAATATTAAGCGACGAATCTGGACAGAATCTGTCCTGAATCGCACACTGTTTTTAAATAGAACATAACTCGAACTCTCGATATCCGTACATGAAAAAATTTAGATGTGTAGATGAACAATTGATAGAACTATAATTTCCTGTATATTATATTACTTATAAACCCATGAAACAACTCGATATAGGCTTTGCAATATAACATATAGTTGTTGTCCAGAAATCTGAATTTATGTTTTAAACGCTGATATTAAAATGATCATAACTAGAGCTTCAGATATCCAAATCGCGCGAATCTTAGTGTTTTGGATAATTAATCCAAAATACCTATAATTTTATAATAATTTTTGTAACCTGAAACCCGATAGAAATTAACTCAAACTGCGTTTTAAGAATGTGTGACGGTGCTGTATAGATTCTGATCTGTTTTGTGCGACGATACGAAAACATGTATATCTCCCAAACCGGTAGTCGTATTTAGGCGAGACTGGAACTCACGTGTGTATAACACTTAATGCTATGTTTTCGTTTATATTCTGACTTCAAATGACTTTATTAACTAGTCGTACATATCACATATTTACAATATTATTTTTGGACGTTTCTTATATACTTATCTCATATCACTTATCTATTTTTATCTATATGACTTGTGATAAACCATTACATGCTAGAATTGACTTGATATTGACACGACTCAATCATGAATATTTGTACCTAGTATGTACACTTGAACCAACTTGACTCGAACCATGAATACAATTGGCATGACTTGCACTTGACATGACTACATGAACTCAATCTTGAAAACTTGAAAATCATACATCACCTTTTGTATTCATGAATTCGATCAAGACTCATAATATTAATCATAAACTAATAAACACGGGGTGTTGGGGTGGTTTGAGTATGAATCCAACGGAATCTCATCAGTCCCATTAATACAAATCATGTTGCTGTGGTACCGGGCTGAAACGGTACAAATCATGTTATTGTGCTACCGGGCTGAAACGGTACAAATCACGAATTCACGAACGCCTGTGTTTCCAAGCCCCTGGATGATAGCCTGTTGGGTTTGGATTACTTCAATAACAATTGAAGTCCTGCTATTTTGGGCCCGTGGTTCCTTACCCCTGGACGATAGCCTTGGGTTCGAGAATACTTTTGAGATTGGTTGACATTCACACTTGAACTCACGTTAGTTGCTTTTACCCTTTTAGAGACCTTTTAGGACACTTACATTCACTTCATGTTCACTATACCTACACTGCACGATCATGCTATACTTGTTTACTATGCTCATGTTATATTGTCATAGTTATATAGTTGTCATTAACATTACCATGTTATACTTGTTCATGTTTTATTTCCATTCATACTATATCACGTGTCATCTTGCATATTCATTTATATACTTTCACATCCTACCTTTCTTGGGGACTTACCGAGCGCAAGTTCGCTGACGGGCATTCCACCTATTTCTTTGTTTCCTTGGAATGTTCATCAGATAATCTAGAGATTGAGGAGATCGAGCCGAGTCAGAGGATAACTTTTAGCTTGCGGAGCAGACCGACTACAAGTTCTTTCTTTTCATCTTTTACTTCCCGTATGCTACCTGTTTAGGCACTTTCTTTTATGCATCTTTGTTTTCAGACATCATGTATTCAGTTTGAAAGTTGGGAATGTAAATATATAAAGTTGGATCTACATTATCATGTCTTTTCTTGTCATTTTATATTTCTTATATACGCTTAGCGTATTTGTTTCGAGAAATGACCTTCTCGGAATAAAAACATCGCGTGCTTGTCGCATGCCGTTACCGCTCTTTTAGGAAGCGGGGCATGACAATATACATGCGCATGTGTAGGTTGACGCTTGAGAATGGCTGTGCCCACGCGATATGCACGTGGCGCCAATGCCATCTCTTTGGCAGCTCCCACGTGCATGGCACATGGGGCACATGCCAACCCCTTGAGCAGCGTCCTACGTGATACGCATGTGGCGCCGACGTCAAGAATTATGAAGCGCGTGCTTCAGATAGAACTAAATTCTATTTAGGAAAATATTTTCCTAATCTTTCTAAACAGAAAAGATTTACTCTGTTAAACAGAGGGCCTTTGAATCAAATATCCAATGGTGAATAAAATTCACCGGTTGATCTTTATGATCAATTTGATTGATTATGAAATCAATCATGATTTCTCAAATAAGAGTTTCCCTCAACAATTCGATCTTTTTTAGTCTCTTATAAATAGGAGCAAGGAGATTAAATCTCAGATACAAGAGACCTCCCATAATTTTCAACAAAAACTGAGAATTTAACTCTCCTTGAAGATCATCTTCATTCTCTCAAACCCCAGGTAAAAACAATGGAGAAATATATCTCTTTTTACCTATCATACATGTAAAAACAAGGTTTAACCCATCATAAGAACTTGGTTCTTTCTCTGGATCTAAGATCCATAAGACAAGTCTCTCACAAAAGAGAATTTAATTCTCATAGCGGGATCTTGATCTTAAATTTAAGAACCAGAGAAGAATTTTAGTGTTCTTCCCACCATTAAAATATAAGTAGAAAAGAAAAAATGGAGTTTCCTATCTCCAGGAACTTAGTTCCTTTAAAAATATGTCAAGAACTTAGATTTTACATGAACAAGATCTTCAAGTTCTTAAAGAACTTTCCTTCCCTTGATCCCAGATCATCACACATTGATCTTGGTGATCATTGTTGGGGTCAAAAATTACACCCCGGTTGACCAAGTCAAAGTCAAAGTCAACTGCAAATCAAGTGGGACCAAGCCCCGATCAAGTGGGCCCATGCCCAAGTCGGACCCGAACATGAAGATGCCGGCCCTCCCCCATGCCAAGAAGAAAATTACGTAATAAATAAGTTTGATGTATTTTTTATGCATAAATGTAAAAGAAATGGGTAAAAAGCCAAATTTTCGTAAAGTCCATGGCTCATGTGCAAAAAGAAATTAGCACATGAAGTATGGGATTGGCAAAATACCATTTTGTAAAGCCCAAGGGGCTATATGTAAAATTTGCAAGCCTATATAAAGCAACATGATAATGAAATGAAGGACAATAATTGATTTCCCTCAAAAATTAGGGTTTCTGTGCCTCCTTCTCCTTTCTCAAGGTTTTAAACCTTCTTTTCTTTTCTGAATTAAATCAAGAGTTTAACTCTTTATTTTCCTAAAAATAAAGAGTTTTTCACCATAAAACCTTTGAAGAGGAGCTTGAATCTTCCATCAAATTCTCAAAAGGGGAGATTTTTAAGTCTCACCCCCTTTTTCTCCATGATCCAGCCAACAGAGAGGAGGAGGAAGGAGACCCATCTCCAAAAACCCCACTTCGGGAAAATCCAAGGCTAAAATAAATTCAGGGCTAAAGGGGAGAAAAAAGGGGTCCCCTTTGATCATCTCCAAAGATTTCTGGGAGTTCAACTCCATTTGTCAAAATCTTTTGGAGTTTAACTCCATAAATAAAATCCATTTAGGATTTTAACTTAATTCAAAATATTTTGGAGTTTAACTCCATAAATAAAACCCTTTCGGGAGTTTAACTCCTAATTCCGGCGCTAAACCCCTTCTTTCTGCAGGCGTCCAGTGCCCACGTGCCGGGCGCATGAGATGCTGGCGCCCACGCATCCTTAGGACTCTACTCACCCCTCGTTTCCCATACACTCCACACTCAAAACATGTCCCCTGTTAGAACCCCCATAAACTCTGCGAGGCCCCCGATATACCCAAAACCCTTCCAAAACACAACATACGAACACTGCACATTGAGTTCACATGACTAGTTGACCCGTCAATCCGAGGTTCCTTCGCTTCAAAGGCGAGGGGTAATTAATAGCAGCTTATTCTGCGGTTGCCGGAGATTCGGATCCCCACAATCAATAAACTCCGACCTACCCTGGGCATGGGGAATTTATAATGCGCCTGACAAGCGGCGCGTATTTCCCATCTCAATGGGGTGATGAAAAACACCCTACAATCGTCGATGGCCAAAATACCATTAACAGAAGCTTAAGATTCTCTAAAACTTAAGTTTCAAAAATAAAACAGAGATTAAAGCTCTAAGGGAGAAGCGCTTCACGTGATATCCATGTGAGCGCTAAAAAAAATTGAAGACTCGGCGTCACGTGCCATACAAGTGAGCATCTGAAAGTGAGCATCTCACATGCCATATGCATGACCGCCCAAGAGAGGTAAGAAATAGCATCTTGCGTGCCATCTACGTGAGCACTCAAACAAAAAACCGAAGACTCGGCGTCTCATGTGCCATACCCGTGAGTGTCTGAAAGTGAGCGCCTCACGTGCCATACGCGTGAGCGCTCAAGAGAAGCAAGCAACAACATCTCATGTGCCATCCACGTAAGTGCTCAAACAAAAAAAGAAGACTCAGCGTCTTACGTGCCATACACATGAGTGCCTAAGAGTGAGCGTTCCACATGATATACATATGAGCGCCCAAAAGAAGCAAACAGGCAGTGCCTCATGTTCCATACACGTGAGCGCCTGAGAGTGAGCGTCTCATGTGATGCACACGTGAACGCCCGAGACTCAGCGCCTCACATGATATCCACGTGAGCGCCAGAGACTCAGAGCTTCACGTGATATCCACGTGAGCGCTACGTGATTGAATGCTTGGCACTGCTGGGTGATATAAAAACCCAATTTTAGCCCCAAATTGGCTAAGTCTGTGAAGTTTAAGTATCTTTTTTGATTTTAAATCAACCGAGTCCATATGCTCATCAATGTTTAAGTTGATCTTAATCTAAAACGAGATTAACGATTCTTAATCATATTTTTTAATTTGATCTTAGTCCTATATATGACTAAAGATCCTTCTAACACATGCTCTTGATATCTAAGTCGATCTTAGTCATATATACGACTAAAGATCCTCAACTCATATTACCCAAGTTGGTCTTAGTCTCATATAAGACTAACGATCCTTAGATCCAACATGTTATCTTCCCTTATATATGGGATTTGGTTCAAGGGTACATCCTTCTACACCTCCGATATACGGCGTTGTAATTCCTCAGCGTCTTCAGGAAGGTGGCGGGTCCCAACAACCAAAGAGTCCTCCTTCTTCGTCCCAACTTCATGAAAGACATGAAATTTCATCAAGGCAGGGAATGTTTTAAACCTCATATCGATGCACACTTCATATTGATGTGCACCATATATAGATGCGCACCATTCCAACCACTACCACCTCAAGCATACATATATGTATATGTATACCTTTGGGGGAAATATAAATGCTTTCAAATTGGATCACACCCAAATATTGGGCGCATTCCCGTGTTACCATCATTCACTTTGTTGCGTAATATATGCACGTGCGCACAAGTTGAAAGATGGACCGCTATGTCCTTAAACCGGTATTCTGCTCTACGGGCCGTCTCCATATTGACTACCGTATACTATCCATGGGTTATTCATATGCGATCAAATGATCAGTTGAACCCATATACTCACTGTTACCTAAGTTGATCTTAGTCTCATATAAGACCGATGATCCTAATGATTCATATTATCTAAGTTGATTTTAGTCTTATACATGATTAACGATCCTTAGCCATATCTTCTAAGTCGATCTTAGTCTCATATATGAATAACGATCCTTAGATCAAACCCAAGTATCCCGTGAACTGATGGACCTCATTTATATGAGATATGCGTCCTAAATTTCAAACCCAAATCTAATATATACGGATTTGGATTAATCCACGTCTTACAGGCGACGACATATATTAGTTTCCGTATACAATCCAAGGGAAACCTAAAATAAACAGTATATATAACATGCCACGAAGTGATATCCATGGAGAAGGAGAAAGTTGTTATCACGTAGTGATAACGTAATTAACCGCAGAGGCTTGTGCCTGCAGGAAAAAGCGTCCCCACAATTAAAAACCCCTCACATATGAGGGGGGTCTGATAAGTCTGCTACAACGGTCGCATCCTTCCAAACCTTCGATATACGGTGCCATAATCAACTTGGTATCTTCGAAGAGGTTGACGGATATGCTCCATATAGCATATTCCCCCAAATTTAGGTAAGACGACCTATCCCGGTTCATCTCCATTTTCAGCAGTAAACAGGTTCTGGCACGTCCGGTGCGACCTTTTTCTCTTTCCATTCCACACTTTGTGTGCCGTGTTTTTCATGAAAAATATCGCGGTATATATGCCCAAGCCCTAAGGTTCCTAATGTCCTCCGTGTTTGGAGGCGAAGGTGGCTTGATTGTCGCTTGCTCTTGGGTAGTGGGATAATGAAGCTGGCGTTTCTTCTCTATGCAAAGATCAATAGCTCTCAACTGCACTCACTGCAACTCAAGCTTTGCCACATCCGGTAGAGTCATGTGTGGGCCTCTTGCAGCCTTAATTCTATGCATTCTGGATCTTCAAGAAATGAATGGGTTTTTCTCTGGGTCTATGCTCCCACCTCCTACCCTCGGTGACTCAATGCCGAAGGAGGAAATCCTGAATAAGTCTGTCTTCCACAGATTGGCTCCTCAAATTTCAGTTATGTCGAAAGTTCGGTCTTCAAACAACTGGCACCTGCCGAAGGCCAAGATCAACATAGGGGGCATAATAATCATGCTCTGAAAGAAAACAGGGGGCAAGCCCAGCGAGCTCCTAAGACTGAAGAAGCTCCGGTCGAAAGACATGATCGACGTCGATGTTGGCGTCAAATAAGATAAGCCGGTGCAGTCCTCTGTCCGGGCTGACTCCACCCACTCCAAATCTAATGGTGAATGTTGTTGTTCCAACCGGGAACAGTTTCGAACTGCTGTGAAGGGTCAGAAAAATTCTCCTACCACGGTATTGAAGAAGTATCCGCAGCCTATGGAGATCCAAGAAGAGCGAAAGACGGTTCTCTCCAAAGAGACTTTTCTTGTCTATATATAAGGTGTGGAAGGAGGTGAAGAACTCCATCGTTGTCCGCAGCTTTTCACCTAAGTTTAAACAAATGAAGCTTCAGCCAAACAACGACAACTGTTGGGTTTCCTATCTTTCTGACCGTCCACCGCGGCCATTGCAGAACGAAAAACTTTGACTTTTAAAAATCCGGCGCTAGAAAACACATCCTAGAATCTAACCATAAACCGAAACTAGCTATCTAAAGAGATATATCTACTGTGATAGGGGCTTATACCTAAAGATCCGTGTCCTTCAGGTCTTCACTCCTCTTCTAGAGCTCCTCGGGATCCTTGATCAACCATGCTAGATCGCCTTCTTGATCCTAGATGACCCACCTGAGAGTTCTTGATTCAAGCTTGGCTTCACAAATGAAGCAACTTAGTGACCTAGTTTGCTAGTCTAGGTTACTAAGAAGATGTAGTGATTTTAGTGGTAATTTTCTACCTCAAAACCCATGTTTCTCAACACATGAGAATGGTAGGGTTTTGAGTTGAAGATAAACTCATGAGGAAGAGAATGAGAGAGCTCTTAAAGATGAGAGAGAAGAACAAGTTGTTGGATATATGTATGCCCTGGAGGCCATTATATGATAGTGTATGTACTGATGTGTGTATGTGTGTGTGTGTGTGTATTCAGAGGACAGTCTTGCTCGACATGATAGTATGCTATCTGGTTGCTCTTTATCATATGTTCACTTAATCATGCTTTTACTCATTTGATACATATTGATAAAGCCCTTAGGATATTTGCTTGACTACTGGGATTATGATGTGGATCATACTAGTGGGACACCTGTAGTTTATAAGCATATCCTTGAAATGTTCCTAGTCATAGGTATATCGAGACAGGGCATCGATATTCCAGAGTAGACTAGCGTATACCATTCTTGTTCCATATGATGGGCGATTGATGATCCCATATCCATCTGGTGTGGTGACACCAAAGATTGTATACGGGTGCTCAGTGAGACTGGGTACACTGAACGGACTCGCCGAGAACTCCTATGTGGTATTATATCATACGTTGGATAGCGGTTCTCAGGTGACACTGATACAGGTTAGTCTGTAGACCCGAGATCGTCATAGAGTCTTGTGTGTCCTCCCACTGTACTTTGATCTCCACCCTACTACGGCTCTACTGAGTCGTACAAACAGGTGGATTTTGGGTACAGTCCCGAGGCACATGGAGGCGATGAGCGATAGGAGGGGTTTCGTCTCTCCCGGTATTGGGGGTTGATGTTGCGCTATGCACGATTGGCTATAACAGGAAGTCCCTAGCCAGGACTGCTGAGATATTACTGATAAGTGTTATCAGTAGTTTCTCGATCTGTTATAGACCATATACCAGCATGACTTATTGAGTTATTAGGGTCGACGTTACCATCCCTAGACTCGATATGCAACATATCTGACGAAGAGATCGGACTGTACAGTAAGTGTTGCCAGTTGGCTCGACGGGAGTTTTGACAGGTTCGCTTGTTCTTCTTCTGATCGCTCAATACCCGGGTGGCCGTTACGTTTAGCTGACCGCTTGCGGCTTGTAGGTGTTTGATGTGATCATCACCTACTGCCGGCGTATTGACAAGTCTCAGAGTCCCACACAGGAGTTTCCTGGCTCAGGCGAAACGATGTGATGTGCATATGAGATATGTGTGGGAGCTCGATTAAATACGTGTATTTGATACCGTGTTTTAATCGGGCGTTTTCTATTGGTCGGGTCGTATGAGATATGACCGGTTTATTAAATCAAGTGTTGATTTAATATTGACTTTTATCTCATTTAAATAAACCTTTTCTTTATGATGGATGCATGGATGTATATGTACATGTTGATGTGCATACATACATACATACATGCATTTGTATCATGGTTGATAATACAAGAAAGATGGCAATATAAGACTCATATGGAAAGTAAATATATTTATATATATTAGAATGAGGAAAAGAAAATGATATTAAATCATGGTTGACTATTCTTTACTTGACCTAGTTTGGAACCATGGTTTCATTTCACTTGTTATTTTTCTCTCATTCTAAAATATTTAGATATTTATTAACCATGGTTTGAGATGAAGATATTTATTCTTGATATTTATCTTTCTCTCATTATCTTTTATTATTATCTTTTCATCCAAAAGAAATGAGCTCAAGGTTGCCATCTTCTTCTTCCTCTCTCTAGCTCTCTCTTGAGATTTCTAAGTGAGTGAGGGTAAAAGAAAGAAAGGGTTTTTATGTGAGAACACAACCATATCATCATACTACACTTGTTTAGCCCATTGGTGTAGTTTGTTTGCTTCATCTTCATTGTGATCAAGTGGAACAAGGAGCTTTGAGCAAAGGTACTCCGGGTAGATCATCATGGACGTGGAAGAAGCTCGAGCTAGCCGGTTCAACCTCTAGAAGATCCAAGGAGTTGCAAAGGAGGTCTACAAAGGTTGTATTTCTCTCCACTTAGTTAGACACTTGCTAGTATATGATACTATAACTTGTTACCCTAATCATTCTAGTTCGATTCCTAGGTTAATTTGTTTAACACCTCATAAAATTTTAACATGGCATGTGTGATGGTTGCAAAACCCTAGGTGAGGTGCTAAAGAAACCCTACAGTGGTATCATAGCCAAACTAGAATTTTAAACGATGTTAGATATTACGAAACCGAAACAAATACGGAAAATACGATTTTCTGGAAACCCAAAATCTGCTCTCTGTCGAATTTTAAACGATCTGTAAAAAAATTTTAAACAACTGCAGAAGCTTATTTGAGACACCACTAGAGCACACAAGAAAAATGGGGACCATCCCTCAGATTTTGGCCGAGCACAAGGCCTAGAAATCCGAGGAGGCCGGCCTGAACAAGTCCTTTTTGCCCCGTTTTGCTTGTGTTCTCTGGTGTGTTGGTTTTGGGTTTTCAGGGATTGCTTGCTAAGCTCAATTTTTCATGTGATGACTATTGTGCTTAGGGGCTATTTCGTAGTGTTTCGTGGTCGTAAATTTAACATTGTATTGGTAACCTTGACGATGTTTAACGGTTCGAACAGATTTTCAAACCCCACATTATCACCCCCTCTGAAATTTTCAAGTGTTGTATTTTTCAAAGTTGATTGTATTGAATGATAGTGCAAGTATTCCTATGGACCCTCTAGAAGATTATAAACCTTAACTCGGTTCTATGTTCACGGAAACACGATCGAACCCTAGGGTTTGCCATAGTTCCATGGTACCATAGGTGAGGCATTGGTTAACCCTTCTACGGCTGGTCCATAAACACTGCGGCACATCTTTAGGGTACTTTCAACTTTGCTCAAGTGCTGAGCTCTCGGGGTAACTTGTGGGTGTTTGTTGATTGGATTGAATCGTTTAACATCGTCTTGATTCATGTGAATGTGATAATCGCAAGTGTTGTTGTTTTTCACTTTCTTTTCTGCGACCGTAAGTGTAGTATGTGGTTGTATCGCCGGTTTCGTTGCTATACATCAACGAAAATTGGGATACGCATACTTGCTTACGTTGATGACATATGATGTTATGTGTTGCTGAGATATGTTGTACAGGATCGTCGTGATTGAATGGCCGGGGGTTTTATGTGAGATGAGAGTTTTTTATTTTCATTCATGTAAAATTCAATTGTATGTAATATTCTTTTATTTGGGGCACTTCCGGATTGAGGATGATGTCACCATTGTTGTATATTATTTACATTTCCGCATTAGGATAGACCCAAGGAGGGGAGCACAAGTGACCAGGTTCTAGGGTTCAGTGGGAGGCCATCTCGAGGAGTCGAGACGGGGTCTCCTAAACTCTAGAATTGGTAGGGTCACTTGCCGCTCTCGTAAGGGTCTTGGGATGTGGGCTTGGCCATTCATCGCGACCGTGGAATCCGTATTTTCTATTGATGGCTAAATACTAAATACGAACCTCCTAGATATCCTATATTTTCATATATGCTTCTGCTGTGTTTGTTCTGTGATGTGATCACTTTACATGTTGAGACGAATGGTATTATATATATGATATATAATAAACGTTGCTTATGTTTTACATCCGCGCTAGTCCCGCCCCGCTATGGCGTTAGTTAAGTAACCTAACGGTGCATAACGGGACACCGTGACGAATGCGAATGGCATAAGCGTACGTTCTATTTTCGTTTCTTTTCTGTGATGGCTTTAGGAATTAAATGATGGGACTACATTAATGAGATTAATGTAAAGAAAAATGAACCTAAAAAGATGTTGTAGAATCGGATTTACCCACTCGGCTTTTTATGAAAAAGAAAGTTTTCAAAGTGCGGAGCTTAAGCCACTCCTTTTAAAACCATTGAATTCTACAACGATATCAAGTTCAAAGCGTTAAAAGTTTTCTTAAAAACTATCTGCAACCCTCCGTCATTTTAGGAAGTAGAGTACTTAGTATTCGTGCTGCGTATTTTGACTATAGTTAAGGCGCAGTGTACGGTAGCTAAGTGATGTCTTCCTACACCGCATATAATGCGGATTAGTTAGGACATTCATATGATTATGTTGACTATAGTTAAGGGTCATGTGGATGGATCTAGTTAATAAGAACTTGACTAGTACTTATGATATGTTGACCATAGTTAAGGTCATGAGTGCTAGGGGTAAAAACCATATCGGGAGTTTCAAGAGTTGAAATTTGCAATGAGATTGCATACCTTCTATATGATAATAGAATCCCGATCTCACTGTGAGCAAGAGTTGCTCCCAGGAAAGTTTTGCACTCTACAATTAGCTAACCCATTAGGTGTCTAGAAAGGTGTCAACGGGGCTACGCCTTTGGGAAAACGAGGTTTATTCTAATTAGGTCTGTGCGACAACATGGGGAACCTCCCTCAAAGTACCGGCACTGGCCTGGCTAAACGGTTAGAGAAGTTGTAGAATATAATTAATTCTGGCTAGTTTTCCTTTTAAAGGTTTTAAGGAAAATTTGATAAAAGCAGTGGGAGACGTCGATTAGACAAGATAATAACCAATCTGATTTTTGCAAGAGCTTTCGCTGAGTGTATTCTTTTCTCTCTCTTAATGGCAGATACCTATGACAGGCCTTAAGCTTCTACTAGATAAAAACAAGCTAACCGGACCCAACTATAAAGACTGGCTGAGGAACATTAACATTGATCTCACATATGATAAAGTATCATATATCCTCAATGCCAAAGCCCCGCCCGTCCCAGGCCCTAAATCTTCTACTGCGGATAAGGAAATCCGCAAAATGTGGGATATTGAATGTGCTACTGCCAAATGCCTCGCGCTTGCATCGATGGACAATACACATCAAAAGCAACACGAGCAGATGGATGTTCAATCTATCTTTCTCCATACAAAGGAACTGTATGGGGAGCAATCTCGGATCCAGAGATACGAAGCATCTCGAAAGTTGTTTCAGATGCGGATGGCTCAAGGCACACCAGTAGGCGATCACGTTTTGAAGATGATAGCTCTTATAGAAGAGCTTGAGGATCTCGGATGGACAATGGATAACGAACAGTATACTGATATTGTTCTACAGTCTCTTCCCTCCGCCTTTGCTCCATTCATAGTGAACTTCAACATGCATGACATGGAGAAATCACTACCCGAACTTCTCAATATGTTGAGAAGTGCGGAGAGCACACTGAAAGCGAAGTCCCCCTCTATGCTTGTTGGACATTCTTCCTCTTCCATCCCAAAAGCCAAGGCCAAGGGAAAGAATAAGAAGAAATTCACCAAACCGAGAGGAGGAATAAGGAAGGCGAAAGGGAAAGACAAATCCAAAGCCGCGGAGTCGGGGAAGGGAGAATGTTTTCACTGCAAGAAGACGGGGCACTGGAAGCAGAACTGTACAGAGTACCTTGAACTCAAGAAAAAGAAGCATGGTGATGCTTCAGCTTCAGGTGTGTTCGTGATTGAAAACTGTTTTTCTATTAACTCTGTTTCCTGGGTATTAGATACCGGTTCGGGTTCTCATATTTGCAATTCTGTGCAGGCGTTGAGAAATAGCAGAGTTTTGAAGACAGGTGATCATACTCTCCAGGATGAAAATGGTTCCAATGTACATGCAGTTTCAGTGGGAGAGTATCACCTAGGGTTGCCGTCGGGTTGTATATTGATTTTGAACCCATGTTATTTTGTACCAAGTATGCTTTATAATATTATATCCGTTTCTTTGTTAGACAATGAAGGATATCATTTTGTTGTGCAACACAATGTTATGAACATTAGACTTAATCAAGAGTTGATTGGTTGTGGTACACTTAATAACGGGATATACGTCCTTAATCAACACACGGTTTTCAACATTCAACACACAAGTAAAAGAAAATTTTCAGATAGAAATGAAGCTTTTCTTTGGCGTTGAAGTCGCATCAACAGATAATTCTTCATTTTGAGTTGAACTAATGAACACTCTGAATCATTGCTATTCATTTAGTTCTTCCGATCGAAGCCCAAACCCGTCCTAGCGTGTCGGAGTTGCCAAGATAGATCCTGTACTTGCCCGACGAACCGCTAGACTTGGTCATATTAATGAAACAAGACTAAACAACCTTCATAAAGATGGATATTTAAATTCTTTTGAGTATAAATCTTATGCGACTTGTCAGTCTTGTATCAAAGGTAAAATGACCAAAACTCCGTTTACTGGACACGGAGAAAGAGCTACTGAGCTCTTAGGCCTCATACATAGTGATGTATGTGGGCCAATATCTACACATGCAAGAGGCGGTTTTTCTTACTTCATAACTTTTACTGATGATTTCTCAAGATTCGGTCATGTGTTTTTGATAAAGCATAAGTCTTAAGCTTTTGAGAAATTCAAGGAGTACAAACTTGAAGTAGAAAACCAAACAGGAATGAGAATCAAGATATTTCGATCAGATCGAGGTGGAGAGTACTTAAGTACTGAGTTCTTAGACTTCCTAAAAGAGAATAGGATTCTCTCTCAGCTCACTCCCCCTTACACACCACAGCACAATGGTGTGTCAGAGCGGCGAAATCGTACCCTATTAGATATGGTACGATCTATGATGAGTGATTCTGAGTTACCCCTCTCCTTTTGGGGGCATGCATTGGAGACTGCAGCTTTTTTATTGAACAAAGTTCCAACCAAGACTGTGTCTACCACTCCATATAAGATATGGCATGGGAAGAGACCATCTCTTAAACGAGTTAAGATTTGGGGTTGTCCGGCTTTTGTCAAAAAGCAGAATCCAGAAAAACTCGAGACACGATCGGTCAAATGTAGATTTGTGGGATATCCAAAACATTCGTTTGGGTATCTATTCTACTACAAGGAGGAACAAAAGGTATTTGTTTCTCAGTATGCCACATTTTTAGAAAATGAGATTTTTCCAAATGATGCTGATGGCAATGTGGTAGATCTAGAAGAGGTTCTAGAGACACAAGTTACAAATGACGACTTGGTTGAACCTGAAGTTGCAACAGAATCTTATGAACCTCAGCCACTCCGTAGATCTGGTAGGACTTCTCGTCCACCGGAGAGATACTACGGTTTTCTCATTGATGGTGATAGAGAAGACTGCATCATGGATGATGATGACCCTGCCAGTTTTCAGCAAGCTATCACGAGTGGTGACTCTGTGAAGTGGCTGGATGCCATGAGATCCGAAATGGAGTCCATGTACACTAACAAAGTATGGACTTTGGAGGATGTACCCTCTGGGATAAAACCTGTAGGCTGCAAATGGATCTTTAAACGAAATATCGGTGTAGATGGACAGGTGGAGACCTATAAGGAAAATTTGGTAGCGAAAGGTTTTCGTCAAAGACCAGGTTTAGACTATGATGAGACTTTCTCTCCGGTAGCCATGCTTAAATCCATTCGGATCCTACTTGCTATTGCTGCTTACTACGACTATGAAATCTGGCAGATGGACATTAAAACCGCATTTCTAAATGGTGATTTAAATGAATGCGTTTATATGGATCGGCCAGAGGGCTTCATTGACAGTGGGAGCAGCGGGAAAGCATGTAAGTTGCTTAAATCCATTTATGGATTAAAGCAGGCATCACGGAGTTGGAACATCTATTTTGATGATGTTATCAAAGAGTTTGATTTCATCAAAAATCCAGATAAACCTTGTGTTTATAAGAAGACTGTAGGGAGAACTGTCGCATTCCTCGTATTGTACATGGATGACATTCTTCTGATAGGAAATGACATTCCTATGCTACAGTCGGTCAAATCATTCTTATCACAAAGGTTCTCCATGAAGGACTTCGGTGATGCCATGTACATATTGGGCATACGGATCTATAGGGATAGATCCAAACGGTTATTGGGATTGTCCCAAACCAAGTACATCAATACCATCCTAAAGAGGTTTAGTATGGAAGACTCCAAGCGGGGTGCCTTACCCGCTTGCCACGGAGTCACTCTCTCCAAGGACGATTGCCCAAAGTCTGATGAAGAGAGAGCTCGCATGAGCATTATTCCCTATGCTTCGGCCATAGGATCAATAATGTATGCGATGTTGTGTACACGCCCTGATTTAGCTTATGCACTGAGTGTAGTAAGCAGGTATCAGTCAAACCCATGGGAGAATCACTGGACTGCTGTGAAGAACATTCTTAAGTACTTGCGAAGGACTAAAGAATTGTTCTTGGTGTGTGGTGACGGGGATCTCCAAATGGAGGCCTTTACCGATTTGAGCTTCCAGAGTGATAAGGATGACAGCAAATCTATATCAGGGTTTGCATTTACCCTCAATGGAGGGACGGTAAGTTGGATGAGTTCCAAACAGGATACCGTTGCAGACTCTACGATGGAAGCTGAGTACATTACTGCAAATGATGCTGCCAAGGAAGCCGTCTGGATGAGGAAGTTCATCTCGGAGCTAGGAGTAGTTCCAACCATTATTGATCCAATATCTTTGTATTGTGACAATAATGGGGCTATGGCGTTGGCCAAAGAGCCCAGGTCCCATCAGAAGTCCAGACACATCCTGAGGCGATATCATTTGATCCGGGAGATAGTTGATCGCCATGAGATCGAGATTAAGAGAGTAAATACAAAGGACAACACTGCGGATCCATTCACCAAGGCCCTCCCTCAGCTGCAGCATGAGCGACTTTTTGAGATGTTGGGTATGAGATACGCCAATAATTGGCCTTAGTGCAAGTGGGAGATTGTTGGATATATGTATGCCCTAGATGCCATTATATGATAGTGTATGTACTGATGTGTGTATATATATATATAGATATTCAGAGGACAGTCTTGCTCGACATGATAGTATGCTATCTGGTTGCTCTTTATCATATGTTCACTTGATCATGCTTTTACTCATTTGATACATGTTGATAAAGCCCTTAGGATATTTGCTTGACTACTGGGATTATGATGTGGATCATACTAGTGGGACACCTGTAGTTTATAAGCATATCCTTGAAATGTTCCTAGTCGTAGTATATCGAGATAGGGCATCGATAGTCCAGAGTAGACTAGCGTATACCATTCTTGTTCCATATGATGGGCGATGGATGATCCTATATCCATCTGGTGTGGTGACACCAAAGATTGTATACGGGTGCTCAGTGAGACTGGGTACACTGAACGGACTCGCCGAGAACTCCTATGTGGTATTATATCATACGTCAGATAGTGGTTCTCAGGTGACACTGATACAGGTTAGTCTGTAGACCCGAGATCGTCATAGAGTCTTGTGTGTCCTCCCACTGTACTTTGATCTCCACCCTACTACGGCTCTACTGAGTCGTACAAATAGGTGGATTTTGGGTACAGTCCCGAGGCACATGGAGGCAATGAGCGATAGGAGGGGTTTCGTCTCTCCCGGTATTGGGGGTTGATGTTGCGCTATGCACGATTGGCTATAACAGGAAGTCCCTGGCCAGGGCTGCTGAGATATTACTGATAAGTGTTATCAGTAGTTTCTCGATCTGTTGTAGACCATATACCGGCATGACTTATTGAGTTATTGGGGTCGACGTTACCATCCCTAGACTTGATATGCAACATATCTGACGAAGAGATCGGACTGTACGGTAAGTATTTCCAGTTGGCTTGACGGGAGTTTTGACAGGTTCGCTTGTTCTTCTTCTGATCGCACAATACCCGGGCGGCCGTTACGTTTAGCTGACCGCTTGCGGCTTGTAGGTGTTTGATGTGATCATCACCTACTGCCGGCGTATTGACGAGTCTTAGAGTCCCACACAGAAGTTTCCTGGCTCAGGCGAAATGATGTGTTGTGCATATGAGATATGTGCGGGAGCTCGATTAAATACTTGTATTTGATACCGTGTTTTATTCGGGCGTTTTCTATTGGTCGGGTCGTATGACATATGACCGGTTTATTAAATCAAGTGTTGATTTAATATTGACTTTTATCTCTTTTAAATAAACCTTTTCTTTATGATGGATGCATAGATGTATATGTACATATTGATGTGCATACACACATACATATATGCATTTGTATCATAGTTGATGATACAAGAAAGATGGCAATATAAGACTCATATGGAAAGTAAATATCTTTATATATATTAGAATGAGAAAAAGAAAATGATATTAAATCATGGTTGACTATTCTTTACTTGACCTAATTTGGAACTGTGGTTTTATTTCACTTGTTATTTTTCTCAAATTCTAAAATATCTAGATATTTATTAACCATGGTTTGAGATGAAGATATTTATTCTTGATATTTATCTTTCTCTCATTATCTTTTCATCCAAAAGAAATGAGCTCAAGGTTGCCATCTTCTTCTTCCTCTCTCTAGCCCTCTCTTGAGATTTCTAAGTGAGTGAGGGTAAAAGAAAGAAAGGGTTTTTATGTGAGAACACAACCATATCATCATACTACACTTGTTTAGCCCATTGGTGTAGTTTGTTTGCTTCATCTTCATTGTAATTAAGTGGAGCAAGGAGCTTTGAGCAAAGGTACTCCGGGTGGATCATCGTGGACGTGGAAGAAGCTCGAGCTAGCCGGTTCAACCTCTAGGAGATCCGAGTTGCAAAGGAGGTCTACAACGGTTGTATTTCTCCCCACTTAGTGTTAGACACTTGCTAGTATATGATACTAGAACTTGTTACCCTAATCATTCTAGTTCGATTCCTAGGTTAGTTTGTTTAACACCTCATAAAACTTTAATATGGCATGTGTGATGCTTGCAAAACCCTAGGTGAGGTGCTAAAGAAACCCTACACAAGTGTAGAATCAGCAAGTGAAGAATGGCTAATTCTTTTACCCAATTCAAGCATGCATTATTTTTCCATAGAAAAATGCAATCATGCTTGAATAGTAAAGGCAAATGAATAAACAAAAGAATTAGCCATGCTTCATCTCATACGTCAAATATCTCTATTCCTCCACCTTATTATCTATTTTCAACAAAGTAGAAAAATACAGGATGAGGTGTCATCTTCTAGAAGGTATTTTGTATAAATACAAAATACTTTCTACTGTATATACATAACCGTATTCATACTAAAAATACGAATACCCAAGAGATAGAATAATACCACTAAAATAATACTAGTATTAAATCAATATCTGATTTAATGAATTGGCTTAATCATAAGCCCGCCAGTACTATTAACCGTCCGATCAAAAATCCAGATAATACTAGAATATACATATCAAAATATATACACGTAAATCATTAAATTAATACTTGATTTAATAATCCGGCGTAATCCTAAGCCGGCTAGTATTAGCATTCGATCGAAACCCTCGTATAAACATACAGCCACCACATCGTTTCACCTGAATCAGAGAAAACCTCTGTGTGTGACTCTAAAGACTCGAAAGTACGCTGGCAGTTGGTTTAACCACAAGTACGTCAACGGCACTAGCTGTACGTAACGGCTACCCAGGTACCTGTCGAAAAGAAGGCCGACGAGCAAGCTCATCCGGACCCCTACCGAACCTATCCATGACAATCTCCGTACAATCCGGTCTCTTCGTCTAAGAGTATCGCATACCGGGTCTAGGGAGTGGTAAACGTCAGAACCCTACTAATCCGATAAGTCGTGTCGATTTAGCTCAGGACAAATACGAGAAACTACTTATCTAACCATCAGTAGTTCTCAACTGCCTTGGCCAAGGTTTTATGGTTCTAACCAACCGGACACAGTGCGATATCGACTCCCAATACCGAGAGAGACGAATCCCTGACAATCACTCACTACCTCCATATGGCTCAGGACTGCACCCAACCAAAACCTGTTTGTACGACTCAGTAGAGCCGTGGTAGGGTAATGATCAAAGCACAGTGGGAACTCACATGAGACAAATGATGATCTCAAGTCCCAAGACTAACTTGTACTCATGTCACCTGAGAACCGCTATCTGACGATAGGTATAATACCATTTAGAGGTTCTGAGCGAGTCCATCCAGTGTACTCACCCCCGGTGAGCATCTGTATACAATCTTAGGTGATCACACTAATAGTTGTGGGACCAACTACCACCCTTCGTCGGGATCTAGAAACGTATACACAAGTCTACTCTGAAGTATCAATGCCCGATCTCGATACTCCTGCGATTTGGTACTTTTGAGGATGCGCTTATAGACTACCCAACTCCCACAAGTATGATCGCCATCATAATGCTGGTAGTCAAGCAAGATCCTACGGGCTTTATCAGCATATAACCGCCATATGTTATATCGAGTATAACATATGCATATGTTAAGATAAAGTCAAACCATAATGGTATATTACTGTATCGAGTCTTTATCAATATGTGCAAGCAATATAAAGTATCAATAGAAAGAAATACACATATCAGGATAAAGACAACTCAAATAATATACTATATACTACTGAGCAAGATTGTCCTGTACATACATATCCCTAGTATCCTATAGAATATAGGCCTCTAGAGCATACATATCCAACAATCTCCCACTTGCACGAAGGCCTGTAATTGGTATACCGAATACCCAACATCTGCTCTAAGGTCAGTTTTTGGTGTACCGCATACCCAACATCTCAAAATGCCGCTTGAACTGCGCTTAAGGGGAGCCTTGGTAAATGGATCCACCGTATTGTCGTTCGTATATACTCTCCGGAACACGATCTCCCGGCAATCTACGATCTCCCTGATCAGGTGATACCGCCTGGACTTCTGATAGGACCGTGGTTCCTTCGCTAAACCTATAGCCCCATTATTATCGCAATACAATGGTATCGGATCAACAATGGAAGGAACCACCTCATGTTCAGTAATGAACTTCTTCATCCGGACCGCTTCTTTTGTGGCATCGTTTGCAGCAATGTATTCAGCCTCCATCTTTGAGTCTGCGACGATGTCCTGTTTGGAGCTTTTCCAACACACCACCCCTCCATTGAGAGAAACACAAAACCCGAGACAGACTTGCTATCATCCTTATCACTCTGGAAGCTTGAGTCGGTAAAAGACTCGACCTTAAGGTCTCCATTACCGTATACCAAGAATATCTCCTTAGTCATTCTCAGATACTTGAGAATGTTCTTCACAGCTATTCAATGATTCTCACCCGGGTTCGACTGATACCGACTCACCGCGCTAAGCGCATATGCTACATCTGGTCTGGTACACAGCATCGCATACATTATAGATCCTACCGCCGAAGCGTAGGGTATAGTGCTCATGCGAACCCTCTCCTCATCAGTCTTAGGAGACATCTTTTTGGAGAGCGTGATTCCGTGCAATACAGGTATATTACCGCGCTTGGAATCATCCATACTAAATCTCTTTAGTATGGTCACTATGTACCTGGACCGTGAAAATTCCAACAATCTCTTGGATCTATCTCTATAGATCTTAATCCCCAGAATGTAGGAGGCATAACCCAAGTCTTTCATGGAGAACTTTTTTTACAAGAATAGCTTGACCAATTGCAGCATAGGAATGTCATTTCCTATCAAGAGAATGTCATCCACGTACAGGACGAGAAATACAACAGTTCTCCATACAATCTTCTTGTAAATACATGGTTCATCTTTGTTTTTGATGAAGTCAAATCTCTTGATTGTTTCATCAAAACAGATGTTCCAGCTTCACGATACCTGCTTTAATCCATAAATGGATTTAAGCAACTTGCACACCTTCCCGCTGCTCCCACTGTTTACGAATCCCTCCGGATGATCCATATAAAATGCAATGTTCTAAACTTCCATTTAGAAAGGCCGTTTTTACGTCCATCTGCCAGATATCGTAGTCATGGTAGGCAGCAATGGCATGTAGGATCCGAATGGATTTTAGCATATCCAAGGGAGAAAAGGTTTCGTCATAGTCCATTCCTGGTTTTTGACGAAAACCTTTTGCAACAAGTTTAACCTTATAGGTTTCCACCTGTCCATCTGCACCAATTTTCTTTTTGAAGATCCACTTGCATCCAACGGGTTTTACCCCAGGAGGAGTAACATCCAAAGTCCAAACTTTGTTAGTGTACATAGACTCCATTTCGAATTTCATAGCATCAAACCATTTTACAGAGTCCCTACTGTTAATGGCCTGCTTATAACTAGTAGGATCATCTTCTTCCAAGATGCAATCCTCTTGATCCCCATCTATGAGAAAACCGTTGTAACATTTCCAAAATAATAAAATATTATTTTTAGGAATTTTTATGATTTAATATTATTTTATTGATTATTTTAATATTAAATTAATATTTAAATGCAAATAAATGGAGAAAAATTATGGAAAATTCTAAAATAGGGTAAATTAGTGAATTATGACATTTTTAAGTTTTTGTGATTAGTTTGACACTAATTTAGTGCTAATCGCGATTAAAATCGCTAATCGGCTTTTTTGGCAATTTTGTGCAAAACTTGCACATATCACTTTTTTCTACACTTGTGCATTTTTTTAGCCATGATTTATCATTTGGGTTCACTATTCTTGTGAGAAGGTTTATGGTTTAAAAAGAAAAGAAAAGAGAAAGGAATTTTATATTAGGTATGGGTGAGAGAGAGAGAGAGGGGTTGCTTTGACTTGGCTTCAACCACCATTCCTTCACCATTTCCCTCTCCATTTCTTGAGCTGCTGCTGCTCCCTTCTTCCTCTTCCTCCTTCTTCAATCCCCCAAGATTTACACCTCTAAAACTATCTCAAAACCCTTGCCTCATTTCACAAAACATGCACACAAGCTCAAGATCTATGCTATGGACCAAGAAAGGAGGTGTTTTGGTGCTGTTGAGGATTCATGAGTCTCTATTGAGGTATTTCCTTCACTTAAAGGGTTGTAATTCATGTGCTTAAGCTATAATTCAAGTTTCATATCGATATCGTGTGATTTTGTGCACTTTGGACAAACTAGAGAGGATAAGGGGAAAGTTGAGTTGTGACTTTGCAATTGAGCTTAGAAGGTGACCTTAGACCCTATATGGACTAGAAAACCAGAACAATCCCACTGGAAAACTAAAAATACGGAATTACGGGACTTCCATGTCGGTTTTTGTGAACCTGGAACTTGCAGGAAAATCTGGAGCACACTGAGACCTTTTTAGGAAAAAGTAGCAACACCAGAGACCTAATTGAGACTGTAGGAGGCAACCCTAACCAGACGAGCCCCCAATTCCATGCTTTGGCCGGCCAGGCCGGCCAAACAGTGCATGTGGCCGGCCAAGTTGTGGTGGTTTGCCTCGGGGTTGGTCCAGTATCTTATATATACCCTGCATAGCACCCTAGAGTTGTTTATTTGACCTGTTTTGGCCTGAGAAGAAATCTGGGAGCATTTTCTCATGTTGCAGCTTTGAAATGTGAATTGGTTTTGCGTATTTTGATTTGGTGATTTTGTTATTTGTGTGTTATCTCGATCGTGTGACGTTTGTACGTCTATATCGAGTGATTCCGGGTTGTTTTGCGAAGGCTAGCCGTAGGTTCTAACCTATAAGCCTTTTCGCGTATCGTATTGGTTTTAGCGTATCGTTTCAAGTGTTGATTTGGTTTTGATGCGATGCGATACGTGTGATATGTGTAGGTACACCGCGACGATCCGAGGCGATGCGGAAGAGGACGGTGATATCGACACCGACACGCAGGATACAGGTGAGTAGATTTATATCTACGGGGAGAAGTCGGGTGGATGGCGTATAGCACCCCCGCAGTCCGTGGTGTTGTATACGAATACGTATACACACGTATATTATTATGTGTGGTTAGGATTATTGATAATGATATTCTTGATGCTCAGATTATATCGGTGTAGTATAGTGCGAACCTTAGAGTAGCGATTGCACTTATACCTACACTTACACATATACCTACACACATACTTGCACTCATTCTTTCATATGTAGGTGTGTATATCTACACATGGGTATGGGACTATGTGTTTATATACGGGATTTGTGATGATACTTGATGTGAGGCCGTGAGATCGGCGGTGTGACACAGTCGCCTTTTGAGGTGCGATATGATAGTTTAGCGGGCCTTTGGACATGTGCTTTACCCGCATTCATACTTGAGGATATCTTACGATATGGTATTGAGGCGAGATCACCGACTATCATATCTATACTTATATATATTGACTCAGATTTGGTGGTTTCATACCCCTCCTGTCTAGATTTCTCAGTAGACATTGGACTAGACCGAGTCATACCTTTTTCAAAACTAACGAATCGGGAATATTTTAAAGATAAGAAAAAAAGGGTAATACGGATATTTTCAAATGATGCATCTTTTCTTAAAACACCGTAGCCTTACTTTACCAAAAGCCCTGATTCGTCTTATTTCAAAAGGCAAGGTTACATGACATACCTATTGGGACAGGTTCTGTGCTGTAGCGATGATCATTGTTTCCGCATTATTCCTGCTATCCGCATTGCATCGCTTGTATTGTTGTGATATTCAGTCATGCTGCTAGGACACCAGCACCATTATCGATGATGCATATGTTCCACGTACACTTGTTGCCGGCTCACACACTCATCATCGATAATTGCCATGTCACTACACTGCAAGTACTATTGCATTCAGTATATGATCCTTACATGACATGATGATGTACATACCTTCCTTTACATGTGGCATACTTCATGCTTGATTATACGCATTGAGATATGTGGTTTCTATGATTATTTCTGGATTTGGGAACCGAGGATGTTTTAAAAAGAGAATATATCATTACTTTAAAACCCGGTTCCCTTGATATGATATTTCAGTGCGTCCACCATGTGTTTTCTCGGTGCTGAGAGCGACATGTGACACCCGAATCGAAGGCGCGGATGAGCCGATTGCGGGTACATGGTGGACCCGGTATGGTTCCCCTCGGCGAGATGATCGATGGGTTATGCCGATTGAGCCTGGAGGCGGGCGAGTACCTACCGGTGATTGTATTTGAGCTCGGCGGATATCCGGGGGATACCGCCTGGAGCCGAGAGATGGGCGTACTGCCGGGGGCCGCGGGCCGATCCGGACTGACGGAGCCCGATATATGAGGATTTACGTGCCGATGCTGGGCACGGTTTTCATGATGTTTTCGGTGTCGATGCTGGGCACCCTGGTTCCATGATTTGATGTGTCGCGAGGGACACGTGTGGTTATATCCTCATATTATATTTCCATGCACAGGCTTGTGATATTTACTTGCATGATGTTTATCGTCAGTGGGTGACGAGTGGACGGGATCCACGTATGTGCAGATGTGATTACAGTGGTTATACCTCATATTCTTGACATGCTATTACCTGAGGCACTAGCACGAGCACTTGGCATTACACTCATGTATAGAGATTACATTGCCAGTTAGCATGTTTCAGCCTTGTTCATATTGAGGTTTATTTATATCTGATCGTATTGACCTAGGATGGGTCATGCATTCGATTCCTGCTTGTAGATATCTTTCTATTCACGAGTTGGCAACTCACCCCCGTTGTGCCCCAGTTCTTGCAGGTTTTGCCGTACAGATACCATAGCGGCGTTTCCGGCACATTGCTTCATATGGGTGACTTGCTTGGTTAGGTGGGTTCTTTGTATCAGAACCGCCATTGTTCATGTATTATTATTGTATCTAGAATTGTCCATCAACCAAAACTTGTATATTCTTTCAGACTTAGACCAGTGTTGTATTATTTCGACCTTAGAGTCGCGCTAGTAGTATTGCGGTTTTCTTATTGCTTTTGAGCTTTCTTTTGGATTTGATCCTCGCCACTTGGCGTTGTATATTAGCATATCATTGTGTGGTTGTGACCGTCGTTTGACGAAGAGCTAGCTCCCGCTTGGGGATGCCTTTATCATTGCATATATATATTGTTATCCTTGTTGTACCCCATTCGGGGCCAGTTTTACAAAAGAAACTCTGCCGAAATTTTTAGAAAAGACTGTACTGTTTTTAAAATGCACATTCGGCTTAGTTATTTAAAAACCTTGATTTCAAACATGTTTTCTTCACTTCTTTAAACCAGTTTCCTTACTTATTCTTAAAAAAATGGTTTTAGATTTCTGGGCTTTTGGCTTACTTGGATCAGATGGGGTCCTATAGACTTCATATGGTTCAAGTGCCAGTCACGTGCTCTTTCGGGTCGTGACAAAGTTGGTATCAAAGCGCTAGGTTGACCTTGGTTCGAGTCTAAGTTTGACTATGTGGAGCCTAGGGAGTTATTTATATACGGAACTTAGGCTTGACCTTACGGAACTTAGACTTGGTCGAGGGGGTATTCGACCCGAACTTTCGTCGTATTAGGATGACCCTTGGTTGATGGATTAGGTGACTAAAGTAGAGTGACGTACCGTTGGTATGTTCCGCGGCATACTTACGACACGCCACTCCGCTTAAGGAGCCTTAGGAGGTACATACTTTCGAGATTAGTGGTTCTCTTCATATCCAGGATTATACATCCATTTGAGATCCCCGATTCTATTAGTGTCATGATCATACCCTCATTGATGCTGTTCCTTCCTATGATCATGTATCCACTCTGGATCTGTTGTTTCCTTTCTTCCCGTTGATGTGCTCTCTTTGATACTCGATCAAGATTCCTGTCACCATGTTTGAGCGCAGTTTGGGCTGCTGCTAGGGTTACGGCCGGTGTGAGCTCGTTTGGTACGAGGGCCGACCATTGTGTTTTCTGGTGACATGGGAACGTCTCGAGTTCGTGTTGGTGATTGTGACCTCTAGTGGAGGCGAGTGCTTGGATTTGCACCGGATGATCGGGCCATTGTTAGAGCTGCCAGTTGAGAGAGAGCTGTTGATGTACAGCATACCTCAGAGATTGTGATGTCGCCTATCGTGCAGACAGATGCGCCAGCTGTTGCTGAGATTGACAGGATGTTGCTTTCGGAGCTTACGAGCTGAGGTTGCCGGAGCTTTCAGGCAGATATGCGACAGATGATAGCTAGTCTACCCGATTTGAGAGACGAAGGTGATTCGTCCGATTCTGCGCCAGAGCGGGCCCAGTGAGTTGAAGATTTCCAGTGTGGAGAGTCTTACTCAGATCTAGAGCAGACCGATTCAGAGATGACCGCCAATGTGTTGCCTTTCCTGGAGGATTGAGGCATTGTTCGGCGTACAGGCGTATGAGCCAGTTGCTGCTGCAAATGATGAGATATCGCCCAGATGATTGGAGCTACTGCAGCATGAGCATATTCTTGAGATATGATGGTGAGTCGCTAGTCACCGAGGATGAATGACTAGGACGTGTGGTGAGTTCGCTTACCCCGATGCGAGACCATCAGGTGGATTGATTCCAGCTAGAGACGACTTCACGCAGATTCGTTGAGAGTCGATTGAGACGATCGAATGTCAGGAACCTATTTTCCAAGTTTAAAGTATACGGAAAGACATGCAGGTGATTCTATGGACCCTCTAGAAGAATGAAACCCTAACTCGACTTAATGACCGTGTGAAAGCCTTTGAACCTTCGGGTTTGCGGCGGTTCCTCGGCGCCATTAGTGAGGCTTGGGTTTGCCCTTCTACGGCTGGACCACCGACGTTGTGGCATGTACTCGATACTATTAAACTGTACCCGAGATGTGAGCTCTTGGGGGACTATGAGGTTCTGACGAGACGATCGGATGGTTCGACATCTTTCGGACATTGTGATGGGACACTGCTTGGGAGACTCCAGATGCGAGCATAGCCGTCGGAGCGCAGTTCGTGTAGCCACGATGAGTTGAGTCCGAACCAGTCGATTTTTGAGCGAGGTGGAGTGAAGAGTTCGCACGAGATTTCGATGAGATGACGTTCTACTCCGCTGACATCAGAGATGTGACGTGCACGCTGAGGACGTGTTCGGCTAGATATCTTCTACTGAGTGAGGAAGATACCGAGTTGTGATTTCGAGTCCGCGTGAGGGACTTCGGATGGACGTAGCGAGGACATTGCAGTGCGCAGATAGAGATGCGATGTCGAAAGGGACGACGATGCAGACGAGCGGAACCAGAGGTTCGTGCGAGGCGCTGTTGAGCTGTCATTACTTTTCGTCGAGACCCGAGGCCTGATATGCTTACAGAGGCGCTGGGATGCGACCAATTCCCGAAGAATTGCTGTGCTGAGTACACAGATGTCCGTTGGACGAGAAGAGACTATGTGAGAGTACCAACCTCCGTACAGATCGGCATAGGCAAGATCGGCAGAGACTTTGAGCAGGATTCCTTCCAGGACACCGCGGCAGTGATGTTCGCACCCAGGATCAGACATGTGATGTGCATTCAGAGAGCCGGAGGCCGATGCCAGTGACATATGGCTTTACGAACGGTCGTGAGGATTGACCGAGAGGTGACAAAGAAGTGCCAGAACGGAATCGTTCCTGTCAGCACTCCTGACCGGGCCGATGAGCCGATGGATTGCAAGATTGGTAATCTACAGGAAGGATCAGGAACCAGAGGCAGAGGACGCCAGCCGCGAACGAGAGGCAAGTGGAGATCTTGCACCGCGAGAGTTTGATGTACCGGCACCTTCTCGACTTCGAGGCAGGATATACCGATGACAGTATTTATGATTTGTGATTTTGTGATTGATTATCACGTATCTGTCAGTTTGGGTTTTCGGTATTTTGGTGATCTATTTGCATGATTGGTTTGTATGGCTGAGTTCTACGATTTCTGTTTTCGTGCACCATGGTTGCACCTATCGGGCATTTATACCAGGCGCATCATTATTATTCTTGAGGTATTGATTGTGATTTCGTGCCTATTATATGCCAGTGATTTGATTTATGCTTCCAGCATAGTTTTCACGCATTTTAGTGTTATGATTGGATTTGTGCACGCTGATGCACACGGTTGTGGGATTTTCCCTTGCGGTACCCTTGATTTTGGTTTGAGCCGCATTATATCGTTGATTTTGACCCTGATATTGATGGTTGACTTTTGCACTCCGTGCTTTTGATGCGACTTACACATGTTCGGCGTTTGCTGTTGGATTTCGTGATTCCGTGTATGTTGAGTGCGCAGGGTTTAGATTTCATTCGTGCACGATGGGTGCACCGATTTGGATTTTTGCGCATGTTGGGCGCATGTTCTGAGATACGATTTGGGTGCATACCCGATGCACTAAATCGAGATTTCTTCGTGCATGTCAGATGCACCGGATTTGTGGCTGTCCGGCACATACGTTGCCTACGACAGATGCTTTGTGCACACCCGTTGCACCTAGATGCTGTTTTGTGCACCTGTTTAGCACATATATGGATTTTTGATTTCCGTGCGCACCAGACGCACAGGATTGTGCTATGTGCATTTTTGGGATTTATTCCTTTTGGAGCAGTACTTTTTATGATGTGGGATTTCGCTTTCATACTGAGCAGGACTAGTCAGTGGACGGTACCTGGATATACTTTTGCATGCATTGATAGTTTGAAGGGATTTCCAAGGAGCGAGCTATAGTCTCGATATTTATATACTCACGTGTCCGATATGACACGAAATGTTTTAAAACAAGGAAACCCTTCTAAATTGTTTTCAAAACGGCGGAACGTGTTTGGTAAACAAAGGATATATATATATACATATATAGTTTTTCTTATGAAAAACGTCCGCCACTGTGCAGTGTTATGTGCATCATGCAGCGATTTTTAAAGACTTGGCATGCTTTTTCATCAGCTATTCACATGTTTAGATTGGATGTCTACATGTGTAGTTTTGATCCATATCATATCGGTTTTTGTATTAGATTTGACATTGTGTTTTTACCTTGACTCCGATGATTGCGGGATGCTTGAGGGAGTGTTGTTTTTGAGTTATCTGCTCAGTACCCATGCGCATGCATTGCGCTGTGACGTTTTATGTATTGATGATTTCGGAGCCCCGACGACTTGGGATTTGTATTGAAATGTTTTAGTACTTGGGGGTTTTAAATTTAAATTCGGGGACCGAATTTCTTTAAGGGGGGTAGATTGTAACATTTCCAAAATAATAAAATATTATTTTTAGGAATTTTTATGATTTAATATTATTTTATTGATTATTTTAATATTAAATTAATATTTAAATGCAAATAAATGGAGAAAAATTATGAAAAATTATGGAAAATTCTAAAATAGGGTAAATTAGTGAATTATGACATTTTTAAGTTTTTGTGATTAGTTTGACACTAATTTAGTGCTAATCGCGATTAAAATCGCTAATCGGCTTTTTTGGCAATTTTGTGCAAAACTTGCACATATCACTTTTTTCTACACTTGTGCATTTTTTTAGCCATGATTTATCATTTGGGTTCACTATTCTTGTGAGAAGGTTTATGGTTTAAAAAGAAAAGAAAAGAGAAAAGAATTTTATATTAGGTATGGGTGAGAGAGAGAGAGAGGGGTTGCTTTGACTTGGCTTCAACCACCATTCCTTCACCATTTCCCTCTCCATTTCTTGAGCTGCTGCTGCTCCCTTCTTCCTCTTCCTCCTTCTTCAATCCCCCAAGATTTACACCTCTAAAACTATCTCAAAACCCTTGCCTCATTTCACAAAACATGCACACAAGCTCAAGATCTATGCTATGGACCAAGAAAGGAGGTGTTTTGGTGCTGTTGAGGATTCATGAGTCTCTATTGAGGTATTTCCTTCACTTAAAGGGTTGTAATTCATGTGCTTAAGCTATAATTCAAGTTTCATATCGATATCGTGTGATTTTGTGCACTTTGGACAAACTAGAGAGGATAAGGGGAAAGTTGAGTTGTGACTTTGCAATTGAGCTTAGAAGGTGACCTTAGACCCTATATGGACTAGAAAACCAGAACAATCCCACTGGAAAACTAAAAATACGGAATTACGGGACTTCCATGTCAGTTTTTGTGAACCTGGAACTTGCAGGAAAATCTGGAGCACACTGAGACCTTTTTAGGAAAAAGTAGCAACACCAGAGACCTAATTGAGACTGTAGGAGGCAACCCTAACCAGACGAGCCCCCAATTCCATGCTTGGGCCGGCCAGGCCGGCCAAACAGTGCATGTGGCCGGCCAAGTTGTGGTGGTTTGCCTCGGGGTTGGTCCAGTATCTTATATATACCCTGCATAGCACCCTAGAGTTGTTTATTTGACCTGTTTTGGCCTGAGAAGAAATCTGGGAGCATTTTCTCATGTTGCAGCTTTGAAATGTGAATTGGTTTTGCGTATTTTGATTTGGTGATTTTGTTATTTGTGTGTTATCTCGATCGTGTGACGTTTGTACGTCTATATCAAGTGATTCCGGGTTGTTTTGCGAAGGCTAGCCGTAGGTTCTAACCTATAAGCCTTTTCGCGTATCGTATTGGTTTTAGCGTATCGTTTCAAGTGTTGATTTGGTTTTGATGCGATGCGATACGTGTGATATGTGTAGGTACACCGCGACGATCCGAGGCGATGCGGAAGAGGACGGTGATATCGACACCGACACGCAGGATACAGGTGAGTAGATTTATATCTACGGGGAGAAGTCGGGTGGATGGCGTATAGCACCCCCCGCAGTCCGTGGTGTTGTATACGAATACGTATACACACGTATATTATTATGTGTGGTTAGGATTATTGATAATGATATTCTTGATGCTCAGATTATATCGGTGTAGTATAGTGCGAACCTTAGAGTAGAGATTGCACTTATACCTACACTTACACATATACCTACACACATACTTGCACTCATTCTTTCATATGTTGGTGTGTATATCTACACATGGGTATGGGACTATGTGTTTATATACGGGATTTGTGATGATACTTGATGTGAGGCCGTGAGATCGGCGGTGTGACACAGTCGCCTTTTGAGGTGCGATATGATAGTTTAGCGGGCCTTTGGACATGTGCTTTACCCGCATTCATACTTGAGGATATCTTACGATATGGTATTGAGGCGAGATCACCGACTATCATATCTATACTTATATATATTGACTCAGATTTGGTGGTTTCATACCCCTCCTGTCTAGATTTCTCAGTAGACATTGGACTAGACCGAGTCATACCTTTTTCAAAACTAACGAATCGGGAATATTTTAAAGATAAGAAAAAAAGGGTAATACGGATATTTTCAAATGATGCATCTTTTCTTAAAACACCGTAGCCTTACTTTACCAAAAGCCCTGATTCGTCTTATTTCAAAAGGCAAGGTTACATGACATACCTATTGGGACAGGTTCTGTGCTGTAGCGATGATCATTGTTTCCGCATTATTCCTGCTATCCGCATTGCATCGCTTGTATTGTTGTGATATTCAGTCATGCTGCTAGGACACCAGCACCATTATCGATGATGCATATGTTCCACGTACACTTGTTGCCGGCTCACACACTCATCATCGATAATTGCCATGTCACTACACTGCAGTACTATTGCATTCAGTATATGATCCTTGCATGACATGATGATGTACATACCTTCCTTTACATGTGGCATACTTCATGCTTGATTATACGCATTAAGATATGTGGTTTCTATGATTATTTCTGGATTTGGGAACCGAGGATGTTTTAAAAAGAGAATATATCATTACTTTAAAACCCGGTTCCCTTGATATGATATTTCAGTGCGTCCACCATGTGTTTTCTCGGTGCTGAGAGCGACATGTGACACCCGAATCGAGGCGATGAGCCGATTGCGGGTACATGGTGGACCCGGTATGGTTCCCCTCGGCGAGATGATCGATGGGTTATGCCAATTGAGCCTGGAGGCGGGCGAGTACCTACCGGTGATTGTATTTGAGCTCGGCGGATATCCGGGGGATACCGCCTGGAGCCGAGAGATGGGCGTACTGCCGGGGGCCGCGGGCCGATCCGGACTGACGGAGCCCGATATATGAGGATTTACGTGCCGATGCTGGGCACGGTTTTCATGATGTTTTCGGGTGTCGATGCTGGGCACCCTGGTTCCATGATTTGATGTGTCGTGAGGGACACGTGTGGTTATATCCTCATATTATATTTCCATGCACAGGCTTGTGATATTTACTTGCATGATGTTTATCGTCAGTGGGTGACGAGTGGACGGGATCCACGTATGTGCAGATGTGATTACAGTGGTTATACCTCATATTCATGACATGCTATTACCTGAGGCACTAGCACGAGCACTTGGCATTACACTCATGTATAGAGATTACATTGCCAGTTAGCATGTTTCAGCCTTGTTCATATTGAGGTTTATTTATATCTGATCGTATTGACCTAGGATGGGTCATGCATTCGATTCCTGCTTGTAGATATCTTTCTATTCACGAGTTGGCAACTCACCCCCGTTGTGCCCCAGTTCTTGCAGGTTTTGCCGTACAGATTCCATAGCGGCGTTTCCGGCACATTGCTTCATATGGGTGACTTGCTTGGTTAGGTGGGTTCTTTGTATCAGAACCGCCATTGTTCATGTATTATTATTGTATCTAGAATTGTCCATCAACCAAAACTTGTATATTCTTTCAGACTTAGACCAGTGTTGTATTATTTCGACCTTAGAGTCGCGCTAGTAGTATTGCGGTTTTCTTATTGCTTTTGAGCTTTCTTTTGGATTTGATCCTCGCCACTTGGCGTTGTATATTAGCATATCATTGTGTGGTTGTGACCGTCGTTTGACGAAGAGCTAGCTCCCGCTTGGGGATGCCTTTATCATTGCATATATATATTGTTATCCTTGTTGTACCCCATTCGGGCCAGTTTTACAAAAGAAACTCTGCCGATATTTTTAGAAAAGACTGTACTGTTTTTAAAATGCACATTCGGCTTAGTTATTTAAAAACCTTGATTTCAAACATGTTTTCTTCACTTCTTTAAACCAGTTTCCTTACTTATTCTTAAAAAAATGGTTTTAGATTTCTGGGCTTTTGGCTTACTTGGATCAGATGGGGTCCTATAGACTTCATATGGTTCAAGTGCCAGTCACGTGCTCTTTCGGGTCGTGACAACCGTAGTATCTCTCGGGCGGACGAGAAATCCTACTAGATCTGTGGAGTGGCTGAGGTTCGTCCGGGATTATTGAATCCTCTGGTTCCACCAATTCTTCAGTTATAGTTTGTCCTTCTGGATTTCTTCCAGTTCTGCCGTGCTTCCACTAGTTTCTTTTGCAAGAAACTCCATTTCTATAAAAACGACGTGCTGAACAACAAACACCTTTTGTTTCTCGGTATGGTAGAATAGATATCCATAACCATTCCTTAGATATCCCACAAACTTATATAGAACTGACCGTGCCTCTAGTTTGTCCGGATTATGCTTTTTAACGTAAGCCGGACAACCATATATCTTAAATCTTTTATGATATGGTCTCTTTCCATTCTAATGGTGTTTTAGGCACTGATTTGGACGGAACATGATTCAACAGCCGCTGTTTGAATCGCATATCCCCAGAATGAAAGAGGCAGATCAACACTACTCATCATGGAGCTAACCATGTCCAAAAGGGTATGGTTACTCCGCTCCGATACACCATTGTGTTGTGGTGTGTATGGAGGAGTAAGCTGAGAGAGAATACCATTCTCTTTTAGAAAATCACGGAATTCCATACTCAAGTACTCACCACCTCGATCAGATCGAAGGATCTTGATACTTTTGCCAGTCTGGTTCTCTATTTCGTTTTTTATTTTTTGAATTTCTCAAAAGCTTCAGATTTATATTTTAAAAGATACACATATCCGAATCTAGAGAGATCATCAGTGAATGTAATAAAGTACGAGAACCCATCCATCGCATGTATAGAAATCGGACCACATACATCATTATGTATGAGTCCCAAGAGCTCGTAGCCCTTTCTCCGTGTCCGGTGAACGAAGATTTGATCATCTTTCCTTTGAGACAAGACTAACAAGTTTCATAAGATGAAAATTCGAATGTATTCAAATATCCATCCTCATGCAACTTACTTAGTCTTTTCTCATCGATATGGCCAAGTCTACAATGCAACAAATAGGTTTTGTTCGTATCTGAACTCTTCCTCTTGCGTGTGTTTTGTATAGTGAAGACCGTGTTTTGATTTAGAGTATAGATACTATTACACAGTGTACCTTTGGCAACCAATACCTGATTAAGGTAAATGTTCATGATATTTCTATCTAGAACAGAGTTATATCCATCTTTATCAAGTAAAGAAACTGATATGATATTGCAAAGCATGGAAGGTACATAGTAAAAATTGTTCAAAATCATAGTATTGCCGCTTGGAAATACTAGGTGATATTCACCGACGGTAGCAGCACTAACCTGTGTTCCGTTCCCTACTTTGAAAGACATATCACCCGGTCCAACCATTCTACTTTTTCTCAGTCCTTGTAATAAATTACAGATATAAGATCCTGACCTGGTATCTAGTATCCAGGAGGTAGGGTTGACCGAAAAACGGTTTTCAATAACAAATACATTCGAAGAAGATGCATTGGAATGCTTCTCCTTCAATAGGGTTATCTGGAATTCCTTACAGTCCTCTTTCCTTGCCCATACCCGTGACAGTTGTCACAAGTTAGAGCCGAACCGACGTTCCCCAGCCCAGTGTAATAAGCTGGTTCGGTCAAGTCAAATATTTTATTATCTTGATTAGGGCGTGAAATGGTTGCTACCTGGAGAGAGAAAAAAGAAACACTCAGCGTGCGCTCTTACAAGATTAGATTGGTTATTAGTTTATCTAATCAGGATGGCTCCCGATGTTTCCTCGAATTTTCCTTCAAACCTTAAAAGGAAAACTAGTCAGGATCATTCACACCTCATAAGTTCGCTAACCGTTTAGTCAGGTGAGTGTTGGTACTCCGAGAGAGGTTTCCCGTGCTATCGCACGGGCCTAATTAAAATAAACCTCGTTTCCGCATAGGCGTAGCCCCGTTAACACTTTTCTAGACACCTAATAGGTTGGCTAATTGTGAAGTGAAAAATATCTCCCAAGAGTAATCCTACTCATCAGTGGGATCGGGATCCAACTATCATTGCGTGATAACCTAGATGAAACCCACTACGGTTACCACACTCCAGAAGGTATGCAATACTAGCAAGTTTCCTGTATATTTGAAACTCCCGATGTGGTTTTGCCCCTAACGACCTATGACCTTGACAAGGTCAACAAATCATAAGTCGCTAGAAAAGTTCAACCCGTCATTATCTTGATTACCCTAGACCCACCCGCATAAGCCCTTAACAAGGTCAACAAGGCTATGTGACTGTTCTAGATAATCGCATCATATGCTACAAACAAGCACCACTCAGCTACCGTACACTACGCCTTGACAAGGTCAACAAACACAGCATGAATACTGAGTACTACTCGTAGGAAATGACGGAGGGCTACGGCTGGTTTTTGGCGAAAAACCTTTAACGTAATGAACTTGATATCGTTGAAGAAACTGAATAGTTTTGAAAAGGATGGTTTAGGCTCCGCTTTTGAAAATTAGTGGTTTTGAAGAAAACCGAGTAATCTATAGTTACATAAACTTTTGCTCAAGAGGTCACTCCCCGCGAACGGATCTAGGCTCTTGCCTCCTCGAATGAGATGCCGGATATTCCTAACCGAATACCACTATGCAAAGCAAAAGATTATGACTGTAGTTTTTCGAAATTTGTTCCAACAACATCTTTTAGGTTTCTTTTTCTTGCATTAATCAAAATCAATGTGGTCCCATCAATTAATTCCTATCATACCAAAAAAGAACAAAAATAAAATGTATGTATATGTCATCTGCATTCGCCACGAGGCCCCGTCGTGCACCGTTAGGTTACTTAACTACCGGCAGAGTGGGGGCAGGACCAGCGCGGATGCAAAACATATACAATATCTATTAGTATATATAAATATATATATATAACCATTCGTCCCAGGCATGATATAAGCAACATCACATAACAGCAATAAGCAACATGGAATAGCGGATAATCTTGGAGCCTCGGGTTTCATTTGAGCCGCAAATAAGACCGAACATTCCTGGTCATGTGGATAGCCCGTGCAATGAAAAACCTAGACCCCTACGAGCGCGGCAAGTTACCCGCCAATCCCGGAAGTGAGGCAACCCCAATCAACAAAGTGAATGGGTCACCCAACACTTCATGGAATCCGGTAACTTGAGCACCCCTCCATAGGCCATCCTATACCCCCTACGAGTGCGGCGAATAGCCCGCCAATTCAAGAGTAAGGCCCCCTCCGTCTCAACACCATGAGATGCGGGCCCGTTGCCCTCTAGAATCCGGCTATTCGAGCACTCCTCCGTGGGGTAATCCTAGTACAGAAAAGAAAAATATATATACAATGGTGACATCGACCTCAACCCGGTCGTGCTCTCATAAAAGAATATACAATCTGGCAGAAACGGCAGTCCACATGTCGGACGCTTGCCCCGCAATAATGAATATACAAATGAATCTGAACTGTACAACTACCATTGCACTATAGGCTATCCACCACGACAATCCATCCACAACATCAGTGCAACACAGAACATCAATGTGAATATCATGTTCGTAAACCCGTCTGATTGTACATATAGCAATTAGTCGGGTTATACCGCTCAATGATATTCACGGTCGCAGAAACAAATACACAGAGTTTCGATTGAATAAAACTTTCCGCATTTGCCCCCATGTACAAACCAGTACACAAATAAATCTGGGCAAAAACCAAACATACTAAAAATCACATTTCCATAAACAGGAACCCCTGAAAAAATTTAGAGCCTTGTTGCTACAAATTGGCCACGGATCCGTGGCCAAATGACCCATTTGGCCGCGGATTAGCGGTCAAATTTGGTGATTAAGAGCTGAAATTTTTTTCTTGGCTCTGAAAAAGCCTGCACATATTTTTAAGCTCACTGAAAATAGTTTTTGAACAACTTTAAAATTCGAACAACGAGTAGGGTTTTTCGAAATACTATTCAGATAATTTTGTCGATTGAAGTTCTAAATTAGTGCAAATTAGCTAGTTAAGATTTATAGACCGGCTCTGATACCATGTTGGGTTTCCTAGCGCCCTGGCAGTCTACCGCGGCCGTTGCGGAATGAAAAAATTGACTTTTAAAAATTCGGCGCTAGAAAACACATCCTAGAATCTAATAATAAACCAAAACTAGCTATCTAAAGAGATCTATCTACTGTGATAGGGGCTTATACCTAAAGATCCGTGTTTTTCGGGTCTTCACTCCTCTTCTAGAGCTTCTCGGTATCCTTGATCAACCTTGCTAGATCGTCTTCTTGATCCTAGATGATCCACCCGAGAGTTCTTGATTCAAGCTTGGCTTCACAAATGAAGCAACTTAGTGACCTAGTTTGCTAGTCTAGGTTACTAAGGAGATGTAGTGATTTTAGTGGTAATTTTCTACCTCAAAATCCTTGTTTCTCAACACATGAGAATGGTAGGGTTTTGAGTTGAAGATAAACTCAAGAGGAAGAGAATGACAGAGCTTTCAAAGATAAGAGAGAAGAACAAGTGTATAATCAACAAGTGAAGAATGGCCAAGCCTTTTACCCAATTCAAGCTTGCATTATTTTTCCATAGAAAAATGCAACCATGTTTGAATAGTAAAGGAAAATGAATAAACAAAAGAATTAGCCATGCTTCATCACATGCCTTAAATATCTCCATTCCTCCACCTCATTATCTATTTTTAACAAAATAGAATTATACAAGATGAGGTGTCATCTTTCAGAAGGTATTTTGTATAAATACAAAATACTTTCCACCGTATATACATACCCATATTCGTACCAAAAATACAAATACCCAAGAGATAGAATAATACCACTAAAATAATACTAGCATTAAATCAATATCCGATTTAATGAACCGGCTTAATCCTAAGCCCGCCAGTACTATCAACCGTCCTATCGAAAATCTGGATAACACTAGAATATACATATCAAAATATGTACATGTAAATTTTTAAATCAATACTTGATTTAATAATCCGGCTTAATCCTAAGCCGGCTAGTATTATCATTCGATCGAAATCCTGCACGTATAAACATACGGCCACCACATCGTTTCGTCTGAATCAGAGAAACCCTCTGTGTGGGACTCTAAAGACTTGAAAGTACACTAGCAGTGAGTTTAACTACAAGCACGTCAGCGGTACTAGCTGTACGTAATGGCTACCCAGGTACCTGTCGAAAAGGAGGCCGACGAGCAAGCTCATCCGGACCCCTACTAAACCTATCCGTGACAATCTCCGTACAGTCCAGTCTCTTCGTCTAAGAGTATCGCATACCGGGTCGAGGGGGTGGTAAACATCAGACCCCTACTGACCCGATAAGTCATTTCGATTTGGTTCAGGTCCAATCCGAGAAACTACTGATCTAATCATCAGTAGTTCTCAACTGCCTTGGCTAAGCTCTAATGGTTCTAACCAACAAGACACAGTGCAATATCGACTCCAATACCGGGAAAGACGAATCCCTGACAATGACTTACTGCCTCCATGTGGCTCGGGGCTGCACCCAACCAAAACCTGTGTCACGACCCGAAATAGCACGTGACTGGCACTTGAATCATATGAAGCCTATAAGACCCCATCTAATTCAAGTAAGCCAAAAGCCCAGAAATCTAAAACCATTTTAAGGAGTAAATAAAGAAAACAAGTTTTTAAGAAGTAAGGAAAACATGTTTAAAACAAGGTTTTTAAATAAGTAAGCCGAATATGCATTTTTAAAATCTATAGTCTTTTTCTGAAAATTTCGGCAGAGTTTCCTTTGTAAATACTGGCCCCAAACGGGGTACAACATGAATAATATATATATATGATGATAAAAGGCATCCCCAAGCGAGAGCTAGCTCTTCGTCAAACGACGGTCATAACCACGCAAGCAGTATAATATACAACGCCGAAGGACGATGATCAAACTCAAAAGGAAACTCAAAATCAGCATAAAAACCATAATACTACAACGCACGACTCTAAGGTCGAAATAATACACATCTGGTTTTCTAAGTCTGAAACAATATACAAGTTTTGGTTGATGGAATTACTAGATACAACTGAATAATACATAACAATGGTGGTTCTGATGCAAAAGAACCCACCTACCAAAGCAAATCACCCGTAAGGGAAGCAGTGTGCCAGAAAGCCGCAATGAAACCTGTACGGCAAAACCTACAAGAACTGTGGCACAACAGGGGTGAGTTGCCAACTCGTGAATAGAAAATATCACAGAGCAGAAATCATATGTATGACACAATCCTAGGTCAATACGATCAGATATATATATAAACCTCAAATGAATAAGTCTGAAGCATGACAAGGTGGCAATGTAATATCTATACATGAGTGTAGTGCCAAGTGCTCGTGCCAGTGCCTCAGGTAATAACATATCATAAATATGAGGTATGATCAATGTCGACTATATCATGAAGTCTATGAATATGTGGATATCATCCAACTATGTAATCAATGTCTGTATGTATGTGGATCCCGTCCAACTATGTCACCCAATGACAATAAACATCATGTATGTAAATATCTTAAAGCATATGCATGGAAGTATGAGGATATAATCAACATGTGTCCCTCACGACACATCAAAATCATGGGACCGGAGTGTCCAGCATCGACACTCGAAAACATCATGAAAGCTGTGCCCAGTATCGGCACGTAAATCCTCATATATCGGGCTCCGTCAGTCCGGATCGGCCCACGGGCTCCGTCAGTCCGGATCGGCCCATATCATCTCTCGACTCCGGTCGGTATCCTCCGGATATCCGCCGAGCCCAAATACTATCACCGGTAGGTACTAGCCACCCTGCCAGGCTCATCGTCTGCTCCACGAAAAACATTTCTCACCCCGGGGAACCATACCGGGTCCACCATGAACCCGCAATCGGATCATCCAACTCCTCGAATCGGGTTTCAAGCACACGTCTCAGAACCGAGAAAACGCATGGTGGACGCACCAAAATATCATATCAAGAGAAACCGGGTTTTTAAAATAATGCATACTTTCTTGAAATAATACCACGGTTCTCAAATCCAGAAATCTCATGAAAACAAATATCTCAATGCGTATAATCATGAGCATGATGTATGCGACATATAAGGGAAATGTAAGCATATCAGTATATCATGCATCATGGAATAATAGTATGCACATATCGAGGGAAACCGCTCTTTTAAAATGAATCCACTTTTAAAATATATTTTGCGGTTCCCAAGTCTCCAAAATCAAGCCAGAATCATCTATGTATGTGCAAATATGTATGTGTGCAAGTATAGGTGTACAACATGTGTGTACGCAAGTATGTCATATCCTGATGTAACAGTCCTACTGTGTAGTGACATGGCAATTATCGATGATGAAGTGTGTGAACCGGCAAGCAGGTGTACGTGGAACATATGCATCATCGATAATGGTGCTGGTGTCCTATCAGCATGGTTTTAACATAATAATAAACATATTTAACATGCAATGCGATGCGAACAGCAAGAATATGCAGCAAATGAATAATAAACACCACAGTGCAAAATCTACATCAATGTATCCATGTTATACTGTTTTGCCATTTGAAAGAAGACGAATCGGGGTTTTTAGGAAAATAAGGGCTACGGTGTTTTTAAGAAAAGATGCGTCTTTTGAAAATATCCGTAGAATCCATTTGCCTGTCTTTAAAATACTCCCGATTCGTTAGTTTTTAAAATAGGTATGACATCGGTCTAGCCTAACATCTACTAGCAAAACTACAGCTCTAACTAACAAGTCAATCAGGAGGGGCATGGAAACCACCTAAATCTGAGTCGATATAAATATATATCTATATATATAAATATAATAGTCGGTGATCCCGCCTCAAAGGTACCGCGTATGATACAATATCATATGACATCCTCGAGTCATGAGTGCGGATCTATCATCAATATAAAGCTCGTACGGTAAATCATCGTACGGCATCCCAAAAGCTGGGTACGGGTCAATATCACATTTATCTCATCAATTAACCGGTATCTTTATCATCATATCACATGAACTGGGGTACTGATCTAAGTCTAGTACAAATTGATACCATCTATATAAATATAAATGCGTGTGTGAAATACACGTCCAAAGGCCCGCTAAAATCTCACGTCGTATCCCATAATACGAACCACATCAATATCACCGATCTCACGGCACTATACCCAATCTCATCGACTCATCTCCAGAATATCATCCACTATCCTCATCATCCAGGTATAAATATAACCAATAAGCATGTGTGTGCATGTGGGTGTAAACCTATTCTAGGGTTCGCAACTAGGAAACTATACTAGTTTACTTCTAAACCCTAATCTATCCATAGTACACCTAATCACATCTAGAATATCCATATCACATATAATGCTATCATACATATATGTATAGTATATATCTAGTATAGTAAGTATCGAACTGTGGGGGTACTATACGCCATCCACCCGACTTCCCCCGTAGATATAATCTACTCACCTTGTATCTTGCGTGTCGGTGTCGATGTCGCCTTCATCTTCTTCATCGTATGAAACCCACGTGAAGGTACCTACATAGATAACACAATCGGAAATTCATATTAAAATCACATCGGAAAACCAAAACGACACGCTAAGGCCTATAGGTTAGAACCTATGGACCACGCCTTCAAAACCATCAAACAACCCTCGATATCGTCGTACAAACGTCAAGTGATCGAGATAACACAAATACGCAAATCCAGAATTTAAAATACGCAAAACGAAACTCCGAATCAAAACAGCAACTCAGGAAAGTGGTCCCAGATTTCACCCTAGGCCAAATTGGTCAATTTTGCATATACCAAGGGTCTAGTTTACATGAGATAAAGCTACAGAACCAACACGAATTATAATGGTGGGACCCAGGCCGCAATTTGCGGCTATACAGATTAAATCTGCGGCTAAGGAATTGAATCAGGGGCTGGGGTTTTGGTGGTAGTTTCCTAGGTGCCTGCACATCTCTCTGTGTTTGCAAAATGATTTTCAGAGTCTCCGAGTGGTAGCAGATTTCAATTTACCCTCACAGATTCCACAATTTTCCGATATCGGCTTTTCTAAATCCGTATTCCGGGGTTCTAGTCTCTGGTTTAGGTCTTAATTCTAGCACCAGGGGGTTTGTGAGGCCTCTACTGAGCTCAATTGCCCATCACAACTCTCAATTTCCAATAAACCCTAACTAGAATTTTTTAAGTCCACAAAACCACTCAATATCGACATGAAACATGTATGGATGCATAAGGAATTAAAACACTACACTAATGGTGCAGAAATTACCTCCTTTGGCAACTCAAGAATTTTCTTGAGTTGCTCAAAGTCCTCAAAATCTCTTCTTTCTTGGTCCAATATGTTTCCCTTGAGCTTATGCATCTATTTAATGTAATGGGATTTGGGTTTTGAGTTTGTTTTGGAGATGAAATGGGGTGATTTGTAGAGGAGGAAGGAGAAGGCAGCAGCAGCGGCAGCATGTGGAGAGGGAGGGGAGAGGAATGAGTGAAGAATGAAGAGGAATGGCTAAGACTTGGGTCAAAGGTAAACACTCACCTTTCTCTCTCTCACCCATACCTATTATAATACTCTTTTCCTTTTTCTTTTCTTTTCTTTCTCCCTCTCTAATAATTCAACAACCATGATATAAAACATGTAGGAAAGCCATAAGAACATGTAACAAGTGATGAAAAAATATGGTGCATGTTTTGCACAAAATATGCTAAAACTCCGATTAGCGATTTTTAATCGCGATTAGCACTAAATTAGCATATAATTAATCATAAAAACTTAAAATTTGCATAATTCACATAAAACACCCTCTTTTAAATACTTTCCATAATTTTCCAAATTTTTCCCCATTTATCGGTATTTAATTATACCGCCTTATTAAAATATTCAATATTTTATTATTAAATTATAAAAATTCCCCAAAAATAATATTTTATTTTTTTGAAATGTTACAACCTGTTTGCACTACTCAGTAGAGCCGTGGTAGGGTAGTGATCAAAGTACAGTGGGAACTCACATGAGACAAATGATGACCTCATGTCTTAAGACTAACCTGTACTCATGTCACTTGAGAACCGCTATCTGACGATAGGTATAATACCATCTTGATGTTCTCGGCGAGTTCATCCAGTGTACTCACCCCCAGTGAGCACCTGTATACAATCTTAGGTGATCACACCAATGGTTGTGGGACCAACCACCGCCCATCATCGGGGTATACACAAGTCTACTCTGGAGTATCGATACCCGATCTCGATACTCCTGCGACTTAGGATCTTTAAGGATGTGCTTATAGACTACCCAGCTCCCACAAGTATGATCGCCATCATAACGCTGGTAGTCAAGTAAGATCCTACGGGCTTTATCAACATGTAACCGCCAAATGTTATATCGAGTATAACATATGCACATGTTAAGATAAAGTCAAACCATAATAGTATACTATTGTATTGAGTCTTTATTAATATGTGCAAGCAATATAAAGCATCAATAGAAAGAAATACACGTATCAGGATAAAGACAACTCAAATATATACTATATACAACTGAGCAAGATTGTCCTGTACATATATATCTCTAGCATCCTATACAATACATGCATCTAGGGCATACATATCCAACAACAACTCCCCTTCCAAATACAAGTGGACTCATCCCGAGGCGGTTCCTGCTATGATGGTTCCTCCTGAATCGGCTTTTCATAAAAGAGCGAGGTCAGAGAAAGTTGAAGCGCCCAAGACAAACTTCAAGGGTCGAGATTCTAGATGCCCCAAGCATGATGGTCGTGCTTTTGCTAGTCACGGCCGCATTGTGAGCTCCATACGCTCCATATAGTGAGTTCTATACAGTCTATATGGTGAGCTCTAAAGACGAAAGTCATGCTTCTACTAGTCACAGACCGCATACTCGGTCTCTGACAAAAGCTCAACAGCAACATGAAAAGCAGCAGGAGATACTTGCTCATGTAGAAGAACTCATTAATCCACTACCTAATGCAAACCATAAAGACGCACTCAAAGAAAGGACAGGGCAAGAGTCTGTTGTTGACTACCTGAAGTGCGTTCTTAAGGAAAAAGATAAGGAAGCGGCATAGATGGCCGCTAATATGAACAAAATGGCTCTCTTGATTCAGAATATGGCTGGAATGATGGCTCAACCAGAACCACCGGCAGATAAACCCCCGGTAGTCATTCTTGAAGATAAGGGTGACAATTCAAATTGTCTGTAAGCCCCATCAACGGCTAAAGAAGAAATGATCTCCAAAGAAAAGCTAGATGAATATATCGCCCAGCAGATCAAATCTCATTATGCCGATGAAGCGGCAAATAAGCGGGTCAAGACTGGTCGACCGTATCTGGCATGCTACGACCAGAGGTAGTACCCTCCGGGATATACAGTTCCGACGTTCAACATATACAAAGGGACCGGTAATTCTCTCCAGCACATCACGTAGTTTAAATCCATGTGCGCCAATACTAGAGGAATTGATATGCTACTTCTTCGTCAATTCGTCAGCAGTCTGGCAGGCACTGCTTTTGAATGGTATGTGGAACTCCCAAATGACCCTGAGAAGACCTTCAATGAGATGGAAATACTCTTTTTCCAGAGATTCGCCAGTGCGAATGTACGCACTATTATGACGACGTTGATCAATGAAAGGGTTAGACCGAATGAGACCTGGGTTCAATATGCTACTCGATGGTGAAACCTTTGGCCTAAATGCGAGTATCGCATCGATGAAGCTCCAGCCATTAGATTGTTTATAGCTATCATAGACCGACATGCACGTGTGTTCCCATATATATCCTTTTTCAAGTCTACTGCCTTCCAAGAGATTATAGATAAATTGGCTCAATTGGATCAGATGGATCTAGGCCCTTCCTCTTCTGAGGAAGATTTATGAAATGAAAAAAGTAAAGACAAGGCGGCATCTGTCGCCAATGCTAAAAAATAAACGAGCGGCTCTAAAGCACCTGTTCGCCAAAATAACGATCGCACGGGTCCCACCCTTGAAAAGAGTAGGACGCAGATACTCATTCCCTTGAGACATACGCAGGGGGCATCTTGCTAGCTCATGGAGGAATCTTCATGTGATATGAAAGGATGTTAAAGGACCTACAAACGTGTTCTGCAATCAAGTGGAATAGCCCGCTTGAACCAGAAATTATGGAAGGGATGTAGAAACCATGTCCCTCTCCGAAAAGGAAGGACAAAAGGAAAAGTCCCTAAGTCCAGAAAAAGGAAACGAAGACAAAAAAAACCCATGTCACGGCCTAAATATGTGGACTGTCGTACAAATTTGCAGGAGTATATCAACACGTTAGAGGAATATAACCAGAAGGCGTGTTCGTCAATTTCTTTAGCACCCCTTCAAAAATAAGGAGACTCGACAGAAGTAGTGGAAGAGTGGGTAGAATGATGCCACATGATCTCTCGTTCCTTCGTATATGAAGAAGATGCTCCGTCAGCGTCAACAAGCGACACTGATGAGCATGGGGCAAGTACCGTGCAAAATGCTCTGTATATCCCGCAAGACAACCTGTTGATGCGATGATAAAAGAAGGAGACCAAGAGGGTGAAGACAACCTAAGGTGTGAAGTGGCCATTGTTGGATATAGTGTCCTCAAGGCAATTATTGTAATTGCAGCTATGCGATTATGATAATTGAGGGAGGACCTATACAGGTGGAACAGTCTTACTCAAAATAATAGCATGCTATCTGGTTTGTATTTATCATTGATGTGTATATGTTTTACTTGTTATTACATGTCGCTACTACATAATGATGAAGCCCGTAGGATTCTTGCCTGACTACCAGCATTATGATGGTAATCATATACGTGGGAGATGGGTAGTCCATAAGCACATCCTTAGTTGTGGGAGTATTGAAACTAGGCATCGATATTTCGGAGTAGACTAGTGTATACATTTTAGACCCTGACGAGGGGCGGTGGCCGTCCTCACAAGCCATTGGTGTTGTGTCTGTTGGGGTTCCTAGCGCCCTGGCCGTCGACCGCGGCCATTGTGAAACGAAAATTTTTGGTGTTTAAAAAACTTGGCGCTAGAAATAACTACCTAGAATCGAAACCAAACATGAAACTAGTAAGCTACAAAGATGTTCTAGATACGGTGGTAGAGTTGTTATACCGAATGAATCGTGTCCTTCGGTCTTCTACCATCTTCCTTAGCTCATAGAGATCTTTTGGATCGAGCTTGATCACCGGTCTTCCTCCGTCGAAGATGATCCACCCGAGGGATGTGGCTTATAGCTCTAGCTCCACACTAAGAGTCTAATAGAGCAACTAGAGATTTTAGATTGCTAATCTAAAATGTTTAGGATATAGTGAAGTGTTCAATGTGTGTGTTTATCTCACCTCCTCTCTTGATTCTCAATACATGAGATTGTAGAAAGGAGGTTGAAGATGAAGGTGGAGGAGCTCAAGAAAAGAAGTGAGGAGAGTGAAGCTAATGGTGAGAATGAAATAATGCAAGAATGAACCATCCCCAAAACCATTTCCATCATCAAGTGAGAAAATAATATGAAGCATGGTTTTATAAAACTCATTTTTCAAATAAACAATTCCAACTATGCTTGAATGGTTTGCATAAATGAATTGTTAATTCATTTGTGCAACACTATTGAAGCATGGTTCTCACCATACTCCCCTCCTTTTTCTTTACACCTCATTTTCCATTAAAATAAATGGATAAATCTAAAATGAGGTGTTCACCTTCTAGAATGTTTTCCGTATAAATACAGATAATACTATACTGTATATACATACCTGTATTCGTACCGAAATACGAATACCCAATGAGATAGAATAACACAAAAAACATAATACTAGAATATACATATCGAAATACATATACATAAATTATTAAATCAATACCTGATTTAATAATCCGGCTCAAACCCGAGCCGGCTAGTATTATCAACTGTCCGATCGAAAGTCCCCGGAACTAGTACAATCGTTCGATCGGAACCCTGCATGTATCCAATACGGCTACTATATCATTTCGCTAGAACTAGGGAAACCCTCTATGTGGGACTCTAAAGACTCGTCAATATGCTGGAAGTTGGTTTAACCATAAGCACGTCAGCGGCACTAGCTGTACGTAACGGCTATCCAGGTATTGAGCGAAAGGAAGGCCGATGAGCAAACTCATCCGAACCCTACTGAGCCTGTCAGTGACAATCCCCATACAGTCCGGTATGTTTGTTTAAGAGTATCGCATATCGAGTCTATGGGAGTGGATAAAGTCAGACCCTTAATAACGTGATATTTCGTGTCGGTATGAAACCCATTACCCACTGAAAAACTACTGATCCAAATCAGTAATTCTCGTCTACCTTGGCCAAGGATTTCTGGTGATGTCCACCCGTGCACCGTGCGACATCAACCCCCAATACTGGGAGAGACGAATCCCCGATGATCCGCTCACCGCCTTCATGTGGCTCGGGACTGTACCCAACTAAAACATGTTTGCATGACTCCTTTAAGCCGTGGTAGGATAGTAATCAAAACGCAGTGGGAACTCACACGAGACAAATGACGATCTCAGGTCGACAGACTAACCTGTACTCATGTCACCTGAGAACTGCTACTGACAATAGGTATAATACCATCTAGCATGTTCTTGGCGAGTCCGTCCAGTGTACTCATAACCTAATTAGCACCTGTATACTATCTTAGGTGACTAACTGATACCAATGGCTTGTGAGACCAGCCATCGACCCTCGTCGGGGTCTCAAAAAGTATACACTAGTCTACTCCGAAATATCGATGCCCAGTCTCGATACTCCATCGACTAGGGACATTTAAAGATGTACTTATAGACCACCCAGCTCCCAAGTATATGATCGCTATCATAATAATGGTAGTTAAGCAAGAATTCTATGGGCTCTATCAACATGTTATTGTGATATGTAATGCCACATAATGCATGTATATGATGATAGAGACAAACCAGATAGCATACTATCATTTTGAGTAAGATTGTTCTGCCCGTATAGGTCCTCCCTCAATCATTACAATCGCGTTCCTGGGATTACAGTAATTGACTTGAGGGCGCTATAGCCATCTACCGCTTGCACTTAAGGCCAATTATTGCGATATCGCATGCTCACAGCCCGTGTGATACCGAACACCCAACTTCTCTACTAATCAGTCTCGCAAAACCCGTTTGTGAAACTATTGCGTTCGAGAAATAGCCTCAGTGAGTGAATCCTCTCCAATATTTCTATCTTTATCTCTCTATGTTTCAACTTCACGGAGAAAGCCTTTCTCCTGAAATAAGCGATACATGTCTTAGAATTTGTCTGGATATCTGATGGGGCCCAGTTTATAAATGAATTCCAAATCCAACAAACTTCTTAGACCATATCTTCCACTGAATTTAATCAGTATCCTGCGCCATGCCTTCCTCAGTATTCGCTTGGACCACCTGTCCAACATACAGCCCCTCAAAAAAGTGAAAACTGTAACTCTGACAGCCACTCTGTCATCTAGGTCACCTTGGAAGCCTGAAATGATAACCTCCTCCTGACGAAGGCTGTCGTTACCATATACCAAGAACATCCATTTATGTTCATAACTGCTTCCCAACGTTTCTCCAAGATTGTGTTAATATATATGCTTATTGCAGCTAGTGCAAAAGCAATATCTGGTGTGGTGCTTGACATTTCATGATTAACTCAGTTGCCTAAGCAAGTGATATGTCAATCATGAAAATCCCTCTCCTCATCAGTCTAGAAGACATCTCTTTAGAAAGGATGACTTCATCACCTGCGGGTACACTACCACGCCAGGAGTCGTCCATTCTAAAATACTTTAGAATAGTGTCAAAGTACCCAAATTGGGACACTTCCCAAATCTAGATCTAAAACTATAAATCTAGTGACCAGAATCCCTGATATTTTATCCAGATCCTATGTGGAGAAATACCTTATAACAACCATAGTATAACCGATTGTAGTATAGGAATATCATTTTCTATCAAGAGCATGTCATCCAAATACCAGGATATCACTCCCTACCCCCTTCTTACCAGTTCCATCTATTGTTCTGATGAAGTCAAACTCTATGACTGTCACATAAAAAAAAGACGATCTATCCCCGCTATACTTGCTTTAGTCTATAAATAGACATAAGCTACTTTCCCACCACGCTTCTGCTGCTCTCACTGACTACAACAACCCTCTGGCAGAGTCATATACATGTGCACTTCTAAAACTAATTTAGAACGACGTTATACTCATCCACCTGCCAGATCTCATAGTCTAGGACGGCAGTAGTGGCAAGCTTGGGTCATCAAAAAAAAACCTAGCACCGTCTTTAAGGAGACCGAAATACCTCTCGGGTGGCTGAGGTTACCCACCAAATCTGCGGAGTGGCTAATGGATTATCGAATCTGAAAGTGTACGCTAGCACCGTGACGGGGTTTAAACGGGCATCACACATGCAATTTTAAAAATTTCATGTGCTAATGAACACTAACCAAGATCTCAACTAGAATAATTAGGGTTTCCTATGTTGATATGACAAAACTAATAGAAGGGAAGGAGGCTACAACCTTTGTAGACCGTGTCCTTCTCTTCTAAAACTCCGGGTAGTAGTCCACGCGACTCCACTAGGCTCCACTTGAAGAAGGTGCAAGCTTCCTCCGATGACCTTCGTGCCGAAAATGATCCACACGAAGTCCGTCAATCTAAGCTACCTCTTCACTAAACACTTTAGTGAAGGCAACACACCACACCAAAGTGCTAATCTAATGTGGGATGGTGAAGTAGGGGTTCTAAAGCTCACTAGGCTTCTCACAAGCTCAAGGTTTCACAACAAATGTGAGAGATTGAGCTTGGAAGAAGATGAAGATGGATGATGAAGAGCTAGAGAGCATATATCCTCAAGTGAAGAATAATGAACAACTTAAGAAGAATGAAGTGAAGAATGGCTTATCAATTCTCACAATAATTGAAGCATCCAATTTCTATCAATAAATAAAAGCAACCATGCCTCAATAGTGAGTCAAGACCAATAGAATAATAATAAAAGTCATGCTTCACCCATGCTCCTCATTTTCCACCTCTTTTTCTATTTTCCAAAAATAGAAAATCCATGCCATGCTTCATTTTAATATATATATCATATATATATTAATATACATACATATTATGAAGAATAATTAGTGAGCTAATAATATTAGTTAATATATAATTATATCAAATATAATATATATCAAATTATCAAATCAACACTTGATTTAATAATCCGGTTATATCACATATAACCGACTAATATCATTTATCTGTATATCACATTATCAAATCAACACTTGATTCAATAATCCGGTTATATCACATATAACCTAACCGATAACAAATAACCGCCAGATTATAATACGGTAACACATACTCGTATTTAATCAGGCCCCCGCACATATCAGCATATGTGCCCTACTTCATTTCGCTGAACCGGAAAACTTCTGTGTGGGACTCTAAAGACTTGTCAATACGCCAGCAGTAGGTGATGATCACATCAGTCACCCACAAGCCGTCAGCGGTACTAGCTGGACGTAACGGCTACCTAGGTATTTAGCGATTAGAAGATCAACAAGCAAGCTTGTCCAAACTCCTATGAAGCCTATAGGTAACACTTACCGTACAGTCCGGTCTCTTCATCTGATATGTCGCATATCGAGTCTAGGGGTGGTATCGTCAGACCCCAATAACTTGATAAGTCATGCCGATGTAAGGCCTATAACGGTATGAGAAACTACTGATAACACTTACCAGTAAATCTCATCAACAGCCCTGGCCAGGGACTTACTGTTATATCCAATCGAGCATAGCGCAACATCAACTCCCAATACCGGGAGAGACGAAACCCCTCCTATCGCTCATTGCCTCCATGTGACTCGGGAATGTACCCAAAATCCACCAGTTTGCACGACTCCTTTGAGCTGTGGTAGGGAGGAAATCAAAGCACAGTAGGAGCCACACAAGACTCTATGACGATCTCGAGTTTACAGACTAACCTGTACCAGTCTCACCAGAGAACTGCTATCTGACGATAGGTATAATACCAACTAGGAGTTCTCGGCTAGTCCTGTTCGGTGTACCCATTCTCTAATGAGCACATGTGTACAATCTTTGATGTCAAACACCAATGGATATGGGATCAACCATTGCCCCGTACAGGGTCAAGAAACATACACACTAGTCTACTCTGGTGTATCGATGCCCTATCTCGATATACCCTCGACTAGGAACAATTGAAGGATATTCTTATGGACAACCCAGGTCCCAGTAGTATGATCTGTATTATTGTCCTGATAGTCAAGCCAACATCCTAAGGGCTTTATCAATATGTATATGAGAGACGGTATAATAATACAAGTGAACATGTTAAGATAAAGTCAACCAGATAGCATACTATCATGTCGAGCAAGAAAGTCCTCTATATATATGTCCAAGCATCCACTATATCATACAATAATGGCCTCTAGGGCATACATATCACTAACAGAATCCAATTGAATTTTTAGGTTCTACTAAATTTTCAGTAATCGTTAGTGGTTCTAGAATCACTTCCAGTTCTACCATACTCCCACTAATGTTTTCTGAAAAGAATTCATTTGACTAAAAATATGGTGAGTCAAGAACAATATAACTATTGATCTTCTAAATGGTAGAATGTTAACCCCCGTCAGAGCCCAGGAAACCCACAAACTGCCATTACTAAAACGTGCCTAGAGTTTATCTGGATTCTGGTTTTAAGCATAAGCCGGACTACTCCATATACCTTAACATCGTTAAGATATGAATCCATTCTATATCCAATATAGAAACAAAGGTATTATTTAATTGGAACCAGATTCAAAAAACATGCAGTTGTTTCCAGTGCATATCAACTAAATGAAAGAAGGCCAAGCAGCATTACTCATCAAGGAGCGTACTCATGGATGAGTAACCTGAGAGAGAAGCAAGTTCTCAAATATATTACTTACGACGGAATACCTAGCATAAGTATCTACACCTTCGATCACTCCGAAGGATCCTGATACTTGCAACATATGGTTCTCTACTTTATTCATATACCTATAACTTCTCAAAATCTGGACCTTATTTTTCAACGAAATACTTGTCTAAAATTAGAGAAGTCATAAGTAAACAGAATATACTACGAGTACCAATCACTTTGTCCTAATGGATATAGGACAACATACAATACTTTGTATAAGTCCTCTGGGTTTAATAACTCAAACTTTGTGCATCGTAGGTTGAAAACTATGTTATGGTTAAGAAAAATTACACCGTTGTTGAATTCACCTTACCTAACCATCAACTGATATAGGTAAACGTCATAAACATAATTTCAAAAGGTTATATCTCAATTTATAAAATAAGCGTACAGATATATGAGTTTGAGATTGGTGCATAACAACGGATATTCAAAACCAAATATTTGTCGTTAGGCAAAACCCAGGTGATTTCCTCAAATATCACCAATTACAAAGAATTCTGATATATAGAGGATATAATCACTAAATTCCCAATATCTTACTCCCACTCAGTATCTGTAACGCCATACGGATGTAAGAATCAAGTCTGGTAAATACATACCCTGGAGTTAGAGTCTAATTGGGAAAATAGTTTTCAATTAATACCGCACAGTAAAACTAAACATGAAAATGTTTCGAAGGGGTGGCCGGGTATTCCTCGCAATGCCTCTTCCACTATCCAGATTCATAACAGTAACCGTGCATTTCCTTACCCTCGCTCCAATCCCTTTTTTATGTCCTTACTTCTTACCTTCTGTATACCATACTTAGGCTAATTGGTTTTCTTCCTTCCCTACCTTTCAACACCAGCCTAAGGTTTGGAAGAAGACTATCCAATAAGCGTAATGGGTGTACTCTTCTAATACCAGGAGCCCTCGCAACCTGAGAGAAGGTAAAGAGAAAAGACAACCGAATAATCCTATTTAATTTCTCCAGAACCGGAATCCATCCTCGAACAGAAACAAGTTTCTTCGAGTTCGTATATAACTATACGATGGCATATCCAAGTGATATGGATTTTCATAGTGATGCGGAGTGTTCTGGAGAAATGCAAAGGGAAAGTAGGAGCAGTATGGATATATGCGACTTAATGACAATCCAAAAGCCAAAGTGCTTTAAGAAGGTTCGGTTAACTTGGTTCATGAGTTTTAGTTTGAGGTCAGGTCATGGTCGGTGCGAAAGAGAGAGAGAAAAGTAATACTCAACGTGCACTCTAACCTAGATTAGATTGGTTAATCACTTTATCTAATCAGGATGGCTCCTACTGTTTCCTCGAATTCTCTTTCAAACCCTAAAAGGAGAATTGGTCGAGATCATCTAAAATCACCCGAGGAGTAATACCTACTCATCAGTGGGAATCGGTATCCAACTATCATCGCATGATAACTTGATGGAAGCCACTCAAGTCACCACACTCCAGAAGGTATGCGTATGCCTGGCAAGTTTCCTTTATATTTGAAACTCCCGATGTGGTTTTTTCCCCAAGCGGCTTATAATCTTGACAGAGGTCATCATATCATAAGTCGCAAGTCAAGTTCAACCCGTCATTGTCCTAGATTAATTTAGACCCACCCGCATAAGCCCTTGACAGAGGTCAATAGGACCATGCGATTGTCTTAAATAATCGCATATCTATACAACAAGCATTACCTAGCTACCATTCACTATGTCTTGACAGAGGTCGACATACACAGCATGAATACTAAGTAATACTTGTACGAAATGACGGAGGGCTACGGCTGGTTTTTGGCGAAAAACCTTTAACGTAATGAACTTGATATCGTTGAAGGAACTCGAGTGGTTTTACAAATATATGGTGACGTAAACTTTTCCGAAAGAGGTCACTCCCTGTGAAGAGATCTTGGCTCTTTCCTCATCGAATGAGGTGCAGGATATTCCTAACTGAATACCATGATGCAAAGCAAAAGAATCGACTATAGTAAAGTTATTACAATGACGCAAACTTTTGCCCAAGAGGTCACTCCCTATGAAGGGATCTCGGCTCTTGCCTCGTCGAATGAGGTGCTGGATATTCATAACCGAATACCGCTATGCAAAGCAAAAAAAACGTCTGTAATAACAGTTTTCAAAAATTTGTTCCAACAACATCATTTAGGTTTATTTTTCCTTGCATTAATCAAAATTAACGCAGTCCCATCAATTAAACCATATCACACCAGAAAAGAACAAAAATACAATGTACGTGTATGCCATCTACATTCGCCACGGGGCCTCGTCATGCAATGTTAGGTTACTTAACTAACGGCAGAGCGGGGGATGGACTAGCGCGGATACAAAACATATACAACATCTACTAGTATATATAAATATATATATATAACATTCACCCTGGGCATGATATAAGCAACATCACAGAAAAGCGATAAGCAACACAGAACAACGGATAATCTAGGAGCCCCGGGTTTCCTTTGAGCCGCAAATGAAACCCGACGTTCCCTGGTCGTGTGGATAGCCTGTGCAATGTAAAACCAAGACCCCTACGAGTGCGGCAAGTTACCCGCCAATCCTAGAAGTGAGGCAACCCCAATCAACAAAGTGAATGGGCCACCCAGCACTTCACGGAATCCGGTAACTTGAGCACTCCACTGTAGGTCATCCTATACCCCCTATGAGTGCGGCGAATAGCCCGCCAATTCTAGAGTAAGGCCCGCTCCGTCTCAACGCCATGAGATGCGGGCCCGTTTCCCTCTAGAACCCGTCTATTTGAGCACTCCACCTACGGGTAATCCTAGTACAGAAAAAAGTATATATACAATGGCGATATCAACCTCAACCCGGTCGTGCCCTAATAAAAGAATATACAAACTGGAGGAAACGGCAGTCTACATATCGGATGCTCGCCCCCCGCAATAACGAAAATACAAATGAATCTAAACTGTATAACTACCATTGCACTAGAGTCTATCCCACACGACAATCCGAATATAGCCATTACAGATATCAACATCACAGCAGTATAAGCAAGTATGTGTAACCCCGTCTAAACGATATATAGCAAATAGACGACGTTTGAAAAACACATACACTACATCACAGATATCAACGATGCAAAATTTCAACTTTTGAAACTTTCCAAGTTGCCCCCAAACAAAAATAACACTAAGTGAAATCTGGGGCAAATCAAACAATAGTAAAAATACCAATTTACAAAACCCAAAATACAGAATGAAAATGGGGCACTGATGTGAACAGTGAACAGGCCATGCCGGTTTTTTTAACAGTTTGGCCGGCCAAACTTGCATGGAATTGCCTCGTTTTCATTGTGTGTCATATACATGTCAATATTAAGTCTCTGCACTTGTTTAAAAAAATTTCAGAGATCAAAAAAATTTCTGAACAGAGAGTGGGTTTTGAAATCGGAATTTTTTAGTTTTGAAACTAATGCATCGTCTACTACTAGTTTCTAATGTTTGGGTGGCTCTGATACCATGTTAGGGTTCCTAGCACCCTGGCCATCGACCGTGGCCGTTGCGGAACAAAAAATTTTGGTGTTTAAAAATATTGGCGCTAGAAACAACTACCTAGAATCAAAACCAAACATGAAACTAGCGAGCTACAAAGATATTCTAGCTACTGTGGTAGAGGTGAAAGTGTGTCTTAGCACTACCACTAGGTTTAGACAAGCATCAAGTATGTAATTTTAAATAATCTAGAGTGCTAAGCAACACTAACTTAGAATCAAATTAGAGAATTAGGGTTTGAAAACATGTAAACAAGCTTTACACTAAGTGAATAGGGAATACAACCTTTGTAGACCGGTCCTTCACTTCTAAAGCTCCAAGTACTAGTCCCTTAGCTCCAAGTAGTGGTCCTTAAAACTCTTCTTACGTTCCACTTGGTGAAAGGAACGAGCTTGCTTCGTCGTCTTCGAGGCCGAAAATGATCCACCTTGAAATTACTGTAACTCAAGCCACCTCTTTACTAATAAAGAATTAGTGAAGCAAACAACGTAATCTTATGGGCTAGATGAGAGTAGGTTGATGAAGTAGGAATTTTGCTCACTTTAGAAATCTATTTCTCTTTTTTCTTTTTCAACTCAAGAAAACCAAGAGAGGAAGAAGATGAACTTGGGTGAAGAAATATCTCAAGTGATAGAATGAGAGAGTTAACCATGGGTAAAAGATAATGGTTAGGGTGAGAAAATATCTAGAGTAAAACAAAATTAGTAGGATGAGTCATGATTTCTACATGCTTCCACAAGCATCTAAACCATGCTCATTTCCACCTCATTTTAATTTACTCTTAATAAATAAACACCCTAATTATCTTTAGTCTTGGTGTGGGTCTCATACACCCATATCCAATGTATCATCCACCATGACACAATATATAAATACATATATTAATATATATCACATATATATTAAATGTATTTCAAAGAGAAGAAAATCTTTAGTGAGCACGATATTAGTTAATATATATTAATATATCAAATATAAAAAAATATATATCAAATTATTAAATCAACACTTGATTCAATAATCCGGTCATATCATATATAACCGACTAATATCACTTATATGTATATCACATTATCGAATCAACACTTGATTCAATAACCCGGTCATATCACATATAACCGACAAATATTCAATACTTCATTAAATCAACACTTGATTCAATAATCCGGTCATATCATATATAACCGGCCAGTATCAAATACATATATACATATAACATATCATTGAATCAACACTTGATTCAATAATCCAGTTATATCACATATAACCTAACCGATATCACATATCGCGATATTAGAATACGGTATCACATACTCGTATTTAATCAAGCTCCCGCATTTATCACCATATGTGCCCTATTTCATTTCTCTTGAGCTAGGAAACCTCTGTGTGGGACTCTAAATACTCGTCAATACGCCAGCAGTAGGTAATGATCACATCAGCCACCCACAAGCCGTCAGCGGTACTAGCTGGACGTAACGGCTACCCAGGTATTGAGCGAATAGAAGATCAATGAGCAAGCTTGTCTAAACTACCGCAAAGCCTATAAGCAACACTTACCGTACAGTCTGGTCTCTTCGTATGATATGTCCCATATCAAGTCTAGGGATGGAATCGTCAGACCCCAGTAACTTAATAATTCATGCCGATGTGTGGCCTATAGCCGTTCGAGAAACTACTGATAACACTAACCAGTAAATCTCATCATCCCTGGCCAGGGACATGATGTTATAGCCAATCGAGCATAGCGCAACATCAACTCCCTATACCGGGAGAGACGAAACCCCTCCTATCGCTCATTGCCTCCATATGACTCGGGACTGTACCGAAATCCACCTATTTGCACAACTCCTTTGAGCTGTATTAGGGAGGAAATCAAAGCGCAGTGGGAACCACATAAGACTCTATAGCGATATCGAGTCTACAGACTAACCTGTACAAGTGTCACCAGAGAACTGTTATCTGACGATAGGTATGGTACCAACTAGGAGATCTCGGTAAGTCCTGTTCGGTGTATACATTCTCTAATGAGCACCTGTGTACAATCTTTGATGTCAAACACCAATGGATGTAAGATCAACCATCGCGCCATACAGGATCAAGAAACGTACACACTAGTCTACTCTGGAATATCGATGCCCTGTCTCGATACTCCCTCGACTAGGAACTGTTAAAGGATGTGCTTGCAGACTACACAAACCCCACTAGTATGATCTGCATCATAGTCCTGGTAGTCAAGCTAACATCCTAAGGGCTTTATCAACATGCATCAGAGAGACAGTATAATAATACTATTGTACATGTTAAGATAAAGAGCAATCAGATAGCATACTATCATGTCGAGCAAGAAATTCCTCTATATATATGTCCAAGCATCCACTATATCACCAACAATGGCCTTTAGGGCATACATATTCCTAACAAGAGGTGTTATACCGAATGAATCGTGTCCTTTGGTCTTCTACCATCTTCCTTAGCTCCTAGAGGTCCTTTGGATCGAGCTTGATCATCGGTCTTCCTCCGTCGAAGATGATCCACCCGAGGGATGTAGCTCATGGCTCTAGCTCCACACTAAGAGTCTAATGGAGCAACTAGAGACTTTAGATTGCTAATCTAAAATGTCTAGGATGTAGTGAAGTGTTCAATGTGTGTGTCTATCTCACCTCCTCTCTTGATTCTTAACACATGAGATTGTAGAGAGGAGGTTGAAGATGAAGGTGGAAGAGCTCAAGAAAAGAAGTGAGGAGAGTGAAGCTAATGGTGAGAATGAAATCATGAAAGAATGAACCATCCCCAAAACCATTTCCATCATCAAGTGAGAAAATAATATAAAGCATGGTTTTATAAAACTCATTTTTCAAATAAACAATTCCAATCATGCTTGAATAGTTTGCACAAATGAATTGTTAATTCATTTGTTCAACACTATTGAAGCATGGTTCTCACTATACTCCCCTCCTTGTTCTTTACACCTCATTTTCCATTAAAATAAATGGATAAATCTAAAATGAAGTGTCCACCTTATAGAATGTTTTCCGTATAAATACGGATTACACTCTACTGTATATATACCTGTATTCGTACCAAAATACGAATATCCAAAGAGATAGAATAACACAAAGAACATAATACTAGAATATACATATCGAAATACATATACGTAAATTATTAAATCAATACCTGATTTAATAATCCGGCTCAAACCCGAGCCGGCTAGTATTATCAACCGTCCGATCGAAAGTCCGGATAACTAGTACAATCATTCGATCGGAACCCTACACGTATCCAATACGGCTACTATATCATTTCACCAAAACCAGGGAAACCCTTTGTGTGGGACTCTAAAGACTCGTCAATACGCTGGCAGTGGGTTTAACCACAAGCACGTCAGCGGCACTAGCTGTACGTAACGGCTATTCAGGCATTGAGTGAAAGGTGGTCGACGAGCAAACTCATCCGAACCCCTACTGAGCCTGTCAGTGACAATCTCCATACAGTCCGGTCTGTTCGTCTAAGAGTATCGCATATCGAGTCTAGGGGGTGGATAATGTTAGACCCCTAATAACACGATATTTCGTGTCGGTATGAAGCCCATCACCTACTGAGAAACTACTGATCCAAATCAGTAATTCTCGACTACCTTGGCTAAGGATTTCTGGTGATAGCCACCCATGCACCACGCGACATCAACCCGCAATACCGAGAGAGACGAATCCCCGACGATCCGCTTACTGCCTCCATATGGATCGGGACTGTACCCAACTAAAACCTGTTTGCACGATTCCTTTTAGCCGTGGTAGGGTAGTAATCAAAACACAGTGGGAACTCACACGAGACTAATGGAAAACTCAGGTCGACGGACTAACCTGTACTCATGTCACCTGAGAACTGCTATCTGACAATAGGTATAATACCATCTAGCATGTTCCCGGCGAGTCCGTCCAGTGTACTCATAATCCAATGAGTACATGTATACTATCTTAGGTGACTAATTGACACCAATGGCTTGTGAGACCGGCCAACGCCCCTCATCGGGGTTTCGAAAAGTATACACTAGTCTAATCCGGAGTATCGATGCCCAGTCTCGATACTTCCTCGACTAGGGAAATTTAAGGATGTGCTTATAGACCACCCAGCTCCTACGTATATGATCGCCATCATAATGCTGGTAGTCAAGCAAGAATCCTATGGGCTCTATCAACATGTAATAGTGATCTGTAATACCACATAATGTATGTACATGATGATAGAGACAAACCAGATAGCATACTATCATTTTGAGTAAGACTGTTCTACCCGTATAGGTCATCCCTTAATCATCACAATGCATGCCTGGGATTACAATAATTGACTTGAGGGCAATATAGCCAATAGTGTCACCTAAGATAGTATGCAGGTGCTCACTGGAGGTGAGTACACCGGATGGACTCACCGAGAACTTCTAGATGATATTATACCTATCGTCAGATAGAAGTTCTCTAGTGGCATGAGTACATGTTAGTTCTTTGACTTGAGATCGTCATTTGTCTCGTGTGAGTTCCTATTGTACTTAGATTACTATCCAACCATGGCTCAAAGGAGTCATGCAAACAGGTTTTACTTGGGTACAGTCCCGAGCCATATGAATGCAGTGAGTGATTTTCAGGGATTTGTCTCTCCTGGTATTAGGAGTCGATGTCACACTGTGTTCGGTTGGCCATCACCCTAAATCCGTGGCCACAATAGATGAGATCTACTGATAGGAGTTCATTAGTTTCTCGGTTGGTGATGTGCTTGACTCCGGCACGACTTATCGGGTTATTAGGGGTCTAACGTTACCACCCCTAGACCCAGTATGCGATAAACATAGACGAAGAGACCAGACTGTACGGAGATTGTCACATTCGATCTCAGTAGGGTACAGATGGACTTGATTGTCGACCTCCTTTTCGGCAGATACCTAGGTAGCCGTTACGTACAGCTAGTGCTGCTGATGTGTTTATGGTTTTGGATTTATCCAGTAAATCACTGTCAGCATATTGTCGAGTCTTTAGAGTCCCACACAGAGGGTTTTTCCGATTCAGGAGATATGATGTAGAGGTCGTATATTGATACGTGCAGGGTCCGATTAAATACGTGTACTTGCTACACGGACTTTAATCGGACGGTTGATAATACTAGCCGGCTTAGAATTAAGCCGGATTATTAAATCTAGTATTGATTTGATAATTTATATATATATATATATATATATATATATATATATATATATATATATATATATATATTCTAGTATTATTGTTCACTATTCATTTTCTCTCTCTTGGCTATTCGTATTTTTATACGGATACGCGTATATGTATTTCGATGCATATACCGGCTTGTATTCTGTATTTATACGGAATATTTATAGAAGGAGGACACCTCATTTGTGAATATTCATTTATGAATATTCAAGGATATGAGGTGGAGGGTGAGGTGGCTTTAGATATGGTTGTGGACATATAGAGAGGGATGAGCTTCATTTGTTTATGAAAAAATGGTTGTGATATTTTAATGGTAGGAAAAATTATGAAGCCATTCTCTCATTCATGCTAACACTTAGCTTATTTGTGTCATGTCTACCTCTTCATCATCCTCCTCCTTCTTTATTTGCTCTCTTAAGCTTTGTGTTTGAGAGAAAATGATAGTGGAAAATTCTTACATCCTCACTCTCCATTTATAGCAAGTTTGGAGAGTCGCTTGTTTCACTAGGTGAAGCCGGAGCTTGAATCGGTTCTCTCGGATGGATCATCTTCGGAAATGGCGGTTGCTTCTCAAGTTTGTTCTCAACAGCCTATAAGGAGCTTGAAGGGGTCTTTCACGATTTGGTGGACACGCATCAAAGGTTGTAATCCCTAAACCTTGAATACTTGTTTTCTAGTTTAGTGTTTGGATTGATCACTAGGGATTAGTTTCTAGTGCTCCTCTTGCAATTTTTGTTTTTCGATTCCGCATTGGCCATTATTGTAGCGATAATGGCACTAGGAACTTTCAATAGTATCAGAGCTACAAGGCAGGGATGCCGACCCATGGGGGGTTCACACTGTGTGATAGTAGTAGCGAAGCACAGGCTCTTACCCTCAGGGTGCCCCATGCGGTTATATGGTCCGGCGGGTTTTAGTCCGTTTTGAGGGGACTATGTAAAAAGTAATTGCTAAGGGACCTATGGGAGGCACGGCCAGTTTCCGTTGTGCTGACCGACCCTATCATGGTATCAGAGCGAACCCAAACACTAGAACCAGTTTAGACGATATTTTAGTTTCGAAACCAAATTTTTTTCGTATTTAATTCCAAACATCCAAATTTCTGTTGGGATTTTCAAAATTTTTTAATTTTTTTTAAAGAGCTGCAGAAGACTCTTCTTAATGTTAAAATGACCCAGAGCAAAAACGAGTCCAATCAGTGAATGGTAAACTGCCAGATTCTCATTTTCCCCAGTTTGGTCGGTCCAAGGATCTCTGATTGACTCCATCTTGCTTCAGTTGCTTGGATACGTGGAATTAGGATTTTTAGACCTGCTTGTTTTTGCCCAGATTTTGTTTTGTTATGTTTGTTCATTTGGGCAATCATGGAAAAACTTTCGATCGAAATTTTAGAATTGTTTATTGATCCGTTATTTGTATATGTGTTGTTAAATACCGTCTAATTGCTATATATTCAATTAGACGGGATTGCACACTTGCTTGCGTTACTTGTTTCTGTGATATATATATCTTTGTGATGGTTTAACTGGATTGCCATGTTAGATAGCCCATCATGCGATTAATTGTACAATTTTGATTCATATTGTTGTATTCATTTGTTCGGGACGAGCTCGGACTTGCGGCCGCCATTTCCGTATTATGTATATTCTTTTATTAGGGCTCGACCAGGGTGCGGTCGATGTCACCACTGTATATATATTTCATTTCTGTACTAGGATTAACTCAAGAGAAGTGCTCGAGTAGCCAGATTCTAGAGCGCGGTAGGTGGCCATCTCATGGAGTTGAGACCGGACTGCCTCGCTCTAGAATTGGCGGGTTGCTCACCGCACTTGCAGGAGTTATAAGATCGACCCGTGGAGGAGTGCCCAAGTTACCGGATTCTAGGAAACCGCTGGGTGACCGACTCATGTTATTGAGGGTGGCTTGCCTTTCTTCAGCCATATCTTTTGCTTCGGTAGTACATTTCGCTTTTGTTAAGGAGCTACATAACTTGCCTCTTCCACTGCTTGCCTGTTTATATGCTGATTCCTGGCCTTCTCATATATGGCCAGTTCACGCCTTTGATTTTCCCTGCTTCTTTGAAAGGCTTCCCTTAGGAGCTTCTCAATTGGGTCCTCTTATGGCGAGGTTGGGGCTTCTGGCATTGATTCTACCCCCTATTCATATGAGTCGCTTTCAGACGTAGCTGGCGCATCTTCGCCACATATGGAGGAGTGAGAGACCATGTGGAAACTTTCCACACGTTCTTCTATTCCTACCTCTTCTCCCTCCGAGTCGTCATCTTCCTCCTTCTTGCTATTCTCAAGGATATGTTAAAGGAATTCCTCAAGAGTGATTGGTGAACGTGATTTCTGGTTATATTCCTCTAGCATATTTATATATTTTTGAATTCCGTACAGCTGTCTACATGCTCGGCAGGCTGCAGGTTTCTTCGACTTCTTTTTGTTCTTCTTAGACTGCTTGACTTTGGGGCTTTTCCCTTTATCAGCAATCTTCGGAGTGGGACATGGCTTCAGCATCCCTTCTATGATCTTGGGCTCAAGCGGGCTTTTCCACCTAATTGCCGGACATACTCGGAGGTCCCTCAACATCGTCTTTTTTTGGGAGGAAAGCATCACCTCCCACGGGGTCTCTTCCATGAATGAACAGGATACCCCCTATGTATTAACCCCTTGGGGGTACGCTTTTGGGGCGGATTCACCTTCCAATTATCTGATAGCATAAATTTACCCTGCTTATACTGGTTCTCGACCCAGTTCTTGAAGACGTAACAGTTCTCGATCGGATGGCTTACCACCCAATGGTAGGGACAGTAGTTGGGATTGACCTCATTAGCCTAGGCTGTTTCAGTGGCTCGGGCAACGTCAGCAGGCCATTCTTCGTGGCGAGCTCGAACAGTTTCTTTTTTTTTATCGGGGGGACGGATATTCGCTCCCCATCCTCTCCTCGAGAGTCGGTCCCGTACGAGTATTGTTTTAGTGACTAGACGCTTTAAGACCACTCTGCTGGTGCTGCTGTGCATTGGCGACAAACGCCGCCATGTTTTTCCTTTTATAATTTAATGAGTTTCCGCCCGAAGAGGAAGGACCTTGACCCATCGAATCCAGCTGAGATAGTTTATTAATAAGCTCCTGAAAGGTAGTGGGCTTGAAGAAGTCCATGAACGAATACACCTGTGAGTGCCAATCGATGGTCGCCATGAACATCCCGACGACCGGAGCTTCGCCGATGCGATGCTCTCACTTAAACCAAAGGTTCTGCCATCGGATAGCATATTGAACCTATGTTTCATTCTGCTTGATTCTTTCATTAACCAGTGTTGTCTGTGTTCACTCGCACTAGCGAATCTTTGGCAGAAGAGCATCTCCATTTCATCGAATGTCTTAACGGAGTGGTTAGGAAGCTCTGAATACCACTCGAAAGCAGTGCCCGATCGACTACTAACGAATTGACGGAGAAGCAATACATCATCTCCCCCGGTGTTGCCGCACTTAGATTTGAACTGGTTGATATGTTGACGAGGATTGCCGGTCCCTTTGTATACTTAGAATGTCGGGATCGTATATCCTGGAGGGTATTGCCTCTGGTCATACCATGATGGATACGGTCGACCAGTCTTGACCAGCTTGCCTGCCATTTCGCTGTCCTGAAGGACTTTGAATTGCTGGGTGATATATTTGTCCAGCTTTGCCTTAGAGATCGTTTCCTCACTCATTACTGATGGGGCTTGTAGGGGATTCGACGTATCTCCCTTGTCATCAATAATAACTACCGACGGCTCATCTGCCTGTGGTTCCGGTTGAGTTATCATTCAGACCATGCTTTGAAATAGGAGGGTCATCTTGTCCAAGCATTCATTTCTGCAGCCTTCTCATCCTTCTTTTCAAGGACGCGCTTCAGGTAGTCAATATCGGACTCATGTCCCATTCTTTCTTTGGGAGCGTTATCAGGTTTTGAATTGGGCAGTGGACTCATGAGTTGCTCCACTTGACCCAATAAATCTTGCAGCTTCTGTTGATCTTTCGTTATAGACCGAGTGATTGGTTTATGAGAAACGGAGGCTCGGCTATCATCGTCAGAGTTCAACGTATATATTGTATGAACCACCATGCCCCTAGACTTGGGGCGCTTGGAGTGTGGGCCTTTGGAACTAGCCTCGGGCACCAGGACTTTATCTGGCCTTTCTCTTTTCTGAGAAGCCGCTTTTAAAGGGATCATATAGCAGGAACCTTCTAAGAATTAGCCTCCTTTATCTGGGAGGGGATCTATCATCATCTTGTCGACCTTTGAGCTTTTTCGGTCGGCGAGGGTAGTTATTATTAACAACAAAGTTCTGGACTTCTTTCCAAACTCTGTAGATGGTCAAGGAAAGTCGCTTGACCGAACATATTGCCTTTGGTTCATCATGCATTTCCAGAGGAGGTGGTGACTTCTTCAGCATAGCGGTAAGCAAATTGCGCTTAACCACCTTCAGAGGTTCAAAGCTATTCTCAGTTGGAACAGCAGCTATGATCATCAGAGCGGGCGAAATCAGCCCAGATAGGGAGCTGCCCCTAGCCTAACTCACTCGGTGCTAGTATTAGCGTCTGGCACATCTTGTAACAGGGGCCGGTGCTTCTTCAGCTCTGGGAGCTTCATGAATCCGCCCCCTGTATTCTTTCGGACTGTGTTCCCCCCTGCATTTATATGAAGCTTCGACAGGTGACGGTCGTTTGAAAACTGACTGTCTAGACATGGGAGGTGTCGGCCTATGGAAGAAAGACTGTTGGGTTGAGTATCATCTTTCGGGGGCCCAGTCATATCAGAAGCCATGAATGCCAGCCGTTCGAAAACTCACTTCTTTAGGATCACGGGCTTTTTAGAAGAACCCGTAGAGTTAGAATTCAGCCTCTGGAAGACTGAACCTTCATATTGAGAAGTCTTATCATCAGAGCCGGTTTTGGTAGTCGTCAGCCTATCGAAAACTGACTTCTTTGACGTCTCCTCCTTTGGCACTGAGATGCCAAGAGAGGGAGGTGGAAGCATCGTTTTAAAGAAGAGCCCATCGACTTGTTGTGCCACCTAGGCTATCAAAATGCAGAGTACATAGGCCATGGCCTGTCCTGACCAAGCCACCCTAGATGGAGTGGTGGTGGAGCCAGCATTCGGGTTGGATTTGCTGGTTGAGGCCATTGATCCGCACGGAAGCAAAGCACCAGCTTTAGTAACCCAGACATCCAAGGGAAACATAAACATATCGCGATTGTTTCGTGAAACACGACACACAAAGTATGGAGTGGAAAGAGAAAAAGGTCACATCGGGCGTGACAGAACCTGTTTACCACTGGAAACCGGATCGGGACGCGGGAAGCGCGTTCAAGCCATGAGTCTAAGGGAAAATACTATATAGAACATATCCGTCCACCTCTCCGAAAATGCCAAGTTGATTTATGACACCGTAAATCGGAAGTTTGGATGGATGTGACCATTATAGCAGACTTATCAGATTCCCCATCATATGTGAGGGTTTTTTTTATTGTGGGGACGCTTTTTGCTACATGCGCAAGCTCCTGCAGTTAATTACGTTATTGCCAGGCGATAACAACTTTCTCTACTCCATGAATCATTGTGTGCCATGTTATATGTTTGTTCATTTTAGGGTAGCCCTTGAATTGTATATGGAAACTAATATATTGTCGTCGCCCATAGAGCGCGGATTAGTCCAAATCCATAAATCTCAGATTTTGGTTGAGCCTAGGCAGCATTTCTCATATAAATGAGGCCCGTCGGTTCAAAATATGTCATTTAAGGATCGTTAGTTGCATCTGACTAAGATCAACTTGGGAAATATATTTAAGGGTCGTTAATCTTGTTTTAGATTAAGGTTAACTTAAAAATATATGAGCATACGGGCTCAGGAAATATCATGAAAGCTTATGCTTTATATCACTTAGTCATTTTGGACTAAAAATGGGCCTCTGGAACATATATGTAGGCGCCCAGAAGTTTTGGCGCATGCCTTGTATCATACAGACAAGACTACATGGGTCTATAGGATCATTAAATCATTGGCGCATCAGAGTTGTGGCACACTCTACGTATACAATAGGTATTGTCTCATGGGTATGGTTTTTTAGGTCTCTGGCGCGTTAACATCAACGCCCATGGATTGTGGCGCATATGCCTTTGACTTTGGGTCTCTAGCGCGTATGCTTCTGTTGGAACATGTCTTTATTGGCGCATGCCCTCCATATTTGACATATGCACATTGACGCATATGCCTCTGGCGTGTGGCCGCTTAAGGTTTGTCATAGAGATTAATCTCTTTTCTTTCTAAACTTAAGTTTCATGGAGCTTAAGCTTATGTTAATGGCTATTTTGGCTATTAATGACATCAAGATCACAACTTTTGCGATATGGAGTCTCTTTTCCTTTATATGTATATAGATCACATGATCTGCTCTCTGGAAATATAAATTTTCTGATCTATCATCATTATATTTTATGCAAGGGTTCAATTCTTTCTCTCAAACCCTAAATCTTAAGATCAAAGAAATCTCTCTGATGAAAACTTAAGTTTTCTCGAGGCGAAGTTTGATCTAGAGATCCTAAGATCATCGATAAGAACTTAAGTTCTATATATATTAAGGTTAACCTTCTCATGGATGAGATTAAATCTATTACTTCATAGGAATCATTCTTCTTTTCTCACCTTGATTGATTATGATGGTGAAGAAGAAAACGAAGCTGTGTTTGTAGAGAACTTAAGTTCCTGATCAAGATTATGGGGTCGACTGTGTATATCATATTTTGACCTCTATGGTCCTTTATATAGGGTATAGATATTGTTGGGTAAGTAGAGACAATCTCTCTTTGAGATCTCTCTAATTAATCTTAAGATCAAGCCCGGGTGCTTAAGCACCGTTGGATTATAGATCCAAAGGTTATCTGTCGATATGATCAACATCTTTCTTATTTAAATAAGATAAATTGATTCTTTTGTTTTAAAAGAATTTATGAAAAGAGCTAATATAACCCGGGTGCTTAAGCACCGTTGGATTATAGATCCAAGGATCCTTATTAACAAGATTTATATTTTTCTTTATTTAGAAAATATAAAAGAGTATATCTCTTGTTAATAAACTATCTTTCTGTTTTAGAAAGATAGGGAATATCTTAAATAACTTAAGCTATGTATATTTTAAATCTTTTATTTAAAGATTTTCTTATTAACCAGATTGGAAAAATATTTTTCCAAATGTCAAAGAAGCGAGGGCCTCAAAGCATTGGCGCAGTGCCAGAAATTGTTGGCGTATGCTTTATGGTATCGCCCCATCTTTCTGGTGCATGGACTTAAGTCCTATGAGTTATATATTATTAATTATTATATTTTTTTGGAAAGGAACACACTTACTGAGGCTATTTCTCAAATACGGTCTGTGAAACTGTTATTAGAGAAGCTGAGTATGTAATACTGTAATAATTGGCTTTAAGTGCAAGTGGGAGATTGTTGGATATATGTGCCCTGATGGCAATTATTGTAATTATACAAGGATCTATATGGATAGAACAGTCTTGCTCGACATGATAGTGTGCTATCTGGTTTGTCTTTATCATTCATGTGTATATATTTTATTTGTTATTATATATTGCTAATACATAATGATAAAGCCCATAGGATCTTTCCTTGACTACCAGGATTATGATGGAGATCATAATAGTGTGGCTTGGATAATCCATAAGCACATGCTTAAATGTTCCTAGTTGTAGGGGTATCGAGACTAGACATCGGTATTCCAGATTAGACCAGTGTATACGGTTCCTGACCCGGTTGGAGGGCGATAGCCGGTCTCACAATTATTGGTATTTGATACCGATGATTGTATATAGGTGCTAATTGGAGAATGGGTTTTACTGAACAGACTCACCGAGAACTCCTAGATGGTATTATACCTAATGTTAGATAGCATTTATCTGGTGACATGTGTACATGGTAGTCTTCTGATCTGAGATCGCCATAGTGTCTTGTGTGTGTTCCCACTGTATTTTGATTTCTATCCTACCACGTCTTTAAAGAGCCGTGCAAATAGGTTTTAGTTGGGTACAGTCCCAAAGCACATGGAGACATTAAGCGGTCGAAGGGATTCGTCTCTCTCGGTATAGAGAGTTGATGTCGCACTGTGCTTGATTGGCAATAAGCATAAGTGCCTGGTCAGAGCGGTTGAGATAAACTGATAAGTGTTATCAGTTGTATCTCAGATGGTTATGAGCTTGAAATCAGCATGACTTATCGAGTTACTGGGGGTCTGACAGTTTCCACCCTCCAGACTCGGTATGCGACACTCTTTGACGAAAAGACCGAACTGTACTATGATTGTCACTGATAGGCTCTGCAGGGTACGGATGAGCTTGCTTGTCGATCTTTCTTTCGACAGATATATAGGTAGCCGTTACATATAATCAGTGCCACTTACGTGCTTGTGAGTTAAGGATTTGATCCAGTAACTCACTGCTAGCGTATTGTAATCTTTAGAGTCCCACACAGTGGGTTTTCCAGCTCTCCTCGAAACGATGTAGTGTATGTATGATGATACGTGCGGGAGTTCGATTAAACACGTGTATATGATACATGTGTATTAATCGGACATTTAATAATACTAACCGTCTTATTATAAAACTGAATTATTAAATCAAGTATTGATTTAATGATAACACACACACACTAGTATTATGTCTCATTATTTTATTCTCTCTCATGTTGTATTGTATTTGATACAAATACAAATGATAAATATCATGCATATATTTATTAATTCTCTTTTCTTTAGAGCCATGTGAGATGGTGGAGGAAAGCATGCTTACTCACACTCTTTTAGTTGGCATGTGTAAGAGAGAGGAAAGAGGGATATGAGGGTGAGATGAATTCTCATCTCTCCTAATGCATGTTCATTTTCTTCAAATCATTTCTCTCTCTCTCTCTCTCTCTCTTCATATTTCCTAGAGCTCTAGAGAAAAAGAGGGGGGGTTAAGAGAGCGAGATAGCATCTACTTCTTTTTCCTCTTACTACTTAGCATCTAGTAGGAGCAAGTTGTTTCATTAGAGGTTGTCTTGTGAAGCTAAAACTAGTATTGTGTTTTTTTGAGGTGGATCGTCTTCGGCGAGGAGATCTGCATCCAAGCTCGTTCCTGAAAGACTCGGAACCTAGCTAGAGTCTTCTACATATTCGCAAGCACGCTTCAAAGTTTGTAGTTCTGTAAAAACCCAAACTTGCTTGGTTTACTTACTGTTTTTTGGTAACTATTAGTTTATGAATGTTTTTGGGATATGGTTGCTTGTGCTAGCTTCATAAAAATCGTTGTTATTCATTCCGCGTGTTCTGCTAGTGTAGCTACCCTAGCACAAGGATACAACAGTATATGTATCATATACTTATATTAGTATGTGTATCTCATACAACATACAAATACGAGAGAGAGGGAGTATAATACTAGCAAACCCTAACCACATTTTATATGGTTTTAAATCAACACTTGACTTAAATTGCGGGCTCTAAAATAACCGGCTAGTATTATCATATGTCCGATTAATGTACGTGTATCATATACACGTGTTTAATCGAACTTCCGTATGTATCACCATACGCACACTATATCGTTTTGCCTAAGCGGGGAAATCTACTGTGTGTGACTCTAAAGACTCAACAATACGCTGGCAGTGAGTTACTGGATCATATGCATAACCCACAAGTACGTCAGCTGCACTAGTTGTACGTAACGGCTATCCAGGTATATGTCAAATATAGGTCGATAAGCAAACTCATCCGTACACAACAGAGACTATCAGTGACAATCACCATACAGTCCGGTCTCTTCATCAGAGAGTGCCGCATATCGGGTCTCGGGTGGAAACAGTCAGACCCCCAATAACCTAATAAGTCATGCCCATGTTAAACTCATAACCATCCGAGATATAATTGTTAATCGTGAAAGTATGTCTTAGTAGCTCTACTAAATTTCAGCAAATATCAAGTATGCAATTTAAAAAATTTTAGAGGTCTAAATCATACAAACCTAGAATCTAACTAGAGAGTTAGGGTTTTTGAGTAAGCAAACAAATTCTACACTAAGTGATGGAAGTTTACAACCTTTGTAGATCGGTCCTTTTCTTCTAAAGCTCCAAGTAGTAGTCCCTAGAACTCTTCTTTGACTCTACTTGAGAAAAGATCGAGCTTGCTTGTTGTCTTCGAGGCCGAAAATGATCCACCTTGAAGTCTCTCTAACTCAAGCTCACTCTTCACTAATCAAAGTATTAGTGAAGCAAACAACTTAAACCAATAGGCTAGATTGGTGCAGGTTGATGAAGTAGGAGATTTTCTCACTAGAAATAATTTTCTCTTTTCTTTTATCCAACTCAAGAAAATTCTAGAGAGGAGAATGAAGAAGGAGATGAACTTGGATGAAAGAGTGAGGTTCAATGAACTATAAGGTGAAGTGATTAGATGAGATGAGATAGTGATAAATATCTGTTCCCCTCCGAACGGCGGCGCGACATGGGCGTCCGTGCCTGAGGTTCGGGGCAGATGCTAATTGGTGCTATCCGTCCACCTCTCCGAAGATGCCAAGTTGTTCCATGGCACCATGCATCGGAGGATTAGACGGATGCGGCCGATGTAGCAGACTTCGTCAGATTCCCCCTCGTGGAGGGGTTTTTGATTGTGGGGACGCTCTTCCCTACAGGCGCAAGCCCCTGCAGATAATTACGCTACCGCATCGCGGTAACAACTTTCTCCTTCTCCAGATGGTCACTTCGTGTCGTGGGTGTTTGTTTCGTGTTTTATTGCCCGTGGATTGTTTACGGAGACTGAGTTACGTCGTCGCCCGTAGGGCGTGGACTAGTCCAAATCCGTGTTTATCTTAGATTTGGGTTTGGGGGTTTGGTTTGAGGATACGTCAGCCATACTTGAGGCTAAGATCAACTCAAACGTTTGTTAAGGATACGTTAGTCTAATGTTGAGACTAAGATCAACTTAACGGGATCATTTAGATCCGACAAGGGAGTGTTTTAGGCTCCATTGTTCCAGTTTAGGGACATAGTGGTCCATCGTATATGTGGCCGTCGGGGCCCGTCACCTCTCCGACGACGTTGAAGGATTACAAAGACGGATGTCAGAGGAGTTCAGAGATGTACCCTCGAGCCAGAGTTAATTTGGGGGATTCATAGTCCAGTCTGTTTGAAGGTTTAAGGATACGTTAGCCATCTTTGAGGCTAAGATCAACTTAAACGGGACCGTTTAGATCCGACAAAAGAGCATGCGGGGCTCTATTGTTCTAGTTTAAGGACATTGCGGTCCGTGGGTAGTTTAAGGACATTGCGGTCCATGGGTAGTTTAAGGACATTGCGGTCCATTGTTAGTTTTAAGACATCTCGGTCAAGGTTAAGGACGTCGTAGTCCATGGGTTTAAGGACTCCACAGTCCGGTATGTGCTCTGGTGCTTCACACGGGTTCACTGCCGTGCTTGGCGAGGACCAGGCTCCGCTCTGGGCGTTTTCCGCGGGGTCAAAGAGTGACGTTATCCACGTTCCACGTAACCAGGAATTTTGCACTAGATGCTTCACACGGGTTCACTGCCGTGCTCGGCGAGGACTAGGCTCCGCTCTGGGCGTTTTCCGCGGGGTCAAAGAGTGACGTTATCCACGTTCCACGTAACCAGGAATTTTGCATTAGACATGGGTTTAAGGATCCCACAGTCCATATCGATGTGTGGTCGTCGGGACCCGTCACCTCTTTGAAGACATTGAGGGATTACAATGCCAAGTATCAAAGGAGTGAAGAGATGTACCCTAGAACCGGAATGGATTAAATAGTCCTTAGCTCAATTTGGGATCAAGACCCATTAATTGTATTATGAGCCCATTGGCCCAGTTAATCACAAATTGAGGACTTATGGCCATCTTGGGCTAAGTCCAATCAGGAGAGGCTTTGCCTCCATCCACTTGGCCAATTGGGCCAAGCCTAGTGTCAAACACTGCAGAGCAATCAACGTTGACCACTGGGAATGAGATTGACAAGTTAGTGTTTAACACTAAAAGATGGTTGGTGTTAAACACCAGTGACAAGGCTTTCAAATTAGTGTTAAACACTAAAGCAAATCAGTGTTAAACACTGGTAGCATAGATTTCAAATTAGTGTTAAACACTAAAGTCATCAGTGTTGAACACTGCAAATAAAGTTCTTGATTAGTGTTGAACACTAAGGCCCAACGGTTGTTTTAACACCGGATTCGGGAGTTTCGATTTAGTGTTAAACACTAAGGCAAGAGGGGTCACGTGGCAACACGTGAGAGCGCCCTCCCTTCATTTATTCTGCTGAGATTACTGCATCTTTCAGAGCGTCACGTGCCATCACGTGATGGGCATTCAAACGCTTATATGTTAAAGCTTCTGCCGAGGGTCACGTGGGTCACGTGGGGCACTGCCTCAAAGGGGCTTTCTGTAGATCTCTTAGGGGGTCACGTGGTGACACGTGGCCCTGCCTTCATGTATGTTGTTTAGAGGCTCTGTTAATCTTTTTTCAGGACTTAAATTCCTCGAGCTTTAAATTTCAGAGGAATTAAATTCCTACTTCCTTTTGAAGACTTATATTCTGGAGTAGAGTTGAACTCTGAATCTTCTGTAGGAATTAAATTCCTCGTATATGTGAAGAACTGAATAGGGTTAAACCCTAATAAAAGCTTTTTAAGGAATTAAACTTCCATTCCCTGTTAAATTACGATTAAGGGAATTAAATTCCCGTTGTTTCAACAGAACTAAGTTCTTAATTAGGGTTAAACCCTGTTTCTCTCTGTTCTGAAGGAATTAAATTCCCATAACACAGGGTGAAGCCCTACTTTTATCTTAAAGGAATTAAATTCCTATAGTTCTGTGAGAATTAAATTCTCATGTCTCCATTCCCTCTCTATGTTTTGGATCTGCATGGCAGGATCTCAACCCATTGAGAATTAAATTCTCAACCTAAAGGGGAGATGTGCACTTTGCAGATCCTCTATCAAAGAGAGAAAAAATATGTTCTTCTGTTTTTATATTATCAGAGTTAAACTCTGTTGAGAATTAAATTCTCCTTCTTTCAAAAAACCTTTCCTTTCTTACCTAGGGTTTTCTTTTGCAGAAGCTCCAAATTCCTCAAAGTATCAAGGCTCTCTCCTTTTTTCTCCCTCTGCGTATATGTCTCTTCTTTCTTTTTGTCTCTTGGCTCCTATTTATAGGAGAAGCAGCCGAATCAATTAGTTTTTGATGAATCTTCATTAAGAGATTTGATTTGCATCCATCATTCGTTTTTGACCTTCGGATTATTAGGTGAATTTTATTCACCATTGGATTTCAAATCCCGGGATTCTCCTTTATTATTTCGGTTAGATTCAAAGGGGAAATCTTTCCAAACTCGAGATTTTCCCATAGATAGATGATCTCTGAATCTTTAATTCGATCTGCTCCAGATAATCGCTTTCCTTTGGAAAGATTTGAACCTCTTTCAGAATTTAATTCTGTTAGCAAAATGGGCTTTGAAAGCCGGTCACGTGTGACCACGTGACCCATGGTCACGTGTGGGCACGTGACCCCCTTGTAACGAGCCCTTTCCTTCTTTTGCACTCTGCTTTCTTCTGATGCTTAGCCGTCACGTGCCACCACGTGACCCCTGGTCACGTGTGAGCACGTGACCCTCGTCTGGAGCCTTTTCCTTGGTTTAATCAGGGAACCGGTGTGCCTTTGACGCTTGCATTTAAATGTCACATGTCTACACGTGACCCTTTCTGAAGTCCCTTTTCTTCAGCGTAGTCAGAAAACTGAACTTGCCTTGATGATGCGTTTAGGTGTCACGTGCCAACACGTGACTGCTGGTCACGTGTAAGCACGTGACCCTCTTCTGAAGCTTTTCCCAGAAGCTTTCCTGATTTTAAATCAGGAAACAAATGCCCCCACAGCGTTATTCTCACGTATCTGCACGTGAGTGCAACGCTGTCACCTCTTGTGACCGTTGGATTCCTCTAGGGATCTGGGGAGATGAAACGTTTCCATTGCCTTCTATAAATACCTCTGTCTCTTCATAGGAGCCTTCACTTTGCTCATCTTCTTCTTCTGAGAATTTCTTCCTTGAGAATTTAATTCTCGCTTTCAGAGCTTAGCTCTCTGTCTTGAAGCAATCTTCAGAGTTTAACTCTGTTCGAAAAGAATCCTTTTTCTCAGGTAATGTTCTTGGACAACGATGGACCTTCACATTTCCCTGGATTTTAAATCCAAAACAAGGGTTTTTACCCTTTTTCCTTCATATTTTCCATAAGAACATGAAACCGCTTAACCTTCAAACTGTAGATCTCTTAGGGTTTAGATGATCTTTGGGGAGATGATGATGGCGTTTCAACCCCATGGAATTTAATTCCATCAAAAATGTTTCTGGGAATTTAATTTCCTTTTCTCAGAAAGGAATTTAATTCCAATGAAGGACTTGATTTCTTCACGCGGAGGCTTCCTGAGGTCTCTTAGCCCGAGGTTGTTCTTCTGCAATTAATGAAATGGGGGCTTTGTAATGATGTCTTTTTGTGGGAATTTAATTCCTTTGATTTTGCTGGATTCATTGTAGAGCCCGAGACAGCTTCTGTTGGGGGGGGATGTGCATGGTCATCATTCTTTGAGGATATTCCCTTTGTTTTATTGTAACGATTTGGTCTCATTATTAATGAGCCGTCATCCGGATTCTATGGGACCCATATGTTTTGTAGCTAATGACCCCAGAAAACTCTGCTGTTGCTTTCTTTAACTAGTCTTCATGTTTATGCATGAATATACGTTGCTGACTTTTCTTCTAACGGTCTTCCTTTATTGGATTTCAGGTGCGATGGCTTCTGTTCCGCGCTTTCCCTTTTCTCGCTCAGAGGCTGCTTTTCCTCAGTCGCCGTCTGATGAGGAAGCGATGGCGATGATTCGGGCCCATGACCCGAACTGCACCAACCTTCTTCAATGGGGACCTTGGTACAATCAGATTATTCAGGGTCGCCGGAGCTTTCTTTGTGCGGTGCCGACGGAGCCCACTTTCCCATTTTTACCGATGGATCCTCCAAGGACAGCTTTTGCTGTGGAAATGCCCAACTGGACTCCAACGGGGAGGCTGGAGCCTTCGACGACCGGCATTCCGAACCATCCGATCCCGGCCATAGACATCTTGGGACGGCGTATCTGCCAGGGTGAGGCCCACCCGTGGGGGCAAATTTATAAGATAGGGCTCACTCCTAGGCATCCTACGGGTTACCTTCTTTGGGCTCGCTACATCCTTTCTGCCCATCGGGCGCGGTTGCAGAAAGTCGGGCTTTATCAGGCCATATACGCGTCACTATTCCATTACAAGTCCCCGCATGTCTGGTGGGTCAAGGCGTTTTTGAACCAGTGGAATCTTCCCACTAATACTTTCATTCTGGGAGATCGCGAGGTTTCGATTTCTCTGGCCGAATTTTATTATATCTCGGGGTTGCCGATAAGGGGTAATCTGTATGAGGAGTTGCCGCCTCCTGACGAGTACGTTTTTGAACCCGAGCCCACCCCAGTTGACGGCTTGTCTGCTGAGAATGTTGTTCGCCACAAGCGCCGCAGTTTAATTAAGGCCCTAGGCATCTTCGACCGATTATTCACCGAGTCCGAGGAGCAGGGTGTCACTTTCAAGAGCCTCATTGCTCGTTTCCTTCGTGAGGACGCCTTATCGAAGACAGCCCCGAAGTTTGCCAACATTGGGGACCCCTTTGGGTTCGGTCCGAAGAGGTTGCCGACCAACGAATCAGATCTACCTCAGTATTACATCCCTATTATATCGCCGATCTCTTTTGAATCCATTGCTGTCCCAGGCATGGACGAGGAGACGTTCTTTGTGGGGTTTGTTAGTGTCTGGCTTAGTTGGTTCGTTATCCCCATGCATCGCCGCTTCATGAGAGCCTCGGTAATCTACCCGGCTCATCGTATTACTGAGGGGATGCGGTTGGCTATCGGCATCCCGGCCTTGGCGCACCTCTATAACGGATTGGGCACCGCAGCTAATACCTCTACGCCTGGCGTGGACGTAGTGAACTTTTCGCTTCATTATTTTACGTCGTGGATCGAAATGCATGTGCTGGGGTCTTTTGCTATGCATCAGAGGCCCGCCTTTTACGACGCCTATCCCTTCCCGCGACTTATGCGACTGGTGGGTGCTTCTGCTGCCGACCCAACTCAATTTGGGGCTATTCGGGTGCTGATTTCTCCTCATGCCACCGCTGGCGGGTTGGTTTTTAATGATCGGGTTTTGTCTACTCCTTCGGGTCCCGTTCAACAACTCTGGGACCAGTCGAAAGACAACGCGCCTTCTCTGAAGCCCCGGGAGGCCACGCATTTGTATACAATTAGACCGGGCTACTTGGTGTTTCGCCAGGACAGTGCAGCTCTTTTTATGCGGTACAATCCGCATCGATTTGCCCGGCAGCTTGGATACGACCAGGGTGTTCCTTTTGAGGCTTTTATAGTCGCCCCGATCCCTTCGCTCGATGCTGTTCGCGATGCCGCTCATCATTTCATGAGGCTGAACACCGGCTCTCATTTCATGGTCCCTGAAGCCGAGTACATGCCCCGATGCGTAGGTGCATTTACGGGATGGTATCTTCATCGGATCACCCTAATTATTGCTGAAGAGAGAAGGGTTCTTCTTGGTCACGACGCCCCTCCCAGGTCTCGGGAGCTAAGCTGCGACCGAGGGTTCCAGTCCGCTTCCCTTTGAGGGAGATTGGCGCCGCCCTTATTCCGGGGGAGTCAGGGGTAGACCTTACTCCGACAGCTGGTATGCCCTTGGGTTCCCGATCGCGGGGTAAACGGGCTCCAGTAGTAGCACCTCTGCCGGTGGCGGCACCGCCCCCCGTGGCGTCGACAATGGCGATGTCGTCCCCGGTTGTGGCACTGAGCGAAAGTAACAGGGATGAGGGCGCTGAAGGCGATGTGGGCCAGCGCCGCCCTAAGGCTTCGCGAGGGAGGAAGCGGCCGTCCTCAGCGACCGGCTCCGGGTCTAAACGGCGGAGGAAAGCGGCTACCAGCCCGCTTGATTCTGTGGTGGAGTCTGAGCCTATCCTTGAAGACGAACCATTGGCCTTGCAAGAGTCAAACGCTGGACTTCTCTTCCCAAGTTCGGCTGATGAGGAGGCTGCACAGTTGGCTGAGGCCATACGGCGTTCAAAAGACGCGTTCCATAATGCCCAGGTCCCGAAGAAGTCTTATCCCGCTGTAATTTTTTATGAAGACCCTTCGTGGATTCGGCGGCGATTTATCGGCCCTTTGGAGGAATGGGGGGAAAGGGCTTTGAAGCAGGCCGCTTCAGAAGACGCCGCTGATGCGCTTTCTTTATGGACCGGCGGTCATGAATCTACCCTTAAAACCCGGCGAGCTCACCTCCTTGAGAAGGAGAAGCGGCTTGAAGAAGCCATATTGAGGGCTTCTTTGCGTACAGGTACGTTGTGCTTCTTTTGTAGTCTTTTCGATTATTTATGCTCGTGGGTATGTATCATTATTTTTGTTTGAATCGTGCAGAATCTTCGACGCTGGGGGAGCTCCCTACTGGCCCATTAAAGCTAAAGCCCGCCGAAATTCTTAATGAAGCTTTACCGGATGTGGAGGGGGCTGATGAGGCTGCTCCTCTCATGATAGAACCTCCAGCGGCGGTTCTTGATCAGGGAGTGCTTGCTCCTTTGGGGGAGGCTCCCTTGGAGGCCGCCGCCCCAATGGCTCTTACTGAGGTCGGCCCAAGGGCTGGAAGCGAGGTAGTCGGGACTACTCTCCCTTTGTTGGAGCCTGAGGTCACGGCGGAGACCGTTGAAGCCGCTATCCCCCCGGCTCAGAATAGGAGGAGTGTTGAAGGTATCCCTCTGCGTTTTAATCTAGCAACCCCTTCATAGTCTGAACTCTTTTATTTTTCCCAGAATTGCGCGGTTTGGCGGCCACGATCGCGGATCTGTCGCCTCGCCAGTCATTTCAGTGTTTATTGGAGATGGCAGCTCCGCAGGCGATCTCCCCTCAGCGTATTGTCCTTTCCTCTGGGCAAGGTTAGTGTCATTCGCCATTTTTTTTACCATAGCATTGTTACTATTTTGCGAAATGACGTTGATGTCTCTTATAGTTTTAGAAGCCGGCGATGAGGTTGAGGTCGTCGAAGGGCCAGGGGAACCTTCAGCTCCTACTTGCATGACTGTCGGTGAGTGACATTTTATTATAGTCCCATTCATTCTGCGTTTAAAAGTTTTACTAACATTCGCCAAATTTGAACAGCCCTGCCAGTCTCCATGGCTTTGGAATCACGCATTGTGATGCCGCCCGGCCCCTATGCTTTGCGGGCTTCAGAACGCTTGGCCCAATTGAGCCTTGTCTCCCTATCTTCTTTCGTCGAGGAGCTCCGTGCTGGTAGTGCGACTACAGCCGAAGCGTTTGCTGCTGAAGCTAACGGCTCCCTTCCTTTTCTCGCCACCTATCACCGCGAGGAGGTGGTGCGGGTCTGGGTGGAGTTCTGTAGGAAGGTGGAGGCTTGTTTGTACGCTCTCGAGTGTTCTCGCCTTTCCTCGGAGGCCGTGGCTGCAAAGGCGGAGTTACGGGGGCTGATAGCACGGTGCGCAGCAAACATGACGTCATGTGAGAAGAGGCTTGGTCGCAAGTTCTCGGAGAGGGAGCTAGCCTCCAAGGCGTTGGGCGAGCTTCAAGCCAATCTCACAGCCAAGGCCAACAAAGCGTATGAGCTCTGGCGGGTGCTTCAGGAGTCCATTAAAGAGGTGGTGGCTCTCGGCAAAGCTGCCACGTTCACTCGTGAGAGGGTCGAGGCTCATAAGGCCACCGAGAAAGAGCTCGAAGCTCGGCTCGCTTCGTATCAGGCTCAGCAAGCTCAGGCGGAGGCTCGTCTTCTGGAGATCTTGCGTCATGAAGCCGTGGCTCAGCAACAGAATGATGAGCTGGTAAAATTATTGCACCGCCCGCCGGCTTGAGGACTTGTATCTTTTTTTTTCTTTTTTGTACATACTCATGGATGAGAGTATCCTTTCTTTTTTGTTTCTTTCATAAATTGTACTTTGTATCCATTTTGGTTTATGAATAAAAGATACAATTTTCCTCTCAATGATATGTCCCCTTTTTATTGAATGCATTCTGCGGATACTATATCTTGATCTCCTTGCAGGACAGCGATGGCTCAGGGTTCAGGGTTAAGATCTGCTTCCTAAGACCTTTGCATTTTATGAGCCACGAGGGTCTCATAAAGAGTTTTTCTCCCTACAGGTCGAGAGGATCCCATAGGTGTAAGTTCTTCTTAAGAATCGTGAGGATTCTTAAGCGGGTTTTCCCTTGAGAGTCGCAAGGATCTCACAAGAGAGATTTTTCTTCCTTACAGGTCGTGAGGACTTGAAAGTGCTGGATGTGGTCGCCCTTGTCCGTGTTTTACGGAGTCAGGGGTTTCTCCAGGTATTGTAGTTTAAAGACGTCGCGGTCAAGGTTAAGGACCTCATAGTCCGTGGATTTAAGGACTCCACAGTCCGATGTTAGTTTTAAGACATCACGGTCAAGGTTAAGGACCTCATAGTCCGTGGATTTAGGGACTCCACAGTCCGATATTAGTTTTAAGACATCACGGTCAAGGTTAAGGACCTCATAGTCCGTGGATTTAGGGACTCCACAATCCGGTGTTTGGTTGCAGGGACCCGTCACCTCTTTGAAGACGTTGAGGAATTACAACGCCAGGCATCAAAGGAGTGAAGAGATGTACCCTTAAACCAAGGCAGAATCCGTAGGGAATCGAGGGGGTTGATCGTTAGTTTTAAGACATCACGGTCGAGGTTAAGGACATCATAGTCCGTGGATTTTAAGGACTCCACAGTCCGGTATTTGCTCTGGATGCTTCACACGGGTTCACTGCCGTGCTTGGCGAGGACCAGGCTCCGCTCTGGATGCTTCACACGGGTTCACTGCCGTGCTTGGCGAGGACCAGGATCCGCTCTGGACGTTTTCCACGGGGTCAAAGAGTGACATTATCCGCGTTCCACGTAACCAGGAATTTTGCGCTAGATGCTTCACATGGGTTCACTGCCGCGTTAGGCGAGGACTAGGCTCCGCTCTGGATGCTTCACACGGGTTCATTGCCGTGCTCTGCGAGGACCAGGATCCGCTCTGGACGTTTTCCACGGGGTCAAAGAGTGACATTATCCGCGTTCCACGTAACCAGGAATTTTGCACTAGATGCTTCACACGGGTTCACTGCCGTGCTCGGCGAGGACTAGGCTCCGCTCTGGATGCTTCACACGGGTTCACTGCCGTGCTCTGCGAGGACCAGGATCCGCTCTGGACGTTTTCCACGGGGTCAAAGAGTGACATTATTCGCGTTCTACGTAACCAGGAATTTTGCACTAGATGCTTCACACGGGTTCACTGCCGCGTTAGGCGAGGACTAGGCTCCGCTCTGGATGCTTCACACGGGTTCATTGCCGTGCTCTGCGAGGACCAGGATCCGCTCTGGACGTTTTCCACGGGGTCAAAGAGTGACATTATCCGCGTTCCACGTAACCAGGAATTTTGCACTAGATGCTTCACACGGGTTCACTGCCGTGCTCGGCGAGGACTAGGCTCCGCTCTGGATGCTTCACACGGGTTCACTGCCGTGCTCTGCGAAGACCAGGATCCGCTCTGGACGTTTTCCACGGGGTCAAAGAGTGACATTATCCGCGTTCCACGTAACCAGGAATTTTGCACTAGATGCTTCACACGGGTTCACTGCCGTGCTCGACGAGGACTAGGCTCCGCTCTGGATGCTTCACACGGGTTCATTGCCGTGCTCCGCGAGGACCAGGATCCGCTCTGGACGTTTTCCACGGGGTCAAAGAGTGACATTATCCGCGTTCCACGTAACCAGGAATTTTGCTGATTGTATCCGCATTTCACGGGATGGAGGTTTGACTCTCGGTGATGTGTATATCGCCGAGCCATGGAACTGGGGGGGTCGCCGCTGTTCCGTTTCGCTTGATGTTATGTCTGCTGCCATGAGACGAACGACGAGATGATCTCTAGGCTATCTGTGAACCGTCGAGATTTGGCTTCTCCTTATGATGAAACCTGGGGAAGGAGTATGATCCCTTCTTTGTTTGCGCCCCTGGATTGTATACAGGGGTAGATGTAACATCACCTGTAGGGCGAGGATTTCACTTTTATTTTATTTCTTTTTCCGCGATGCTCTATCATTTCAGCTTTTATATCGCGAAGGTCGTGATTGCCCCATCATTTCGGCTATTTTTCGCGGTGCCCAATCATTTCGGCTATTTATTTATTTTCTGCTCGCTGCTTTTTATTGCGAGTTGCCCCATCATTTCAGCTATTTTTCATGCCTTCATTTTTTACTTGCCGCTTTTTATTGCAAGTTGCCCCATCATTTCGGCCATTTTGTAGGCATGTGTGGCTTGCTAGCTTTTTCGCTGCAAGCCTGGATTTTAGGCACCGATTTCGGCATCAGCACCGCTACAACTGGAATGTTGCCAGGAGCGAATCATCATTTGCCTTTGTCGATGACGAACAAAGGTGGCTCAGCAAACAGGGTTAAGGGTCCTGTCGACCAAGGCTTTTGACTTCATGAGCCGTAAGGGTCTCACAAAGGTATTTCTCCCTACAAGTCGTGAGGATCTTGCAGGTGTATTTCCTCCTTAGGGATCGTGAGGATTCCTAAGTGTGTTCTCCTCTGTAAGTCGTAAGGATCCTACAAGAGGGCTTTCTCCTTATGGATCGAGAGGACCTACAAGGGTTGGACTTTGCTGGGGAAATGTTTATTCGCGCCCGTGGATTGTATACAAGGGTCAGTATTGAGTCCTTTGTAGGGCAATATCGAAGGTTGTGGAGGATTGCTTAAGCACAGGTTTAGGTCTCTGTAACTTAAGACTTTCAAATCTTATGAGCCGTAAGGGTCCCATAAGAGAGTTCTCCCTACGAGTCGTGAGGATCTCGTAAGTGTATTTTCTCCTTAGGAATCGTGAGGATCCCTAAGTGTGTTGCTCCTTTGTGAGTCGTAAGGATCTCACGCTGGTGGTTTCTCCTTACAAGGTCGAGAGGACCCTATAAGTGTCTTTTAACGAGGTTGCGCCCTTTCGGGTTTTCACAAACACTCGCCGGTAGTCCTGCTTTTTTTACTCACGGAGCCCTTTCGGGTTTTCATCCGTGCCCGTTCTGCTTGTGGACGCACCGTTTTTTATTCTTTTTTCTCTTTTTTTTATCTCGTCAGCCTAAGGATGCTGCGGTAGTAGTTTAGGGACGTTTCGGTCCGTCGTTAGTTTAAGGACGTTTCGGTCCGTCGATAGTTTAAGGACGTTTCGGTCCGTTGTTAGTTTAAGGACGTTTCGGTCCGTCGATAATTTAAGGACGTTCCGGTCCGTTGTTAGTTTAAGGACGTTTCGGTCCGTCGATATGGGAGGGCCAGCCGCTGCTTGCAAAGTCTGAGCCTAGGAAGATAGCGAGCGGACATAGTCGTCGTCATCTATCATTGACCCAGGCTATGGCTCATTAAGCGTAGTATTTCTTTAAGAAGCGGCCGTTTATTGGCCTGAAAGGCCTTTCACCGTGCATGTCCATGAGTAGATAGGCTCCACCCTGGTAGACCTTGTCTATGATGTAAAGACCTTCGTAGTTTGGCTCAAATTTCCCCCGCTTGGCACGATTGGGGATCATAGGTCTCTTGACCACTAGCACGAGTTCGCCTTGGCGGAATGTCCTCGACCTGGTCAATCTTTCGTACGAGCGCGTCATCTTTGCTTTGTAGGCTTCTAGATGTTGTTGCGCTATGAGCCGGGTTTCGTCGAGGGCATCAAGCTCCTCAAGCCGAAGGTGAGCATTTTCTTCGTCCGTCAGCTCGTGGTGGACTGCCACTCGCAGAGAGGGTAACTCTATCTCGAGGGGGAGTACTGCTTCCGTCCCAAATATCAATGCGTACGGCGTTGTGTTCGTGGCCGTCTTGAATGTAGTTCGATAAGCCCAAAGGGCCTCTTGCAGCCTCTCGTGCCAGTCTCTCTTATTCCGGGAAACGGTCTTTTTTATGATCTTCGTCAAGGTCTTATTGAAAGCCTCGGCTAGACCGTTAGCTCGTGGGTTGTAAACTGAAGAATATCTCCAGTCTATATTGTGCTGCTGCGCGAAGCGGCTAATCTTATGGCTTCTGTAGGCTGGCCCGTTATCGGAGATAATCCGCCGTGGGGTTCCGAACCGATAGATGACGTGCGTCTTGAAGAAATGGAGGATATTCTCCGTCTTCACTTCCCTCAGTGGTATTGCTTCTGCCCATTTGGAGAAGTAATCAGTCGTCGCCAGGATAAAACGATGTCCCCGGGATGATGCTGGCTCGATGGGGCCGACTATGTCAGTCCCCCACATTTCGAATGGCCAGCTAGCCACCGTTGGGTGTAGTGGATTCGGATGTTGGTGGATAAAGTCTCCATGAATCTGGCACGAGTGGCATTGCTTCGCATACTCAAGGCAGTCCTGGATCATCGTGGGCCAGTAGTAACCCATCCGTTTAATTTTTAACTTCATCTTTGGGCCTGCTTGGTGAGAACCGCAAAGTCCGTCGTGAACTTCCTGAATGACTCTTTCCGCTTCGTCAGGTCCTAAGCATCTCAGCCATAGAGAATTAAACGATCTCTTGTATAGAGTATCGTTGACGAAGGCGAAAGATAGAGCTCGTTTCATGAGTTGATGCCTTGAGGAGGTATCTTTGGGCATTAGGTGGGACTTAAAGTAGTCTATGAAGACTTCCCTCCAGTCCTCGGCCTTCTCATGGTCTTTTATTTGTAGGGTCGTCTTTTCAGTCGCTCCCTTCTCTTTATATAATTCCGGAGGTATTTCTGCCAGGGCAAGCACTCGACGGCTTTGTACCACGATTCTTACATCATCGAGGTTTTCGTCCGCCAGTTCTTTAGCAAGTTTGGCTAACGCGTCTGCTTTACTGTTTTCCGCGCGCGGTATATTCTCCAAAGTATAGGAGGGAATTTGGGTCAATAGTTGTTGCACCTTTTCGCCGTACTTTACCAACTCCGGTTTGCACGTTTGGTAATCACCATTTACTTGACTAACAACCAGTTGAGAGTCCCCGTATATAAGGAGGTCTTCAATTCCCAGGTCGATGGCGATTTCAAGGCCTGCTATCAGAGCTTCGTATTCAGCTTCATTGTTTGTCCTCGGCTCTGTTAAGGAGAAGGCGAAGCGCATTATCCCTTCTTGTGGAGTTGCAAAGACGAGGCCTATCCCCGATTTGATCATTGGGATACCTTGTTTCTGTTTCTTTACGAAGGACGCTCCATCGAAATAGAGTTCCCATCGGGTGCTACCGCCGCCAATCGCATCAAATGCATGCTCGTCCGGCAAATCATAGTTCAGAGGAGAATCGGCCGGTATCGGGTGCTCAGCGAGGAAATCGGCAATGGCCTGGCCTTTCACTGCCTTGAGAGGTTGATACATTACCGAGAACTCCATCAAGAGTAGGGCCCATTTAGCGAGTCGTCCCGTCAATATGGCTTTTGACATCAAGTATTTAAGGGGGTCCACTTTTGAAATAAGACGGACTTCATGCGCCAACGCATAGTGTCTGAGCTTTGTTATCGCGAAGATTAATGCCAAGCAATGTTTTTCAATGGGAGAGTAGTTGCTTTCTGCCCCCAGCAGAACTCGACTTAAGTAGTAGAGTGCTCTCTCTTTTCCCTGATCGTTCTCTTGCGCCCATAATGCGTCCAAGGAACCATCGAGGGCGTTTGTATAAAGAATGAGGGGTTTTCCTTTGACCGGCGCGGCCAACACCGGAGGGTTCTGCAGGTATTGCTTGATCTCGTCTAGTGCACCTTGGCATTTGTGATCCCAAACGAACGGAGTTCCCTTTTTCATCAGATGGCTGTAGGGACGGCATTTGCCGGAAAGATTGGCGATAAATCGCCGGATGTATGCGAGCTTCCCTTGGAGAGACCGCAACTGTTTGAGGGTTCTTAGCGGAGGCATTTCCATGATCGCTTTAATCTTTGACGGATCTATTTCGATACCTCGGTGTCGAACGATGAATCCCAGGAATTTGCCCGAGGAGACTCCAAACGCGCATTTGAGGGGATTCATTTTCAAATTATATTGCCGAAGGCGTTGAAATACAGTCTCCAGATGGTTTAAATGCTCTTCGTATGACATGCTCTTTACTACGAGGTCATCGATATAGCACTCGACGATGTCATGTATGAGGTCGTCGAAGATCTTTGTCATGGCCCTTTGATAGGTAGCGCCAGCGTTCTTTAAACCAAAGGGCATAACCCTGTAGCAGAATATACCCAAAGGGGTCCGGAAAGCGGTGTGCTTCTGGTCTTCGGGATGCATCTTTATCTGATTGTATCCTGACGAACCGTCCATAAAGGAGAAAACCTCGTGAGTGGACGTGTTATCTACCATCAGCTCGGTTACCGGTACTGGGAAATCATCCTTTGGACAGGCTTTATTGAGATCCCTGAAATCCACGCATATGCGTACCGTCCCATTCTTTTTCATTACCGGGACGATATTGGCGATCCAATCGGGATATTGGACTTCTTGGATAAATCCAGAATCGATCAGCTTCTTGACTTCGGCGTTGATGCTCATCTCAACCTCGAGTCGCATCCTTCTTGGCGCTTGCTTGACTGGCTTGATATCTGGGGATATTGCTAATTTATGCACAGCGACCTCCGGATCTAATCCTGGCATCTCAGAGTAGTTCCACGCGAAGCAGTCTTTATGCCGTAGAAGCACGTTCTTTAACGCGGCCACCCTTTCTTCAGAGAGTAGCTCGCTGACGAATGTCGGTCGCGGGTCATCTGCCGATCCCAGCTCAATCTTCCTGAGGTTATCTGCCGTAGTATGTATACCATCTTCCAGTTCTTTCGGAGCTGGCGGAAATTCTGAGATCACCTCATCATCGCTGTTCTCAAAGCACTGGGGAAAGTCATCCATGTTCTCGCGCTCTTCTTTTAATATCGTAATCGTATAACAGGTGCGAATCCGCTCCCAGGACTGAGGTGGATCCGGTTTTGCTCTTGCGGCCTTGGGTTCATGCTTTTGTGGCGGCGTTACCCTCCAGCTGTTGGATAAAGCGAATCTGCCCCGTTGGTACTGGTCCTCGACCCAGTTCTTGAAGATGAAGCAGTCTTCGGTAGGATGTCCTATGGCTTGGTGATAAGAGCAATAGCTCGAACGAGAAGCCTTGTTAGCTTGCTCAGGGTGTCTAGACTCTGGAAGCGCGATCATTTGATGTTTTAAAGCGAGCTTGAGTAACTTCTCCATCTTGTCTCGGGGGAAGGAGTACGCTCGACTCATCTTCTCCATAAGGGACGAATCCGAGCCGCGCAGTACCCGTAACCCTCTAATCCTGCGTCGTTGTTGTCGGCTCCTCTTCCCACTTCTTAATTTATTTCCGTCTCCGCATCGGGCCTTTCGCACAACGGGTTGACAAAGATGAGCATCTTTGTCTTTTGGAGCCTGTTGAAATAGACGTTGCGTCCTGGCCTTCTCGTAGATGGCCATTTCGCGGTTATGGTCTTCCTGAGCTTTCTGACCCATTTTCCTGATAGGCTTGTCCGTTCGTTCTTCAAACGACGGACTCGGTGCTTCAATCGCGGGGTCTAGTTTTGATGAGGGGTTGGCATCTCCTGACAGGGCGTCCTCTTCTTCATCAAAGGTATATATAGTGTAGCTGCTGTGAGCTCGTTCCCGTTTTCCGGCTCTCGCGTATCCAAGCCCAAGTGTTTCCATTTTCCCGTTGGGCAATTTGCGTTGAGTCCCAGGGACATCCCAAATCTTGTTGTAGAACCGAGCCTGCCGAACAGTCTGTTTTAAGGGTACTCCTTGGCGCTTCAATAGCTTCTTTAATCCATTTGTATAGTATCTGGGCAGACGGATGGGTTGGAGCCTGTCGAATGTAGCATCCGCGCCATGCCAGATCTCTTTCTCTATTTTCGACTCTAAGGATCGGTAGAATAGGATCACCTTATCACCCCTTTGCCTGGGAGGGATGTAAAATGTTTGCAGGTCCTGCACATTGTGAGCTTGAAGCGTGTCGAGATCCTTGTAATGTTCTCGCGGTAACATGGTGATTTGCAAACTATGGTCATCGCGGAGGGGTGCTTGTATTGACAGCCGATTGGAGAATACGGCATTAACTTCATCTTCTGAATCACTTCCGAAGACCAACATGGGGGCAGGCGTCCCCAGGTTGTTGCGTTGAGATGGCCCCGCATAAACTATCTCTTCCTCTTCTTCGGTATCGCTCCCGAAAACAGGGATGGTGGCGGCGGCTTTGTTCTCCGGGTTGCGACACCTTTCTGTATCCTCGAAATCTGGCAAAAAGTACTTCGCGTCTTCGTATTTGCGGACTTCGTTCACGGAAAATGGGTTTAACTCTCCTGTTACGGTGTACTCGAAACCATCTTTAAAGTACTTCATACACTGGTGTTGCGTAGAAAGGATGATGTTGTACTCGTGTAGCCAAGGACGACCGAGCAAGGCGTTGTAGCAGGTCTTGGCGTCGATGACATGGAATTTGATGACTGTGACGAGAAGTCCAAAGCGTAAGGTTAGTATCACAGATCCGAGAGTCCGTGACGATTGTGAATCGAAACCGGAGATAGTAATTTTGTCACGAGCGAGATGTTGCACACTCATGCAGATTTCCTTCAACACCCGAACATTAAGGAGATTGACGGAGGATCCATTATCCACCAGGATCTTGCCTATCTTGATATCATGGCAGTATCCGGAGACATATAGGGGACGGTTATGGTCGCACGTCCCGAGAAGGAGGTCTTCATCACCGAAAGTGATATCGGTTGTATGCACTTCCTCCAGTTCATCCTTCATCTTTTCAGTGGCGAGGAAGGCTTGGAATTGCTCAGGTTCTTATAACGCCTTAATTAGTGAGTCTCGCGCTTCTTTTGATAATAGGAGGGCGTCGAGAATGCTAAGCTGAGAAGGTAGCTTCCTTAGGTGCGCGAGGATGTTATAGTCCACTTTACTCCTCCTAGGAGGGTCTTTGGCAGCCAGTTCTTTCATGACTTGGTCATCTAAAGTGATATCTTCAGTGACCTTTTCCTTTCCCTTATCTTTTCTACTCACGGGCCCGAGATTCTTTTCTGGGAGTGTGCGATTGCGCAGCTGAATGTTTTCGCAGGCTTCTAGTTCTTCCTCTTTCTCTAAAACGGATTCTTTAAAGAGAAGACCCAGAGCCATTTCTTCATCAGAGTCGCTCCCAAAGGTGAGAACTTGTGACCCCCCGGCGTTAACCATGTAACAGTTGCCAGTAGTTCTGTTGTGCCCTTCGACAGTACTTCTTCGCTCCCGACGGCTCTTGCGTTTCATGCGCTTAAAATGTTGCCGACGAGTAACATATCCTTGCCACCATATTTTAAAGGCGTCGCACTCCTCCGTGGGGTGTGAGATTCTCCGATGATATGCGCAATAATTAGGGTGCCTTTCCGCCCCATCGTGTGTATTTCCTTCCGAGGGTGGTAGCTTCATTCCCATTGACATGGCTTTGGCAAACCTTTTCCTCGTCTTGAATATCTTCTTGTCTACTTCGGATGCCTTTCGCTCTGGTAGGGGTAGTTCAACTCTTCCGTTCAGTCGCCTGCATTTGGTTCCTTCTGACGTCGCCATCTCACGCTCCTGATCCGCTTTACTTTTTAGACGAATTTCGTCTAGAAAAGCATTGATCACTTCATTTGTCAGCCACGCACGTTCTGGTTCAGGCTCTGTCTCCAGTTTCTTAGTGCCAGGAGTTTTCTCATCATCGGTAAACGAGTGGGAGATTACGTTACAACTCGCCACATACTCTTCGGATTCATCCGATGAGCTCTCTTCATCATCTCCCTCTTGAAAGATGTGGTTGAGGAACTCTTGCAGTGTGACAGGAGTTCGAGCCTTTTGATTGTATTCTTCCAGCGCGTCGATTTGCTTCTGCAAGTTCGTGTGCTCGTCTCCAAGCTTCGCGGGCTTCTTGGATTTCTTCTTCTTCTTCTTTGAAGATTTTGACGGTTGGGCATGAGTATTTGGGCCCTTATCGTAGTTGTGCGGGGCTTCAACATCCATTCGATAATTTGAGGTTCAAGAGGGTCCTTCCATTCGACCGCAGGGCACGCGTGAAGGTCTCTCAGCATTCTTTTGGTTTTCGTTGATAGCACGACCTCCCATGGAGCTCCTTTAATAAAGGAGCAGGTTGCCCCCAATGTATCTGCTTTCTTGGGAGTATGCGGTTGTGGTGGACTCACCTTCCACTTCTCGGACAGTACAAACTTCCCCTGGAGGTATTGATCTTCAATCCATCCTTTGAAGACGAAGCAATCTTCAATCGGATGACTTACCGTTTGATGGTAAGGGCAATAGCTAGGGTTATTCACCTCGGTGGGTTACGGCGGTCGCCTTGGATTTGGTAGGTTTATAAGTCTGTTGCGTATTGCCAGCTCGAATAACCGTTTCGTCTTGTCTCGTGGGAACGAGTAAGGACGTTTCATCTTCTCATTATAATACCGGCGTCTTTCTTCCAGTTGATCTGCCGGTTTCGGGGCGTTAGGTTGCTGTTGGGCATTCGCGACGAAGGTTGCCCTTCCTTTACCCTTGTCATTCCGCCGTTCCGACTTTGGGGGAGGTGGTCTATGACCCATCTGGTCCATCTGAGCCAACTTGTCGATTAAAGCCTGGAATGTGGTTGGCTTAAAGAACATCATGAACTGGGAGATAGTTGCGTGGGGGTCTAGGGTTCCTACGAACATGCCCACTGCAGGTGCCTCTCAAGGCGTTGCTCGCATCTCGACCACAAATTCCGCCAGCGTATAGCATACTGGACCCAGGTTTCGCCTGGTTTTACCGTGGCGTTAATCAAAGCAGTTATTGGAGTGCGTTCGCTGGCACTTGCGAATCGCTGAGTGAATAACAACTCCATTTCAGCGAACGTTTTGATAGAATCGTTCGGGAGTTCCGAATACCATTCGAACGCTGTTTCTGATAAGCTGCCCACGAACTGTCGGAGCAACAGTTTATCATCACCGCCGGTGTTACCGCAGAGGGCCCGGAACTGGGCGACATGTTGATGGGGATTTCCGGTCCCCTTGTACACGTGGAATTTTGGTATCGTATAGCCTTGCGGGTATTTGATTTGGTCGTACCAGCTTGGATACGGCCGCCCCGTTTTCACGACTTGACCAGCTGCCTCAGTCGCATGATGGACCTGGATTTGCTGGGCTATGTAGTCAGCCAAGTCAGCCTTAGAGATTGCCTCCTCCTTGGCCGTTGAGAGGGCTGGTAGTGGATTTGACGTTTCTCCTCGGTCGTCTTCAAGAACTATTGGGGGATCCTCGGCGGGTAAGTCCTGCTGGATCATCATTCCTATCATATCTTGGAAGAGAAGGCCCATACGTTGTATGTTGGCTGCTTGTTCAGCAGCCTATTTGTCCTTTTTCTCCAGTATCCGGCGAAGGAATTCAGCGTCGGTTTCTTCTTCTTGGCGCGCGTCTGAGGATGTTTCTGGGCTTTCTTTTGGCCCGGTAAGTGCGGCTATAGCATTCATCATTTCCTGAAGCTTTTGTTGCTGCTCCTGGGCTTTCGTCACGGATCGGGTAAGTGGTCGGTGGCCTGTAGAAGTGCGGCTCTCCTCCTTTCCAGAGGCCATGTATACGGTGTGGACCATCATGCCCCCAGACTTAGGGCGTTTGGGCTCAGTGCTTTTAACTGTCGTTGCGGGCTGGGGGATCTTCTCTGGCTTCCTCCTTTTGTGAGCAGTGGAGGTTGAGGGGGCCGTTGAGGTGGGCGCCCAGACAGCCTTTCGGGGTTTAGCCTGGTGACCAGCTTCCGGTTGGATTTTCAGCTTCTTGTGCTGGCGCGAGGAGTTTGGATCGATGATCGAGTCTCGGGCCTGCCGCCAAACCTTATAGATTTTGGAAGACAGCCGTTGAGGGGATCGGGGCTGTTCTGATTTTATTTCCACAACCCTTTTTAGTGGGGGAGGAGACCTCTTTAGCACCGCAGTAGGAGAATTCCTTCGCACCTTATTTAGCATCTCGAAACTGTTCCCCGTTGGAACAGCAGCATTAACTTCTGCCATCGGGGCTGATGGAGTTAGCCCAGAGGGGGAGTTGCCCCCAGCTTTCCTTACTCGGCGCCAGTGGCGACGTCGAGCGTGTCGAGCGGACGGCGTTGGTTCAGCGGTGAGAATAGCTTCGTCTTGCCCCCTGTGTAGGTGGGGGGTCGCTGCTGATGTTAGCCTGTCAAAGACCGATGTCCTTTGGGTAGCAGGAGCGGGAGCTGGAGCCGTCAATCTTGTAAAGACCGACTTTGTGGCAGGGGAAGTCGCTTTGATGACTTCAGGAGCAGGACCGGTCACTTTCTTAGAAGCAGCCTTCTCTGGGATTGTAGGCCCCATGATGGGTCCACAGGATTTCTGGCCCAATCTAGAGAAGACCGAGGCGCTGATGTTGGGCGACCCGTTGAGAGGAGCCGCGGCAGGGGTAAGACGATCAGAGACCGACTTCTTGTGAGCTTCCTTTGTCAGCACCGGCGCCGTGAAGCTTGTTGGTGGGAACATAGTCCCAAAGAACAATCCGGTAGTGGCCTGAGTCACCTGGTCCACCGGTATTGTGAATAACGAAGCAGCTTGGGGTCCATAGGCTATACCTCCTGGCGAGGTAAAGCGTTGGTCGCAATTGCAGTCTGAGCAGTTGGAGGATTTCGCAGAAGTAGAAGCCATCGATCCTTTTGCTTTCTGCAATAAGCAAGACGCCAATTCTTAGTATCTTGAAACCCAAGGGCAACCATTAGCGAACCGCGATTGGTTCGCGAATCACGATACACGAAGTGTGGAGTGGAAAGAGGAAAAGGTCCCACCGGGCGTACCAGAATCTGTTCCCCTCCGAACGGCGGCGCGACATGGGCGTCCGTGCCTGAGGTTCGGGGCAGATGCTAATTGGTTCTATCCGTCCACCTCTCCGAAGATGCCAAGTTGTTCCATGGCACCGTGCATCGGAGGCTTAGACGGATGCGGCCGATGTAGCAGACTTCGTCAGATTCCCCCTCGTGGAGGGGTTTTTGATTGTGGGGACGCTCTTCCCTGCAGGCGCAAGCCCCTGCAGTTAATTACGCTACCGCATCGCGGTAACAACTTTCTCCTTCTCCAGATGGTCACTTCGTGTCATGGGTGTTTGTTTCGTGTTTTATTGCCCGTGGATTGTTTACGGAGACTGAGTTACGTCGTCGCCCGTAGGGCGTGGACTAGTCCAAATCCGTGTTTATCTTAGATTTGGGTTTGGGGGTTTGGTTTGAGGATACGTCAGCCATACTTGAGGCTAAGATCAACTCAAACGTTTGTTAAGGATACGTTAGTCTAATGTTGAGACTAAGATCAACTTAACGGGATCATTTAGATCCGACAAGGGAGTGTTTTAGGCTCCATTGTTCCAGTTTAGGGACATAGTGGTCCATCGTATATGTGGCCGTCGGGACCCGTCACCTCTCTGACGACGTTGAAGGATTACAACGACGGATGTCAGAGGAGTTCAGAGATGTACCCTCGAGCCAGAGTTAATTTGGGGGATTCATAGTCCAGTCTGTTTGAAGGTTTAAGGATACGTTAGCCATCTTTGAGGCTAAGATCAACTTAAACGGGACCGTTTAGATCCGACAAAAGAGCATGCGGGGCTCTATTGTTCTAGTTTAAGGACATTGCGGTCCGTGGGTAGTTTAAGGACATTGCGGTCCATGGGTAGTTTAAGGACATTGCGGTCCATTGTTAGTTTTAAGACATCTCGGTCAAGGTTAAGGACGTCGTAGTCCATGGGTTTAAGGACTCCAGAGTCCGGTATGTGCTCTGGATGCTTCATACGGGTTCACTGCCTTGCTTGGCGAGGACCAGGCTCCGCTCTGGGCATTTTCCGCGGGGTCAAAGAGTGACGTTATCCACGTTCCACGTAACCAGGAATTTTGCACTAGATGCTTCACACGGGTTCACTGCCGTACACGGCGAGGACTAGGCTCCGCTCTGGGCGTTTTCCGCGGGGTCAAAGAGTGACGTTATCCACGTTCCACGTAACCAGGAATTTTGCATTAGACATGGGTTTAAGGACCCCACGGTCCATATCGATGTGTGGTCGTCGGGACCCGTCACCTCTTTGAAGACATTGAGGGATTACAATGCCAAGTATCAAAGGAGTGAAGAGATGTACCCTAGAACCGGAATGGATTAAATAGTCCTTAGCCCAATTTGGGATCAAGACCCATTAATTGTATTATGAGCCCATTGGCCCAGTTAATCACAAATTGAGGACTTATGGCCATCTTGGGCTAAGTCCAATCAGGAGAGGCTTTGCCTCCATCCACTTGGCCAATTGGGCCAAGCCTAGTGTCAAACACTGCAGAGCAATCAACGTTGACCACTGGGAATGAGATTGACAAGTTAGTGTTTAACACTAAAAGATAGTTGGTGTTAAACACCAGTGACAAGGCTTTCAAATTAGTGTTAAACACTAAAGCAAATCAGTGTTAAACACTGGTAGCATAGATTTCAAATTAGTGTTAAACACTAAAGTCATCAGTGTTGAACACTGCAAATAAAGTTCTTGATTAGTGTTGAACACTAAGGCCCAACGGTTGTTTTAACACCGGATTCGGGAGTTTCGATTTAGTGTTAAATACTAAGGCAAGAGGGGTCACGTGGCAACACGTGAGAGCGCCCTCCCTTCATTTATTCTGCTGAGATTACTGCATCTTTCAGAGCGTCACGTGCCATCACGTGATGGGCATTCAAACGCTTATATGTTAAAGCTTCTGCCGAAGGTCACGTGGGTCACGTGGGGCACTGCCTCAAAGGGGCTTTCTGTAGATCTCTTGGGGGGTCACGTGGTGACACGTGGCCCTGCCTTCATGTATGTTGTTTAGAGGCTCTGTTAATCTTTTTTCAGGACTTAAATTCCTCGAGCTTTAAATTTCAGAGGAATTAAATTCCTACTTCCTTTTGAAGACTTATATTCTGGAGTAGAGTTGAACTCTGAATCTTCTGTAGGAATTAAATTCCTCGTATATGTGAAGAACTGAATAGGGTTAAACCCTAATAAAAGCTTTTTAAGGAATTAAACTTCCATTCCCTGTTAAATTACGATTAAGGGAGTTAAATTCCCGTTGTTTCAACAGAACTAAGTTCTTAATTAGGGTTAAACCCTGTTTCTCTCTGTTCTGAAGGAATTAAATTCCCATAACACAGGGTCAAGCCCTACTTTTATCTTAAAGGAATTAAATTCCTATAGTTCTGTGAGAATTAAATTCTCATGTCTCCATTCCCTCTCTATGTTTTGGATCTGCATGGCAGGATCTCAACCCATTGAGAATTAAATTCTCAACCTAAAGGGGAGATGTGCACTTTGCAGATCCTCTATCAAAGAGAGAAGAAATATGTTCTTCTGTTTTTATATTATCAGAGTTAAACTCTGTTGAGAATTAAATTCTCCTTCTTTCAAAAAACCTTCCCTTTCTTATCTAGGGTTTTCTTTTGCAGAAGCTCCAAATTCCTCAAAGTATCAAGGCTCTCTCCTTTTTTCTCCCTCTGCGTATATGTCTCTTCTTTCTTTTTGTCTCTTGGCTCCTATTTATAGGAGAAGCAGCCGAATCAATTAGTTTTTGATGAATCTTCATTAAAAGATTTGATTTGCATCCATCATTCGTTTTTGACCTTCGGATTATTAGGTGAATTTTATTCACCATTGGATTTCAAATCCCGGGATTCTCCTTTGTTATTTCGGTTAGATTTAAAGGGGAAATCTTTCCAAACTCGAGATTTTCCCATAGATAGATGATCTCTGAATCTTTAATTCGATCTGCTCCAGATAATCGCTTTCCTTTGGAAAGATTTGAACCTCTTTCAGAATTTAATTCTGTTAGCAAAATGGGCTTTGAAAGCCGGTCACGTGTGACCACGTGACCCATGGTCACGTGTGGGCACGTGATCCCCTTGTAACGAGCCCTTTCCTTCTTTTGCACTCTGCTTTCTTCTGATGCTTAGCCGTCACGTGCCACCACGTGACCCCTGGTCACGTGTGAGCACGTGACCCTCGTCTGGAGCCTTTTCCTTGGTTTAATCAGGGAACCGGTGTGCCTTTGACGCTTGCATTTAAATGTCACATGTCTACACGTGACCCTTTCTGAAGTCCCTTTTCTTCAGCGTAGTCAGAAAACTGAACTTGCCATGATGATGCGTTTAGGTGTCACGTGCCAACACGTGACTGCTGGTCACGTGTAAGCACGTGACCCTCTTCTGAAGCTTTTCCCAGAAGCTTTCCTGATTTTAAATCAGGAAACAATATCAATGAATAATTCCAAAGGAGAAGTGATGAGTCATGGCTTCTCAAGGCTTCTACAAGCATCTCAATAAAATGACACATTTTATTTTCTTTTTAATTCATTAATAAAATCACTATCCACTCATCTCACTTCATGTGTGATTCTCATACATCCTAGTTCTATGTATCATCAACCATGATACAATTTAGAAATTCATACACACACACACACACATAAATATATAAAGAGAAGAAAATCTTTAGTGAGCAATAATATTAGTTAATATATATAAATATATCAAATATATAAATATAAATCAAATTATTAAATCAACACTTAATTCAATAATCCGGTTATATCATATATAACCGACTAATATCATATGTATATGTATATCAAAACATTAAATCAACACTTGATTCAATTATCCGGTTATATCACATATAACCGACTAATATTCAATATTAGATATTAAATCAACACTTGATTCAATAATCCGATCATATCATATATAACCGGCCAATATCAAATATATATACATAAAACAAATCATTGAATTAACACTTGATTCAATAATCCGATTACATCACATATAACCTAACCGATATCAAATATCGCCGGATTAGAATACGGTATCACATACTCGTATTTAATGAAGCTCCCGCACATATCTCCATATGTGCCCTACTTCGTTTTGCTTGAGCTAGAAAACCTCTGTGTGGGACTCTGAAGACTCATCAATACGCCAGCAGTTGGTAATGATCACATCGGATGCCCACAAGCCATCAGCGGTACTAGCTGGACGTAATAGCTACCCAGGTATTGAGCGAATAAAAGATCAACAAGCAAACTTGTTCAAACTCCCGTAGAGCCTATAAGCAACACTTACCGTACAGTCCGGTTTCTTCGTCTGATATGTCGCATATCGAGTCTGGGGTGGAATCGTCAAACCCCTGTAACTTGATAAGTCATGCCGATGTGTGGCCTGTAACCTTTCGAGAAACTACTGATAATACTTACCAGTAAATCTGATTAGCCCTGGCCAGGAACTTGCTTTTATAGCCAATCGAGTACAGCGCAACATCAACTCCCAATACTAGGAGAGACGAAACCCCTCCAATCGTTCACCGCCTCCATGTAACTCGGGACTGTACCCAAAATTCACCTGTTTGCACGAATCCTTTGAGCCATAGTAGGGAGGAAATCAAAGCATGGTAGGAACCACACAAGACACTATGACGATCTCGGATCTGCAGACTAATCTGTACAAGTGTTACCAGAGAACTGCTTTCTGACGATAGGTATGGTACCATCTAGGAGTTCTCGGCGAGTCATGTTCAGTGTACCCATTCTCTAATGAGCACCTTTGTACAATCTTTGATGTCAAACACCAATGGTTGTGAGATCAACCATCGCCCCATACAGGGTCAAGAAACGTACACACTAGTTTACTCTGGAATATCGATGTCCCATCTCGATATTCCCTCGACTAGGAACTGTTAAAGGATGTGCTTACGGACGACACAAGCCTCACTAGTATGATCTGCATCATAGTCCTGGTAGTCAAGCCAACATCTTAAGGGCTTTGTCAACATGTATTAGAGAGACGGTATAATAATACAAGTATACATGTTATGATAAAGAGCAACCAGATAGCATACTATCATGTCGAGCAAGAAAGTCCTCTCTCTCTCTATATATATATATGTGTGTGTGTGTGTGTGTGTGTGTGTGTGTGTGTGTGTGTGTCCAAGCATCCACTATATCATACAATAATGGCCTATAGGGCATACATATTCCTGACAAATCATTATCAGTTATCTCAAATGCCCTGGCCAGAGACTTATGGTTATAGTCTATCATACATAGCGCGACATCAACTCTCCATACCGAGAGAGACGAATCACATCCGACCGGTCACTGCCTCCGTGTTCTTCGGGACCGTACCCAACTAAAACATTTATGAACGACTCTTTAAAGCCGTGGTTAGATAGTAATCAAAGTACAGTAGGAACACACACAAGACATTATGACGTTCTCAGGTCAAAAAACAACCATGTACCATTGTCACCAGAGAACTGCTATTTGACAATATGTATAATACCACCTAGAAGTTCTCGGCGAGTCTGTTCAGTGTACTCATTCTTCAATGAGCACCTGTATACAATCTTCGGTGTCAAACACTAATGGCCGTGGGACCAACCATCGTTCTGGTCGGGGTCAAGAAACGTATACACTAGTCTACTCTGGAGTACCGATACCCAGTTTCGATACTCTCACAACTAGGAACATTTAAGGATGTGCTTATGAACCACTCAAGCTGTAGCGTTTTGAAAATCGTTTCGGTGAAATTTCGGAAAATCAGTAAAATAAGGGGGTTTTCTGTAAAAAGTCAAAATGCAAATATCTTATTATAAAAATTAAATATACATATTCTAGCTATGTAATTGCTAGTATTTGGTGTTTATTGAGACTCTGGTGAAATTTCAAATTTTCTGAAAAAAAATTATTTTATTATTGTTTTAAGCCGTCACTAATACATTTAATTAGGGAAAATTATAAATTGGAATGAGTTGAAACAAATTTTGTGCATCATAAAACTTTAAATAAAATTTTATCATGTGGTTTTTGAAACGAAATCGTTTGCCAAAACGGTTTAGAAAATATTGAAGAAAAATGCTTTTTTTAGGTAAAATTAGTGTTAATGGGAATTGGGGTATAACATTTATCATTTTTCTTCACCCATACACCCATAACTCACCCTCTCTCCCTCTCCCCATGTGACCGACCCCACCATGACAGCCCTCCCCCTCTCTCTCTCCAAATCACAAAGAAAAGAGAAGAAAAGAAAAGAAAATGATAGAAAATGGTGGACTTTGACTTTTTCCACTTTCTCCGCCTCACTCTCTCTCCTCCCTCACCCATTCCCCACCCCCATGATGGCTGAAACCTGCACATTTCAGCAGCCCTCCCCTCTCATTCCTCATCTCATCTCTTCTCCAAAAAAATTCACAAAAAAATTTCATGAAAAATCAACTAAAACTCAAAACCGAAATCCAACTCCTACCCATTATTTATTTGCCTATCTAGCATGGATTTTGGAAGCAAGAGAGCAATTTGGGAGGCTTAGATCCTTGCTATATCTTTAATTGGGAGGTATAAATCTTAACCCATGTCTTAATTGTTGGTTAATTACTCCAATTTAACTAAATTTGGTGTTTAATTTGTGTGCATATTGCAAACTTGAATTGTGGGGTTAATGGTTATATGTGAGATTAAAATCAAGATAGGGTTTTATCACATCATTAAGGTTGCCATGAGTAGATTGACATGTTAATTCTTGCTAAAACCTAATCTAGTTACTAATTTCAAAATTTGTTAGTTGGAAATTGTGATAAATGTGCTTTTTGCTAAATAGTTTTTTTTGAAATTGTTTTATATTGGGATTAAAATCTAAATTAAGGTTTCATGTCATTATTAATATTATAATGAGTGGTTTAATGATTTTGGATCATGCAAAACCAAGCTTAATTGATGAATTGTGAATTTTGCTTTAAAAGGTGTTAAAAATTGATGTTTTTGCAAACTAGGATTTTGGAAATTATGCAAGTTTATGAGATTAAATTATGGAAATGGTTTTTATGACTTATTTAAGATATTTAATAAGTATTATGGACGCTACATTTGTTTAAACATCTTGTTTTGTACAAAAACGGCGAATTGTGCTTGCTAGATTTTCGGAAAAAATGGCTTTTAAAGTGAATTTGGGGTTCTTGTGAATTTTAAGCTATTTTATATTATAATTAGTGCTTGTGATTGTACAAATGAGTGTGTTTAGGTTTTTCTCGATGGTTTGGCGTTTGTACGCCGACGTCGAGGGTTTTTGGGTTGATTTGTGAAAGCAGCCATAGGTTTTGACCTATGTGGGACGTTTTGGTCATGAGTCGGATTTTAATGCGATATGGTGCGTTATGATGTGTAGGTACCCCATGTGGACTTCGAGACGACAAGTAAGCGCGTGGCGACGTCGGCACCGGCGAGCGAGGACCAGGTGAGTAGATTTATATCTACGGGGAGAAGTCGGGCGGATGGCGTATAGCACCCCCGCGGTCCGTGGTGGTGTATACGGATGCGTATACACACCAAAAATTATTATATGTTATTGGGATTAATAACGATGTTTAGGATGGATATTGGTGTGTTGGATTATTTTAGTGTCGCGAACCCTAGGGTAGTGTTGCACTACACATACACACATACATACTTGCATACATTCCTATTTATATGTGCTCATGGGATTCTTTATAGTTATGTGTTCACATGAGTATGGGACTATGTGTTCACATACGGATATGTGGAGGATACTTGGGATTGAGCTGAGTCGATGATATTTGTTTGTGGTTGTGATCTCGGTGATATGGCAGGATTCGTACTTAAGGTACGTCCTGGTGTTATAGCGGATCTTGCGGCGGCGATACGGGTGAATAGTGTTATAAATAAACGGTCGACATGTGATCGTGATATGAGGCATAATATGCTAGGATATTGATATTAGGCCGTATCGGGCGATGTATACCCCTTGATGATGGTATGTGCTGACGATATCGGTTTGTACGAGATTGTCGATCAGTAGTCAGATCATGAGTATATTGAGGATATTAGTATTGTACTAGACATAGGTCAGTACCCTAGATTATGATCTTGGATAAAGAGGATACCAGAGGAATAGTGTGAGGAATATGATATTGACCCGTACCCAGATTTGGGGATGCCGTACGACGGATTTACGTACGAGCTATATCTTGATGATTGATCCGCACTCTTGACTTGGGATGTCTGATTATAGATATGGTATCGGATATGATATTATTGAGGCGGGATCACCGACTAATATATATACAGGTATGTATATGTATCGACTCAGATGTTAGGCGGTTTCCTTAACTGTAGTCTAGCTTGTAGCGTAGCCCTTTAGTTTAGTTAGTTGTTAGATTAGATTCGGTTCCTACCTATTTCAAAGCTTACGAATCGTGCGTATTTTTAAAGACAGCCTAAGGGATCCTACGGATATTTCAAAAAACGTATCTTTTCTTAAAAACACCGTAGCCCCTATTTTCAAAACCCCACGATTCGTGTTATTTCAAAAGGCACCATTGTAGGACTTATATTAGGTTAAAACAGATTAGTTATCGTTGCGTCTAGTATTCAGCCCCCGCTCATTATTGTTGTTTGCTCCGCATCACATGCTTATATTATGCTTCATATTCTACTGTTGATATCTTGTGGTTAGGACACCAGCACCATTACCGATGATGCGTATGTACCACGTACACTTACTTGCCGGCTCACACACATCTTCATCGGTAATTGCCATGTCACGTACACCTTAGAAAATATTATTGCTTGACATAGCCTATTAGCTAATAGTTTAGACATGATATTAGTGTACTTGCCTTATATGTTAGTTTAGACATTGTAGTTATTACCTGCTACCTCATGCATACTGTTATTCATTGTTATGCCGCATTCATGGATTCTCATGCATATATTCACTTTTTACGTGCTATTGAGGTTTTGGATTTGGATTTCCATGAGATTTTCTGGATTTGGGGAAAACCGCAAAATATATACAAACTTCTTCTTTCTCTTTTTAAATAAAAAGCGCGGTTTTTCCCATGATGTATGAGTCGTCCACCATGAGTTTGTTGATGGATTTGGAGACCCGATTCGAGGAGTTGGATGAACCGTTTCGGGTACATGGTGGACCCGGTAAGGTACCCCGGGGCAAGAAGCTCGTGGTGATGACGATGAGCCTGGCAGGGGGAGACTACCTACCGGTGATTTTACCCGACGCGTCGGATATCCGGAGGATACCGTCGTGGTCTTGAGATGGATGGTAGGGGCCGGTCTGGACTGACGGCGCCCTAGATATTGAGATTGAGACATTGAGATATTGAGGTACTGAGATTTGATGATACAGGCCAGTCCGGATGGCCGGAGCCTGAGGTTTTGAGACATTGAGATTTATGTTTTGTGTCGATGCTAGACACTGTTGATGCTGATTTCATTTATGATACCTCATTTTAAAAATACAAAAGAAATCTCACTAATTTATGAAAACAGTTTCTTCATTTACATGTATTCTGTTTTCATGCATTTATACCTCATTCATATGATATATTGCTACCTGAGGCACTGACACGGGCACATGAGATCACACTCGGGTTAGATATTACCCTAGCCATTGTTATAGGCTGCATGTTATTCATATATTTGAGGATATATTATGATCATTGACCTAGGTTGCGTTATTCATGCGATTTTCTGTTCGTAGATCTTTTTCTACTCACGAGTTGGCAACTCACCCCCGTTGTGCCCCAGTTTCTTGCAGGTGTTGCCGTACGGATTTCATTACGGCTTTGCGGGCACGGTTTCTTTTCGGGTGACTTGCTAGTAGGTGGGTTTATTGTATCTTACCCATCATTATACCTTGTATATTATATTTCAGTTGTATCTAGAAGTTCCATCAACCAAACTTGTATTTTTTGAGATAGAGACCAGTAATGTTATTCTTTCGACCATAGAGTAGCATGTTATATTTCTTGAGTTTCTTGCTGGTTGAGTTCCATTTCTGTTGTGATCCTCGCCTTTAGGCGTTGTATATTATGTTGCATACAGGTTGATTTGATATGGTTCTTCCTATTCTCTACTACTTCTCTTGGTTTGGATTTCTGGGTTTCGGCTTACTTAGCATACGTACGCCTTGAGACGTTCGTAGTCTAAGTGCCGGTCATGTTCCGTACTTTCGGGTTGTGACACAAGCCCCACTAGTATGATCACATCATCATTCTGGCAGTTAAGTAAAGATCTTATGGGCTTTATCAACATATATTAGCAATACGTAATATCAAGTAAAATATATACACATGAAAGATAAAGCAAACCAAATAGCATGCTATCATATCGAGCAAGAATATTCTTTACATATAGGTGCAAGTACAATAATAATTGCCTCTAGGGCACTATATCTAATATTTACCTCAATAGCAGGAAATACCCCCGACTTTCTAAAACTAGCACTTTGCTCTCTCAACTTTATTTGATTCCCAGAATACTCCATAAAATTCTATGCAAAATTTGATGTAACCCCAATATTTTTCGATATAACGTACGCCTCCCAAAACTCATTAACGTTTTTTTTAATACAACATCATTAAATGATGGTTAATTTTGACATAAATCGATTAAAAAAATATAAATATTCTCATAATCCCTTCTTATTTCTTATATGCTTTCAAATTCCCAAAATAAAAATTTCTTGATCAAGTTAGGTTTTCTTATAAGATTTGATTGATTTAAGTGTTTAATTTTGTAGATTGATTTGGATTTTTATTAGAATTTGCTTAATTCTAGGTTTCTTTTGGGTTAAAATTTTCTAAGATTTAGGTTCTTTTACATTATGATTTCTTAATGTGGAAGTAAATAGAGAAGAGGAGAAGAAACAAAAGGCTTATAAGAACAAGGAGGAATAGAAGAGAATTGGAATGACTGACACTAAGATATAAGAAGAAAGAAGATGAATGCGAGATTTTGTTCGGTTGTGATAAAGAAGATGGTGATGAGGTGGTGATGAGGGTAAAGTTGGTAATTGAAAAATAAATTAAATTAAAAAAATAAACTTAACAATCATTAATAACTTTGGGGTATTTAGAAAAATTAAAGAATTTTGAAAGACGTGGGTGATATCGAAAAATAATGAGGGTATATAAGAAACAAAGAAAAAGAAATAGTTTTTAATCAACTATTTATATAAATGGTGTTTTGGGAATCAATTAAAGTGGAGCGGGAAAAGTGTTGGTTTTAGAAAGTTATGGGCATTTTCTGCTATTGGGGTAAATACTAGAGGTATTTCCTGCCGATTTAGCCAAAATCAAAACATCTTTATATATAATATTCTCTTTTGAGATAAAAAAAAATAAAGTTCAATTCATCGATTGAGACAAATACTTTAAATGCAAAACCTTAGATAGCAACAAATTAAACAGATGCTTAAAATGCAAACATAGATTAGAACAATTTGTACAAATGCTAAAAATGCTAAAGCCTCCCAATTAGGAGAACTGCTCAAAAATCATAAATTTTGAAAATGAAAGGTGGTAGCAACGCATGGAGCAAGTGAGAAAACTAGGGAGGAAGGGTAGAAAAATATGAGTAAAGATTAGCCGAACCCGCATTAGAATAATCTTGAAAATTAATTGTAAGATGGTAACTTGGGTTTTTATGGATATCAGAGATGGATTGGGGCTAAGCATAGAATTATGAAGTTTCTACGGAATAAAATATTTAAAAAGGTAAGTTTTGGAGGAAGAGAGATGATTAAAAACCCTATATTTTCTGTATATACAACTAGAGAATATGGAACATGATGAACAATGTGAATAATCTATTTGCATGCTCATCGAGGTGTTTTGATACTAACTTGGTGATGGAGGTCCTTTTCAGGTCTCCGTCAGATGTTGTCTTCCGTTGATCTCCCGGTGGACTTTGGTGTTGGTCTTCTGTTGCGTGTGGATCTCAATGGATATTGATGAGAATGGTGATTTGAGGAGTTTGGTGCCGAGTACCTGCAAGGAAGTCCCGGGGTGGTTTGGTACCACCGAGGACCTTCCGACGATCAAGTTAGTACTAGATCCGAGCAAAGTAAAGGCTAAGTGGAATAAAAATGGCTCACTTGACCACTCTGTGATGGGGGTTTATATAGCGGTGATGGCACGCAGCAGCAGGCGCGAGAATCTCGCCAGCAGTTACGCTCCCGACGTCACGCCCGCGTAGAGAGCGGATCGTCCATTAATGGGGATCGCGGAGGCGTGGAACGTGGGATGTTGCTGGCGGAGAATCCGCGCATGGCGAGATTCGTGGAGCGGCGGTTACGCCTGTGAGCGGTGGAGCTGGTCGGAGGGGCCGAGGAAGACGGCCTCGGCTGGTGAGCTCAGGACCGAGCAAGAGGGTTGAGGAATCTTGGTCCTGTGGCAGCTCGGGCGAGCTGAAGGGGCCGAGGAGGTAAATTTGCAGGGGTCCCCGAGGAGGGACAGCTTGTGCTTGCAGGTCGGGTACAAGGGCGGCCTGGTCGGCCTCTGCGGGCCCTTTCTTCCGGGCCTTGGGACATATCATCCGCCACGTGTCCTGATCTCGTATCGCCAATATTGAGCATCATCATTAGCCCCCCACTCTTGTCCCGACCATCTGGCGGGTCGGGTCAGGAGTGAACTGCCAGGCCTCCCGTGGTGAGCTCCTTCCTAAGGCTTTGTCGGGACGAGTTCTCGGGCTGTCAGTTGTCTTTTCTGCTAGCGAATCAGGGCGAGATCTCAGCATTTAAAGAAGGTGCGCCGGTTCGTGCATTCTGCCACTGAAGCGACGGTCCACGTGTCAAGCATCGATTGGCCGACGTGACATATGCAGGCCTGCGGCGTCTGACAGGACGTGGTCCAGTACAGGATCGACATGTGGAGCGATCGGAGCCGCAGGACGCGAGGAGTCGTTTTGGCGGGAGATGGCAGGCGTCGTTGGATGAGGCCGCTTGCGGCAATAAGTAGGGGCAGGGCCCACTCCAGGGCCCCTACTCTTTCATATTCCCTCTCTCCTAAGTCGCGGCTGCTCGGCGTTCTTCTTCTTTTTGAATACATGGTTCGTTCCCACTCTTTGGGAAGCTCGCGCCAGAGGGAGGCTAGTGGCGCGGCCGAGTCCCTGGCTGGCTCATGCCCTGTGCCGGATGTTCTGCCAGCGATAGGACCGTCTGCTTCGTTGACGACTCCTGGTGGTTGCTCCAGCGGCGGCCAGAGACGTCCACAGTCATTCGAGCTCCAGACGGGGGACAGAGGGGAGGGCGAGGACGGCCCCCCTCTTAAGAGAAAGAGGACAATTTCTCACGCGTCGTCGTCAAGGGTCCCTGAGGGGATTTCCGTGCAGGAGGGGGGCGCCGTCTTCACGGTTTCGTCTGGACTTTCCGTTGCTGCTGTTAGTGTATATGCCCTAGAGGCCATAACTGTATCATACTAGTTTGTATATTACTTAATGGAAGCTTGGGATATTCACAGTTGTATAGACAATCTTGCTCAAAATAGTAGTATGCTACTTGATTTGTTTCTACTTTAATGTGTGCATGTGTTTCTTTTAGCATATCGTCTATACGCATTAGTGGAGCCCTTAGGATCTTTGCTTGATTACCAGCGTTGTGATGACAGTCACACTAGTGGGGGCTGGGTAATCTACAAGCACATCCTTATACAGGTCCCTAGTTGTAGGATTATCGAGACAGGGCATCGATACTCCAGAATAGACTAGTGCATACGCTTCTCATCCCAGGACGGGAGATGATCTGTCCCACAGCCATCAGTACGTCGTACTGGAGATAGTATGCAGGTGCTCGTTAGGTTACGAGTACACTGGACATGACTCGCTGGGAACTGTTGGTTTGGTATTATACCTATCGTCAGTTATCAGTTCCCAGGTGACATGAGTACAGAATAGTCCGTTGACTTGACACTGTCACTTCGCCTCGAGTGTGTTCCCACTGTTCTTAGATTACTACCCTACCACGGCTCAAATGAGTCGTGCAAACAGGTAGTAGTTGGGTGCAGTCCCGAAGCACTTGGAGGCAGTGACGGTTAGACAGGATTCGTCTCTCCCGGTATTGGGGGTTGATATCGCGCTGTGTCTAGGAGAGCCATTACACAAAGTCCCTGGCCAGAGCAAGCGAGATATACCGGTAGCGTTTCCAGTGTTATCTCAGGGTGTTCTGGACTACACTCCGACACGACTTGTACCGCTATTAGGGGACTGACGTTTACCGCCCCCTAGGCCCGACATGCGATACTCTCAGACGAACAGACCGGACTGTACGGAGATTGTCACATTCAGGCTCAGTAGGAGTTCGGATGGGTTCACCTCATCAGTCTTCTTATCGGCATCTACCTGGGGACCGTTACGTACAGCTAGTACTGCTTGCGGCCTGTGGTTAAACCCACTGCCAGCGTAATGTCGAGTCTTTAGAGTCCCACACAGAGGGCTGTTCGCCTTTGGGCAAAACAGAGCAGAGGTCGCATGGTTTTGCGATAGGGTTCGTTCACATCCGCGCATTAGTGGACGTTTGGTGTCCGGGCAGTTATTACTAGCGGGCTTTGGTTTAAGCCAAATCATAGTATAAGTTTTGGGATTGGTTTTATCTCATTGTATTCGTGTTCCTCGGAACACGGATGCGGGTGTGTATGCACAGTTGACTGAGGCATAGGCAGAGGATTCTCATCAGGGTTGTTGACCGTTGACTTTTTCTAAACTCTAATGAGAATGAGAAATATGATTAATAATATTAATTAAGTTTTAATTGTGCCATGGTTGAGTTGAACTTTTGACTTTTGTTGACTTGTTGACTTTGTTGACCGGTTGACCATTGTTGACTTGTTGACCACCATCATTTCATTTCAAAGATACTTCTAGTTCTTTGCAATTGCATTAAATGAATGAAATGATAATGGTCATTCATAAACTAACCATCACAATTTCTTAATTATTATTATTATTATCATTATTCCAAATATTAGAGCATGGTTGCTAAATTATCCTCATTCTTTCTTGCACCTTCTCTCTCATAGTTTTTGCTCATCCTCTTCCTCTCTCTCAAAGCTCTCATCTCTCATGTGTTGAGAACCATGAGCTCTTGAGATAAAACCTTCATACCACTCTCTACTCATTCTAGAGTTCTAGGTTTAGCAAGCCAAGCACTTTAGTTACCTCTAGGTTGAGGTAGGAGCTCAAGGTAGAGGCCTTCGGGTGGATCCTTCTTCGACAAAGAGAAGACTACGAGGAGGAGCCGTTCAAACCACTCCAAGAAGCAAGAAGAGAAGGAGTTCAAGACCTAGGTATAACTCTCTAACCGAGTAGCTAAACTTGTAGTTTGTTTGCTAGGTTTTTGTTTAGCAAAGATCATTTGTTTCTAATCCATGTTGCCTTGTATAAAAAATCATTTTTTACCTATTCAGCCTCCCCGTAAGAACCGGGGTGGGCAACGTGGACTTACAGTGGTATCAGAGACTCGCTAAACAACAACTAGCATGTTAGCAAAGTATTTAGATTTTCGATCCAAGAAAAAATCGCAAAACACGTCAAAATCCTTAAGTTTCTGCCGATTTTTAAAACAGCTCTAAAAATATTTCCACACATCTTAAAAATCCGTGCAGGGTTTTTTGGGAACACACAAGAAAAACGAGCCCACGACTCAACCAGACCGCCGCGGAAGCGCGGCGAAACCATGCGTTTCGCCGCGGATCCGCGGCCGAGTCAACTCGGTCGCGACTCGGATTTATTGCAGTGTTCTTATTTTGACGTTTTATGATTTTTAAAATATTCTGTTTCTGCCCAGAATTTCCAGAGAACAAAGTTGTGTTTTGGGTAGTTACAAATTGGTGTTTTGATCGAAGTTCTACAAACTTTTGCTAAATGGTTATATCTGTAATGTGATATATGCACTGAACGTCAACTAATCGCTATGCGTCGATTAGTGGGGGTTGTGCATATCTGTGATCTGTAATGTTGTTGGATTGTGTATATGAACTTGTTGGATTGTCGCGGATGAATAGCCGAGGGTTGTGAGATGAGAGTTTTCTTTATCTTTCATTTGATGTAATATGTAAATTGATGTAATATTATTTTATGGCCGCACATCCGGGATGAGGTTGTAGCCGCCATTGTATATTATTTCTTTTACTGTTTTTGCTCCTAGGATAGACCCAAGGTGGGGTGCACAAACTACCGGGTATTTTGAAGTGCCGAGTGGCCTACTCACGTTGTTGAGGGAGGTTGCTTCACTTCGGGTACTTGGTGGGTAGTTTGCCGCACCCGTAGGGGTCTAGGGTGGGGGTTGGCTATTCATCGCGACCGTGTAATCCGTCTTTCGTTGCAGGCTCGAACGAAACACGGATTCCTATTATATCCAATGTGTTCATCTATGATCTGGAATGGCTATCATTGCATCTGACGAATGTATATATCTATATATGATATCTAGTAGGCGTTGCTTATGTTTTGCATCCGCGCTAGTCCAGCCCCCGCTATGTCGTTAGTTAAGTAACCTAACGGGTGATGACGGGGCCTCGTGGCGAATGCGGATGGCAGAAGCGTACGTCATATTTTCGTTGTTTTCTGCAATGGTAGGATTAATTGATGGGACGCATTAAATTAATGCAAGAAAATAAACCAAAGTTAAAATCGTTGGAACAATTTCAAAACCACTCGGTTTCTTTTCAAAACAGAAAACTTTTTAAAAAACGCGGAGCTTTGTAGGGTTGCTAGGCATGCGCACAAAGGTCTACGAGGCATCAACCATGCCCGATTAAAAATTTATGTGCCGAGAAACAAGCAAGATCGTTAACTAGAGGATAGGCGAAACTACAAGCAAGCAAACAACTTTGCTACTTAGTGAATGGGAATACAACCTTTGTAGATCCGGTCCTTCACTTCATTAGCTCCGTGTAGACGTCCCCATCGCTGCGATCGTGAACTCCGGACTCTAGAGAAGCTCCACGAGAAGAACGAACGTGCTTGCTACGATGACTTCGAGGCCGAAGATGATCTACGTCGGGGAGACACTAACTCAAGCTATTCCTTCACTGGGTCATAAACTTTGTGAAGAGAACACACTCTACTACATGGCAAGTGGTAGAGGATGAAGAAGTAGGAAGTGGGCTCACTTTAGAATTGATTTTCTCACTCTTTTTCTCATAGCACCATTGGAGCTAGTAAGCTTTTGGATGGAGCTTGATGAAGAAGAAGAAGAAGAAGAAGAAGAAAGAATAATCCATCCAAATGAAAACTTATCCTCAATAATGTAACCATGGGTGAGTTAAGCTATCATTTTTAACTCATGTAGAGAATTAACCAAAGCATTAGGTTAAAGGTTAGGTTAAAGAATATCAAAAGAAAAGACAAAAGAGTGGACTTTGTCAAAGCTTCTCCAAGCTTCTTCAAGCTTGATTACTTTGACTAAGTTAAACCCTTTTGTTAAATCTTAAGATAAAACAATAACCCTAATCTTTACCCTAATCTTGGTATGAGTCTCATACACCCAACTTTGATGTATCATCAAGCATGATACAAACATGTACACTTGCATACATCACATATAAACAATGTGCACAAACTAGTGAGAAAATAAATCATAAGTGAGCTAATACTAGTTAATGCAATGTAATATATCAAATATATAATTATGCATTAAATTATTAAATCAACTCTTGATTTAATAATCCGGCTATAACCGACTAATATCAAAAGTAACAACTTATCGAATCAACACTTGATCCGATAACCCGGCTATATCGCATACAACCGATCAATGTCACGAATCGCGAGAATAGAATACGGTATCTCATATCGTATTAATCTCGGTCCTGCACATATCACATATGTGCTCTTACTCCGTTTCGCTTGAGCCAGGAAACCCCTGTGTAGGACTCTAAAGACTCGTCAATACGCCGGCAGTAGGTGATGATCATATCAAACACCCACAAGCCGCAAGCGGTGTGCTAAACGTAACGGCCACCCGGGTATTGAGCGATCAGAAGATCAACAAGCAAGCCCGCTAGTACTCCTGCGAATCCAATCAGTAACACTACCGCACAGTCCGATCTCATCGTCTGATATGTTGCATATCTCGCCTAGGGGTGGTAAACGTCAGACCCCAGTAGCTCGATAAGTCGTGTCGACATGAGGTCTATAACAGTTCGAGAAACTACTGATAACACCAGTAAATCTCAGCAACCCTGGCCAGGGATTTCCGGTTATAGCCAATCGAACACAGCACAACATCAACTCCCTATACCGGGAGAGACGAATCCCCTCCTATCGCTCATTGCCTCCATATGATTCGGGACTGTACCCAAAAGCCACCTTTTTGCACGCCCTCTTGGACGTGGTATAATGGAAATCAAAGCACAGTGGGAATCACACAAGACTCTATGACGATCTCGGGTCAACAGACTACTCTGTACCAGTGTCACCTGAGAACTGCCATCTGACGTTAGGTATAATACCATCTGGGAGTTCTCGGCGAGTCCATCCAGTGTACCCAGTCTCTACTGAGCACCCGTACACCATCCTTGATGTCAAACACCGATGGATATGGGATCATCCATCGCCCATCATATGGGTCAAGATGCGTATACGCTAGTCTACTCTGGTGCATCGATGCCCTGTCTCGATACACCCACGACTAGGGACCTTGAAGGATGTACTTATGGACTACCATGTCCCCACTAGTATGATCCGCATCATATTCCAGGCAGTCAAGTACACATCCTAAGGGCTTTACCAACATGTAACAGAGAGACAATTAGTGTACATGTTAAGGTAAAGAGTAACTAGATAGCATACTATCATGTCGAGCAAGAAAGTCCTCCCTATATATGTCCAAGCATCCACTACAATATACATCACATGTATAGTAATGGCCTCTAGGGCATACATATAACTAACAATCTCCCACTTGCACTAGGGCCATCTGACAACAGTGGTTGAAGTATCTCATACTCAACCATCCCATAAAAGTCTCTCTCTGGGAAAAGGCCTTTGTGAGTGGATCCGTCGTGTTGTCCTCTAAGTCTACTCTCCTGACCTCGATCCCCTGGTGATCAAACATCTTCATGATCAGGTGATACTGCCTAAGAATTATATCTGGATTTCTGATGGGACGGGGGGGTTCCTTGGCAAAAGCCACAACTCCATTGTCACACAATGGTAGGAACGAAGTTCATCTCATGAACTTATATTTATCCAGACTGCCTCTTTGGTAGCATCCTTGGTAACGATGTATCTTGCCTTTAATCGTCTAGTATGTCACGATATCTAGCTTGGAACTCTTCCAACATACCGTCCCTCTCCTGGGGTAAAGACAATGCATGCGACTGACATTCAGTCGTTCTTATCACCCTGGAACCTTTCCAGTGATTCTCTCCAGGATCGATCGATACCATCTCACTACAACTAGTGAGTATCCTAACATCCAATTAGATCTATCTCATAGATCCAAAACCCAGGATTTAGGAGGTATCATTTTGATCCTATATGGAGAATCCTTGTGATAAGCGGAGATTGACCGAGCGTAGCATAGGAAACTCCTTCCCTATCAAGAGTATGTCATCCACGTACTCTACGAGGATCACCACCATACTCTCTACTACCTTTTTGTATATACAAGGTTCATCTACCATTTTGATGAAGTCAAACTCTTTGACTACCACATCAAAACAGACGTTCCAACTCCGCGATGCCTGCTTTATCACATAAAACATCTTGCACACGTTTCCGCTGCTCCCACTGTCTACGAAGCCCTCTGGCTGTGTACTTATAGACGCTCTCTTCTAAAACATCATTTTAGAAAAGCAGTCATGACACCCAACTACCAGATATCGTAGTCATGGTATATAGCAGTGGCAAGTAGGATCTGGATGGACTTAAGCATAGTTTTGAAAGTCTCAACTTTTCCATATACACCTAGTAATCTTCTCAAGATTTACTTGCTCCTGATGGGGATTTAACCCTTCAGATAGAGCAACCAAAGTCCATACTTTGTTGGTGTATAAGGATTCCATCTCAGATCGATAAGCATCCAGCCATTCTTACAGAGTCCAACTCCTGATGGCCAGCTCGAAACTAGTTGGGTCATCATCTCATGATGCAATCCTTGCTCCCACTGTCATAGAGAAACCAAAGTATCTCTCAGGTAGGTGAGGAACCCTACTAGATCGGCGGAGAGGCCGAGGTTCGTTGGTTACTATTGAATCCTTTGGTTCTACCAAATCATCAGCTGCAGTTTGTATAGCTGGAACCTTTCCAGTTCTACATAACAGACCTTACCTCGAGCTTGTCCGGATTTTGCTTTTAGACATAGTCCGGACAACCCCAAATCTTAACAAACTTAAGATATGGGCTCTTCCCTTTCCATATCACATATGAAGTGGTAGGCAACTGATTTGATTTGAACCTAATTCAATAGGTATGCAGCTTTTTAAGTGCATAACCCCCAAAAGGAAATAGGCAACTCAGTAGTACTCATCATAGAGCGCACCATATCTAATATGGTGCGATTGCTCCGCCCCGATACACCGTTGTGCTGTGGTATATTCAGAGGAGTAATACGGAAAGAGAATCTTATTCTCCTTTAGAATAGTCCAGGAATTCTATGCACAAGTATTCTCCTCCCTAATCTTATCATAGGACATAATACTTATACCCGTATTTTGGTTCTCTACTTCTAACTTATATTCTGTGAATATCTCAAAAACTTCGTACTTATGTTTCAACAGGAACATATGACTGAATCTTGAGAGATCATCAGAGAATGTAATGAAGTACAAAGAACCGGTCCTGGCATGTGTAGACAGGGGACCTTACATACATCATCATGTATCAGTCCCAAAAGTTTACTAACTCTTTCTCTGTTTCCAATAAACAGAGCTATGGTCATCTAATCTTTATGACATGACTGGCAAGTTTCACAAGATGTAACTTTAAACTGATTTAAATATGCATCTAAATGTAACTTCAGTCAGTCGGGTCGCATTGATATGACCTACTCTACAATGCCTCAAGAAGGATTCGTTCATTTCTAAACTCTTCCTCTCGTGTGTGTTCTGTATACTAAGAACTGTAGTTTGATTTAGAATGTCAATGCTTTTAGGTAACGTACCTGAACCGATCAACTCTTGATATAGGAAATGTTCAAAACATTATCCAACAATACAAAATTATATCCTTTCTTTACTAATAAAGAGACTGATATGATTTTGTATATCAGGTTCGGTATCTAATAGCATTTGTTCAGAATCAATGTATTGGTAATACAGGGTGACAGTGACCAACAGACTTGGCTGCAACACTTGCACCGTTTTCTATCTCATGGAACTCATCACCCGTTCTCAGTTCTCTACCTTTCTGTAGCCCATGTAACGGATTACATTTGCGGGATCCTGATCTGGTATCTAATACCTGGGACGTAGATGACACTGAGAAACAGTTCTTTATAATGAACACACCCGAAGATGATGCATCAACATGCACTTTCTTCGTTTGGGCGGCACGGGAATTCTGGTAATCCCCTATTTCCTGCTCTGTCTTATAACAATTATAAGTTGGAGCGGGACCAACGTTCCCCAGCTCAGTATAACAAGCGGGTTCGGTCAATATATCCGTATTATTATCTTGATTAAGGCGTGACATGGTCGCTACCTGGAGAGAGAGAGAAGAAAACACTCTGGGTGCGCTCTTGCAAGATCAGATTGGTTATTATTTTATCTAATCAGGATGGCTCCCACTGTTTTTATCAAATCTTCCTTCAAACCCTAAAAGGTAAGACTAGTCGGGATTAATTACACACTACAAGTTCGCCAATCTTTCAGCCAGGCCAGTGCCGGTACTTTGAGGGAGGTTCCCCGTGCTTTCGCACGGACCTAATTAAAGTAAACCTCGTTTTCCCAGGGGCGTAACCTCGTTGACACCTTTCTAGACACCTAATTGATCGGCTAATTGTAATGGGTAAAATTCTCCCATGAGTAACAATTACCCGCAGCGGGTATCGGGATCCAACTATCTCATAGAAGGCATGCAATCTCATTGCAAATTTCAACACTTGAAATTCCCGATAATTTTGCCCCTAGCGTTCTATGACCTTGACGCAGGCCAACAAACCATAGTGCGCTAGTCAAGTTCAATCCGTCATTTCCTGATTGAATTAAACCCACCCGCACGACCCTTGACGCAGGCCAACAAAGTCGCACGACTACCCTAATCCAATCTGCATCATATGCATAAGCAGATAAATACTAGTTAGCTACCGCACACTACGCCTTAACGCAGGCCAACAAACGTAGCACGAATACTAACTACTACTTATCTGAAATGACGGAGGGCTACGACAGGTTTTTCTGAAAACCTATTGCGTAATGAACTTGATATCGTTGTAGAATCAAATGATTTTAAAATGGAGTGTTTTTTAGGCTTTTCTAGTTTTGCTAAAGGGGTCACTCCCGGTGAAGGGATCGTCGGCCCTTTCCTCATCGAATAAAGTGCAAGATATATCACATATATCACTATGCAAAGCAAAAAAAACTCCAAAAGCAATCAAAAGACAAACCGAGGGGTGTAGCATCTGCTAGTTATTGCTAAAGGGGTCACTCCCGGTGAAGGGATCTCGGCCCTTTCCTTATCGAATAAGGTGCAGGATGTTCTACAAGGAACACCGCGATGCAAAGCAAGAACTGTAGCTACCTGTTTTTGAAAATTCGATTCCACAACATCTTTTAGGTTTCTTTTATTTCATTAATCACATTAATGAAGTCCCATCATTTAAATCACCTAAACATCACAGATAAATATGACGTACACTTATGCCATCCGCATTCGCCTCGATGTCCCCTCGTGCACCGTTAGGTTAGGTAACTAACGGCAGAGCGGGGCAGGGCTAGCGCCGGTGTAAAACATAAGTAACATCTATATAATATATCGTATATACTATATACAGTATCTATCACAACATATCAAATGATCACATCACAGATATCGCAGCAGAAGAAACATATGAAACATTGGATATACTAGGACGTCCGTGTTTTCAATACGAGCCGGTATAAAACACGGATTCCACGGTCGCGATGAATAGCCAAACCCACATCCATAGACCTCTACGAGAGCGGCAAGTAACACTGCCAATTCTAGGGTTAGGAGACCCGGTCTCGACTCCTCGAGATGGTCTCCCACTGAACCCTAGAACCCGGTTACTTGTGCTCCCCGCCTTGGGTCTACCTAATGCGGAAAAGTAAATAATATACAAGTGGTGACATCAACCTCATCCCGGAAGTGCCCCAATAAAAGAATATTACATACATTTAATTTTACATGAATGAAAATGAAAAACTCTCATCTCACATAAAAACCCCAGCTATTCAAACGCGACGATCCAATATAACATATCCAACAACACATAACATCACATGTCATCAACGTAAGTAAACATGCGTATCCCAATTGTCGTTGACATATAGCAACAAAACCGGCGATATCACATATTACACTTACGGTCACAGAAAAGAAAGTGTAAAACTACAACAGTTGGAATCCGCAACCTCCTTAGACATCATATGCCTAACTAAATGAATTCCTTAGACATCGCATGCCTAACATTTATAAACCCCGCATTTTAGTCTCATTATCGAAAACTCTTTTCAATATCAAGTCGGGCAATTCAACAAGATTCCCGATATTTTGATCGAATGCTCGTCGCAAACTTTAGTAGACGGCCGCACCCCCGGATGCCGTCGACGAAGTGCACTAAGGCGGAACACTGATGCCGCGAGCACCCGAACGGATGTTTTTGGCTACGGGGTTCTCCTACATTCACTTGGTCGGGGCTATGGGGCGTGGCTGTCTATTAAGTTTACCGGCGAGTATCCGCGTACGCTACGTGATTGCGACGGACTTTTGATCACATCAAAATTCCGTGGCAACCGATCAAATGAGACTAAAGTGCTATGTTTATAACATTCAAATCAGTTATCTCATAACAATTTGTGGATTCCAAATATTGTATCACATTCCAGATAAATAGACAATGTTAAACTTTCTGATCGAACAATCAAACACCCAAGTTTTCCCGAAAAGCTCAACACTTGAAATAAGTTTAAAAACATCCACTTCATGCCACAGTACCAACGGTCCAGCCGTAGAAGTGTCAAGCCAACGCCTCACATGTGGCATGCCGTACTGCCCCAAACCCTAAGGTTCAAAAGGCAGTTCAAGACGGACACATAATCGAGTTAAGGTTTGTTGTCTTCTAGAGGGTCCATCGCGTTACTTGCACTACTTAGAACATTCTTAAACAACGGAAAAATCCAACACTTGGAAATTTTCCGGGTCGGGAAAAAGTGAGTTATTGATATCCGTTTGAACTTTTTAACAGTTTCTAAAAATTACCCGGACAAAACTAAACGAAGTTAAATTATCCGATCGAATCATCGAGTTCCCAATAAAACCCTAGAAAACTCAACACTTGAGTGGAATTAAAAAATTCCCAGAAAAATTGCCAAGAAAGGACCTAAGAATAAATAAAAGAAATTCCAGGGACTAAGTCATAATTTCGGCCGCGGAACCGCCGCCAAACACTTGGTTTGGCCGCGGTTCCGCGGTCAAATAGTTGACTCAGTGGACCGTACTTCACAGTAATTCTTAGTTTTTCCTGCTTGTTTTTCTGAGCATTTTTAATTCAGAAAAATCAACATTTTTAGAAATTGTACAGAGAAGGGTTCGTGTCGGGGTTTTCGGGTTCGATCGGACTTTAAACTTCGCCTAGACATCGCCTAAAGCTCTAGCTTGGCTCTGATACCACTGTAGGGTTGCTAGGCATGCGCACAAGGGTCTACGAGGTATCAACCATGCCCGATTAAAAATTTATGTGCCGAGAAACCCTATGCAAGATCGTTAACAAGAGGATAGGCGAAACTACAAGCAAGCAAACAACTATGCTACTTAGTGAATGGGAATACAACCTTTGTAGATCCGGTCCTTCACTTCATTAGCTCCGTGTAGACGTCCCCATCGCTGCGATCGTGAACTCCAGACTCTAGAGAAGCTCCACGAGAAGAACGAACGTGCTTGCTACGATGACTTCGAGGCCGAAGATGATCTACGTCGGGGAGACACTAACTCAAGCTATTCCTTCACTAGGTCATAAACTTTGTGAAGAGAACACACTCTACTACATGGCAAGTGGTAGAGGATGAAGAAGTAGGAAGTGGGCTCACTTTAGAATTGATTTTCTCACTCTTTTTCTCATAGCACCATTGGAGCTAGTAAGCTTTTGGATGGAGCTTGATGATGAAGAAGAGGAAGAAAGAATAATCCATCCAAATGAAAACTTATCCTCAATAATGTAACCATGGGTGAGTTAAGCTATCATTCTTAACTCATGTAGAGAATTAACCAAAGCATTAGATTAAAGGTTAGGTTAAAGAATATCAAAAGAAATGACAAAAGAGTGGACTTTGTCAAAGCTTCTCCAAGCTTCTTCAAGCTTGATTACTTTGACTAAGTTAAACCCTTTTGTTAAATCTTAAGATAAAACAATAACCCTAATCTTTACCCTAATCTTGGTATGAGTCTCATACACCCAACTTTGATGTATCATCAAGCATGATACAAGCATGTACACTTGCATATATCACATATAAACAATGTGCACAAACTAGTGAGAAAATAAATCATAAGTGAGCTAATACTAGTTAATGCAATGTAATATATCAAATATATAATTATACATTAAATTATTAAATCAACTCTTGATTTAATAATCCGGCTATAACCGACTAATATCAAAAGTAACAACTTATCGAATCAACACTTGATCCGATAACCCGGCTATATCGCATACAACCGATCAATGTCACGAATCGCGAGAATAGAATACGGTATCTCATATCGTATTAATCTCGGTCCCGCACATATCACATATGTGCTCCTACTCCGTTTCGCTTGAGCCAGGAAACCCCTGTGTAGGACTCTAAAGACTCGTCAATACGCCGGCAGTAGGTGATGATCATATCAAACACCCACAAGCCGCAAGCGGTGTGCTAAACGTAACGGCCACCCGGGTATTGAGTGATCAGAAGATCAACAAGCAAGCCCACTAGTACTCCTGCGAATCCAATCAGTAACACTACCGCACAGTCCGGTCTCGTCGTCTGATATGTTGCATATCTCGCCTAGGGGTGGTAAACGTCAGACCCCAGTAGCTCGATAAGTCGTGTCGATATGAGGTCTATAACAGTTCGAGAAACTACTGATAACACTTACCAGTAAATCTCAGCAACCCTGGCCAGGGATTTCCTGTTATAGCCAATCGAACACAGCACAACATCAACTCTCTATACCGGGAGAGACGAATCCCCTCCTATCGCTCATTGCCTCCATGTGATTCGGGACTGTACCCAAAAGCCACCTTTTTGCACGCCCTCTTGGACGTGGTATAATGGAAATCAAAGCACAGTGGGAATCACATAAGACTCTATGACGATCTCGGGTCAACAGACTACTCTGTACCAGTGTCACCTGAGAAATGCCATCTGACGTAAGGTATAATACCATCTGGGAGTTCTCGGCGAGTCCGTCCAGTGTACCCAGTCTCCACTGAGCACCCGTACACCATCCTTGATGTCAAACACCGATGGATATGGGATCATCCATCGCCCATCATATGGGTCAAGATGCGTATACGCTAGTCTACTCTGGTGCATCGATACCCTGTCTCGATACACCCACGACTAGGGACCTTGAAGGATGTACTTATAGACTACCATGTCCCCACTAGTATGATCCGCGTCATAGTCCAGGCAGTCAAGTACACATCCTAAGGGCTTTATCAATATGTAACAGAGAGACAATCAGTGTACATGTAAAGTAAAAAGTAACCAAATAGCATACTATCATGTCGAGCAAGAAAGTCCTCCCTATATATGTCCAAACATCCACTACAATATACATCACATGTATAGTAATGGTCTCTAGGGTATACATATAACTAACAAGCTTAAACCACTCCTTTTAAAAGCTATCAGGTTCCTTCGATTATATCAAGTTCACTACGTTCACGGTTTCGCCAAAACCATTCGTAGCCCTCCATCATTTCATATGAATATTCAATAGAATTCAAGCTATGTTTGTTGACCTTCGTCAAGGCATAGTGATTGGTAGCGGTTGGGTGTTCATATGTAGCATAGATAGATGCGTTGGTTTGGGACAATCGTATTACCTTGTTGACCTTCGTCAAGGGTATATATTGGTGGGTTCAAATTAACCTGGATAATGATGGGTAGAACTTGACATGTGACTTATTATTTGTTGACCTTCGTCAAGGTCATAAGAACATGGGGCAAAAATCCACATCGGGAGTTTCTAAAGAAACTAAAACTTGCTAGTGCTGCATACCATTTGGAGTTTGATGATGTTGGTAGGATTCCTTCAGCCTTATCTCACAATAATATTTGGATCCCGATCCTACTGTGAGTATCCTCTACTCCTCGAGAAACTTTTCACTTAACGATCAATGCTATAAACCAAGTAGGTGTCTAGAAAGGTGTTAGCGGGGCTACGCCCACAGGGAAAAGAGGTTATTTAATTAAGGAACTTCGCGAAAGCGTCGTAAAACCTCCCTCGAAGTACCGACACTGGCCTGGCTGAACGGTTAAGCAAGTATTGTACGGTGAGATTTATCCCGACTAATTCTTCTTTTATGGTTTGAGGAAGGATTCGAGAAACAGTGGGAGCCATCCTGTTTAGATAAATTAAAAACCAATCTAAACTTGCAAGAGCATCATGCTAAGTGTTTTCTTCTCTCTCTCTTAATTGCAGCGACCCAGTGACCAGACATAGGTTACATCTAGATAATAAAATGACTGAATCTGACTGTTATGACTGGCAAAGGTCTTTCTAGATGTCCATTGCCCATAACAAGCTAGGACACCTCCTAACTAATCCAACCCCTGCTGTCTCAGGACCAGTTTCCCCTGTCACGGATATTGATATCCGTAAGATATCGGAAAAAGACTGTGCGAATGCCAAGTGCCTCGTGTTGGCCTCAGTTGATGGTGCATACTAGAGGCAGCACGAGAAGATGGACTTAGCTTCTGTCTTCCTCCATAACAAATATTTATATGGAGAGCAATCTCGTATCGCAAGATATAAGACCTCGAACGAATTGCTTCAAGCGAGGTTGGCTTTCGGGTCATCTGTAGGGGACAACGTCCTTACAGAGACTAGATATTTTGATCAGCTCACGGACCTGAAGACCACGTTGAAGAACGGGTCGAGTACTGACTTAATTCTACAGTCTTTGCCCTCTACTTATACCCTGAAGGAAACCATGGAAGTAGAAGGAAAGGGAAGGGCAAAAGTTTCGGGGCTGGATGTAGTAAAGGAGGGACGTTCCTATTGTTATGGGAATGAACATTGGCAGAAGGATTGCAGGGCTAGCAAAGCCAGTAGCCAGGATTCGAAGCATGTTGTAGCTTTGGCTTCGGGTGTGTTTGTAATAGAGAACTGTATGTCAATTAACCCTACTTCCTGGGTATTGGATACCGGATCAGGATCTCACATCTGTAATTCATTACAGGCTCTGAGAAACCGTAGAGTTATCGGGATAGGTGATATGACTCTCAGGGTTGCCAACGGAATGAGCATGGACGCTGAATCCGTAGGGGAATATCATCTTGGACTGACAACTGGGCAGATATTGATTCTGCGCAACTGTTTGTATATACCTAGTGCGACTTGTAATATCATATCTGTATCCTTACTTTCTAAGGAAGGATATGATTTTACTTTTGTAAGCGATGTGGTTCACATCCACCTAAATCAAGTTCTGATTGGGTCAGGTACATTAGAAAACGGGATATACGTATTGAATCAAGCTCAGGTTTTCAGTGTCCAGAACACACTTAAAAGAAAGTCTCCGGAAACAAATCAGACTTTCTTATGGCATTGTAGACTGGGTCACATTAATGAGACACGGTTAACAAAGTTACATAAAGAGGGATACTTGAATCCGTTCGAGTATCAGTCTTATGCCACTTGTGAATCTTGTCTCATGGGAAAGATGACAAAGACTCCGTTCACTGGACACGGAGTAAGAGCAAGCGAGCTATTGGGACTCATACACAGTGACGTGTGTGGTCCAATGTCTACACATGCGCGAAGTGGTTATTCATACTTCATTACTTTTACGGATGATTTCTCTAGGTATGGACATGTCTTCCTGATGAAGCATAAATCCGAGGCCTTTGAGAAATTTCGGGAATACAAGAATGAAGTTGAAAAACAAATAGGCAAAAGTATCAAGACACTGAGATCTGATCGAGGTGGTGAATACTTGAGTGCCGAGTTTCTGGGCTACTTAAAAGAGAATGGAATTCTCTCTCAGCTTACTCCTCCATACACACCACAACACAACGGTGTATCGGAAAGACGTAATCGAACTCTATTGGATATGGTTCGTTCCATGATGAGTAAGGCTGAGTTACCGCGATCTTTCTGGGGTTATACACTAGAAACAGCTACATATCTTTTAAACAAGGCTTCAACCAAGACTGTGCCTACCACCCCATATCAGATGTGGAGTGGAAAGAAACCATGTCTTAAGTATCTTAAGACATGGGGATGTCCAGCTTTTGTAAGGAAGTAGCATGCGGACAAGATCGAGGCATGCTCAGTACTGTGTAAGTTTGTGGGATACCCTAAGAACTCCAGGGGGTATCTTTTCTATTTCGCAGAGGAACAAAAGGTTTTTGTTTCTCAGCATGCCCACTTCTTGAAAACTGAATTTTTAGAAAGTCGGATAAATGGGAGCGCAATAGAACTGGAAGAAATTCCAGAAGCACAAGCTATTACTGAAAGCTTGGAAGAACCAGAAGCTTCAGGAGAACCGGACATCCCAGCGCCACTCCGCAGGAGTAGTAGGCAGTCTCATCCGCCCGAGAGATACTACGGTTTTCTCATAGACGGGGATCGAGAGGATTGCGTCATTGAAAATGATGAGCCTACTAGCTTCCAGCAAGCCATTCAGAGCGGTGACTCAGTAAAATGGCTGGATGCAATGCGGACCGAGATGGAGTCCATGTACACCAACAAAGTTTGGACTTTGGACATTGCTCCAGAAGGGGTAAAACCCGTAGGCTGCAAATGGATCTTCAGAAAGAAGATTGGTGTAGATGGGCAGGTTGAAACCTATAAAGCTAGACTTGTTGCAAAGGGTTTTCGTCAAAGACCTGGTTTGGACTATGACGAGACCTTTTCTCCAGTGACTATGCTCAAATCCATTCGGATCCTTCTTGCCATTGCTGCCTTCCACGATTATGAGATCTGGCAGATGGACGTAAAGACGGCTTTTCTAAATGGAAATTTAGAAGAGTGCGTCTATATGGATCAGCCGGAGGGATTCATTCAGAGTGGGAGCAGCGGTAAAGTGTGCAAGTTGCTTAAGTCCATCTATGGACTGAAGTAGGCATCGTGGAGTTGGAACATCTGCTTTGATGATACTGTCAAAGAATTCGACTTTATCAAAAACCCAGATGAACCATGCATTTACAGTAAGATTGTAGGGAGAACTGTGGTATTCCTCGTCTTATACGTGGATGACATTCTCCTAATAGGAAATGATATTCCTATGCTACAGTCAGTCAAAGGATTCTTGTCACAGAGGTTCTCCATGAAGGACCTGGGCGATGCCAACTACATTCTGGGGATCCAGATCTATCGTGATAGATCTAAGAGGATGTTGGGACTTTCGCAGTCCAGGTACATCGACACCATACTGAAACGATTCAGTATGGAAGATTCAAAGCGCGGTAATCTACCGGCTTGTCACGGAATCACCCTCTCCAAAGATATGTCTCCCAAGACTGATTTGGAAAGGGCTCGCATGTCATCTATACCCTACGCATCTGCGGTAGGCTCTATAATGTATGCGATGTTGTGTACCCGACCAGATGTAGCATACGCATTGAGCGTTGTAAGCCGGTATCAGTCGGACCCAGGGGAGAAACACTGGATAGCAGTAAAGAACATTCTCAAGTACCTGAGAAGGACTAAGGAGATGTTCTTGGTGTATGGCGGAAAAGACCTCCAGATCGAGGCCTTTGCTGACTCCAGCTTCCAGAGTGACAAGGATGACTCCAAGTCCATGTCGGGTTATGTCTTTACCCTCAATGGAGGGGCAGTTTGCTGGAAGAGCTCCAAGCAGGAAACCGTTGCTGACTCAACTATGGAAGAGGAGTACATAGCCGCTTGCGATGCCGCAAAGAAAGCTGTCTGGATGAAGAAGTTCCTCACGGAGCTTCAGGTGGTTCCTACCATTGTTGATCCAATACCGCTGTATTATGACAACAACGGCGCTATAGCTTTAGCAAAGGAACCCAGGTCCCATCAGAAGTCCAGGCACATTTTGAAGCGGTACCACCTGATCAGGGAGATCGTAGATCGCCGAGAGATCAAGGTGAAGAGAGTAGATTCGGAGAATAACACTGCACATCCATTCGCGAAGGCCATACCCCAGACTCAGTTCGAGCGGCTGATCGAGATGATAGGTCTTCGATACGCCAGTACATGGCCTTAGTGCAAGTAGGAGATTGTTAGTGTATATGCCCTAGAGGCCATTACTGTATCATACTAGTTTGTATATTACTTAATGGAAGCTTGGGATATTCACAGTTGTATAGACAATCTTGCTCAAAATAGTAGTATGCTACTTGGTTTGTTTCTACTTTAATGTGTGCATGTGTTTCTTTTAGCATATCGTCTATACACATTAGTGGAGCCCTTAGGATCTTTGCTTGATTACCAGCGTTGTGATGGCAGTCACACTAGTGGGGGCTGGGTAATCTACAAGCACATCCTTATACAGGTCTCTAGTCGTAGGATTATCGAGACAGGGCATCGATACTCCAGAGTAGACTAGTGCATACGCTTCTCATCCCAGGAGGGGAGATGGTCTGTCCCACAGCCATCAGTACGTCGTACTGGAGATAGTATGCAGGTGCTCGTTAGGTTACGAGTACACTGGACAGGACTCGGTGGGAATTGTTGGTTTGGTATTATACCTATCGTCAGTTATCAGTTCCCAGGTGACATGAGTACAGCATAGTCCGTTGACTTGATACTGTCACTTCGCCTCGAGTGTGTTCCCACTGTTCTTAGATTACTACCCTACCACGGCTCAAATGAGTCGTGCAAATAGGTAGTAGTTGGGTGCAGTCCCGAAGCACTTGGAGGCAGTGACGGTTAGACAGGATTCGTCTCTCCCGGTATTGGGGGTTGATATCGCGCGGTGTCTAGGAGAACCATTACACAAAGTCCCTGGCCAGGGCAAGCGAGATATACCAGTAGCGTTTCCAGTGTTATCTCAGGGTGTTATGGGCTACACTCCGACACGACTTGTACCGCTATTAGGGGACTGACGTTTACCGCCCCCTAGGCCCGACATGCGATACTCTCAGACGAACAGACCGGACTGTACGGAGATTGTCACATTCAGGCTCAGTAGGAGTTCGGATGGGTTCACCTCATCAGTCTTCTTATCGGCATCTACCTGGGGACCGTTACGTACAGCTAGTATCTCTTGCGGCCTATGGTTAAACCCACTGCCAGCGTAGTGTCGAGTCTTTAGAGTCCCACACAGAGGGCTGTTCGCCTTTGGGCAAAACAGAGTAGAGGTCGCATGGTTTTGCGACAGGGTTCGTTCACATCCGCCCACTAGTGCACGTTTGGTGTCCGGGCAGTTATTACTAGCGGGTTTTGGTTTAAGCCAGATCTTAGTATAAGTTTTGGGATTGGTTTTATCTCATTGTATTCGTGTTCTTCGGAACACGGATGCGGGTGTGTATGCACAGTTGACTGAGGCTGAGGCTGAGGATTCTCATCAGGGTTGTTGACCGTTGACTTTTTCTAAACCCTAATGAGAATGAGAAATATGATTAATAATATTAATTAAGTTTTAATTGTGCCATGGTTGAGTTGAACTTTTGACTTTTGTTGACTTGTTGACTTTGTGGACCGGTTGACCATTGTTGACTTGTTGACCATCATCATTTCATTTCAAAGATGCTTTTTGTTCTTTGCAATTGCATTAAATGAATGAAATGATAATGGTCATTCATAAACTAACCATCATAATTTCTTAATTATTATTATTATTATCATTATTCCAAATATGAGAGCATGGTTGCTAAATTATCCTCATTCTTTCTTGCACTTTCTCTCTCATAGTTTTTGCTCATCCTCTTCCTCTCTCTCAAAGCTCTCATCTCTCATGTGTTGAGAACCATGAGCTCTTGAGATAAAACCACCATAACCACTCTCTACTCATTCTAGAGTTCTAGGCTTAGCAAGCCAAGCACTTTAGTTACCTCTAGGTTGAGGTAGGAGCTCAAGGTAGAGACCTTCGGGTGGATCCTTCTTCGACAAAGAGAAGACTACGAGGAGGAGCCGTTCAAACTACTCCGAGGAGCAAGAAGAGAAGGAGTTCAAGACCTAGGTATAACCCTCTAACCGAGTAGCTAAACTTGTAGTTTGTTTGCTAGGTTTTTGTTTAGCAAAGATCCTTTGTTTCTAGTCCATGTTGCCTTATATAAAAAATCGTTTTTTATCTATTCCGCCTCCCCGTAAGAACCGGGGTGGGCAACGTGGACTTACAGCTGGCCTGCTTGCCGGGATGGAGGAGTCGGCTGGGGGAAAGCTTCCGCATGGCTCCCTGAGGGCCCAACTGGAGGCCATGGCCCAGGGGGCGGTCCAGGTACGAACTCCCCTACGTGTAGTCTTTTGGGTATTCCTTTCTTTGGCTTGAGGGCCTCCTGGTTTCTCATCCGCTTTCCGTCAGGTCCTTCAACACTGTGCCCTTGCCGCTCGTATGGAGGCCGAGGGGGCGTTCCACGCACCGAGGCCAGTAGAAGCTTTTCCCTCGGAGGTCAAGGTTTTGCGGCGTGACCTGCGCCTAGAGAGGGCAAGGGCCGACGTCCTGGCATCCCGGGCGGAGGCTGTGGAACTTGCCAATTCAGCGAATCGGGGTGTCCATCGCCGTCTGAGTGCGTCCTTCCGGGTCGCTGATAGGAAGCTGGCAGATCTGGCTGAACGCTTCGCGGCCATAGAGAAGGAGAGGGACGCCAGCAGGGGGGACGCTGAGGCGGCGCTTCTGGAGGCCCAGGTTGCCGAGGCTCGGGCTAAGAAAGTTGTGGCCGATTACAAGGCGTCAGAGCAGTTTTACGCCGAGCTCGGGGAGTATTCTGCTGTCGCGTGGAACAAGGCCCTGGATGCCGTGAAGGAACAGCTTCCTGAGTTCGACGATGGCGAGCTCCGCACTCGGGTTCCGCTTCCGGCGGCAAGGCCTCCGATGGAAGATGGCGAGGGGAGCAGGGTGCGCCCCTGGTGGCGAAATCTCCGGTGGTAGAGCCCCCGGCAGGCCGTGATGCCAGCGATGAGGGGACCGAAGTAAGCCTCCGAGCAGTTTGTAGGGCTGGGGAGCTCCAGAATACCCTTTGTAAAAACTTTGCTTTTGGTAATAAAAGAAAATCCTTGTTTCATCAGTTTGCATTTCATCTTCTGTGTGTGAAGAATGCTCATAAGATATCTTTGCTTGTACCGTTGTGTTTTCATGTCAGGTTCGCTATCTGTCTGGCGATCGTCTGTCGGGTTGATTTCGATCACTTGCCGACGAGCATGCCAAGCGCTGCCGAGGAGGTATCCCCATGGGCCCCGAAATCGAGGGGAGATCGTTTAGACCTGGATAGACCTGATGCCCCTCACTGGGGTCTCGGATCCTCCGCGGGCCATGGGCCATCTTTTGACTTCGAGCGTCGGCCACCAGCCGGGAATGACTGAGCAGGGCAATTGCTCGGTTGCCTCTCGCGAGGGCTTTCTGATCCCTGGCGTTGCGGTAGGGAAGCTACCCGCCAGGGACGGCCGAGCAGAGCAGCTGCTCGGTTGCCTCTTGCGAGGGCTTTGATCTTTAGCGTTGGAAGGGCTGTAAGAAGCCCACTAAGGATGACCGGGCAGTGAAGCTGCGCGGTTGCCTTTTGGCGAGGGCTTTGACCTCTGGCGTCGCGGGTAGGAAACTACCGGCCTGGGATGACCGAGCGGGGCAGCCGCTCGGATGTCTCTTACGAGGGCTTCGATCCCTGGCGTCATGGGTAGGGAGCCACCAGCCGGAGATGACCGGGTAGTGAAGCTGCGCGGTTGCCTCTTGGCGAAGGCTTTGACCTCTGGCGTCGCGGGTAGGCAACTACCAGCCTGGGATGACCGAGCGGGGCAGCCGCTCGAATGCCTCTTGCGAGGGCTTTGATCCCTGGCGTCATAGGTAGGGAGCCACCAGCTGGAGATGACCGAGCACGGCAGCCGCTCGGTTGCCTCTTGCGAGGGCTTTGACCCTTCAGGACGGGGACCGAGCATGGTTACTGCCCAGTGCCTCTTAGCGAGGACTTTGATCCTTGTCGGTTGTGGTAGGAAGCTACCAGCCGGGGATAGCCGAGCAAGGACTCGACTGCCTCTGGGAGGACTTTGGTCCTTAGCGCGGGAGGGGCTGTAGAAGCCTACCAAGGACCCTTGGCCAGGCAGGGTTATTGTCTGGTGCCTCTTGGCGAGGGCTTTTGTCCTGAAGGATAGCCGAGCGAGAGATCCTCGGGCTCGACTGCCTCTGGGAGGGCTTTTTGATCCCCGGCGTTGCGGCAGGGAAGCTGCCCGCTGGGGATCCTCGGGCTCGACTGCCTCTGGGAGGGCTTTTTGGTTGGGGCAGTGGGTTGCACGGCCGCCTTTTGGCGAGGGCCTTGAGTTGTAAAGATGGAACTCTACTCGGGATGATTCGACGTTTCTTTATTCGTATGGATAGGAATTTTAGAGAACGCTTTACACCATCTTTGTGAAAGGGAAATCCCGAGGGGGTGGCATACACTCGCCGGCTTTGACCTCACTGGTATAGCTTGAGCTTCTCGGCGTTGTAAGGCCGCGGAAGCTTTCGTCCGTCCGCGTCTTGTAGGCGGTAGGCTCCGCCGGGGAGCGCCTCAGAGACGAGGAAGGGACCCTCCCACTTTGGGGAGAACTTGTGAAGCCTGCCTTGGTCGATGAACTCGTTCCGCCGCAGGACCAGGTCCCCGGTCTTGAAGGAGCGGTGTTTGACCCGAGCGTTGGAGTATCAGGTCGTTTGTTGTTGATAGGCGGTAGCTCTGATCTGAGCCTGATCCTTCTTTTCCAACAAGATTTTGAGGTTGGTCTGTAGCGCCGAGGTGTTTGCGTCATCGTCGAAGTGTTCGACCTAGTGACTGGGTAGCCCGATCTCCGCTGGGACCATCGCTTCGGTCCCATAGCAGAGGCTGAAGGAGGTCTCCCCGGTGAGAGTCTTTCTTGACATGCGCAGGGCCCATAAGACCCGGGGCAGTTCTTCGACCTAACTGCCTTGTCGCCCTTCTAGACGGGTCCGGAGACCTCGGAGGACATCTCGGTTAGCGACCTCGGCCTGCCCGTTGCATTGGGGATGCACGACCACAGCGAACTTCATAAGGATATGGTACTCTTTGCAGAAGTCCTTCACTTTCTCATTCTCGAAGTTCATCCCGTGGTCGGTGATGATGCACCTCGGGATGCCAAACCGGAGTATCAGGTTGTTTTGCAGGAACTTGATGGTTGTGGTGGCGTCCGGTTTCCTGATGGGGACGGCCTCGATCCACTTGGTGAAGTAGTCCACCGCGACGATGACGTATTTGTGCCCGCCTGTTCCGGTAGGGAACTGGCCGATCATATCTAACCCCCACTGGGCAAACGGCCATGGGGATGTCAGGGTGGTCAGCTCGGTAGCCGGGAGGTGGGGAATGCTGCCATGGAGCTGGAAACTCTTGCGCCTCCTGACCAGCTTCAGGGCGTCCTCGTGCATGGTGGGCCAGTAGTACCCTTAGAGTAACGCTTTTTGGATCAAGGTTCGAGCCCCCTGGTGTGCACCGCCCACCCCTTCATGGATTTCCCGAAGGACGTAGTCGGCTTCGTGGGGGTCAACGCACCGGAGCAGGGGCTGAGTGAAGGCCTTCTTGTAGAGGTTCCCGTTGCTCTAGACGAAGTGGCGGGCTTTGGCCCGGAGATGGCGGGCGGCCGCCCGGTCCTCCAGGAGCGCGCCGTCTTTCAAGAACTCCATGAGGGGCTTCCTCCAATCCCGGTCGCTCTCCTGCGCCGCGTATACTGGTCGCTCTCCTGCGCCGCATATACGTGGAGCGTCGTCGCTTCGTCTCCCACGCTGGGTCAAGGCAAGGTTTCGAAGAGGATAGACCGCTTATTGTTGGCCGAGTACGACAAAGCTAGCTTGCTCAGGGCATCTGCTTGGGCATTCAGCTGCCTGGGTATTTGTTCTACCTGGACTTCATCGAAGTTTCTTCGGAGTTTCTTCACTTCGTCTAGGTACTTCATCATCAGAGGCTCTCGAGCTTCAAAGCGGCCGGTCACTTGACTGAAAACAAGGGCTGAGTCGCTGCGGATTCGAAATATCTTCAGCCCCAGCCCAACGGCCATGCACAGTCCGGCCAGGAGGGCCTCGTATTCTGCCGCGTTGTTCGATGCTTTGAAACCGAGCCTCAAAGAATACTCCATCTCTGCTTCGTTTGGGCCCCGGATGATGAGGCCGGCACCGCAGCCTTCCTCGGTAGAAGACCCGTCGACGTAGATGACCCACTCCGAAACCGAGCCAGGGCCTTCCGGGACGGGACACTGGGCTGCGAGGGGTGGCGCGGACTCCGGCTTCCTGCTAGGGATGGTGCATTCAACGATGAAATCGGCCAGGGCCTGCGCCTTGATCGCTTGCCTCTGGCGATACCTTATATCGAATTGAGATAGCTCCCACCTCCATTTTTCTAGGCGGCCCGAGGATTCCGGTGATCCTAGGATAGCTCCCAACGGGCGCTCGGTGAGGACGATGATGGTGTGTGCTTGGAAGTAGTGCCGCAGCTTCTGCGAGGTTACCACGAGGGCTAAGACAATCTTCTCTATGGCGGGGTACCTCATTTCAGCGTCCTTAAACATGTGGCTCACATAGTACACCGGCTTCTGTGCCCCCTCGGCCTCCCGGACGAGCACCGAGCCTGCCGCTTGGTCGGATACTGCCAGATACAGCGACAGCTCGTCCCCCTCTACTGGCTGGGTGAGCAGCGGCAGTGTTACGAGGTGCTTCTTCAATTGGTCGAAGGCGGCTTGGCATCCCTCCGACTACTCGAACCTCGGAATTTTCCTCAGCGCCTTAAAGAACGGAAGGCACTTCTCCCCTGACCTGGACATGAAACGGCTCAGGGCAGCGACCCGCCCCGTGAGCCGCATGATCTCGACGTTGGTCTTGGGTGCGGCCATGTTCAGGATAGCGTCGATCTTTTCTGGGTTAGCTTCGATTCCGCGGTGAGTGACCATGAACCCGAGGAACTTTCCCCCGGTGACTCCGAATGCGCACTTGGCGGGGTTTAGCTTCATGTTGAATTTGCGGAGCACTCCGAAAGCCTCGCCCAGGTCCTTGGCATGGTCGGCCAACGAGACGGACTTGACGAGCATGTCGTCAACGTAGACTTCCATATTCCTGCCGATCTATAGCTTGAACATGCGATTGACCAGCCTTTGGTAGTGGCCCCGGCGTTCTTGAGGCCGAAGGGCATCACCTTGTAGCAGTACACTACCCGGTCCGTTGTGAATGCGGTCAGATCTTCGTCTTCAGGATTCATACGGATTTGGTTGTAGCCGGAGAAAGCGTCCATGAAGCTCAGCAGCTCATGACCGGCCGAGCTGTCGACGAGCTGGTCTATGCGAGGGAGCGGAAAGTTGTCCTTGGGGCAGGCCTTATTAAGGTCGGTGAAGTCGACGCACATACGCCACTTCCCGCTTGACTTCTTGACCAGAACTACGTTTGCCAGCCACTCCGAGTAGGGCACATTTCTGATGAAGTTGGCGGCGAGGAGCCGATCAACTTCCTCTTCGATAGCCTTCTGTTTGACCAGAGCGAAGCTTCTTTTCTTCTGTCTGACGGGTCGGGCCGCAGGATCAACTCCGAGCTTGTGGGAGATGATTTTGGGGTCGATCCCAGGCATGTCAGCAGGCGCCCAGGCGAAGACGTCGGAGTTGCTTCTGAGGAATCTGATCAGGTCATCCCACTGAGTCTCCGTCAGGAGCGACCTGACCTGGACGGTCTTTCCTTGGTCTCCCTCTGTTAGGGGCACCTCGGTCAGAGGTTCGACCGGCGCTCCACGGACCTCCATCCGCTCGTTTCGGGTGTCCAGGGAACCTTTGATGTCGTCACACGCCTCGGCGCCGTCAGCATGCTGCTCGGGCGAAGACGTCTCGGTAAGGCCTATCTTCGCGACCCACTGGCTCCCGTATGCCCGACCTATCCCGCCCCGATCGATAGAGAATTTTATCGCCAGGTGGTATGTCGAGATCTGGGCCTGGAGGGAGTTCAGCGTCGGGCGGCCGAGGAGGACGTTATAGGCTGACGGAACTTTCGCTACGATGAAGTCCACAGGCAGTGTGCGTGTGTGGCTGGGCTCCTCGATTGTGAACTGCAGGGTGACCACCTCTTGCGCCGGGACGGAGTGGTTGGTGAACTCCGAGAGGACGTGAGAGGTCGGTTTCAGGTCTGCTGGGGCGAGCCCCATACGCAGGAAGCAGTCGTGGAAGAGGATATCCGCCGAACTGCCCGAATTGATGAGTATCCGGTGGACCTCGTACCGGTGGATTTGGGCTATGATCAGCAGCGGGTCGTTATGGGGCACAGATATGCCGTGGAGATCCTCGTCGCTAAAGGTGATGGGCTCTTGGCCTCTAGCCCTTTTGCTCGGGCGGTCGCTGGAGCCTGTGAAACGGCAGCCAGCGGTGAAGCCGATGACATTTGGTGAGGGTTCATCCGCACTTCCGTTTTGAGGGAGGGGACAGCGGGTGTTTGGATCTTCAGGGGGATAGGTTACCATGTGGGCGGAGATTGGAAGGCCAACTTTGTGTTTCGTGGGTTCGATTCCCACAGACGGCGCCAACTGATGGAGGTCCTTTTCAGGTCTCCGTCAGATGTTGTCTTCCGTTGATCTTCCGGTGGACTTTGGTGGTGGTCTTCTATTGCGTGTGGATCTCAATGGGTATTGATGAGAATGGTGATTTGAAGAGTTTGGTGCCGGGTACCTGCAAAGAAGTCCCGGGGTGGTTTGGTACCATTAAGGACCCTCCGACGATCAAGTTAGTGCTAGATCCGAGCAGAGTAACGGCTAAGTGGAATAAAAATGGCTCACTTGACCCCTCTGTGATGGGGGTTTATATAGCGGTGATGGCACGCAGCAGCAGACGCGAGAATCTCGCCAGCAGTTACGCTCCCGACGTCACGCCCGTGTAGAGAGCGGATCGTCCATTAATGGGGATCGCGGAGGCGTGGAACGTGGGATGTTGCTGGCGGAGAATCCGCGCATGGCGAGATTCACGGAGCGGCGGTTACGCCTGTGAGCGGTGGAGCTGGTCGGAGGGGCTGAGGAAGACGGCCTCGGCTGGTGAGCTCGGGACCGAGCAAGAGGGTTGAGGAATCTTGGTCCTGTGGCAGCCCGGACGAGCTGAGGGGCCGAGGAGGTAAATTTGCAGGGGGCCCCGAGGAGGGCCAGCTTGTGCTTGTAGGTCGGGTACAAGGATGGCCTGGTCGGCCTCTGCGGGCCCTTTCCTCCGGGTCTTGGGACATGTCATCCGCCACGTGTCCTGATCTCGTATCGCCAATATTGAGCATCATCACTTGGGTTTTTATGGATATCAGAGATGGATTGGGGCTAAGCATAGAATTATGAAGTTTCTACGGAAAAAAATATTTAAAAAGGCAAGTTTTGGAGGAAGAGAGATGATAAAAACCCTATATTTTCTGTATATGCAACTAGAGAATATGGAACATGATGAACGACGTGAATAATCTATTTGCATGCTGGTCGAGGCGTTTTGGACCAACTACTTAGATGATTAGATGGTAAATTAACAATCATTTTAGAAATTAGTTCATTTATTCATAAGCTATCATTTATTATCTTACATTTTTAATGATGTATCTATTTATTTAAAATTGTTCATTCTAAATAAAACCATCAATGCTTATAAGAGTAATGTAGGGTCACTTAAGGTAAGACAGAAAGCTTTTGATGGCAGGTCAAAAGCCAACTCTCTATATTAAGCTCTTCTAGGCATGTTAAAAGCCAACTCTATATATTTCTTTTCCTTTATACGATCCACACCATTCTCTTGATCAACATATTTATTTTAAAATAAATACACAAAAAAATTATGGTTTCGATTAGTCGATACACCTTGCTCTTGAAGCAGATGGTTCTAACTTTAACAGTTCATCAATAGTAAAATAGTACAGATACACTATATACACACCATGTAATAAGATTTTTAGAAGGAAAAAAATTATATATTAAGAGCTGACCATGGGATTTGAACCCACGACCCTACCAACAAAGCTAAACAAACTTCTACGACTTACCGTGGAAGCAAAAATTTATATATCAAATTGAATATTAACGCAATAAATCATTTAAGTAATTTAGAGCTCAGGCAGCGTCCAGCCCTGTCCAGTTCTCCCAGCTGACACCAACTTTTCTCTCAATAATGTACTCTTTTAAGTAAAGAATCTAAAGATCATTAATATTTTCCAATGATGTCAGCACATGCATATGTACATCGCACACGGTAGAATATTCATTATTATCAATTGACATTTTAGAAGTTACATGAATCCGAATAACGAAGAAAATAGGTTCTAGGAGGGTTTTTTTGTTAGGTGACGTCAAAAATCTATATTCTCCACGATTTTTTCAACGATCAACACCCATTATTATCATCTTTATCATGTAAGATGTGAATACATTTCATATGATTCCACAACTTTTCCACAGTTGAATTAGCAATGTAAAATAGTTCTATTGTCGATAAACCGTTAACTTTTTACCTTGCTAAATCAACGGTGAAAAGTGATGAAATCATATGAAATTCGGTGTATCCATATCTTACATTATAAAGATGATGATGGATGCCGATCGTTGAAAAACAATCATGAAGAGTTTATTTTTTCGACGCGTTATATGGGAATTCCTCCATATGACATCTTTCCGGCATTATCCCATATCCAATTACAGATCAGTTTCACTTTCGTCCATTTCCAAGTTATTTGATTGACATCCCACCAAAAAAACATTCCAATTAAAAAATCAAGTGTAGGCTTCATTTAAAGCCCAACTGCTGCCAAATAAAGAAAAAAGAAAAAAAATAAAGAAAAAAGAAAAAAAATAAAGAAAAAAGAAAAAAAATAAGGAAAAGGAAAAAGCTAACTTTTTTTTTCTCGATCTCTCCTCAAATTTCCCCAAATCGAGCCCCCAGAATCCCCGATCACAGCCACGATGCCGTCAGCAGCAACCTCCTCGAATCACCCCGAAACCCTAGTCCAAACCCTAACCCTAACCCTAGCCAAATCGAAGCTCGCGGGGCAGGACTCCCTCCTCAAATCCCTGCGGGAGATAAAAAACCAGATCATCGGCAACAAGACGAAGAAGCTGCTCTACCTCAACCTCGGCGCCGTCCCCAAGATCGTTTCCGTCCTCGCTTCGGCCTCGCAGGACTTCGATGGCGACCCCGACGCATCGATCATCGTGCAGGCCGCGGCTTCGATCGGGAGCTTCGCTTGCGGGGTCGAGGACGGGGTTAGGGCGGTGGTCGATGCCGGAGCAGTTCCGCATCTCACGAGAATCTTGGCTCACCCCAATGGAAAGGTGATTTTTTTTAAAAAATGAATTGTATAGTTGTAGAATTGTTTCAAAATTCAGGGGCTTGTTATAAAAACTTATCAGACTCCAATTAGCTCTGAAGTTTAATGGAAAGTGCAAAGAAAAGCTTTAACCTGTAGATAGAGTGTAGGACTCAAAGCTTGTTGTACAACATTTGTGACAATATGCTAGAGGCACATTTCAAAACATGAAGCCAATTACGATTCGGCCCATTTGAAGCATGTTCCCTGATTTTCTGACATTTTTTGGAACTAAATCAGGTCCAGGAAGTGTATTATTCTTCAAATGTACCGATCGTGGGTGATTGTATTAGTTTGATGGCACTTCTAGAGCTTATGCTACGAGCAAGGTCCTTTCTTATTTATATTGACAAAGGAATCACTTGACACTTTTGATAAAAGAGATCGTGGTGAAGGCTACTCCACAATGTAGGCTCTATGCCCATTTTTGTTGGTTGAAAAGTTCTCCAAGGAATTTCAGTGTGGGTATGCTTGCTTTCGAATGTTGCAAACAGATTGTGACTTAATAATGTTGTGACCGTCATGAATGCTCAATGTTTACTTCCTCTTGCATGGAAGGGCATGGCACTCTGGCGCAAATGTTGTTTATGATGGCTAAGTCATCACATGGAAGTTTTATATACCTAATTTGTGTCCAATATGAAGAGTTTCTTATCCTGTAGTTTACCCTATGCTGTAGTAGAAGACACTGTTGATTCTGGGACTCGAACTCCGAGCTTTGGACAAGTTTTGTCAAATCAAGATACATATAAATGTATTGTTATCCATCATATATCATGTTATTGGATAGTATACGAAACACTATCCGAAGTGCAAGTAGTCATGTAATCTACTAATGCAACCATGTACCATTGAGATAATGGCAAATTTAAAACATAAAAGAACTCTTAACCCAAAGTAAGTGCTAAATTGTTGCACATACGAATGCATGCCTATGAAACTAACTAGAACACAAAATATGTAATGACAAGAGATATTATTAGAAAAATAAATAAACATGCTAATTACCATGATAGAAAAACTCCGAGAAGAAAATATTTCTTTATTCATATACCAGAAAGGAGCTGATCCATTGAGGCCAAGCCTTTTTTTTGTAATATGAGGCCAACTGAGCAACACATAACATGTGTTTTTCACTGATCAATACCAGTCATCGTGATCTAAATGTTTTAGAAAACCTAAATATGAAAATTCACGAGATTTGGAGACTTATAACACATTATCAATCGATCATATTTTACATGCACCAAAAGCTGTTAAATTTTAGTCCATTTCTTGAGTTTTGATACATAACATCTCACCATATAGATCACAATTACCAATAAGATCGGTGAAAAATATGGCGGATTGTGTATTTGATAAGTTATCCTTGTATTAAAAAATGAGGTTGGTCCCAATGGATCATTTCCAGATTTAGAAGTGGGAAAAAGTGGACCCGAGTGCAATATCTGAACCCTCTTGAATTTGGTTTTATTTTGTTATTTCTTATAGATTGTTAACATTAATTATAGTATGGGTTTTTAACTTTTTAAATACCTGAATCCTCTCGGATAGAGTTCCGGTGGTCAAAATTGATATTGCTCGAAGTCAAAATTGAATGCTCTAAATTAAAGCCGCACGTAGCTCGAAACCGAAGCTACTTGAAAATCCTAGCTTTGAAACCAAAATTACAACTTGAAAACACTGTCTTCTATCTGAATGTTTCGAAGCTAAAAGTGGATTTCCTTTAAGCTCCAAGTCGAAATGTCGGACTTGAAGTCAAAGCCTCCAAGCCAAACCATCAAAGCCGAAGTCTCCAATATCCTCGTTCGAAGTTTGGTTTAGATAGAAAAAGAAATTAGCGTGAAGAATTATGGATCTTGGGTTCACTTAGATACTATTATCGTACCAAATGCAATGCATGTGTAATCATTATAAGACTTTTTAAGGTGTAAACATCATTATAGAGGGTATGATAATAAAAGTACTAAAACCACTCTATAGACCTTTAAATATACTCAATCAATAAGAAATAGACTATAGTTACTCGATCAATGGGGTAAGAATATGATCCGGATTAACCGATAAAAAGTAGAGCGACAGAGATTGCTCCGCCGATTAAGCAACCGCTTCTTAAGACACCAATCCAGCTCCCTATATAAGAAAATATATAAATGATAGAAATGTAGGGATAAAGAAATGAGAGATGTACATTAGTGATTGACTTTCAATATGTTCATATATTTTTTCTATGAAGATTGGTTTCAATTTTTATTAATAATAAGGATTTAAAGTTCACAAATTCAAAGTTTAATAATGATTGTTCGCAATGGGTGAGCGAAAGAAAGTCGTGCATTGCAGATTTTCCTATCGACAAAAATAGATTATCTTGGGTTTATGTTTCGTTGTTAGAAGATCACATCCCTTTCAATACCAGTGTTTTAAAAGACGGCCGTCTAGCCTAGGCACGTAAAAGAGCTGTACCGCACTGCATTAGACCGCTTAGTCAGGAATTACGTTTACGCTTGTATTCTTGTGAGAATTCTCTTTATTTGTTAATTGGAGTGTAATATATAATAAATTGGAGTTGTTTTAGCACTATTAAACGCCGAGGGCCATCACGAGGCCCTTTCACCGTCGATTTTGAGAGCCATGAGGGTTAGCGACCGTCGTCGGTTTCGAAGTTCTCCAAGTCAATATAGAACCAAGTTCTCCATTTCAAATTTCGATTTTGTCTTCACCGTTGATCTTCAATTTCGAACTCACTTTCGATTTCAAGTTTTAATCACGCCAACACCGGCTTCGAGTTTCGACTGCTCATTCGAGCTTCGAGCCTTTTGACAATAATGGTTTTTTTCCTTTCCTTTTTTTGTTGCTTTTTTAATTAAAAATTAGAGAGATTTAGCTTAAACAATTAATTAATTATATTTTTTTGGATCTTTTAAAAATTAGCGGAATTTACTTTATTATCAGGTTGCATTTAATTGTTAACACATTTAAGAATGCTTATTTAGGCCGCTTTTATAAGTGAAAAAGAAATCAAAACAGTTAACAATCGAATTAAAATCAATGTTTAACAAATAAGTTTAAGAAAATAAAAAATTAACTTAAAATACATTCAAATTGATGTCAATGCGGTCTGGACGGCCGCCTAGGCGCTTAGGCGGTGCTTATGTCGTTATGCGCTTAGGCTCTTTGGCTGCACCACCTTTTTTACCGCTTTTTAACCACTGTTCAATACATGAAATCCTTAATTAAACTAACATGTCTTTTGAAATGGGTTTGAAACCTATATATTGTTTGAGTTGACATATTTGGATATCGTGTTTCGATACACTCACAAACATCGTACTATAACTATAAGATACACAAACTATATCATGAGTGTATTGACATCATGATATGTAAGATATTGTTCCTTGGTATCCTATCGGGCTGTGAAATATGTATCGCATACCGTAGGATATCTATACATTGGAATTTTTGAGTCAAAAAGCTCAACATCTACCTTTGGCTAAAGAAATGTTCTTGGCTAGCAATATATTGATGTCATACCATTATGTAGAACTTTAAGGTATAAATGCACCTCTCGATTAGTGTTTTAAAAAGCATCCGCTTAAGCGGTACCAAGAGCTTCATCGCTATGCTTTATGCCAATTAAGCAAAGTGATATTCGCACTCCAGTAATTGGGTAAGTATACCCTTTTGCTTATCGATAAGGGTACACTTGAAGGTTTATGGGTGTGATTTTGAAAGTATACCACATCATCCCTTTTATTGCGGTTACACCCTTATATGGTCTTATAGAACTAACTATATATTTAATTTGGTGTGAAAATAAGTTGAATAACAAACCAAATTATCCCAAATCTCTAATTTTATTTTTCTCCATGCTACTTCCTTTTCTTCTATGTTTCTTTAAGACTTCTTCGAGATCGAGCTAGGGTTTTTGATGCTTCAAGACCAGCTTCGAGCCTCGATTTCAACTTCTTAGTATTAGCTGATTAGGGTTTTCGAGGCAGCTTCGAGCAAAGATTTCGACTTCGACTACAGTTCGAGGTGTCATCTTTGACTTCGACTTCGGCTAGGGTTTTTGAGGCAGCTTTGAGCAAAAGATTTTGACATCAACTAGGGTATGAGCTGTTTCACACTTCGACTTCTACTACGATCTGTAGGCAACTTCGACTTCTAGGCAGCCGGGCCTTCGACTTCGACTAGAGTTTCGAAGCAACTTCGAGCAAAGTTTTGATTTCCACTAGGATTTGAGCTGCTTAACCCTTCGACTTCAACTAGGGTTTCTAGGTAGCTTCAAATTCAAGGTAACTTCGGGCCTTAGATTTTGAATAGGCCATTTTGACTTTGACTTTGAGACTTGCAAGGAGCTTAAGCGACATTGCCGACTTCGAGATTAAATTGCTTCGACTTCGAACAAACAAACTACAAAAAATAAAACAATTTAACAAAAAAACATTGCTGACATCTGAGCGTCTTGAGTGGCCGCTTAAGTGGTCAGGCACCCTGCCTCTCCGCTTTTTCCCACTTTTAAAACAGTCTCATCCAATATGGAACTTAATTTCTACTATTATAAGTGCAAGTTTTCTGATCTTTAGACTGCTTTCTGTACAGTGATGTTTACCTACCTAATTCAGCCCTGGGAATGATGGAATGGTATAACAGACTATTCCTTGATATCATGATCATTTGCCATTTCAATTTACTTCTCTGAGATGCTTGGCTTATAATTTTTTATGCATATTGTTTCATTGCTTATATGCGCAACTAATTATAATTACTTTGTTGTGAACCATGTCTTTTCTTTTCTTTTTTATTTCTAATTGTCCAGAAACTATTTATTTATTTGATGCGTCTTTTTTTATTATTTTAAATCAGTTTTCACATACATTTATCCTTGTGTTCATATGGATTTCTTGGTGTGACTGATATTTTTTCTTTGTTTATAGGTCGTTGATGCAGGTGCACGTTCTCTTAGAATGATCTTCCAATCAAAACTGGCCCCAAAGTATGATGTCCTTCAAGAGAAAAACATGAAATTTCTACTTTCTCTTCTAAACAGAGAGAATGAGAACATGAGTGAACTTGCTGCTAGTATTATATCTCACTCCTGCGAGAAAGAAGCAGAGCAAAAGGCACTTTGTGATGTTGGCGTTTTGGAGAGACTTGTTACCCTACTCAAAGGTTCTTTAAATCAGAGGGATTCTTGCTTAGATTCTATAGCAGCAATTATCAGAAACAACTCTGAAGTTGCTACAAAATTTGCGCGCATTAACAATGGAAAATCTTTGGTTTCATTAACCGAGTTTATACAGGATAGATCTCCCCGGACAAGATTACTTGCGTCCATATGCTTGATTTATCTTGGGCGTGCTCCTCCTTACATGCAAGAGTTGCAAACTAAAACCAAATTGATCCTCACGCTGATTGAACTTCTTGAAGAACCCGGTAGAGTTGGGGATGATGCTCCTTTTGCTCTGTCAGATCTAATTGCCGGCAGGGAAGAGTTACATAAGCAGGCAGAGTCCTCCAATGCTATCGAGAAACTTTGCTATTTCCTAAGCAAAGGTAAGATACATGCTCGACGACTTGAGGGAATATTGCTTGCACTGGCTGAACTTTGCTCAAAGTTGGAGAAGTGCAGATGTCAGCTTATATCACTGCAGGTTTGTTTTCCATGACTATGTAAATGAGCATGTTTTTCATCTCATTGACTTTCTTCTTATTTTTAAAATGCTTTATGGCCGGCATTCCCTTGAGCAACTACAATATTAAATTTTCCATCATAACTTGCTGTTTGTTTCCATTTAAAGCGCTAAGAATTGTGCATAATATCTTGTTTGTTTCTATGTTTAATGATGTTTTGTTTCTATCTAATAGGCTAATTATCTTCATTTAAAATGATAAGATATATGCTTTATGTGCTGTTTCAGTTGACAATATTATGAGCCATTAGCTGATTATTAAATTCATTTTTTCAAATGATTTTTAATTTCTCTTGATGAAGAGGGAGATCATGAGAGGATGATTGTTTTAATAGCATCAGCTGCTAATCTAATTTGCAGGAATATAGAACTGCTTACACTTGGTCAACTGATCATGAAGCACTTTATAAAGTCATTCTGGTTGGCTATCTGCTATTGATATGTTTTACACTAATTTTAATTCTTTGTATTTCTTTTTATGAGTGTGATGGATGAGTGTTATGGCCATGCGAAGTAAAACCTTGATATGTCAAGATGAAATCTATAAAGCAAAAAGAAATTAATGAAATGGAGGTGGGCAGTTGGGCTTCTTTACCAAACTCTTCACTAATTCCTTAAAGTAAAAGAAACAAGTGTCAATATACTACATTTTTGTCGATTTTGTGTGGAACGACTTGAATTTCCAATAATCTGGGTCAATACTTTGTTATATATTGCCACAGTCATTCTGATGAATTAGATGAATGTGCAATAACTCAAGGGGGAAAAAACTCTGAAATGCACTTGCAATTCTGTGTTTGGGCAAAGCACAATTTTCAATTAGAAAGGGAAAGGAGCTGTGACACATTCAGCCGGTGTAGTTAAGGGGCAAGCCTCTTTATAACTTACAAGGCACTAGTGTGCCCAAGTTATATGAGATGCTGCAATTTTTAATTACTTTTCAGAAATAATTCATAAACATATTATAGATATATAGATTCTTAACGATTAAAATATAGTACGGAAGTAACCTAAAATCACATAGATCATATACATAGTTCGCCATTTTAGAATCAACATCTCTACAAATCAAATAAACCTATCAAAGATTTCAACCATGTTCTGCTCTTTCTCCTCCCTTTCTCTTCTTCTTTTCTTCCTGTTCTCTTTTTCTTGACTCCACTGCTCTCTGATTAGCTATTGCTCCTGTGAGCAAAAGAAGTCAAGTAGAGAAGGAAGAGAAGAAAAAGAGAAGAGAGGAGCGCGAAAGAGAATTTATAAGGAAAAACAGAATAAGAGAAGCAAGGAGAAAATGAGGAACCAGAGTAGAAGAGAGGAGTAAAGGAACAGTTTACAAACCTGCTTCGTTTGTCGCTGAGCCTCATCATTTTGCCAGGCAAGTCGCTGAAGCCCCTTCAATGAATCGTCGTCAGGAAGTACTGCATTGGTTTGTCTTCTAGTTGCCTGGTTTTATTCGAGCGGAGGGGGAGGAGTTATCAGGTGAAAGCAGGGAGAAAAAACTGTAGAAATTAGAAATCAAAAGGGAAATCAATGGAGGTTGGATCACAAGTTGGGTTATCCAAATAAAGTTGGGATCCAAACCGATATTAGATTAGATGCTCACTCCTCACCTGCGCCTTGCACATTGCATGAAGCACGTGCATTGCAGTGATTGCACATGAAGCATCTCAATGAGGTGAAGCATGAGATTTCACAACATTCAGTTTTTCATCTTTAGTACCAATTAAATATGTGCATTCATTTACTACATTTGTAGCTTATATATTATTTTATGTGTGTCTGTGTTGCCACAACTAGGGCTAGTGGCGTGATTACTGATAAAAGATATCTCACATCTCAAGAAAATTATTACACTAAACTTCCCCTTATCTAGAGAGTTTTGACCAAAATTTGACCCTTCTACCGATAGGAATTATCCTGAAGGTTGCATGGACAGGGATACGGGGATACGACATGATGCGATACGGCGACACAACAAAATCCCAAAATATAGGATACGGGGACACGGACACCGAGTCTTTCAACATGCAATCATAGATCAAAATTGTTACTCAGACAATTTGAGAATTTTCAGGCAATTTATATTTATCCCACCTATTGATTTATATAAGCCAGTTCTCTTGCTTTAATTTTGCGTACATTTTGTTGGAAGGAACTCACCTTTGCTCCATATATCAATGAGCACATTATAAGTGCAGTATTTGAGACCCGGACTTTTTGCACAGCATCAAATCAATCAGTCAAACATCAAATATATGTCCTTGTCCCACTCAATATTCTTGTTTACATTTACTATGCGTTTTTAATTGATTGGCACAGGTACTGGACATAATTGCTAATGCACAAAAGCATGATTTTACCGGTGTACGAATTGCAGCTTGTATGTGTATAAAGAGCATTTCTCGGTCTGTCAAGGTTTGAAACCAGAACACTCATTATGTGCTGTTAATGCTCATTGGATTATGTAGCTATTTTATTGATGGATCTAGATTCAGAATCTGAGTGCAGGCACCTTCTCCAACGAAACAGTTCTTGTTCCCTTGATCCAGCTTTTGAATGACTCATCTACTTCTGTACAGGTAGCTGGTGCTTCACAAATATTTCCTCTTTTTCTTGCAGATAGCTAACATCATCACACATTACTTTGACAATCTGAATTATATATGCAGTCAAGTTGTTATTTATTATGGTTATATTGCAACATTACTCAGTTTTGACAGAATATTATCTGCTACTAGGATTTGAGACTCAGCGGAAACTTATTGGAGAACTTGTTTCAGATTTTTAGGCACCATTGTTTACCTTAACATCTCAAATACCAGCTGTTTCATTGGCGTCTGGTCAATGCTTTACCTATATTTTGATTTATGGCATCATTAGTAACTTAATGGTTTCTGCTAGCTCTGTTGGATCATTTTATCTAGTTTACTCGCATAATATTAATATTGAGAGTAAATACTCAAATTATGACATAATTTAAAAGAAGAATGTAGTGGTAATTATATGATTTAATTGTTCTTTTTGCGATTTTCATTCTGACTTGGAATTGGCTCAAGACAATATCTAAGCTCAGTTTAGGTTTGTTCCTACCAAAGAAGAAAGAGCAGCCAATAACCTAAAACTTAATATAACGGAATAGAGCCCTAGGAGGCCATAATCTTCTTCCTCTTATAATACAATGCGCGTGGAAATAGTCTTCTTTGATGTCAAGATATCCTTGCAGGGAGGATATGTTTGGAATCAGGTCACAGGTCACACATCATTCTTTTTTGAAATAAATAAATAAATATATAATAAAAAATAAACAAATAAGGTCACACACCAGTGTAGATCGGAAAGGGGATCCAACCAAGGTGGTGATTGCCTGGACATACCTATAGAAGAAACACGTCAGAAGAGTTGCATACGTTTAATCTTCCACCCGTGCGGATGTTTATGTTATGAAAGATCCGAAGATGGTAAACAATAAAGTGAAATAGGGGTAGAGGTGGAGGGGTGATATAATCTTGGCATAGATTGAATATCTAGCGATAGCCCTTCCCAAGTTTATGGGTAGATATCCTTTTATCTCCGAAGATCTCGTAACTGTACTCGAGGATCTCACATTGAGGATTAAATTCACTTATTGCCCGGGAAACAAACAAGTTTTAAGAGTTGGCGCAGCTTGACAGAGGCTGTCATGGCATGTGGCCTTCTCTTTCTGGCCAAACCAGGAGCTCATTAACAGAAAGGATCTCCACGCCTTCGTATTTAATAAGATTAACTTAATGTTATTTTATTTAGTGAGTACCTTGAGTACCTAGTGTTGTTTCCTATTTCATTAACAGAAAGCAACTGAAGCTGTGATATTTCTATATGTTCTTTTCCTGAGGAAAGCAACTGAAGTTTCAGATTTCAACATGTTATTCTTTTCATGATGATGCTATAATTATTTTGAGTTAAAGAACAATAAATGACAGATCATATACTATCTTTTAACATTTTTCATCTTAGTTTATCTATATTTTTCTGCACAAATAATAAAGCCTAGAGCTGGATTCTATCCTGCTGTGTCTCTAGCCTCCATAGTGCTTATAGATGCATATACTTCAAGTTAGCAGATGTTTCCTGTTTTGATATTCGTGGAGTTTGTCTCTGATATATGTTGTGATATGTGACATGTTATTTAGGTTGCAGCTCTTGATGCTATTTGCAACGTGGCTATTGATTTTTCCCCTCAGAAGTCGGTTTTCATTCAACTTGGTGGTGTTAAACAACTTGTAATTCTGTCCAAATCAATGGATCCAAAAATAAGGTTAAAATCTGTGTGTGCTTTAAGGAACCTCATGTTCCTTGGAAACAAAACAAGCAAGCAACATATCTTTTTGGAGCTAACAGTATCTGCTCTGGCTAGTTTGATAAGTGGTAATTTTCGAATTTTCCTAGATCTTATGTTGTTAAATAATTGGAACCACTTATTTTTAACATATTTTCATGGTACAGATCCTGAACTTATCATTCAAGAGCAAGCACTGGCACTCATCAGCAATTTCACTGATAGAAATCCTGAAAATATTGAGTATGTGATTACAGAGGACAGGAATATTATAGCTGCTGCTGTGAGACGATTGCATAGTACTTCATCGCCTGAAGTTTGTATCCAGGTTGGCACACAATTTTCTTGACCTCCCCCCCCCCCCCCCCAAACACACACACGCGCGCGCGCGCGCTCCATTTGAAAGTTTAATATGTCTAATTTGTGAATTGAGGAAACTGTGACATGGGAAAAGAAGCAACATTCTTGAGCAGATTTTGCATTGAGTCATAGAGTTGTAGACAACATAATATAAGATGAGCATGCAAGTAGGACAAATTCTCTTTTCAAGATAAGGTAAGCTGTATATTTAAGCGGGCAGTTAGGCATCACATTAGTTGCATACAGGTGAAGCTAGAGGGCCAGGAAAAGAAGATGCAATCATTTCAACTAAGCCTTTTCCCATCAAAATTTGAGTCGGCTATCAGGCTATGGAAAACTAATCTCCATGAAAGATTTACCAAAGTGTTACAACCATCTAGTTTCGGGCAGATGAAACTATTGACGCGAGTGAGATGTTTCATAATCAGAATTTGAATGTCTTAGGAACAATATTATGCCTTGATATATGAAGGATACACAAGGGCTACAAATAGACCCATCATTCATTTATCATGTCATGCCCCATTAAGGATGTGAAGATAGAAATAAGTACTCGTGAGATTCATGGTACTCTGTTTAAGTTTTATGATTAAAAAAAGAGAGAAAACCCTACTTTTCTCATTTTTTGCAGTCATTTGATTTAAAGGTATTTTTTTATTCAGGGAATGTTCCTGCTGAGCAACATAGCAGCTGGTGAGGAATCTCATAAAGAGGCGATCATGAGTTACCTTGTTCCTCTCCAAGCAGATGGATGTACTACTCCATTCATAGTCAAATTCATGCAAAGTAAGCACAATCTATTGAGAACAGCTGCTGTATGGTGCATCATAAACTTGACCAATCCAGACAGTGAGGGCTCATCTGCCCGGTTTGCTAGACTCCAATATTCAGGAATTATTTCTCAAATCAAAACGATGGTCAATGATCTGTTCTTAGACTGCAAGGTACTTCAACTTTTCAATTGAAATATCCTTTTGGCTATACTGCAGAAAACCTCACTTTTACTCGAGTCCTCTCTGCAATTTTCCCTCTATTTTAAAAGCAGTTGACCTTTTCTTGTCCTCTTCACATACTCCTGTTTATCTATTATTTTTCCTACCCCTATTCTACGTCGCAACTTACAATTCGCCATTGCCACAGATCACTACTACTCAAAATCCCAACCATTCAAGGTCTCCAATTTTATCCGTGCCTAACCCCCGTACTGATTGACATACCACAATGTTTAACCTTCCTCAAACCTCTCAAATTACCATCTCAATCTCAAACAACACACCCATGAGAGAAGAAACAATGAGATCGATCAATGTAATTGACAAACACAACCAAGGGCGCAGGGACCGAAAGGGAAGCACCAAGGCCACGATAAAATCTGAAAAGGCTGGCCTCCAAACTTTATCTGTAAACTAGATACAGTTGCAGAATCCTCCGAAAAAGAGAGACAAAAGCAACAAAAATCATATAACCAATTGGCCTTAAACCGGAACTATATTATGTAGCAAATCTTACATGTGATGGAGCACAAAGGTCTATCCAAAACTTACAACATATAACTTGGTCAAAATTTCCCCCCACCACAATTCACGTTGTAACCATAGTTAACCTTAAAACATAAAACCCCACAGTTAACTATACAAAGTAAACCCCTAAAGCATATACACATCACCATGATCATTGGGTCAGCCTTAGGAGAATCAGGAGCCTTAGCAGCTTTAGGAGACTTGGGGAATGTTTGGATAGTTGAGGTTACAATTATTAGGATATAATTCGGAAATAAAATATCCCAGAACACACTTGCATTCCTAACATGAAATTCCTAAGAATTTTTTTTTACCTTAATGCATGTTTGGATGGTTTTGGGATAAGAAGCCGCAAAGGAACCTTTTTTTTTATATAAATATCCATTTAAACTATATTCCTATGGCAATTTAAATTGATTTATGCTTTCACATTTGATTAGAAACTGGTTGCATATATATTTTTATTTATTTAATTAATACTGTCAAACCGCAAAAGAATATCATCATGTTTGGATGGTTTTGTGATAAGAAGCTGTGAAGGAACATTTTAAATTTGAATTTTCATTTTATTTATATAACCCTATGGAAATTCACTACTACAAAACAAGTGAATTGGGACGGCTCGGCCCGTCCCTGAACCTAGTTTTGGCATGGCCGTCCCAACTGTTTTGGGCGCCGACCTTCAAGTCGGCGTCCCAAAACGGCTTAGGATGGCCCAAGCCGTCCAAAATTTTATGATTTTGTATTTTAGAAAAAATACACATAAATTTACAATCACAAATATACAATCAAATTACAAATATTAATGTACATTCTCCAAATATTTATACCATTCACATTTACACGTGTATATAGGAAGATGATTCTATGAGGCCCGTTCTCATTTCTTATTTTGAGGTCAAACTTTTAAACACAACCCTCGTGTTTTTCACCGATCCGTATCTACTTGTATTAGATATGTTATGTATAAAGTTTCATTAGATTTGAAGACTTTAACACATCCATCAAGCGATCTTGTTTTTCATGCATCGTTAAGCCGTCGATTTTTTAGTCTATTTGATGGATTAGTTAGAGATCTCTAAATATTGTAAAATTTGATATATAATTTATCAAACATGTGTAGATCATGATGATCGGTGTGGATTGGTGAATAATACGACGCATTGTGTGTTTGAAAAGTAGACCACAAAATAAAAAATGAGGCTGGATCTCATAGGATTAGCTCTCTCTCTCTATATATATATGAACAAAAGAGGCTTTTTCGTTCGGTGGCGTCAAATATCTATATACTCGATTTTTTTTCGACGATCGTCATCCATATGTGGATATACCAAATTTCATGTGATTCCACCACTTTTTCACCGTTGAATTAGCAATGTAAAAAGTTCTATTGTCGGTAAACTGTTAATTTTGCGCACACAAAATTAACAATGAAAAAGTGATGGAATCACATGAAATCTGGTTTATCCATATCTTACATGATAAAGTTGATGATGAAGGGTGCCGATCGTCGAAAAAATCATAGTGTATTTTTATTGACGCCATAGGAGGAAATTCCCTCCTACGGCGCCTTTCTTCCATTATATATATATATATATATATATATATATATATAAGAGATATTAGTTTATATACAAGGAATAAAACAAATATAAATGTACATCCTTGAAAGAAATACAATGTTATTCTTACATTTTGATGTTTCAATTTTCTAATTAACTCGGGATACTTACTCATCCACGTTATTGTCATCCTTCTATTTTCGGTGACGAATGCAAGTGTCATATTTAACTGTTTTTCTACAGACATAGAAATCTACATCAAAAAGCTTAATTGTATTGATAGGCCTAATAGAAATATGTAGTAATACAACGATATCAACAACACCCCACACCCCACACACATATGTAGACAGACTTGTTATCTCAATAATTTCATTTTACGATAGTGTGTAATGTGTGTAGTGTATGCGTGTGTAGGTATGTAGAGTGAGTGCATGTGTAGTGTGTAGGTATAGTGTGTTTGTAGGTATGTATGTCTAGTGTGTAGTGTGTTTAGGTATGTGTGTTACTTTGATAAACACGCGCGCGCACACACACATATACTATCAACCCACTTTCTACCTCTACCCTCCGATTAGTGTCATTTCAACATTAACAATGATTTAACCTTCAAAAAACACCATAACCTTCAATTTCAGCTCCAAATCACCAAAAAACAACATACATAATAATCACAGATTTCATATTGGTTCAGAAACTTTCCAGCAATATTTTAATTACCTCCGCATGTGCTTAGAGGATATCCTCCATTATATACCTATATTCAATGGCAAAAATCAACTCAGAAGTCTTTTTATGCTAAATTTATTATTGCTTATTAATTAATATCTAAAAGAAAATTTACTAAATTCTAATAGTTTAAATTTGGGATCTTTTAGCTAGCTTGGCAATTATAGTATTGTGATTACTCATTTTCTACGAGGGTAAATAATGATAGTCATAGTTAAACTATTTTCATAAATTAAAGCCCTAAACTCCAACCATTAAGGCTATCAATTGTCAAATTATATCCATAGGCCTAAATTTTGGTATTTTACACATTCAAATCAAAGTCCTTTCAAATAATGACTATTCTAAGCATGAATATTAACTTTCAAATAGTAACTAGTCTAATAATTTACAAGAAGATAGAATTAATGGGGGATTTTAGAACCATATATTGATAAATAGGGTTTTAATGAGATCCCAAAACTCAATACAATGAAAATGCAAATGAAGATGAAAGATTATAATCTCAATTTCAGTTCAATTTTCCTTAGCCTATCATCTGCCACTTATAGAAATTGATATGAGGAATTTTCTACAGTAACCCCCTCAAATTTCTATATTTACAATTAAGCCCCAAACCAATAAACTTATATCAATACTCTCTTTGAAAATTGATCTTGTCTTCAAGGTAAAAAAACATAAAGCAACTTCGTCCAAGTTTCATAAAATATTAGCATTAGAAGCAAGTTAACCTCCAACAGTTATGCCTTTTTCACAATCTCGCATCAAGCCGTGGACCTTTCCATGTTATAAGTCATTCTAACATTTGTGCATTTACGGCTCTCCACAACCTAATTATAAGCCATCGCCATCGATTCATCCATGCTACAAGTCATTCCACTAGAACCCATTCCGTAGTGTTTTCACCACATAGTGATGTATTTGCATACCTGACTTCTTCCAAAGTGAGAATCCCATATTGCCAATTAATGTAGACGTCCATTAAATTGTCAACAAAATGAACGCGCCCTTTTAATCCAAACATTCCATTTGTATGCAGATAAAGCTCCACCCTCTGATCAAATAGAAACATTCTAGACTTCGACTTTAAAACAAGAGTAATTTTATTGATGACAACAATAAAGATACGCAAAGATATATTTGACAACTCATCCTCATCACAAACCAATCACTTGTAAATTTTGATATTTTTCAAGTTCAAATCGAAGTCCTTTCAATTAGTGACTATCATACACATGAAAATTAATTAACTTTACAAACATAACCATAAAAACCATAACAAATTTTAGGGCTTTTTAAAATCTAGACTAATAATAACAAAAAAAAACTAATTTAGTGTACCTTTTGCTCAGTTCTTGTTGAAAATTATCAAATTATGATGCTCTAGCCGTGTTCCATTAGATCCAGAATGATCAAGGAGAGATCCAAAAGCCGCCGTCACTGTTCCTTTGGCCACCGTAGAGAGCGAGGGGGGAGTCGAATTAGGGTTTCGGTTTTGGGATGGGATCGCGGTAACGAAAGAGGCCTCGGGGCCTCCGTCGCTAGTGAAGAGCGAGGAAAGTCGTGTAGGGTTTTGATCGGTTTGGGGATGGGGTTTTGAAATTGCAGTTGAGAGGTCTCGATTTGGAGAAAAAATTAGTGAGGGAGGGGGCTGCGGGTTATGGTTTTTATTTTATTATTTTATTATTTAATCTTTAGGACAGCTTCGACCGTCCCAAAGTTTTCGACTAAAATTTTGGGACGGCCGAAGCCGTTCCATAGTGATTGGGATGACTCTGTCCGTCCGAAATGGAACCGTCATAACCCCAATGTTCCAATTTTAATGGTTTGTAGTAGATTTGTAGTGATTTTAATTGATATATGTTTTCTCATTTGATTAGAAAAGTTGAATATATACTTTTTTATTTATTTACCACCGTCAAAGAATATCTACCATAAATCATGATACCCAAATGAGCAACCAACATGGAAAATGGGTATATGAATTTACAAAAAATCAAAAGATAAAACTAAAATAAGAAATCAGGGTTTGTTTAGCTTCTAGAATTAGGATTTGGCTAGTACTTGTGAAGCTTTTATCTTGATATCGATGTGATCTTCGAATTGGGAATTTAGGGTTTGTCTAGTTTTAAGAAAAGGGGGAAATATCTCTTTAAAAGGGAAAAAACAAGAAAGAAAGGAGGAGGGAGAGAGCGTTCTTTGAACTTGGCGGGTCAACATCACAAAGAGGCTTCGATTATTCAAAGTGGGAAGTGATAAAAAAAAAAACAGGCCATGGATGGATTTTTTGGGAGGGGGGAGGAGAGATGCCTATTTGGATGGATGAGAGATGAAAAATAACGGAGAATTGTGTGTGTGTGTGAGAGATGTGGTTTCTGAGGTGAAAGATCAAGTTATATAAAAAGTTAGGTCTGGGTTAATTTTTATTATCCTGTAAAATGGGCTTGTATGGGGTCTCCCCCCCTCTTCGTGGGATATTAACTTAAGAAAAGGCCAAAATTTAGGATTGCAATAATCCAACGGAAAAATGGAATCGTAGACCTTTTCTAAGGAAAGGTTCTATCCAAGCATGCCCTTGGTCTCGGAGTCCGCGTCAACCTTAGCCCTTTTCTTGCAACAAAACAAGATGAATATCAGACAAAATCCCGGACATTAGGAATTCACTTGACAAAGTAATCTCCCAAGCTCTTCCATCATTTTTTACGGCCAACAAGAGATGTCTTGTACTTATCTATTTATTCTTTGTCATCTCTTTCAACATTGCCAGTAAGCTTAAGCACCTATCAATTTCAAAAACAACCCAAATCAAAATACCCATTAACCAAAATAAAAAATAAAAAAAATAAAAATGAAAACAACCCACTATTTCAGCCTTGGGATACTCAAGAACATCTACAAGATTGATGGGAGCTTTACAACAGGCCCTTTGAGTATAGAGACCAATTTTGTAGCAACTGTGCTAAAGAATTTTACGAAATGAGATTGGAGACATTGAATGCCTGGGAATTAGAATCGTGGTGATCTGTGGGTTTATGGAATGGCGAAAGAAACAAATATTTTATGGGAAAAAGTTCACGGTCGTTGAAATAGAGGGCAAAATATATCGTCATCCGACTATATGAATAAAACCAGAGGCGGTTTTCTGCAATTTACCTACACTTTTTATCATTGAATTTTACATGTAATGTCACCTTATCTTTTGCGTTTCAGTTTCGAGTGAGGACGGTTCTCGGGCAGTGTACAGCATTTGAGAGCAACTCAACATGAGTTTCATTTTGGCTTTTGAGATTGTATAGTTCGAAATGCATCGGAGTTGAACTAGTTTGCACCATATCGAGTCAGGATGGTTCCCTGAAAAGTTTAGATGGAAATTTCAGCAGTCGAGAAAGAACTTCCGATGAACTCGAGACATTCAGTTCTGAGGGGCAAATGTGGGCTGTGACTGAAACACGCAAGCAGTTCATTGTGTTTGCTTGAGTAGCACAAATTTGGGTCTACTTGTGTTTTATCCCAGGGTTATTTATTTTTGTTTTTGTGATATTTATTATTTATTATCACGATAATTCATGGAAGTTTTTGATGTAAATGTTGATGCCATAATGCTGTATTTTTCCTTTGTTTTTTTTGCAGTCCACTTCCGTTGTGAAATTTATTGCCGAAGAAGCTGATTGTTGTAGCTGAGAAACTTAATGTGAAGATCCATATTGTAAATTTTCCTTTCAAAGAAAAACTTCTTGAATGTATGAAAAAATAAGGATGCAACAGTTGCTGTCTCTTGTAAATGAAATTGGAATGCTTTGTGTGGCTTCAAAATGAAAAACATCTAAACAGCAAACCCTTTCTTGAGGAGAGGGGTGTACATATAAAAATGTTGGTTTAGCTAAGGTATTACTGGATATGTTTTGAAAAATTCATTTTATCTTCTCGTTTTCATTGCTAAAATTGTAGCTTGACGTCCAATCTTCACATATTATTCTCTCGTAGTTTCTTACATGAGTATTAATTTAGAGAAAAGGAGTACATATTAAAATAGGCAATATAGAAAGCAAACCAAGTTAAATGAAAAATTGGTGAAGTGCCTGTAAAAATAAGATGCATATTTGCAACAAATGATGAATAGATGCCACAAATTAAAAAAGATGCTCATCTCTCTTTTTTTTTTGGGTTTGGGGTGGGTGCTATTATTTTGGCCCCCCTATTCCCTTGCTATTTGATCTAAACGGCCGGAAATGGGTAAAACGGGAGAGGACCGCAGTCGGTGTAATTCTTGATGGAGATTTTTAAGCAGTTTCAAACTTTTCAGGGTGATACAAAAAGCTGGAATTGAAGGAAGGGTGCGGGCGTGCAAGCACACACTCGAATGAGAAAAAGAAGAGTGGAGAATTACGTAATGTTAAATATATTAACAGCGAAGCTATAAAGGTTCTAGTTAAAGATAATGAAATCAAATAAAGAAAGAGGAATTACTTTCATAAATTGTTTAATGAAAATAATAATCCTGAATTTAAAGTGGAAACAAACAATTAGAGTACTAACATGAATATTAAGTATTGTTATAAGGTTATGCTTAATGAAGTGAATGATATTAAAAAAAAAATGAAATACAGAAAATCAGTAGGTCTTTATGATACCAATGCCGAAGTTTGGATCTATTTAGAATTTATAGGTATTATGTACTTAACTAAATTATTTAATAAAATTATAGACTAAAAAAATGACTGATGAATGGTGGACGAACTTCTTGTTACATATTTATAAGAACGAACGGAGATATATAAAATTGTATTAGCTATAGCGGATTTAATTCGATGGGCCATGCGATAATACTATGAAAGATAGTAATAGAACATAGATTACGGAAAAAAATGTACATATCTTAAAATCAATTTAGAAAAATACATTTTAGTATTAGTGACATAAAATGTTTTTCATCCTTTATAGCATTTAACATTGGCTAAATTGTAGGGACTTTTGATGCGATTAGAAAATACCAACCTTGGTTAGAGTGATCGTACCTTATCCCTATTTTTATGACTGCATGCCTTTTTCGTTTCCATCAACTTTTTTATTCTCAAGATATTCCCCGGTGAAAATAATACTTATGACTATTTAATTAAATAGTTCGAGAAAATTGATAGAACAAAGTTATTTCGAACATATTCAAAAAATTAAGGCCATGTTTGAATAGCCATAGTCTAATGGAGAAAAAAAAAATCTAGATTCCTTTCTTTCCTGCTAGACTGATCCAATCCAAAAAATTTATTGTTTGGGTAAATTTTTGATGAACAATTCCAATGGAAAAGGACCCAAAAATATACATCATCCATTGAATTTTAAAAATTGGCAAAAATCTAATTTTTCTAATCTAATACTTTCTCTATCTCTCGAAATGTCACATCAATCTCTCTCTCTTTCTTTAATGCTATCCTTTTTCCAACCGTCTATTTATGCATTGTGTTATCAAAATGCATGGAAATTTTACTTTTGGAATGTACATGCATTCCAAAATATTTTAATTTTAAAGTCAATTCTATGGACTTTAGTCTTAACCATCCAAATATGACCTAAGTTTGCAACAAATAGAAGGGTAAAAACCAGGTTGAAGAATTAAAGATGGCTTCCTTTTAAGTATATCTGGGCATGTTTGGTTTATTGTAATCAAACTTGGGAATTTGCATGTGGAAAAGGTTTCCAACATTATTTTTGAAAGTGCAATTCTTTGGCTGTTTACGCAGAAATGAAGTACGTTTTTGAAGGAAATGATCTGCCATGTTTATTTGCTGTGTAAAATATATGGCCTTGAAAAATTAATTCATGAATTTGATAGGTTGGTCAATGATGGGAGCCCACTTCATCCTATAATTTAATGGGTAAATTGTTGAAAAGCCCTTGACCTAAGAAAAAATGGTCGAAAAGTTCCCGGTAGAAAGAGCCTATTGTTCAAACACCTGGTCAAAAAGCTCTTACCCAAGGCCTGAGTATTATAATTTGGTGGAGAGATGAAAATACCTCCCATTCAAAAATCTCTCTCTCTCTCTGTTTCTGTCACTCGAGGTTACTGTCGCTCGAGCTCTTCAGAGAACCCACGCTTCCTTCGTCGTCGTCGCCCTCTCATCGAGAACCTTAGAGCCCCCCGCTCATCGCCGCCGCCTCTCATCGAAAACCCTTGTACTCCGCGCAGTGCGGCACCTAAATAAAATGACAAGGTCTTAGAATTGGTGAAAGAGGCGTCGGCTAAATCAGTGGCTCCAGAATTGGAGTTGACGACGTCGACAGCGGCCGAGAAATCGATAGCTCCCGAGAAACAAATTTGGTAAAATTCATACCCTTTTTGTTAATCTTATATTGCAATTCGAAGTTGTTTCTTTTCAAAAAAATTGTGAATATCTATAACGTTTTGTGTAACGTCTATAATGTTGCCTGTAATAACTACCAAAGTTGCTTGTAATATGTACCAAAATTGCCTACAATTTACAGGAAACTGCTTGCAATTTACAGGCAACTTCATAGATATTACAGGCAAGTGCTAATTTTCATTTGTTGTTGGCAAGTTGTAAGCAGTTGCTTGTAACTTATAAGCAGTTTCCTGTAAATTCTAACCATTTACCAATAAGTTTTAGGCAGTTGCCTGTAACTTTTAAGCCGTTGCAAATGTCTGGTTCCAAGAACGAGACGTCTCCGGAGTCAATTTCCAGAGACATATTTTGAGCTGGAGACGTCTGCCACATACATCTTCAGTGCAAAACATTTTTTCCAGACGTTTGGAACAGAGTCTGATATGGTTGCATGTAACTTCTAATCTTTTGCATGAACTTCTAGGCAGTTGCATATAACTTGTAAGCAGTTGCCTGTAACTTGGAAGAACTTGCCTGTGTTAGGAATATGTATACCCTAGAGGCCATTATTATATGATATATTGGATGCTTGGACATATATATAGAGGACTTTCTTGCTCGACATAATAGTATACTATCTGGTCGCTCTTTATCTTAACATATACACTTGTATCAGTAAACTGTCTCTCTGATATATATTGATAAAGCCCTTAGGATGTAGGTTTGACTACCAGGACTATGATGCAGATCATACTAGTGGGGCTAGTGTAGTCCGCAAACACATCCTTTAACAGTTCCTAGTCGAGCGAATATCGAGATAGGGTATCGATATTCCAGAATAGACTAGTGTGTACGTTTCTTGAATCTGTATGGGGCGATGGTTGATCCTACAACCATTGGTGCTTGACATCAAAGATTGTGCACAGGTGCTCATTAGAGAATGGGTACACCGAACGGGACTCGCCGATAACTCCTAGATGGTACCATACCTATCGTCAGATAGCAGTTCTTTGGTGACACTTGTACAGGTTAGTTTATAGACCCGAGATCGTCATAGTGTCTTGTATGGTTCCCACTGTGCTTTGATTTCCGCCCTACCACGGCTCAAAGGAGTTGTGCAAACAGGTGGATTTTGGGTACAGTCCCGAGTCATATAGAGGCATGAGCGATAGGAGGGGTTTCGTCTCTCCCGGTATTGGTAGTTGATGTTGTGTTATGCTCGATTGGCTATAACAGCAAGTCCCTGGCCAGAGCTGATGAGATTTACTGATAAGTGTTATCAATAGTTTCTCGAAAGGTTATAGGCCACACATCGACATGACTTATCAAGTTATTGAGGTCTGACGATTCCACCCCCAGAATCAATATGCGACATATCAGACGAAGAGACCGGAATGTACGGTAAGTGTCGCTTATAGGTTTTACGGGAGTTTGGACAAGTTTGCTCGTTGATCTTCTATTCATTCAATACCTGGGTAGCCGTTATGTCCAGCTAGTACCTTTGACGGCTTATGGGTATCTGATGTGATCATTACCCACTGCTGGCGTATTGACGAGTCTTTAGAGTCCCACACAGAGGTTTCCTAGCTAGCGAAATGAAGTAGGGCACATATGGAGATATGTGCGGGAGCTTAATTGAATACGAGTATATGATACCGTATTCTAATATAGCGATATTTGATATCAGTCGGGTTATATGTGATATAACCGGATTATCGAATCAAGTGTTGATTCGATGTTTTGATATATATGGATATGTTAATATATATTTGATATTGGATGGTTATATATGATATGACCGGATTATCGAATCAAGTGTTGATTTAATATCGAATATTGAATATTAGTCGGTTATATGTGATATAACCGGATAATTGAAATAGGTGTTGATTTAATATTTTGACACACACACACACATAATATTAGTCGGTTATTGTTGGGAATTCACCCGCGCGCGCAAACGCGTATGTTTTTAAATATGAGATATGTTTTTAGGAAAACGGAATGCGTACGCGAGATCGTTCTCGTTTTAAAATTTATAACCGCAAGTGCACAGCGCGTTGTAGCTAGCCGGCAAGTACGGGTCGATCCGCAGGGAATTGTGATTAGGTATTGCGATTTAAAGTTCAACAAATTAAAGAATGGTTTGGTTGTCATAAAAAATAGAAAATACGAAAACAAGGAAACAAAGAAAACAAGCAAATAGGTTAAGGAAGAAGTTGGTCGTGGCTTTGGTTCGGAAGATTGAATCGCGACGATTCCCTCGACGCTCCCTTGTTCATGAGTTGTTCGTTTTCACGTTGATCCCGGCATGAAGCACGACTTATCGAAGCGGTTGCGAGGCACAAGTCGTCAAATTCCGATATTCTCCGCAAGGTACAAAACTAGTCCTTTTGATCACTTACCGTTTGTATGTCCGAGCTTGGGGTATCAACACTAAACACAAAGGTTAGCAAGTATACTGCAACAACAAAAACACAAAGTAGTTAGTGAGAGCAAATGATATTAGTGTTGAGTTTGCTAAGTATTTGTGATGGTATATGATATATGAAACTAAGCGATTTGTCAAGTCACTTAATCACAAAATATCATATCCAAACTTAGCAAACTTAACACTAAATAGATTGTAACTTAAACATTGAAATGGAGAAAGGGAATAGATATGGTATATGAGGAGGTTACAAGTAACCATGTGTCAAAATATCATATCATATCAATACATAAACAATATTTAAGTTATAATCATAAATTTAAGCATATTAAAAAATCACAAGAGGAGGAGGAAGGCAGATCCATTCATCTTACATCCTCACCCACACCACAACCAAATAATTAGTTAAACATGATTAAAAGTGAAGCAAGTAAATAAAAGAAAGCAGGTAAAGAAACAACAATATATTAAACACACTTGAAATGAGATACAAGATTATGGTAGCTTGTTCAACCTCCTTAATGAAGCTTTCCAAAGAGAGCTTCAAGTGGGAAGAAGAAGAAGAAACCAATATGAAGTTCACTCACCCTCAAGCTAAACCAAAAATAAAGAAACTAAGAAATGCATTACAATGTATATGGCATGGCCCCCCTCTTTAGATCAGTTCTGGTATTTATAGGACACAAAACAGAATAAACAAACAATATAAAAGTGATGATGTGGCACTTGTTAGTGTATATGCCCTAGGGGCCATTAATGTATCATACTAGGTTGTATATTACTTAATGGAAGCTTGGGATATTCACAGTTATATAACAGTCTTGCTAAACATGGTAGTATGCTACTTGGTTTTGTCTACTTTAATATGTGCATATGTTTCTTGTAACGTATCACTTATACATATTAGTAGAGCCCATAGGATCTTTGCTTGATTACCAGCGTTGTGATGGCAGTCACACTAGTGGGGGCTGGGTAGTTTATAAGCAACATGCTATACTTGTCCCTAGCCGTAGGATTATCGAGACAGGGCATCGATACTCCAGAGTAGACTAGTGTGTACGCTTCTCATCCCAGTTAGGGAGATGGTCTGTCCCATAGCCATCAGTACGTCGTACTGGAGATAGTATACAGGTGCTCGTTGTGTTACGGGTATACCGGACAGGACTCGCAGGAGAACTGACTGGATGGTATTATACCTAACGTCAGATAGCAGTTCTCAGGTGACATGTGTGCAGATAGTTTGTTGAATTAAGGTCGTCATTTGTCTCGTGTGAGTTCCCACTGTGCTTTTGATTACTATCCTACCACGGCTCAAAGGAGTCGTGCAAACAGGTTTTAGTTGGGTACAGTCCCGAGCTACATGGAGGCAGTGAGCGACTGTCAGGGATTCGTCTCTCCCGGTATACGGAGTTGATATCGCACTGTGATCGGTTGGTCATTACCATAAGTCCCTGGCCAGGGCTGATGGAGAATTACTGGTGGACTGATCAGTAGATTCTCGAATGGTCTTGAGCCATACCGACACGACTTGTACGGTTATTAGGGGTCTGACGTTCTCCACCTCCCTAGACCATACATGCGATAGTCTTAGACGAACAGACCGGACTGCACGGATATTGTCACGGACAGGCTCAGTAGGAGTTCGGATGGGTTTCCTCATCGACCTTCTTATCGACATCTACCTGGGGATCGTTACGTACAGCTAGTGTCTCTTGCGGTCTGTGGTTAAACCCACTGCCAGCGTAGTGTCGAGTATTTAGAGTCCCACACAGAGAGTTTCCCTGCTCCAGGCGAAACGATATAGAGGTCGTATGGTTTTACGACAAGGGTTCGGATGCATACGCGTTTAAACGCACGTACGACGTTCGGACAGTTTTTACTAGCCGTCTTTGGTTTAAGCCAGATTCTAGTATCGGGTTATTGGATTTATACAGTCTAAAGCTTTTCCGTGTTTTCACGGATTGGAGGGGCGTTCTCGTAATTTTCCGGGAAGCTTCTAGAAGCATGGTGACTTGGGGGTTAAGGTGGCATAAGTATTTATTGTTTTAATGACTCATTTGTGTGATTCATCCTTAGAGTTAATGCTTCATTTATTGAACTAATGACTCATGAGATGAATCACTCATATGAATAAATGAAGCATGGTTGTTAAATTATTTATTTTATTTATTTTGATAAAAGATAATGCTTCATATATTCAAATGAGTTCATTTTTTCTTCTCATTCTCATGCTCACCTTCTCTCTCCTCAAGCTCTCTTCTTCAAACCCTAATCCTACCACTCATGAGTTGAGATCAAGGATTAGATAGACTTATTAATCCATAACCATACTCTATATCACCTAGGTCACTTTGATTAGCAACTAAAGAATCCTAGTTATCTCAAGTTAGAGATCAAGCTTGGAGTAGGAGCTCTCGGGTGGATCGTCTTTGACTCGAGGAGGCCGTTGAGGTGCCGACGTTCCAAGGAGCCTATGAGGAGTGGAGGACAGCGATGAAGACCCGAAGGACAAGTAACGCGAGGTATAACTTCGAATCCGAGTAGTTAAACCTCTCGTAGTATGTTAGTAACGGTTTAGATACGATTCATGCGCTCAAGTCCGTGTTACGAACCTTTGATAATCGTTTTTCATATATTCCGCCTCCCCGTAAGTTCGTGGGGTGCGTGACATGGACTTACAGTGGTATCAGAGCCAACTAAATCATTACTAGCTTGTTAGCAACTAATTAGAACTTCGATCGACGGAAAAACACGAAAACGAAACCCCAGAACCATATCAGTTTCTGTTAATTTTAAACGTGTCGAAAAAAATATTTGATATGCCTTAAAATTCATAGCAGGGAAATATAAGAAAATTGGGAAAATACGAGCTCTCAAGTCGGTTAGATGGCCGCGGATCCGCGGCAAAATAGTGCTTTTGGCCGCGGATCCGCCGCCGAGTCAACTCCGAGTTGACTCGGATTTGCGCAGTAATTCATATATTTTGGTGTTTTGTTTTCCAGAATATTCTGTTTCTACCCAGGTTACTTCTGTGCTGATTTGCTTTTGGGGTAGACACGGAAAAAGGTAGTCGATCGATATTCTAAGTTATTTGCTAATTGGGTTTTTATCTGTAATGTTTAATGTGTTCGTAAACCTCCCCTAACTGCTAGTATGTCGGTTGGAAGAGGGTTGCACATTTCTGTAATGTTTACTGTTTGTGAATATGGACTTGATTAGAATGTTGTGATGATTAGTCGGGGTTTGAGATGTGTTTTATATTCATTCATTCGATATAATTGTAATATGATGTAATATTCTTTTGCGGGGCACATCCAGGTTGCGGTTGTAGCCACCGTCATATTATTTCTTTTTACTGTTTATGCTCCTAGGATAGACCCAAGGTGGGGTGCACAAACTACCGGGTACTTCGAAATGTTTAGTGGCCTACTCACGTTGTTGAGGGAGACCGCTTCACTTCGGGCACTTGGCGGGTAGTTTGCCGTACCCGTAGGGGTCTAGGGTGGGGTAATGGCTATTCATCACAACTGTGTAATCCGTCTTTTATTGCAGGCTCAAAGCAAATGCGGATTGTTAGTATATCCAATAAAGTTCATCTGTGATCTGGAATGCCTATTATTGCGTCTGACGAATATACAATATCTATATATGATAGCTATTAGACGTCACTTATGTTTTACACCCGCGCTAGCCCAGCCCCCGCTCTGTCGTTAGTTAAGTAACCTAACGGGTGATGACGGGACCCCGTGGCGAATGCGGATGGCATAAGAGGACGTGGTATTTTCGTTGTTTTCTGCAATGATAGGATAAATGATGGGATGCATTATTATAATGCAAAGAAAATAAACCAAAGTTTAGTCGTTGGAACAAATTTAAAAGAAACCACTCGGTTATTTTAAAAGATCAGAATTTTTAATTGCGGAGCTTTAACCACTCCTTTTAAAAAGTATCAGGTTCCTTTGATTATATCAAGTTCACTACGTTCATGGTTTTGCCAAAACCAGTCGTAGCCCTCCGTCATTTCTTATGGATGGTCAGTAGTATTCAAGCTATGTTTGTTGGTTCTTAGTCAAGACATAGTGTTTGGTAGCTGCTGGGGTATTCATTTGTTGCATAGATAGATGTGTTGGTTTGGGACAGTCGTATTACTTTGTTGGCCCTTAGTCAAGAGTATGTACGGGTGAGTTCAAATTAACCTGGATAATGACGGGTAGAACTTGACATGTGACTTATGATTTGTTGGCCCTTAGTCAAGGTCATAAGAGCGTGGGGCAAAAATCCACATCGGGAGTTTCTAAAGAAACTGAAATTTGCTAGTGTTGCATACCATTTGGAGTTTGATGAATGTTGGTAGAATTCCTTCAACATTATCATACAATGATATTTGGATCCCGATCCTACTGTGAGTACATGCTACTTATCAGGAGATTCGTCACTTAATGATCAATGCTATAAACCAAGTAAGTGCCTAGAAAGGTGTCAGCAGGGTTACGCCCCCAGGGAAAAGAGGTTCTTTAATTAAGGAACTTCGCGAAAGCGTTGGAAAACCTCCCTCGAAGTATCAACACTGGCCTGGCTGAACGGTTAAGCAAGTATTGTACGGTGAGAATAGTCCTGGCTAATTCTTCTTTTATGGTTTGAGGAAGGATTCGAGAAACAGTGGGAGCCATCCAGTTTAGATAAATTAAAAACCACTCTAAACTTGCAAGAGCATCATGCTAAAGTGTTTTCTTCTCTCTCTCTTAATTGCAGCGACCTTGTGACCACGACTAGGTTACATCTAGATAACAAATTGACTGAATCTGACTTATATGACTGGCAAAGGTCTGTCCAGATGTCTATTTCCTATGACAAGCTGGACCACCCTATTACTACTCAAGATCCCGCCGTCCCAGGTCCAGTTTCCACCGTCGTGGATATGGATTTCCGTCAGACAAGGGAAAGGATAAAGCGAAAACCAAGTGCCTCGTGTTGGTTTCAGTTGATGGTGTATACCAGAAGCAGCACGAGAAGATGGACTTAGTTTCCATCTTTGTCCATAACAAAGATTTATATGGAGAGCAATCTAATATCACAAGATATGAGACCTCGAACGAATTATTTCAAGCAAGGTTGGCTTTTGGGCCATCTGTAGGTGACAACGTCCTTACAATGACTAGCTATATTAATGAGCTCAAGGACCTGGAGACCACGTTGGAGAACGGGTCAGATACTGACTTGATTCTACAGTCTCTACCTTCTACCGTGAAGGAAACCAGGGAAGTAGAAGGAAAGAGAAGGGCAAATGTTTCGGGACTGGATGTAGTAAAAGAGGGACATTCCTATTGTTACAGGAATGAACATTGGCAGAAGGATTGCAGGGCTAGCAAAGCCAGTAGCCAGGATTCGAAGCATGTTGTGGCTTCGGCTTCGGGTGTGTTTGTGATAGAGAACTGTATGCCAGTTAATCCTACTTCCTGGGTATTGGATACCGGGTCAGGATCTCACATCTGTAATTCGTTTCAGGCTCTGAGAAACCGTAGGGTTATCGGGATAGGTGATATGACCCTCACGGTTGCTAACGGAATAAGCATGAACGCTGAATCCGTAGGGGAATATCATCTTGGACTGACAACTGGGCAGATATTGATTCTGCGTAACTGTTTTTATGTACCAGGTATGACTTGTAATATCATATCTGTATCCTTACTTTCTAAGGAAGGATATGATTTTACTTTTGTAAGAGATGTGGTTCACATCCACCTAAATCAAGTTCTGATTGGATCAGGTACATTAGAAAACGGAATATACGAATTAAATCAAGCTCAGATTTTCAGTGTCCAGAACACACTTAAAAGAAAGTCTCCGGAAACAAATCAGGCTTTCTTATGGCATTGTAGACTGGGTCACATCAATGAGAGAAGGTTGACTAAGTTACATATAGAAGGATATTTGGATCCGTTCGAATATCAATCATATGCAACTTGTCAATCCTGTCTCAAAGGAAAAATGACAAAGACTCCGTTCACTAGACACGGAGAAAGAGCAAGCGAGCTCTTGGGACTCATACACAGTGACGTATGCGGTCCAATGTCTATACATGCGCGAGGTGGTTATTCCTACTTCATTACTTTTACGGATGATTTCTCTAGGTATGGATGTCTTCTTAATGAAGCATAAATCCGAGGCTTTTGAGAAATTCCAAGAATATAAGAATGAAGTGGAAAAACAAACAGACAAGAGTATAAAGACACTGAGATCTGATCGAGGTGGTGAATACTTGAGTGCCGAGTTCCTGGATTACCTAAAAGAGAATGAAATTCTCTCTCATCCTACTCCTCCATACACTCCACAACATAACGGTGTATCGGAGAGACGAAACCGAACCCTATTGGATATTGTTCGTTCCATGATGAGTAACGCTGAGTTACCGCGATCATTCTGGGGATATGCACTAGAATCAGCTGCATATCTTTTGAATCAGGTTCCTACCAAGACTGTGCCATACACACCATATCAGATGTGGAGTGGGAAGAAACCCTGTCTAAAACATTTTAAGACATGGGGATGTCCAGCTTTTGTAAAAAGGCAGCATGCGGACAAGCTCGAGGCACGCTCAGTAAAGTGCAAGTTTGTGGGATATCCAAAGAACTCCAAGGGATATTATTTCTATTACGCAGAGGAACAAAAGGTTTTTGTTTCTCGTCATGCCTGCTTCTTGGAAACTGAGTTTTTAGAAAATCAGATAAGTGGGAGCGCAATAGAACTGGAAGAAATTCCAGAACCACAAGCAATTACTGAAACCTTGGTAGAACAAGAAGGTTCAGGCGAACCGGACATTCCCCCACCTATTCGCAGAAGTAGTAGGCAGTCTCATCCGCCTGAGAGATACTGCAGTTTTCTCATAGACGGGGATCGAGAAGATTGCATCATTAATGATGATGACCCTACTAGCTTCCAGCAAGCCATTCAGAGCGGTGACTCAGTAAAATGGCTGGATGCAATGCGGACCGAAATGGAGTCCATGTACACTAACAAAGTATGGACTTTGGACATTGCTCCAGATGGGGTAAAACCCGTAGGATGCAAATGGATCTTCAGAAAGAAGATTGGTGTAGATGGACAGGTTGAAACCTATAAGGCTAGACTTGTTGCAAAAGGTTTCCGTCAAAGACCTGGTTTGGACTATGACGAAACCTTTTCTCCAATGGCTATGCTCAAATCCATTCGGGTCGTTCTTGCTATTGCTGCCTTCCACGATTATGAGATCTGGCAGATGGACGTAAAGACGGCCTTTCTAAATGGTAATTTGGAAGAGAGCGTCTGTATGGATCAGGCAGAGGGATTCATTCAGAGTGGGAGCAGCGGTAAAGTATGCAAGTTGCTTAAGTCCATTTATGGACTAAAGCAAGCATCGCGGAGTTGGAACATCTGTTTTGATGATGCTGTCAAAGAATTTGACTTTATCAAAATTCCAGATGAACCATGCATATACAGAAAGATTGTAGGGAGAGTTGTAGTATTCCTCGTCTTGTACGTGAATGACATTCTCCTAATAGGAAATGATATTCCTATATTACAGTCAGTCAAAAGATTCTTATCACAGAAATTCTCCATGAAATACCTGGGTGATGCCACCTACATTCTGGGGATCCAGATCTATCGTGATAGATCAAAGAGGATGTTGGGACTTTCGCAGTCCAGGTACATAGACACCATATTGAAAAGATTCAGTATGGAAGATTCTAAGCGCGGTAACTTACCGGCTTGTCACGGAATCACCCTCTCCAAAGAGATGTCTCCCAAGACTGATTTGGAAAGGGATGGCATGTCGATTATACCCTACGCTTCTGCGGTAGGCTCTATAATGTATGCGATGTTATGTACCAGACCAGATGTAGCATACGCATTGAGCGTAGTAAGCCGGTATCAAGCAAATCCAGGGGAGAAGCACTGGATAGCAGTAAAGAACATTCTCAAGTACCTGAGGAGGACTAAGGAGATGTTCCTAGTGTATGGTGGAAAAGACCTCCAGATAGAGGCCTTTGCCGACTCCGGCTTCCAGAGTGACAAGGATGACTCCAAGTCCATGTCGGGTTATGTCTTTACCCTCAATGGAGGGGCGGTCTGTTGGAAAAGTTCCAAGCAGGAGACCGTTGCTAACTCAACAATGGAAGCGGAGTACATAGCTGCTTGCGATGCCGCAAAAGAAGCTGTCTGGATGAAGAAGTTCCTCACAGAACTTCAGGTGGTTCCTACCAGTGTTGATCCAATACCTCTGTATTGTGACAACAATGGCGCTATAGCTTTAGCGAAGGAACCCAGGTCCCATCAGAAGTCCAGACACATCTTAAGGCGGTATCACCTGATCAGGGAGATCGTAGATCGCCGGGAGATCGAGGTGAAATGAGTAGAGACGGAGAATAACATTGCTGATCCATTCACAAAGGCCATTCCTCAGACGCAGTTCGAGAGGCTATTCGAGATGATAGGTCTGCGATATGCCAGCTCATGGCCCAAGTGCAAGTGGGAGATTGTTAGTGTATATGCCCTAGGGGCCATTAATGTATCATACTAGGTTGTATATTACTTAATGGAAGCTTGGGATATTCACAGTTATATAACAGTCTTGCTAAACATGGTAGTATGCTACTTGGTTTTGTCTACTTTAATATGTGAATATGTTTCTTGTAACATATCACTTATACATATTAGTAGAGCCCATAGGATCTTTGCTTGATTACCAGCGTTGTGATGGCAGTCACACTAGTGGGGGCTGGGTAGTCTATAAGCAACATCCTATACTTGTCCCTAGTCGTAGGATTATCGAGACAGAGCATCGATACTCCAGAGTAGACTAGTGTGTACGCTTCTCATCCCAGTTAGGGAGATGGTCTGTCCCACAGCCATCAGTACGTTGTACTGGAGATAGTATACAGGTGCTCGTTGTGTTACGGGTACACCGGACAGGACTCGCAGGAGAACTGACTGGATGGTATTATACCTAACGTCAGATAGCAGTTCTCAGGTGACATGTGTGCAGATAGTCTGTTGACTTAAGGTCGTCATTTGTCTCGTGTGAGTTCCCACTGTGCTTTGATTACTACCCTACCACGGCTCAAAGGAGTCGTGCAAACAGGTTTTAGTTGGGTACAGTCCCGAGCCACATGGAGGCAGTGATCGACTGTCAGGGATTCGTCTTACTCGGTATAGGGAGTTGATATCGCACTGTGATCGGTTGGTCATTACCATAAGTCCCTGGCCAGGGCTGATGGAGAATTACTGGTGGACTGATCAGTAGATTCTCGAATGGTCTTGAGCCATACCGACACGACTTGTACGGTTATTAGGGGTCTGACGTTCTCCACCTCCCTAGACCATACATGCGATAGTCTTAGACGAACAGACCGGACTGCACGGATATTGTCACGGACAGGCTCAGTAGGAGTTCGGATGGGTTTCCTCATCGGCCTTCTTATCGACATCTACCTGGGGACCGTTACGTACAGCTAGTGCCGCTTGCGGTCTGTGGTTAAACCCACTGCCAGCGTAGTGTCGAGTCTTTAGAGTCCCACACAGAGAGTTTCCCTGCTCCAGGCGAAACGATATAGAGGTCGTATGGTTTTACGACAAGGGTTCGGACGCATACGCGTTTAAACGCACGTACAACGTTCGGACAGTTTTTACTAGCCGGCTTTGGTTTAAGCCAGATTCTAGTATCGGGTTATTGGATTTATACAGTCTAAAGCTTTTCCGTGTTTTCACGGATTGGAGGGGCATTCTCGTAATTTTCCGGGAAGCTTCTAGAAGCATGGCTACTTGGGGGTTAAGGTGGCATAAGTATTTATTGTTTTAATGACTCATTTGTGTGATTCATCCTTAGAGTTAATGCTTCATTTATTGAACTAATGACTCATGAGATGAATCACTCATATGAATAAATGAAGCATGGTTGTTAAATTATTTATTTTATTTATTTTGATAAAAGATAATGCTTCATATATTCAAATGAGTTCATTTTTTCTTCTCATTCTCATGCTCACCTTCTCTCTCCTCAAGCTCTCTTCTTCAAACCCTAATCCTACCACTCATGAATTGAGATCAAGGATTAGATAGACTTATTAATCCATAACCATACTCTATATCACCTAGGTCACTTTGATTAGCAACTAAAGAAACCTAGTTATCTCAAGTTAGAGATCAAGCTTGGAGTAGGAGCTCTCGGGTGGATCGTCTTTGACTCGAGGAGGCCGTTGAGGTGCCGACGTTCCAAGGAGCCTACGAGGAGTGGAGGACAACGATGAAGACCCGAAGGACAAATAACATGAGGTATAACTTCGAATCCGAGTAGTTAAACCTCTCGTAGTATGTTAGTAACGGTTTAGATACGATTCATGCGCTCAAGTCCGTGTTACGAAGCTTTGATAATCGTTTTTCATATATTCCGCCTCCCCGCAAGTTCATGGGGTGCGTGACATGGACTTACAGTGGCACTAATAAACAACCAGAGAAAATATGGGGTCAAAAGGGGGTAGGGGGGCCAAGCTGGCCGGAATTAGTGAGGGTCTCGCCGGCCAAAAACCGAGCAATGGGGCTCGTGTTTATAGTGGGGTCATGTGTGCTCTCTACAATCACTCTGGTGCTGTTTGCTTGTTTTATTTTAACCTGGTTTGTATGCAGAGAATTGGAGGGAAACTTGGTCTTTACATCACATCTAAATTTTATGCAATAAATGCATACACACCCACTTGCAAGTTGTATGCCCACTTTTGTCAACCCACTTGCTCACTTCATGATGCCAAGGCAGTCCACAATGGTATATGGAAACCCCCTACCTAGATCCAAGGCTATGTGCACACATGTGTGGGGTTGGACCATTCTTGACAAAAGTGTGTACACATGCATTATTTCAAAAAGATCTCTTAGGATATCGGACGGTTTTCTGTTCTGTTTGCAGTGTCGGCTCCAAAACGCTATATCTGTGATTTTGAGTATGTTTTCCAGTATTTGTCATGGATACCTGTAAATTGTGATTACTGAGCATACACTGATTAATAATACCGATAAATAGCAAAATAGATAATGAAATGTATAAAAACGCAGTTTTCTGTGGTGAACAAATACCCCCAAACTTAGCTATTGCTCGTCCCGAGCAATACAAAAAATCCTAGCCTCACTTTCGCAGGGAACACGATTGCACTGAGCATGTGCAACAAGCCGTTAAACCTCTAGGTGTCCCTAGTAGGAGGAGTGTTGACTCCTGAGGGTTTTCAGCGGATTACACCCACAAAATCCAGTCAGGGTAGCGTTGCGGAAAAATTGTTGACTCTAATCTTAAGGTTAGAGATCAAAGTTAGAAGTTCTATTACCCAAGTTAGGAATATTAAACCCTATTTTTCACTCCTCGCAATTTGTTTAACATAAGCTAATATGCGTCTTTACGTGATTTGTGCGAATAGTGTCAACACGGTTTTAAGAACTAGATTAGGGTCATCATGTCATAAATTACAGATCAAGATAAACTTCTAAAGGAGCACACGAGTTAGAAAGGAGTTAATATTTTCTCAGGTTTCATTCTCCAGTTAGGTTTCAAGTCAGAATGCATATCAATTTTAATAGAGAACCTAAGTCTTATACTTCACTCCACCTTTTCACCTGTTTTTGTATATACATACCCAAGTTATCATGCAAAACGTCTTAATGAATACAAACCTTCATATCTTCGCGAAAAAAACTGTTTTAATAGAAAATGAGTCACCGCCAAGATTATTCTCCCACAGAGAACCGTTAGGACTTTTAATTCAGAGAGAACACTTGCTTAGATTGTTTTATCTGACGTTTGAAAACTTAGCGAGTTTTGGGTCAACGACTCCCAAACCAAATGGGTTTAGGGCATTAGGTGTGGAGACAACCCATGGACTTAATTACCCAAGTTACCAAGGCCACAAAACAAAAGACTCATTTTATTTTCAATAATTCCGCACTCAGTGAAAACGGAGATATAGCCAGCCTTTTCTTTTAAATCCGAAGATGTTACATGTGATAAGGTGCGTACTTACTCCAACAGGGGTCCAGATAGGTTATTTTTCAGACTTATAGCTTCTGTTAAAACCTCAATAATATTCCTCATATTCACTTCACTTTATGAACTACTTTTGATATTACTTAACTCAGAACCAACCTGTTTGACCCTAAAGATGTTTATCAATTTAAAAAGTTATAGACATGTCAGACATTCATCAAATTCTCAAAAACATACGACATGTGTAAGTGATATAAAAGACGTATATCAGCTAAGGTTAAACACACAGGAGGGTTATTTTTCTGGTCGTCAATCTCATAGCAAGAATTTAGTTATTTCTACCTTATCAATCAAACCGTCAGACTTTGAATCTAAGTTCCCTTGCTAGCCAACATAACACAGTTTTTATATTTTTTCAAGAAATTTTTCAATTTTTATAATTTTTTCAATTTCAATACAATGCAGTACAAAAGCAGATATAAAATGCAGCTACATGCAAAAGAAAAGAAGAATACAATATGTAAGTGCTGAAATGCAGGAAATATGCAAATGCAAACTATATGCAGATACAAAATACCACCAAAAGCTCCACCCCCAAACTGATCCAGACGATGTCCTCATCGTCGCTTTGCTTTGCCCTTGCCTCGGCTGCTTCAGCTTGCTTCGTCTTATTTAGCTAAGAGCTGGCTAAGCTGTTCTTTGATTTCTTTGTTCTGTCGGATTATAGTCTTGATGCCGCGGACTTCCATCCTGTGTAGCTCGTAGGGATCCGTCGGAACGTCATCTCCCAAGTAGATCTTTGATGAAGTCTGCGGGGCCGCGTGCTCGCTGGGATCGGTGGGGGTCCAAATCTGTTGCTCACTCCTGGGATCTATGTACCCTGGTGAGATCTTAGCTATCTCCACCGGTACAGTGTCGTACATCGTGAGGCAGGCAGTGAAGTCATCGTCCCTCATATAAGATCGACAAATCTGGGTAATGAGGAAGGGAAGTAAAGATTTGCGTGCGGCAACACTTTCCTTGATTGTGGCGAATAGCATGCTCGCCATGCAAAACTGGTAATCTCTGGTCATCAAGTAATGGACCATGTGCCCTACAATCGTCGGAAAAGATGAGACGCGTATATATCATAAAACTCATCAACCAGGTGCTCACACGCGCACAAACCCTCTTCCCCGTATAACAGAAATTCCCACCCCAATTGTCGGATCGCATCACAGAAATAATGTCTGAACACATCGTGGGAGAAAATGGCGACAAAATTGCGTTCTAATTCAAAGGGGGCCATTTTTTTTTGGTCTGTGGAAATTGCAGGAAAATAAATTGTATAGGAGAGGGGGGAAGAGAAATTCTCACAGCAAGGAGGAAGAAAATCGTCGAACGGAGGAGATCAGGTCGAGCTCGCCGGATCTGGAGGTGCCGTCGCCAGTCAATTTTTGAAGAAAAAGGGCTAGGGTTTGGGTGGAGGGTTCGGGGACAGAGGAGAAGAAATATGGATCTGTTTGAGAGAAGTGAAAAATGAGGGCTCGGGTTGGGGCTGTGTGACATTATAAAGGTGCTTTACAAAAAAAAACCCACACGATAAGAAAACCCAAAATAATTATAATCCTACTAAAAAAAAAACAAGAAGAACTCAGTCTGTATCCGCAGAAATCAACACTCACCCTCTAATGGGTGAGATCTTATTAAAAACTAGGAAAAAACAAAGATTACAATATTTACAATATAAACGACATGGTTAGTACAGAAGTTAATACCGGCTACAAGAAAATTTTGTCAATATAGTGCCATGGCTGGCAAAAGAATAGGTATAATAAAAAGAAAAAGAGAATATACAAAGAATGGTTAGATGTTAGTAAAGGGTATGAGTGTGTAAAAATAGGGATCAGAAGACGCTGAAGGTGAAGACGAAGTTTTGAGGCGGTCAAAGAATTATTTTCTGAATGAATTGAATGTTCAATAAGCACGTGTTGAGTTTCGAAGTCAAGTTCGTTTAAAAACTGGAGTTCATCAGCAAAAAGTTCAGCAAAAAAAAAAGGTTTCTCGGATGTTCCCAAATTGTTCCCGACTCAAACTCACCAAGAATATCAAGTTCATCCGCAAAAATTTTCTCAAAACTCGATATGAAAGAATAATTTTCCATGCTGTCTTCCTCCCTATTATTTTCCATAATCTTACTCTCATTATTCACACTCTCTTCCAAAACAATTTTTCCCTCATCACATTCATAATTGGGTAGGTTCATATCATCTAAAAAAATAGGTTCCCACTCTAATGTTTCTTCTGAAACAATTCACTAGGTGATACAAAAATTGTGGGTTCCTGATCAGTGATTTCTTCTAATTTATCCAAACTATACCCGTCAAAATCACAAGGTTCCTCCTCTAAAATTGAAAAGCAAAAATCAGTCGGAGGACTTTCTTGTGTGTCCTGGTAGCACCCAGTCAATCCATTTGTATCATCATCTATGAAATCATCAAAATTCGTTTGATCATTTATCTCACTCGGATGACTTCCTAAATGACAGACATTTACACTATTGAGATCCGATTGACTGTGCTTACTCCCTAGAATCTTCACAGCTAAATATTTCACTTGTTCCTCTATGTTAGCCAAAGATTGGGCTTGAGCAAGAAATAATTGCTCAGACTGCTGTATGCATAGGGCTAACGTAGAAACTGATTGATTCTTGACCGCAGTCATCACTTCAATACCTAACTCTTAAGCGGTCAACCTAGCATCCATCTCACTATCACTCCCTAAAGATGGTTCAATTGTTTCAGGTTGGAGGGCTTGTGATGGTGGTGATGCTAAAGCAGTCATTTTGTCGACCTCTTTCTCTAAAGCCTCAATCATTTGGTCTATGGTTGAAATGGGACCGGGTTCAGGAGTGTTAGGTGGGTGACCGTTATAAAAAATTTAGGACGGTTGGTCACCCTATAGAAAAGGACAATTTTCATGAATGTGGGAAGAATTTTGGCAATTTGTACATATCAATTGGGATTGAGTATAAAAAAAAGAATACGATTCGTAAAAAATAGAATTGTATTGTGTATCATCCATATTAACAAGATGCACAAATATCACAAAAATAAAGAATATCACAACCCTAACAGTCTAACTTATTCTAAGTCAACTAGACCTGCTCAAGAACCTGATTGACGAAGCAAAACTGTATCGAGAGATGAGCTCAAGATATACTGATCACGAATCCAGATAAGTGCAAGAGATAAGGGGAGGTTTTCCAACGCTTTCGCAAAGTTCCTTAATTAAATAACCCTTTCTCTTTTGGCGGTTGCGCCGTGAACACTTGCCTAGACACCCCGTGAACGATATACTGTTAAGCAAAGTTCTAAACACAGTTAACTTCTCCTAGTGAGCGTGAAGTCTTTAGAGTCAGAGTTCTAATTGATTTTAAATTACCGGGGGTATGCAAGAATGCAGTTTTGTGATTTGTGGGCTACGGAAAAAAGGTGATGAAATCCTTTACCGTATCTTGTTTGGTCATTTATACCCTTAAAATCCGTATTAATATGCAATGCGCAATCGATAAAAGAATTTAAGAAAATCAATCAATTAAAGCAATTCTTTTTCAATTTTAGTTAAGCGCTGCAAAAAAAATACGATTAGTTCTCTTGTTCACTTGGCGGCAAAATTGTGCGAAGAATCCTGCAAAAGATAGAAAATTGGATTGCATCGGATTCGAGCGAAGGTGTTAGGATATACGTACCGATATGATTTGGTTTAAGAAAACCTCTTTGAAAGTGATCCGAGTCGTTGAATGTTCGCTTGCGCGGGTCAAACTACTCGGATCTTTGGCACTATACTTCTTTAACGTCTTGAAATTGCATTTGAACCTCGCTCCGCACGATCGCTGGTCGTAATTCCTAAAAATCTGTAAATGTCGGAAAATACGATATTTAGTGTCAAAAAGCGATATATATGCCCCAATTCCTGCACACTCAAAATTAGAAAAATCAAACAATACCAACACTGCACTGGAGATCACCAAAAAAGAAAAAACCAAAACCCTCACAAGAAGGCCGACGAGCTCGGATATTCCCTTTATGTCGCCGGTTTTTACAAAGAGTTAGGTGCAGGGATTTTGGGTGGAATCTCTAGGCAAGATGAATATTATAATGGTCTTACTTGATTTTTAAGTTGGATTACAGAGTGATAGCAGATTCAGCAACAGAGAGCAAAGTCAGAAAAATCGTATTGTTAGTTTTGAAAAAATTAAGTTAAAAGTTTGTTTTGTTAGTAAGAACAAAAAATAACAATACCGAATGACTACAGTTCCCCGGCAACGGCGCCAAAAACTTGTTGGGAATTCACCCGCGCGCGCAAACGCGTATGTTTTGAAATATGAGATATGTTTTTAGGAAAACGGAATGCGCATGCGAGATCGTTCTTGTTTTAAAATTTATAACCGCAAGTGCACGGCGCGTTGTAGCTAGCCGGCAAGTACGGGTCGATCCGCAGGGAATTGTGATTAGGTATTGCGATTTAAAGTTCAACAAATTAAAGAATGGTTTGGTTGTCATAAAAAAATAGAAAATACGAAAACAAGGAAACAAAGAAAACAAGCAAATAGGTTAAGGAAGAAGTTGGTCGTGGCTTTGGTTCGGAAGATTGAATCGCGACGATTCCCTCGACGCTCCCTTGTTCATGAGTTGTTCGTTTTCACGTTGATCCCGGCATGAAGCACGACTTGTCGAAGCGGTTGTGAGGCACAAGTCGTCAAATTCTGATATTCTCCGCAAGGTACAAAACTAGTCCTTTTGATCACTTACCGTTTGTATGTCCGAGCTTGGGGTATCAACACTAAACATAAAGGTTAGCAAGTATACTGCAACAACAAAAACACAAAGTAGTTAGTGAGAGCAAATGATATTAGTGTTGAATTTGCTAAGTATTTGTGATGGTATATGATATATGAAACTAAGCGATTTGTCAAGTCACTTAATCATAAAATATCATATCCAAACTAAGCAAACTTAACACTATATAGATTGTAACTTAAACATTGAAATGGAGAAAGGGAATGAATATGGTATATGAGGAGGTTACAAGTAACCATGTGTCAAAATATCATATCATATCAATACATAAACAATATTTAAGTTATAATCATAAATTTAAGCATATTAAAAAATCACAAGAGGAGGAAGGCGGATCCATTCATCTCACATCCTCACCCACACCACAACCAAATAATTAGTTAAACATGATTAAAAGTGAAGCAAGTAAATAAAAGAAAGCAGGTAAAGAAACAACAATATATTAAACACACTTGAAATGAGATACAAGATTATGGTAGCTTGTTCAACCTCCTTAATGAAGCTCTCCAAAAAGAGCTTCAAGTGGGAAGAAGAAGAAGAAACCAATATGAAGTTCACTCACCCTCAAGCTAAACCAAAAATAAAGAAACTAAGAAATGCATTACAATGTATATGGCATGGCCCCCCTCTTTAGATCAGTTCTGGTATTTATAGGACACAAAACAGAATAAACAAACAATATAAAAGTGATGATGTGGCACTAATAAACAACCAGAGAAAATATGGGGTCAAAAGGGGGTAGGGGCCCGAGCTCACGGAATTAGTGAGGGTCTCACCGGCCAAAAACCGAGCAATAGGGCTCGTGTTTGCAGTGGGGTCATGTGTGCTCTCTACAATCACTCTGGTGCTGTTTGCTTGGTCTATTTTAACCTGGTTTGTATGCAGAGAAGTGGAGGGAAACTTGGTCTTTCATCACATCCAAACTTTATGCAATAAATGCATACACACCCACTTGCAAGTTGTGTGCCCACTTGTGTCAACCCACTTGCTCACTTCATGATGCCAAGGCAGCCCACCATGGTCTATGGCAGCCCCTACCTAGATCCAAGGCTATATGCACACATGTGTGGGGTTGGACCATTCTTGACAAAAAGTGTGTACACATGCATTATTTCAAAAAGAGCTCTTGGGATATCGGGCGGCTTTCTGTTCTGTTTGCAGTGTCCACTCCAAAACGCTATATCTGTGATTTTGAGTATGTTTTCCAGTATTTGTCACGGATACCTGTAAACTGTAATTACTGAGCAGACACTGATTAATAATACCGATAAATAGCAAAATAGATAATGAATGAGAGGTATAAAAACGCAGTTTTCTATGGTGAACAATTATATATGATATAACCGGATTATTGAATCAAGTGTTGATTTAATAATTTGATATATATTTAATTTATATATATATATTAACTAATATTAGCTCACAAAAGATTTTATTCTCTTGATATATATATATATATATATATATATATAGAATAATGGAGTAAAGATGCCATAGGAGGGAATTCCCTCCTATGGCGACGAAAAAATACCCCCTCACTAGTTTTTTCCGACGATTGGCACCTACCATCTTCATCGTCATCATCTAAGATGTGGGTACACCAAATTTCATATGATTCTACAACTTTTTCACCGTTGATCTAGCAATGTAAAAAGTTCTATTGTCGGTAAACCGTTAATTTTGAACCCACTAAATCAACGGTGAAAAAGTTGTAGAATCACATGAAATTTAGTGTACCCACATCTTAGATGATGAAGATGGTGGGTGCCGATCGTCGGAAAAAACTAGGGAGGGGGTATTTTTTCGACGCCAAAGAAGGGAATCCCCTCCTATGGCCTCTTCCCTCCATTAATCTCATATATATATATATATTTTGTATCATGGTTGATAATATATACAACATGGATGTTTGAGAATCACACTAAAGTAAAAATGGGATGAATTATATTCTAAAAGAAAAGGGAAAATATAGAAATAATGAGTCATAAATGGGAACACCTTTAAATTTGGGTCAAGGGTGGCCACGAACATTCCCACGGCTGCAGCTTCGTCGATGCGTTGCTCGCATTTTGACCAGATATTTCGCCATCAGGTAACATATTGAACCCAGGTCTTATTCGGTCCAACCGTTTCGTTGACCAACGCCGCTACGGTAGTGTGTTTATTCACACTAGCGAACCTCTGACAGAAGAGCATATTCATCTTGTCGAAGGTCTTTAAGGAATCATTTAGGAGTCCCGCGTACCATTCGAAGGCGATGCCTGTCAGGCTGCTGACGAACTATTGGTGGAGCAATATATCATTTCCTCCAGTGTTGCCGCACATAGATTTAAAACATGCGATGTGCTGGCGATGATTTCCAGTTCCTTTGTATTTGATCGTAGCATGCCGGATACGGTCGCCCAGTTTTTACAGTTTGGCCAGCCGCTCCACTAGCTTGATGAGCTCGTATTTGTTGAGCTATATAATCATCGAGAGCAGCCTTGGAGATTGTTTCCTACTTAGCTGCTGATAGAGCCGGAAGAGGGTTTGATGTTTCCTATCTGTCATCCTCGATGATTATCGGCGGATCATCAGATGAAGGTTCCGGCTGGATCATCATTCTAACCATATCTTGGAACAAAAGTGCCATCTGCTTTATATCAGCAGATTTTTCCGCGGCCTCCTTATCTTTTATTTCTAGCACCCTTCGCAGGAACTCTGTATCGGTCTCCTGCTCCTGGCGCTGTTTAGATGCCGATTCCAGGCTTTCTTTCTGCCCGGTGAGTGCTGACATTTTGATCAGCATTTCCTGGAGCTTTTGTTGTTGCTCCCGAGCATTTGTCAACGATCGAGTTTGCGGCTGATGACCCACGGAAGCACGGCTTTCCTCTTTTCCGGAAGCCATGTAGACCGTGTGCACTATCATGCCCCCAAACTTGGGGAGTTTGGGTCCGTTGCCTTTGGAATTTGCCGTGGGCAATGGGATTTTCTCTGGTCTCCTCCTTTTGTGGGAGGTCGAGGTTGAAGGAGCCGTTGTATCAGGCTACTGTGTTGAAGACGTCCCTCTCTGTATGACGGAGGGATGGTCCTCCTCTTGCCGAGCCTTCATTTTCTTCAGTCGGCGAGAGTAGTCTTTGTTGATAACAGAATCTTGGACTTTCCGTGTAGCACCTTAGGACGTGATTAGTAGCTAATTACACCTTAATATGTGGTTTTTTTATAAAAAGTTTACCAAAACGATTTTCAAATATTTTATCAAAATTAATGGATATTTTATTAGAATTTTATTAGGCTTGCACACACTTATGCATGTAAACTAGGGTTAAAATTAGGGTTAGACCATGATTAGCAACCATGGTGGATTAACCCATTTTCCTTAAGCTAATTCAAAATTTGAATTATTTGTTTTGGGTTTCGTTTTTTTTTATGGAAAATGATTTGTTTAGTTGACTTGGAGAGAGAGAGAGAGAGAGAGAGAGAGAGAGAGAGAGAGAGAGAATGGCCTCATGGCTTGAGCCATGCCTACATTTGATGAAGAGAGAGGGGTTGACTAGCATGGCTCTCACTCTTTTCTTTTGTTAACTCTTTTCCTCACAACTCTCTCACTCTCACTCACACACACACACCAATTGCTGCCGCAGCAGGAGCTCCAGCAGCAGCAACTAGCAACAATAACAACAACAAGAGGCAGCAGCAGCAACACAAGCAGCATCAGCATCAGCAGCTGTAGCAGGCAGCAGCAGGAGCCCCAGCAGCTGCAGCAGGAGCCCCAGCAGCTGCAGCAGCACTTTTCTTCTTCTTCTCCTCATTCTTCCTGCATCCTAGGATCTAATGGGGGTATAATCTCTAAACTCAACTCCTTTCTTTGCTTGCATGTGGTTAGTTTAGCTTCGGTTAGTGATTAGTGTGAGTTTAGAGCTAGTTTTGTGTTTTATATGGGGTTTAAGTTAAGATAGGGTTTTTATAGCTTGATGAACCTAATTAAGTATTAGTATTGCTGTTTGAACCTAGTAGTGTCACTAGATTTAGCTAAATCGCCTTAAAGTCGCAAACTTGAAAATTTAAAATACAGGTTTGAAGCAAATTATAGGACATTTGAGATCTGCTGCAATTGTGCTCATTTACTAGCTTAGCAAACAACTTCAGATTAGTGTGCAGGATTTTTAGGCTAGTGTGTTGGAATCCGAGCCCATCACCTCCCCAGAAATCCGGCGACCTTCCCCTGAAATCCGGCGTCGCTGGCCCCCTTGAAGAGATGGGTGTTGGTGTTTTGGCTAGGGGTTCCTGTAGGTTTTTTTCCTGAGTTTGGTATTGTTTGGTTTTTGGGTTCTTACCTTGGACAGAATCTGGGATAGTTTAGCAAATCTTAGTGTTTGAGGGTGTTGTGTTGATTGATGGTTTAGGTAGGATTCTGTTAAATTAGGATTTTTATGGTTAGATTATCTCTAATTTGTGCGGGTGGTACCACTTAAGTCTAGTAATTTCACCTATTTTACTTGTGCACCCTATTGTTGCAGACTTGGTGTTTTGAAACGTTTTTAAACTAAACCTTAGGATACATGGAATCTGCTATTACTAAGATGGTAATTTTAGTGAGCAAACATATACACTAGGCTATGAATTGTGCTAGGATCATAGTGTAGAAGTATGGACCCCACCCACCGGTTTTTGGCCGATATCACACCCTTAGCCGCCGGCCCAATTGTCTTGAAATGTGTTGGATTTTGGTAGGTAGCTGTCTGTAGGTATGGTGAAGGGTTTGGTATTGTTTGATTTTCTTGTTTTTGCTCCAGGATAAATCTGGGACCGTTTACCTATTTTTAGCGTAGCGGGACTTGCGCGACACGTACGTTTTGTGTTGAGTTGGTTTGCTGTGTATCACAGCGTGTCGCTGTGTGCCACAGCGTGTTGCGTTGGGTTTTGGCGTATGCGCACACATTATGTATACATGCGCGTTTAGTTCGCGACGCGAGTTTCTCGTTTGGTTTTGATATCGCGTTTTACAGGATTTTGCTTATGTGTATTCCTTGTGTGAATTCTAGGTTCGCAGGCGGGAACGTCGGACGCCGCAAGAAAAGGGAAGCAGGTGGTCTGCTACACTTAGCACGAGACCACGGTGAGTAGATTTAACATCTACAGGGGAATCGCCCGCATGGCGTTATGCGTCTGGGCTAGAGATATTAATATTGTCGCACTTTCTATTTCATTTATATAGTTTGCGCATACCCTTATTGCTTAGTGATTGTTGTGCTTCGACTAGTATCTTTAGGACACTGTACATATTATTGACGACTTATGTTGCATGAGCACTGATTGTGTGCCACACACACCGTCAATAATTGCTATCTTACGCACAATACACATACCTATATGATATCGTTTGGTTAGGGACATTGAGACATTGATTCATATTTCTTTACGCATATGACATATAGAATACCTGTATACCTACATGCTTACACATATGCCTTGACATGCTTACATACTAGTTACCTGTATACGTATAGGGTATTGTACTATTAGCGATAGTTCATACACACATAATGACATAGCTGCATGTTTACCCTTACTTGATGTTATATAGATTCGGAGAATTTAGGAACCACATGTTTTATTTTATAAATTGTTGCAGTTAAATAGCGATTTTTCCTTATATGCTCATATTACTGTTTCATGTGCATATATTATATTCATGGATTTGGCTTTGAGATATGGTTTTCATATGATATTTTCTGGATTGTTTTACTCCTGCGTATATATATCAGTGGTATGGGAGGCTGATATATATATGTATACCCATCGTATATATATATATATCAATGGTATGGGACGCTGATATATATATATATATATATATATATATATATATATATATATATGTATATATATATAGACAGACAGACACACACATACACACACAAATATACTTATTCATTATATGAGTGGGCCTATATGGTCGATGAGAGGGGCCTATGTGCTCGGGGCCTATGTGCTCGATGTGAGGGGCCTATATGGTCGATGATCGGGGCCTATGTGCTCGATGTGAGGGGCCTATATGGTCAATGTATGGGGCCTATGTGCTCGATATAGTATTTTACATACATCATCATATTTATTCATGCAATTATATTTAGGTTATATGAGATTCACTTGATATTGGATTTAGGATATAGGAGATTTATTTGAGATTGGATACAGGACACATATGAGATTGCTGATTTTGTACATTCAGGATATATGAGACTTACATGACATGAGAGCCAATTTGGGGCCTGATTTGAGGATTTGGAATTTGGATTATCTGGATGGATTTTGGTCCTACCACGATGTCAGGATTCCGTGGAAATGACATGTTTTATTCCATACTTCACAGTTATTGTTTATGCACTGCTTCATGTATTAGTTATACGTGCTAGTGTACTTTTCATGATTATTGCGTTCATATGATCTCTTATTACTATTAGTTGCACATGTTAGATTCGCGATGTACGTGCATACTTGCGATTACCTGCACATGTTATTTACTATTCACGAGTTGGCAACTCACCCCCGTTGTGCCACAGTGTTTTGCAGGTTGTTCCCCAGAGTAGTCGAGGCAGGCTATTCATCCATCTCATCATCTTTTGCTGCGGATACCGCTTCAGCTCATAGTGTGCAGTTTTGCTTAGGTGGGTTTTGTGGTTATGCGTTTTTTTTTGTATAATCGTTGTATCCATGTACTCTCCATCTACTACTTCATGTTTGACTTAGAGACTTGATGTGAGGACGATATTGTATATTATTCCGTGACTTGGAGATATTTTATACAGTTTTCTTTTATCGTCATTTATTTCTTCGCTACGGCGTCGTATATCTGTTGTGGTGGTTGTTTTCCGCTTTTGGGCGTGTATTTGCTCCCGTTTGGGGATGTTTTCCTTTTATCTTTGTTGTACCCATTTTTGGGGTTAGTTTTTACGAAGGGGGTGCTGTCAAAATTTTAAAGGAAACAAAGTTGGACTTTTAAAGAATTTGGGTTGAGATTTCAAAGGTTTTGAAAATGCTATTATTTCTTACTACTTTGATGGTTTAGATTGCTGGGTTTTTGTCTTACTTAAATTGCGTTACGCCTGTAGACGTTGCGTAATTTAAGGGGCGTTACGTGCCAAATTTCGGGTCGTGACAAAGTTGGTATCAGAGCGCTAGGTTTTACCTTTCGGAGTGTAGGATGACCTTGGTATGATGGAGTAGGTAGCTTAAAGCAGAGTAACGTACTGTGTGTATGTCCGCGGCATACTCACGATGCGGTACTCCGTCTAAAGTGACCTAAGTACAAAATTGCTTGAAATTACTTCCTTGATGATTCATATCTTTGTGATTCGATTTCCGTGTTCTTATCGAATCTTATTTCCATTTATAGCCTTGCCGCCGATGACTATGGAGACTTAGAGCGATGCAGCGAGGGCCGAGGTCAGGGTTGACTCGGGTAGGACGAGGACTGACCGGGATGGCACGCTCGTTGCACAGGAGCAGATGGATCCGACTTCGACAGATAGTATCGCTAGGCTTGTGGCAGAGATGCAGGACATGCGCCAGACGATGAGTTCATTGGTTGAGGCCGTTTAAGCACAGCGACAGGAGCTTGTCATCCCTGCTACCCAGTTGTTCCTTGCGATCAGCATGCAGCATTCCGTCACAAACATAGCACAAGTGGATGCAGCCCCAGTTGACGAGGCACGCCCTCCAGAGACTTTGGGAGTTCCGGAGCAAAGGAGGACTCGTGCAGGTGTGTCAGCCCCGAGATAGAGGATCAGCTGCCGTGACAGATTTCGTGACTGTCACGGGAGTAGCAGAGGCTTAGGACGAGGTCAGCCTTTTAGCTCGTATTTTCATGAGGGTCGGCAGCTATGGAAAGGATGCTATCGGTGCGGGGACCTTCATCACCACATCAGGAGTTGTTCCCTAAAACCGCGTCAGGGTCGTATTCAGAGAGGTCGTGGACGCGGAGGGTTCGCTCAGAGGGGACAGGTTGGCAGAGGAGGAGTTCAGCCAGTTGCGGGTAGGGGGCAGACACGAGGGTTTGCTTCCACTCATCGGGACATGCGGGCGTCCAATGCAGAGTTTTCAGGTATTCTTAATTCGTATGTTCTGTTGATGTACTTATTTGATTTGCACACTTTGTGCCGTGGTTGGGACGAGAGTCGTGTTAGGTAGGTTAGCCGTTTGTTGTGTTAATTTCTGTCAGCGATTCTTTTGTTGGGCGACACGTTTCAGTCGTATGCCAATCGGATAGGAGATAGAGATTCGTCCGACGTTTTGATCTTTCTAGAGAAGTTGGATTTGACGTTCTCCTGGGCACGGACTGGTTAGCTACGTGCTAGGCGTCTGTGGACTACCGTGATAAAACAGCCAGGTTTGTTTTTCTCGGCAAGTCAGTTCTTGTTGTGCGGGAAGAAAGTGGTGCCGCCTCTCACAGTTTGAATTCAGCCTTTTTCGCTAGTCGGCTTTTAAGGAAAGGATGTCGAGGATTCTTGGCGTTCATTCATGATACCGGAGCCACAGTGAGTTTGTTGGACCGGGTTCCTTCGTGCGAGAGTTTTCCCGACATTGTTCCAGATGAGCCGGCGAAGCTTAGGGAGCTTAAGGATCAGCTGCAGAGTTGTTTGTTGGGGGGGCTTGTGCGTCTGAGTGTTTCGCATTGGGGAGCTCCTATTTCTGTTCATCAAGGAGAGAGATGGCAGTTTGAGGTTGTGTATTGATTGATCGTCAATTGAACCAGCTTACGGTACGGATATGTATCCTTTACCTCGCATTGACGATTTCTTTGATCAGCTCCAGAGTGTGAGACATTTTCTAAGTTTGTTTGGGATCAAGTCATCATTGTTGCGGGTTCGGAGTGATGACATTCTGAAAGCTGCCTTGTGCGTGCTACGGGCATTGTGTGTTTTGGGCGGTGTCATTGGACTCACCAATGCCCTAGCAACATTCGTAGATATGATGAACCAGATTTCTACAGGCCGTTCCTCGACCAGTTATTGTTGTGTTATTGACGACATTCTAGTCTATTCAATGTGTCGTGAGGGACAGGAGTAGCACTTGAGGATTTGTTTTGCAGACATTTGGAGAGCCCCAGCGGTTTGCTAGATTCTCGGAGTGTTCCTTCAGCTTGATTGTGTTGACTCCTAGGTCTTGTAGTTACGGGAGATGGTTTTCGTATGGTTCCGAGGATGATCGAGACCATACAGCTTTGGCCCAGACTTGTGTATGGGACGGAGGTCCGCAGATTTTTGGGCTTAGCAGGTTTTACCGCCGTTTCGTACGGGATTGCTAGTGTAGTGCTGCACCGTTGACTGAACTGACCGGAAGGGAGGTTCCTTTTTCTTTAAACTGAGGCATGCGTGCAGAGTTTTCGGCAGTTGAAGACCTGGTTAACAACTGCATCAGTTCTTTCTTTGCTTTCTGGTTCGGGCGACCTTGTGATTTAACTATGATGTTTCGCGAGTGGGGCTCGATTTTGCGTTGATGCGGCATTATAGAGTTATCGCTTTTGCTTCCTTACATTTGGGGTTCTTGCACACCCTCCTAAGCGGTTCAAAGCTATTCCTGGTTGGAACAGCAGCGTCAACTTCCACCATTGGAGCTAGTGGGGTGAGTCCGGAGGGGGAGTTGCCCCCAACTCTTCTCACTCGGCGCTAGTGGGACGTCGAGCATACCTTGTAGATGGGACCACCTCAGTTATGGAAGCGGCTCCGTCGTGCCCCCTACTTTGGTGAGGGGCTGCTGCTGATGCCAGCCTGTCGAAAACTGACGTCCTTTGAGAAAGAATGACCAATCTTTTGAAGGCCTACTTTCTGGTAGGGGAAGCACTTTTGATGACTTCACCTGCCGGAGGAGTTGGGAGGACTATCCATTTTGGGATAGCCCCTTCGGGTATCGCGAGCCTCTTTGCGGGCCCACTTGTGCTTCGGCTCAGCCTGTTGAAAACTGAGTTAGCAGACTTGGACGATCCATGGAGAGGGGCCATGGTGGTTCCAAGTCGATCGAAGACCGACTTCTTGGGAGCTTCCTATGGTGGCACTAGGGCACTGAAGCTTGCTGGCGGGAGCATGGTCCTAAAGAACAATCCAGTGGTGGCTTGAGTCACCTGCCCCACTGGCATTGAAAAGATGGAGGTCACATTGGGCCCGTATGTCATTCCTCTAGTTAGGGCGGAGTGGGATTTGCTGTTGCAGTTTGTGCAGCTGGAAGTCATTGATGTCATCTTCTTCTTCTGCACAGGAATAAGACACCAAATCTTAGTACCTCGAGTCCAAGAGCAACTATATCAAACAGCGATTTTGTTCGCGAGACATGATACACGAAGTGTGGAGTGGAATGAGCAAAAGGTCCCATCGGGCGTGCCAGAATCTGTTCACCTTCGAAAGACGCGACCGGGACGTTAGGACGTCCGGCCTAAATTTTGGGGGCATATGCTATTTGGATTTATCCTTCCACCTCTCCGAAGACGCCAAGTTGATTTATGGCACCATGTATCGGAGGTTTGGATGGATGCGGCCGTTGTAGCAGACTTCGTCAGATTCTCCCTCGTTTGTGAGGGGTTTTTTTATTGTGGGGACGCTCTTCCCTACAGGCGCAAGCCTCTGCAGTTGATTACGTTATCGCATCGCGATAACCACTTTCTCCTGCTCCAGAAGTTCACTTCGCGTCGTGTGTGTTTTTGTTTGTTTTGGTTTTGATTGCCCGTGGATTGTATATGGAGACTAATTTATGTCGTCCCCCGTAGGGTGCGGATTAGTCCAAATTTGTATATTTTAGATTTGGGTTTGGGTTGATTTAAGGATCGTTAATCTGGTTTGAGATTAAGATCAACTTAAACATATGAACATTTGGAGCTCGATTGGTTTTTTGTTAAGGATACGTTAGTCCAATTTGAGACTAAGATCTACTTAACAAGGTTTTAGGATCATTTTTTTGCTTCAGATCCAACAAAACAGCATTTGGGCTTTGTTGTTTTAGTTTAAGGACGTTTCGGTCCGTTATCGCCATTTTGGAGGCGAAGTATTAGTTTGAGGACCTCTCGGTCTATTGAGGTGAGTTTTCTCGGTCCGTTGATCACCATTTTGGAGGTGAGGTTTTAGTTTAATGATGTCTCGGTCCGTTGATCACTATTTTGGAGGTGGGGTTTTAGTTTAAGGACGAATCGGTCCGTTGATCACCATTTTGGAGGTGAGGTTTTAGTTTAAGGACATCTCGGTCCGTTGATCACCATTTTGGAGGTGAGGTTTTAGTTTATGGACTTCTCGGTCCGTTGTCCATCTTGCGCGCACGTGTATTTGTTATGTGAGGAGATGAACAACGATGATTTGGGATGCACCCAGTTTGGGGTGTGGTGTGATTTGAGATGTGCACATCAGTTTGGAAGTGCACCAAAAAGCCGTTGGTTGTTGGGACCCGCCACCTCTCTGAAGACGTTGAGGAATTACAACGACGTAGATCAGAGGTGTGGAGAGATGTACCCTTGAACCAATTCCCGTATTTGAGGGAAAAAGGAGTTAGTGGTAAACCCGGAAATCATTAGTCATATTTTGAGACTAAGATTTCCTCGGGAGGATATGGGATGAGTATCGTTTTGGATATCATCAGTTGGAAGATCAATAGTTGTATTTGGGACTAAGATCAGTTTGAGAAATCATGAACACACAGGCTCAGTTGATCTGAATCAGGGAGATTTTATCCTTATGGAACCTAGCCAATTTGAGCTTGATCCATTCAGTGTTTTCTATTGAAAAGTGCTAAACACTTGTTTGGGCTCTGTTTGATCAGTCCCCTTTTTGTAAAAGGGCTGGGCACTTATATAAGTTCTGACGCTCATGTATAACTATGTGGGCTCTCAATCATGGGGATTTCCTAATAAGTGTTAAACACTTTACCCCTTTTTGTCTTTATATGGAGTGCTACGCACTCTTTATGGTGCTCATGTGCGAAGCACGTGAGGCGCTAGGCGCTGCCTAGTGAGTGCTAAGAACTCTTCCATTCTGTGGCGCCCACGTGAGGGACACGTGAGGCGCTGGGCGCAGCTTATTGAGTGCTAAGTACTCTGCTCTGTGGCGCCCATGTGAGGGGCACGTGAGGCGCTGGGCACTGATCAGTGAGTGCTAATCACTCTCCTCTGTGGCGCCTACGTGAGGAACACGAGAGGCGCTGGGCGCTGGGTTCTTTCTTTTATGAGGACCGGATTTCTCTCAAGAACAAGTTCCTCCCGGTAAGAATTAAATTCTCAACTTGTGGGAAACTTGTCTTGTGGATCTCAGATCCAGAGAAAGAACTAAGTTCTTTTTTTAAAAAAAAGGATTAAACCCTTAGATATGTAAACAAGATGATCTTTGTTCTTCTTATTTACCTAGAGTTTTTTGAGGAGGGAGATCTTCTTCTCTGTTTCTTTTTTAAGCTCTCTAATTTTTTTTAAAGCTTATGGGGGGGGCTTCCTCTCTCTAGACTTGAAGTCTTCGGTCCTTTATATAGTAGAGGTAAGTTTGTTAATTAGTTTTTTTGAAGAAATCTCTCATTAACAAATCCTAATTGATTTGGGGATTTTTACCCACCGTTGGATCTTTGATCCAAGGGCTTCTGTTTACAGAAAGTATTATCTTGTTTTTTTTCTGACAAGATCGGGGAGATATTTTCCCGTACAGAATTTATTCCGTAGAACGGTGATTTTTTAATCACCATTGGATTTTAATCGAACGGTCCTCTGTTTTATAGAGGGCATAGAATTTTATTCTATGATCCCACCGAAGGTATATTTCTTGTTTTAGAAATATTTGAGGAATATTTCCTCTCAACAGAATTTTAATTCTGAGTCTTGATGATTTATCATCTCCGTTGGATCTTTGATCCAACGGCTCTGTTTAACAGAGAGTAGAATTTAATTCTACCTGGGCGCCGGTGCTCACGTGTTGTGCATGTGGGCGCTAATTAAGGTTTTAATTCCTTTATGTGCTTTGCTCATTGGCGCCTACGTGAGGAGCACGTGCGGCGCCAATATAAGAGTTTTTAACTCTGGCGCTGGCGCCCTCGCGGAAGACACGTGAGGTGCTGCCTCTTAAATTTTGAACAGAGCTTTGCTCTTTTATTGGGGAAAACAAATGCCTACTGGTATTATTCGTCCTAATCATGATACGTGCACAAGTGCACATATATGATCGAACCCTGCAGTAAAACCATACGACATCTACATCATTTCGTCCGAAGCTGGGAAACCCTTTCTGTGGGACTCTAAAGACCAGTCAATACGCTGGCAGTGGGTTTAACCACAAGCACGTCAGCGGCACTAGCTGTACGTAACGGTTACCCATGTATTGAGCGAAAGGAAGGCCGACGAGCAAACTCATCCGAACCCCTAATGAGCATGTCGGTGACAATATCCGTCCAGTCCGGTCTGTTCGTTTAAGAGTATCATATATCGAGTCTAGGGGGTGGATAAAGTCAGACCCCTAATAACACGACATTTCGTGTCGGTATGAAACCTATCACCAACTGAGAAACTACTGATCCAAATCAGTAATTCTCATCCACCTTGGCCAAGAATTTTTGGTGATGGCGACCCGTGCACTACGGGAATCAACCCCCAATACCGGGAGAGACGAATCCCCGACGATCCACTCACTGCCTCCATGTGGCTCGGGACTGTACCTAACTAAAACATGTTTGCACGACTCTTTTGAGCCATGGTAGGGTAGTAATCAAAGCATAGTGGGAACTCACACGAGACAAATGACGATCTCAGGTCGAAAGACTAAGCTGTACACATGTCACCTGGGAACTGCTATCTGACAATAGGTATAATACCAACTAGCATGTTCCCGGCGAGTCCGTCCAGTATACTCATAACCCAATGAGCACCTGTATACTATCTTAGATGACTAACTAACACCAATGGCTTGTGAGACTGGCCACCGCCCCACATCGGGGTTTTTGCATTTTAACATAAGCCGGACAACCCCATGTTTTAATGAATTTAAGACATGGTTTCTTACCACTCCATATTTCATATGGAGTGGTAGGCACGAATTTGGTCGGAACTTGATTCAAAAGATATGCTGCTGTTTAAAGCGTATGTCCCCAAAATGAAAGAGGCAACTAAGCACTACTCATCATAGAGCAAACCATATCCAATAGGATACGATTCCTCCGCTCCGATACGCCATTGTGTTGTGGTGTATACGGAGGAGTAAGCTGAGAGAGAATTCGATTCTCTTTTAGGTATTCTAGGAATTCCGTGCTTAAGTACTCCCCTCCTCTATCAGATCGGAGGATCTTAATGCTTTTGCCAGTCTGGTTCTCTACTTCGTTCTTATATTCTTTGAATTTCTCAAAAGTTTCAGATTTGTGTTTCAAAAGATACACATATCCGAACCTAGAGAGATCATCGGTGAATATAATGAAGTACGAGAACCCACACCTTGTATGTATAGACATCGGACCACATACATCACTGTGTATGAGTCCCAAGAGATCTGTAGCTCTTTTTCCGGGTCCGGTGAATAGAGATTTGGTCATCTTTCCCTTGAGACAAGGCCGACAAGTTTCATAAGATGAAAGTTCGAACGTAGTCAAATATCCATCTTTATGCAACTTACTTAGTCTTTTCTCGCCGATATGACCAAGTCTACATTGCCACAAGTAAGATTCGTTCACTTCTGAACTCTTCCTCTTGCGTGTGTTTTGTATATTGAAAACTGTGTTTTGATTTAGAACATAGATACCATTACACAGTGTACTACCAATACCTGATTAAGGTAAATGTTCATGATATTTCTATCTAGAACAAACTTATATCCATCTTTATCAAGTAAATAAACTGATATGATGTTGCAAACCATGGAAGGTATATAGTAGCAATTGTTCAAAATCATAGTATTGCCATTTGGCAATGCTAGGTGATATTCACCGACGGCAGCAACATCAACTTGTGCTCCGTTCCCTACTCTGAGGGACATATCACCAGGTCCAACCATCCTACCTTTTCTCAGTCCCTGCAATAAATTACAGATATGAGATCCTGATCCAGTATCTAGTACCCAGGAAGTAGGACTGACCGAAAAACAGTTCTCAATAACAAGAACATCTGAAGGAGACACAATTGTATGCTTCTTCTTCGTTGGGGTCATCAAGGAATTCATGCAATCCATTTCCTTTTGCTCATTCTCATGACTGTTGTCATAAGTTAGAGCCGAACCGACATTCCCCAGCCTCGAATAAGAATTCGGATCGGTCAAGTGATACATTTTATTATCTTGATTAAGGCATGAATTGGTTGCTACCTGAAGAGAGAGAAAAGAAACACTCAGCATGCGCTCTTGCAAGATTAGATTGGTTATTAATTTATCTAATCAGGATGGCTCCCACTGTTTTCTCGAATTTTCCTTCAAACCTTAAAAGGAGAACTAGCTGGGATCATTAACACCTTACAAGCTCGCTAACCGTTCAGCCAGGTCGGTGTTGGTACTCCGAGGGAGGTTCCCCGTGCTCTCGCACAGACTTAATTAAAATAAACTTCGTTTCCGCAGAGGTGTAGCCCCGTTAACACCTTTCTAGACACCTAATAGGTCGGCTAATTGTGAAGTGAAAAATATCTCCCAAGAGTAATCCTACTCATCAGTGCGATTGGGATTCAACTATCATTGCGTGATAAAATAGATGGAAGCCACTCTAACCACCACACTCCAGAATGTATGCAACACTAGCAAGTTTCCTATATATTTGAAACCCCCGATATGGGTTTTTCCCCTAGGACCCAAGTGAACTTGACGAATAATCAAAAAATCAAAAGGTCATAGTCAAGTTGAACCTGTCTTTTCCAAGATTGCATTAGACCCACCCGCATGACCATTGACGAATAATCAACAAAATCATGCGACTGTCCTAACCAATCGCATTATCTATGCAGCAGAGAATCATCACTTAGCTACCGTTCAATGCGTCTTGACGAATAATTAACAAACGCAACATAAATACTAAGTGCTAATTATCTAAAACGACGGAGGGCTACGGCTGGTTTTTGGCAAAAAACCTTTAACGTAATGAACTTGATATCGTCAAAGGAACCGAGTAGTTTTGAAAAGGAGTGGTTTAAGCTCCGCTTTTGAAAACTTATGGTTTTGAAAAAAATCGAGTAATCTACAGTATAAACTTTTGCTCAAGAGGTGACTCCCCGGAAAGGGATCTAGGCTCTTGCCTCCTCGAATGAGGTGCTGGATATTCCTAACCGAATACCACTATGCAAAGCGAAAGAATATTACTATAGTTTTTCGAAATTTGTTCCAACATTTTTAGGTTTCTTTTCTTGCATTAATCAAAATTAATGCGGTCCCATCATTTAATTCCCATCACACCAGAAAAGAACGAAAATACAATGTACGTATATGCCATCCGCATTCGCCACGGGGCCCCGTCATGCATCGTTAGGTTACTTAACTAACGGCAGAGCAGGGGATGGACTAGCATGGGTGCAAAACATATACAACATCTACTAGTATATATAAATATATATATAACATTTGTCCCAGGCATGATATAAGAAACATCACAGAACAACAATAAGCAACACAGAATGATGGATAATCTTGGAGCCTCGGGGTTTAATTTGAGCCGCAAATGACACCCGATGTTCCCGGTCGTGTAGATAGCCCGTGCAATGAAAACCTGGACCCCTACGAGTGCGGCAATTTACCTTCCAATCCCAGAAGTGAGGCAACCCCAATCAACAAAGTGAATGGGCCACCCAGCACTTCATGGAATCCGGTAACCATGTTGGGATTTCCTAGCGCCTTGACCATCTACCGTAGCCATTGCGGAACAATTTTTTTTGAGGTTTTAAAAACCGGCGCTACAAAAACCCTTCCTAGAATCTACCATAAACCTAAACTAGCTAACAAAGAGAAGATATCTAACTCCTATGATAGAAGTGTCTCACCAAAGGATTCGTGTCCTTCGGTCTTCTATCTTTTTCCCTTGCTCCTAGAGATCTCCTTGAATGAGCTTGATCGCCTTTCCTTACTCCTTGAGATCTCCTGGATCGAGCTTGATCGCCGGTCTTCCTCCGTCGAAGATGATCCACCCGAAGGATGTAGTCCATGGCTCTAGCTCCACACTAAAAGTCTAGTGGAGAAACTAGAGACTTTAGATTGCTAATCTAAAGTGTCTAGCATGTAGTGAATGGTTCTAAGTGTGTATCTATCTTACCTCCTTTCTTGATTCTCAACACATGAGATTGTAGAGAGGAAGTTCAAGAAGAAGGTAGAGGAGCTCAAGAAAAGTAGTGAGGAGAGTGAAGCAAAGAGAAATATGATGAGAATGAAATCCCATGAGAGAGAAAAAGATCAACCATGGTTTTGTAAAAACCTTTTTTCAATATAATAAACTCAACCATGCTTGAATAGATTGCACAAATGAAATGAAAATTCATTTGTCAACACTATTGAAGCATAATTCTCACCATACTCCCCTCACTACCTTTACACCTCATTTTCTATTTAAAAATAAATGGATAAATCTAAAATGAGGTGTCCACCTTCTAGAATGTTTTCCGTATAAATACATTACACTTTATGTATATACATACCTGTATTCATATCAAAATACGAATACCCAAAGAGATAGAATAATACAAAGAACATAATACTAGAATATACATATCGAAATACATATACATAAATTATTAAATCAATACCTGATTTAATAATCCGGATCAATCCCGAGCCGGCTAGTATTATCAACTGTCCGATCGAAAGTCTGGGTAACTAGTACAATCATTTGATCGAAACCCTGCATGTATCCAATATGGCTACTACATCATTTTTCCTGAACCAGGGAAACCCTTAGTGTTGGACTCTAAAGACTCGACAGTATGCCAGCAGTGAGTTACTGGATAAATCCGAAACTGTTAGTGATATATGCCCTAGAGGCTATTATTGTATAGTACTGGATTGTATATTACATTTTGGAAGCTTAGGATATTCACAGATATAATAACAGTCTTGCTCAAAATGGTAGTATGCTATTTGGTTTGATTCTATCTCAATATGTGTGTATGTTTCTTTTAGCATATCACTAATACATATTAGTAGAGCCTTAGGATCTTTGCTTGACTACCAGCATAGTGATGGCAGTCAAACTAGTGGGGGCTGGGTAGTCTATAAGCACATCCTTATACAGGTCCCTAGTCGTAGGATTATCGAGATGGGGCATCGATACTCCAGAGTAGAATAGTGTATACGCTTCTCATCCCAGCAGGGGAGATGGTCTGTCCCACAGCCATTGGTATGTCGTACCGGAGATAATATATAGGTGCTCATTGGGTTATGAGTTACACTGGACGGACTCGTTGGGAACTGCTGGTTAGTATTATACCTATCATCGGGTAGCAGTTCCCGGGTGGCATGAGTACATGTTAGTCCGTTGACTTGACATCACTATTCATCTCGAGCGTGTTCCCACTGTTCTTAGATTACTACCCTACCACGACTTTACTGAGTCGTGCAAACAGGTAGTAGTTGGGTGCGGTCCCGAAGCACTTGGAGGCAGTAGCGGTTAGATAGGATTCGTCTCTCCCGGTTTTGGGGTTGATATCGCGTTGTGTTCGGAAAGCCATTACACAATGTCCCTGGCCAGGGCAAGCGAGATTTACTGGTAGGTACTCCAGTAGTTTCTCAGGGTGTATTGAGCTCTACCCGACACGACTTATTGCTCTATTAGGGGTCTGACGGTTACCATCCCCTTAGGCCCGATATGAGAGTATCTCAGACAAACATACCGGACTGTACGGAGGTTGTCACAGATAGGCTCAGTAGGAGTTCGGATGAGTTTGCTCATCCGCCTTCTTATCGGCAGATACATGGGTAGCCGTTACGTGCAGCTAGTACCGCTGATAGACTTGTGGTTAAACCCACTGCTAGCGTACTGTCTAGTCTTTAGAGTCCTACTCAGAGGGTTTCCTTGCTTCGGGTGAAACGATGTAGAAGCCGTATGGTTTTACGACAGAGTTCCGATCATATACGTGTACTGGCTACGCGGATGATGTTCGGACGGATAATACTAGTGGGCTTTGGTTTAACCAGGATTCTAGTATTATATTATTGGATTATTATTATCTCATAGTATTCGTTTTTTCATAATACGAATACGGGTATGTATATACGGTGAGGGCATTCTTGTAATTTCACAAGACATGCTTCTAGAAGGGGACACCTCATTATTTGGATTTATCTATTTTAAGAAATAGATTAATGAGGTAGAAAATGTAGATATTTGTGGCATGGTGAAGCATGGCTCATTTGCATTTGTTTATTGGTTTGGACTCACTATTCAAGAATGGTTGATATTTTCAATTGGAAAATATTGCATGCTTGAGCGAGTTGAGAGAGGGAGCCATTCTTCACTTGCCTTCACTTAGTTCATTTGCTCATTTTCACTTTCTTTCTCCATTTTTCTCTGCTTCTTTCTTAAGACCTAAAACCTTCACATGTGTTGTGAGCCATTAGGTCTATTGAGATTAAATACTCCATTAGACACTCTACATCTTCTAAGCTACCTAGCTTAGAAAACTAGGTACCTTAGTTATTTCGGTTTAGAGGTTGGAGCTTGAAGTACATACTCTCGGGTGGATTGTCTTCGACACGAGGAGGCCGACGTTTCAAGCGCGATCCGATCTTCGAGGAGCTTAAGAAGAGGAGGAGAAGAAGAAGACCCGAAGGACTTGTAAACAAGGAGGTATAAACCCTAACATAGTAATTAGAATCTCCTAGTAGTATAGCTAGTTTAAGGTTTCTGTAAAGATCATGGAGTTTAAGTCGGTGTTGCATAGTATGAAAAAATCGTTTTTTTGTAAATTCCACCTTCCCACAAGTGTGGGGGGGTGTGCGACATCGACTTACAATAACCAAAAGCGCATCAGCGGCACTAGCTGTACGTAACGGTTACCCGGGTACCTGTCGAAAAGGAAGTCCGACGAGCAAACTCATCCGGATCCCTACCGAGCCTATCTGTGACAATCTTTGTACAGTCCGGTCTCTTCGTCTGAGAGTATCGCATACCGGGTCTAGGAGGTGGTAAGCTGTCCAATTAAATGAATGTGTTTGCGTCCTCTCTGCTTAGTCTACGATTATCCCGGCTCTTCCTCAGATGTGGATATCTTTACCTGGTCGAAAGTAGAAATGTGTGATTGGCTTCGTCTTTCAATAAATAAAAGTTGATTCTCAAAGACAGTCAGACCCTAATAACGCGATAATTCATGCTGATGTGGCTCAGGACTAATCCGGGAAACTACTGATCACCTATCAGTAGATCCCAACTGTCTTGGCCAAGGTCTTATGGCGTTGGCCAATCGAACACAGTGCGATATCGACTCTCTATACCGGGAGAGACGAATCCCCAATAATCGCTCACTGCCTCCATGTGGCTCGGGAATGTACCCAACTAAAACCTGTTTGCACGACTCAGTAGAGCCGTGGTAGGGTAGTAATCAAAGTACAAGGGGAACTCACACGAGACAAATGACGATCTCAGGTCTGAAGACTAACCTGTACTCATTTCACCTGAGAACTGTTATCTGACGATAGGTATAGTACCATCTAGAATTTATCGGCGGGTCCGTCCAGTGTACTCACCTAGTGAGCTCCTGTATACGATCTTAGGTGCGAAAGACCAATAGCTGTGGGACCAACCATCGCCCCTCATCGGGGTCTAGAAACGTATACACTAGTCTACTTTGGAATATCGATTCCCAGACTCGATAGTCCCATGACTAGGGACAATTTAAGGATGTGCTTATCGACTACCCAGCTCCCACAAGTATGATCGCCATCACAACGCCGGTAGTCAAGCAATGATCCTACAGGCTTTATCAACATGTATAAATGATACGTAATAACAAGTAAAACATTGCACATGTTAAGATAAAGACAAACCAAATAGCGTACTATCATATCGAGCAAGATTGTCCTGTACATACATATGTCCAAGCATCCACATGTATACATATACAATAATGGCCTCTAGGGAAAACATATCCAACAATTCTTGATGTATGGTAATAGATCACCTCCTTCTGGAGGTGATTATCGACTCTAGCTTCTAAGATGAAAAGGATGACATAACGTCTGTCATGAGTTACATAGTTTACCCTTTTCTGAGGAGCGGTATATTAGAAAGAGTTCCAAGAGAGATATTGAGATGTTCAAGGCACTAGGATGCTGATTGTGAACCAAGAAAGGATACAGACTAAGAACTTGTTGGATAAAATTGTTCATTTATGAACTTCATCCCATCGTCTATCCAGACAAATTCTAAGTTCGGGAGATAGTTGATCCTTGCGAAGTTAAGAATCAGAGAGACATAGAGAAAAACATTGTGGCGGATTCACTCACTGAGGCTGTTTCTCAAACACGGTTTGCGAAACTCAGTGGGTCGTTTGGTCGACTCAGTGGGTCGTTTTTCTTCTGGTTTCTTAAAAAAGCCTGCTTAATTTTCTGGTATATGCAAAATAATTTTTAGACCCTTTTTAAAAATCGACAGAAACTTTAACATGGAATTTTGCGGTTTTTGAAAATCCGTTCGATCGATATTTTAAATGCGTTAGCACAAGTTAGTATAGCTTAATGGTGAGGCTCTGATACCACTGTAAGTCCACGGTAGCGCTTCGGCCGTCTAACAGACGCCAAATGCGGAACAAAAACTTTTTACAACTGGCGCTGTCGCGTACTAAAACCGGATCTGCCATTAAAGCTAAACTAACAAACTACAAAGTGGGTAGAAGAGTTATACCGAACGATCCGAGTCCTTCAGTCTTCAACCATCATCCCACGCTTTGTTGCGGCTGCTCCGATCTCCTGAATCTCCAGTCTTCTCGTCCAGGTGGCACCACGTCGACGGATCTTTAAACGGGCTCCCGCCTCTGAACCGAGGCAACTCGATCATCAAGTTTGCTAAAAGAGATGACCAAGATTGATGTAGAGAATGAGTAGAACACTTTGTCTCGTTACGTCCAAAGTTATGGACGAACGGTTAATGAAGTTGCCTTTTGGATCGGGTGGAAATGTGAAATGAGTATCTATCAAATTTCCATACACTAAAGCTATCATCTTTTTTCTCTCAAGCAACCTCAATTCACAAGAGGGGAGGGGCCGGCCATATATAGAGGATGGGGGAGGTGAGTGTAGGAGAGGGGGGTGACCATTACCATGAATGAGAGAATGAGTCATGAAACACCTTGTATGAACACATTTAAAGCAAACCAATAAACATAAACCTAGTCATTAACCTAGTCACCCTTGCATTAAATAAATCATTAAATGCACTAATGAGTCACTTAACACCTCACCATCCTAGTCATCATCTAGAAGCTTCCACACTCATCTCAAGAAAAGATAAATCCGTATTAAACCGAATGTTTAATACGGTTGATAGAAAACTGAAAACTGGTAACTTCCAAAAGTGATCCTGAAACGAATTTCAGGATAACCCCGTATCAGTATAAACATACCCGCATTTGTATTACGACCGAATACAAATGCAACTGAGACAAAGATATTATATCTAAACAGCATAATACTCGGATCCGGCTTAAACCAAAACCGACCAGTATTATCTGCCCGAAAAATGACACGTGCGAAAACGCACGTGCGTTTTTCGAACCCTGCCATATAACCATACGGCCTCTACAACGTTTCGCCCGAACTTGGGAAAGTTTCTGTGGGGGACTCTAACGACTCATCAACACACTGGCACTGGGTATAACCACTAGGACGTCAGAGGTACTGGCTGTACGTAACGGTTGCCTATGCATTGATTGGAAGGGAAGCTGACGAGCGAACTCATCCATAAACCCTACTGAGCCTAACAGTGATAATATACATACAGTCCGGTCCGTTCGTCTATGAGTATCGCATATCGGCCTAGGGGCTGGTAACGTCAGACCCCCAATAGCATTATAAGTCGTGTCAGAGAGTGGCCCAGAACACCCTGAGATACTACTGGAGTACCTACCAGTAAATCTCCTGTCTCGGCCGAGGGCTTTGTGTAATGGCTCTCCTAGACACAACACGATCTCACCCCCAATACCGGGAGAGACGAATCCCCTGCCGATCCACTCACTTGCCTCCATGTGGCTCGGGACTGTACCCAAAAAAGACCTGTTTGCACGACTCCTTTGAGCCGTGGTAGGGTAGAAATCAAAGCACAGTAGGAACTCACACGAGACAAATGACGACCTCAGGTCGATGAACTAACCTGTACACATGTCACCAGGGAACTGCTATCTGACGATATGTATAATACCAACTAGCATGTTCCCGGCGAGTCCTGTCCGGTGTACTCATAACCCAATGAGCACCTGTATACATCTTAGGTGAAACAACTGACACCAATGGCTTGTGAGACCGGCCACCGCCCTTCGTCGGGGTCTCGACTGTATACACTAGTCTACTCTGGAGTATCGATGCCCTGTCTCGAAACTCCCACGACTAGAGACTTTTTAAGGACATGCTTACAGACCCCAGCTCCCACGTATATGATCGCCATCATAATGCTGGTAGTCAAGCAAGAATCCTATGGGCTCTATCAATATGCAATAGCGAACTAAAGCATGTATACGATGATACAGACAAACCAGATAGCATACTATCATCTCGAGCAAGACTGTCATATCGGTATAGGTCCTGCCTTAATCATTGCAATCACGTACCTGCGATCCAATAATTGACTTTGAGGGCACTATCTCCAACAATCTCCCACTTGCACTTAAGGCTAATTATTGCGATGTCGTATACTCACAGCCCGTGTGATACCGAACATCCAACTCCTCTACTAATCAGTTTCACAAAGCTAGTTTGTAAAACTCTTGTGTTCGAGAAATAGCCTTAGTGAGTGGATCCACCCTGATGTTTCTTTCTATGTCTCTCTTAATCTCAAGTTCGCGGAGAAAGCCATCTCCCGAATCGAGTAATTCCTGTCTTAGAATATGTCTGAATATCTGATGGGACCTAGTTCGTAAATGAACTCCTAATTCAAACTTCTTAGACTGAATCGACAACTGAACCTAATCAGTATCCAGCACCATGCCTCCCACAGTATCCTCTTGGACCACCTGTCCATAATACTATCCCTCGTCAGAGGGAAAACTATAACTCTGACAATCACTCTGTCATCCATGTCACCTTTGAAGCCTGGAATGATAACCGTCTCCCGAAGGAGGCTGCCGTCATCAAATCCGTAGAACATGCACTTATGTTCTAAAACTGCTTCCTTATGTTTCTTCAGGATTGGATTAATATATACTTATTGCATCTAGTGCAAAAACAATATCTGGTGTGGTACTTGACTTTTCATGATTGACTCAATTGCCTAAGCAAGTGATCTGCCAATCATGCACATCCCTCTCCCCTTTAGTCTATGAGACATCTTTAGAGAGGGTGACTCCGTCACCTACAGGTACACCACCATGCCAGGAGTCATCTATTCTAAAATACCATTAGAATACTGTCAAAGTACCCACATTGGGAAACTACCCAAATCTAGATCTAATACCATAGATCTAGTAACCAGAATGTCTGATATTATATCCATATTCTGTGTGAAGAAATAACTGTGTGACGACCAAAGTACAACCGATCGTAGTATAAGAATTTTACTTCCTACTCTGTGTATGTCATCCAAATACCAGGACATTACACCCTACTACCTTCTTAACAGATCCATCCCCTATTCTGATGAAGTCAAACCCATGACTTTCACATCAAAAATAGATGATCTATCTCCGCTATATTTGCTCAAGTCTATAAATAGACATAAGCTACTTGTTCACTATGCTTCCGCTGCTCCCACTGACTATGCCAATCCTCTGGCAGAATAATATATACGTCCATTTCTAAAGCCAGTTCAGAACGACGCTATACATATCTTCCTGCCGGGTCTTATAGTCTGGAACAACAGTAGTGTCAAGTCTGGGTAAACAAGAACTTCCCTGTCACCGTCCTTGAGGCTACCGGAGTACCTCTCGGGTGTCTGAGGTTACCCACCATGTCTGCGAAGTGGCTATTTGAATGTCAAACCTGATTGAATATATAGGTCCTATTAAATTTTCCGTAATCGTTTGCGGTTCTGGAATCACTTCCAGTTCTACCATACTCCCACAACTGTTTTCTGAAAAAGTCCATTTTAATAAAACTGTGGCGAGTCTAAAACAATATCACTATTGATCTTCCAGATGGTAGAAATGTCAACCCTCGTCAAAGCCAGGGTCAACCCACAAACAGCCATTACAGAAACGTGCCTTGAGTTATCCAGTGTCTGGTTTTAAGCATAAGCTGGACAACTCCCCATATCTTAACATCGTTAAGATATGAACCATTCTATATACAATATAGAAATAGAGGCACTAATTTAATTGAAACCAGATTCAAATCATGCAGCTGTCTCCAGTGCATATCAACTTAATGGAAAGTGGCTACTCAGCATTGCTCAACTTAGGAATCTATCCAATTATGAGTAACCTGAAAGAGAAACGAGTTTTTCAAAACCATTACTATCAACTGAATACCAATCACAAGAATCTACATCTTCGATCTCTTTGAAGAATCCCGATACTTGCGATACCTGGTTCTCTACTTTATTCTTATACCCAAAACTTCTCAAAACTTAAACATTGTATTTCTACGAAACATTTGTCTAAAAACTAGAGAATTCACAAGTAAACAGAATATAGTACGAGGACCTACCCCTTTGTCCTGACGGACACTGGACAACATACAACTCTGTATAAGTCCGCTGAGTTGAATAACTCAAAACCTGTGCATCATAGGTTGAAAACTGTACCCTGGCGATTTCCTCAAATATCACCAATTACAACGAATTCCGATATAATGAGGATGATCACCTAATTCCAAATAACTTACTCCCACTCATCATCTGTAAAACCATACAGATATGAGAATAGAATCTGGTAAATACATACCCTGGAGTAAGTATCTAATCGGGAAATCAGTTTTCCTTTAACAATGCACTGAAACATGAAAATGTTTCGTAGGGGTATCCTGGTATTCCTAGTAATGTCTCTTCCATAATCCAATTCATGAATTTAACCGTATATTTCATTGCCATCTCTCCAAATCCCTTTATTTGTCTTTAGTCGTTACCTTCTGTACATCATCGTTAGGCTAAATGGTTTTCTTCCTTCCCTACCGTTCGGCACCAGCCTATGGTTTGGAAGAAGACTATCCAGTGAGCATAATAGGTGTACTCTCCTAATCCCAGGAGTACTCGCAACTTGAGAGAAGGTGATGATAAAAGACAACTGAATAATACCTTATTCTATTTCTCCCGAACTGGGGAAAAAGTAAAGGTGAAATAGGAGTGGCGATGAAGTACGCGGTTTGGTCGTGAATGATAACAGTCGCAATTTACTTTGCCCTCTTTCTAATCCCTTTATTTTGTCTTTAGTTATTACCTTCTGTACACCCTACTTAGGCTAATTGGTTCTCTTCATTTCCTACCTTTCGGCACCAGCCTATGGTTTGGAATAAGACTATCCAATAAGCGTAATAGGTGTACTCTCCTAAACTAAGGAGCCCTCGCAACCTGAGAGAAGGTGATAATAAAAGACAAATCAATAAACCAATTCTATTTCTCCTGAACCTGGATCCATCCTCGAAGAAGTCCCTTCGAGTTCGTATATAACCATATGATGGATCTATCCAATGGAAGTGGATGTCCGTAGTAATACGGGGTGTTCTGAGAAATACAAAGGGTAAAAGAAGGAGTGGCAATGACTTATGCAACTATAGACAATCCAAAAGCCAGTATTTTAAGAAGGTTCGGTCAACTTGGTCACTGAGTCATAGTCTAGGGTCGGTCAAAGGTCGCTGCCAAAGAGAGAGAGAGAAAAGAAACACTCTGCGTGCACTTTAACCTAGATTAGAATGGTTATCACTTTATCTAATCAGGAAACCTCCCATTGTAATCTCAAATTCTCCTCCAAACCTGAAAGAAGAATTAGTCGGGATCACCCGAAGAGTAAACCAACTCATCAGTGAGAAACGGGATCCAACTATCATCGCATGATAACTTGATGGAAGCCACTCAAGTTATCACACTCCAGAAGGTATGCGCATGCCTGGCAAGTTTCCTGTATGTTTGAAACTCCCGATGTGATTTTTGCCCCATGCTCTTATGACCTTGGCGTTGGTCAAAATATCATAAGTCACATGCCAAGTTCTACCCGTCACTATCCAGGTCAATTTGAACCCACCCGCACATGCCCCTGACGTTGGCCAAATGGCAGAACGACTGTCCCAAACCAACTTATCTATCTATGCAACAGAAGAATACCCAGCAGCTACCAAACACTATGCCCTGGCGTTGGTCAAATGCATAGCTTGAATACTACTGAATACCGAAAAGAAATGACGGAGGGCTACGGCTGGTTTTTGGCGAAAAACCTTTAACGTAATGAACTTGATCTCGTTGAAGGAACCTGATAGCTTTTTATAAAAATATAGTGACGAAAACCTTTTGCTAAAGAGGTCACTCCCGGTGAAGGGATCTCGGCTCTTTCCTCGTGGAATGAGGTGCAGGATATTCCAACTGAATACCACGATGCAAAGCAACTTGTAATCGACTATATTAAAGTTACTACTCTGACGTAAACTTTTGCCCAAGGGGTCACTCCCGGTGAGGGGATCTCGGCCCTTGCCTCGTCGAATGAGGTGCAGGATATTCTAAACTGAATATCACTATGCAAAACAAAAAGAAACGTCTTTGTAATAACACCTTTTAAAATTTGTTCCAACAACATCAAATATAGGTTTGTTTTATCCTTGCATTGATAAGAATCAATGCAGTCCCATCAATCAATCACACCAGAAAAGAACGAAAATAAAATGTACGTATATGCCATCCGCATTCGTCACTGGGTCCTGTCATCACCCGTTAGGTTACTTAACTAATGACAGAGCGGGGGCTGGACTAGCGCGGGTATAAAACATATACAACATCTAATAGTATATAAACCAATATACAATAATCTCTCCAGGCGTGATAATATGCAACATTACAGAAAAGTAATAAGCATCACAGAATAATACAGATAATCTGGGATCCCCGGGTTTCACAGAGCCGCTGCTGAAACCCGACGTTCCCCTGGTCGTATGGGTAGCCTGTGCAATGAAACCTAGATCCCTACGGGTGCGGCAAGTTACCCGCCAAAACCTGAAGCGAGGTAGTCCCCACAGCACAGTGAATTGAACACCCGGCACTTCACGTAATCCGGTAAATTGAGCACCCCTCCTTGGGTCAACCTGTACCCTCTACGAGTGCGGTGAATAGTCTGCCAATTCTAGAGTGAGGTCCTTTTGTCTCTCAAAGCCATGAGATACGGACCCGTTGCCCTCCAGAACCCGGCTATCCGTGCACTCCTTCGCGGGATAAACCTAGTACAGAAATAAAAATATGTACAACGGGTACATCGACCTCAACCCGGTCGTGCCCCAAAAGAATATTATACAACAGGCAGTGACGACAGTCCACATGTTGGACGCTCGCCCCGCAATATCAAATGTACAAATAAATCCAAACTGCACTATCATTCCACCCTGCTATCCACCACGACATATCCGCAACATCACAGCACAACACAGAACATCAACGCGAATGTCACGTTCGCAAACCCGTCTAAAAGAACTATAGCAATTAGACGCGGTTTACCGATCGAATGACATTACCGGTCGGAGATATAAAGTAAGTACTGTAAACTAACAAGTTTAAAATTTCGATCGACAAAATTTCCCGAAGTGGGCCCCACGTATATCTGCTGTACAGTAACAAAATCTGGGCCCAAAAGAACAGTACCAGAAACCACAATTTATCATGTAGAAACAACAGAAGAAACATGGTCCACTAAGTCACCAATACGGCCCCGATTCCACGGTCAAAGCAAGGCTTTGACCGCATTTCCGCGGCGGTTTGGTCGACTCAGTGGGTCGTTTTTCTTCTGGTTTCTTAAAAAAGCCTGCTTAATTTTCTGGTATATGCAAAATAATTTTTAGACCCTTTTTAAAAATCGACAGAAACTTTAACATGGAATTTTGCGGTTTTTGAAAATCCGTTCGATCGATATTTTAAATGCGTTAGCACAAGTTAGTATAGCTTAATGGTGAGGCTCTGATACCACTGTAAGTCCACGGTAGCGCCCCGGCCGTCTAACAGACGCCAAATGCGGAACAAAAACTTTTTACAACTGGCGCTATCGCGCACTATAACCCGGATCTGCCATTAAAGCTAAACTAACAAACTACAAAGTGGGTAGAAGAGTTATACCGAACGATCCGAGTCCTTCGGTCTTCAACCATCATCCCACGCTTTGTTGCGGCTGCTCCGATCTCCTGAATCTCTAGTCTTCTCGTCCAGGTGGCACCACGTCGACGGATCTTTAAACGGGCTCCCGCCTCTGAACCGAGGCAACTCGATCATCAAGTTTGCTAAAAGAGATGACCAAGATTGATGTAGAGAATGAGTAGAACAATTTGTCTCGTTACGTCCAAAGGTATGGACGAACGGTTAATGAAGTTGCTTTTTGGATCGGGTGGAAATGTGAAATGAGTATCTATCAAATTTCCATACACTAAAGCTATCATCTTTTTTCTCTCAAGCAACCTCAATTCATAAGAGGGGAGGGGCCGGCCATATATAGAGGATGAGGGAGGTGAGTGTAGGAGAGGGGGGGTGACCATTACCATGAATGAAAGAATGAGTCATGAAACACCTTGTATGAACACATTTAAAGCAAACCAATGAACATAAACCTAGTCATTAACCTAGTCACCCTTGCATTAAATGAATCATTAAATGCACTAATGAGTCACTTAACACCTCACCATCCTAGTCATCATCTAGAAGCTTCCACACTCATCTCAAGAAAAGATAAATCCGTATTAAACCGAATGTTTAATACGGGTGATAGAAACTGAAAACTGGTAACTTCCAAAAGTGATCCTAAAACGAATTTCAGGATAACCCCGTATCAGTATAAACATACCCGTATTTGTATTACGACCGAATACAAATGCAACTGAGACAAAGATATTATATCTATACAGCATAATACTCGGATCCGGCTTAAACCAAAGCCGACCGGTATTATCAGCCCGAAAAATGATACGTGCGAAAACGCACGTGCGTTTTCCGAACCCTGCCATATAACCATACGGCCTCTACAACGTTTCGCCCGAACTTGGGAAAGTGTCTGTGGGGGACTCTAACGACTCATCAACACACTGGCACTGGGTATAACCACTAGCACGTCAGAGGTACTGGCTGTACGTAACGGTTACCTATGTATTGATTGGAAGGGATGCTGACGAGCGAACTCATCCATAAACCCTACTGAGCCTAACAGTGACAATATACATACAGTCCGGTCCGTTCGTCTATGAGTATCGCATATCGGCCTAGGGGCTGGTAACGTCAGACCCCTAATAGCAGTATAAGTCGTGTCAGAGAGTGGCCCAGAACACCCTGAGATACTACTGGAGTACCTACCAGTAAATCTCCTGCCTCGGCCGAGGGCTTTGTGTAATGGCTCTCCTAGACACAGCGCGATCTCACCCCCAATACCGGGAGAGACGAATCCCCTGCCGATCCGCTCACTTGCCTCCATGTGGCTCGGGACTGTACCCAAAAAAGACCTATTTGCACGACTCCTTTGAGCCGTGGTAGGGTAGAAATCAAAGCACAGTGGGAACTCACACGAGACAAATGACGACCTCAGGTCGATGAACTAACCTGTACACATGTCACCAGGGAACAGCTATCTGACGATATGTATAATACCAACTAGCATATTCCCGGCGAGTCCTGTCCGGTGTACTCATAACCCAATGAGCACCTGTATACATCTTAGGTGAACCAACTGACACCAATGGCTTATGAGACCGGCCACCGCCCCTCGTCGGGGTCTCGACTGTATACACTAGTCTACTCTGGAGTATCGATGCCCTGTCTCGAAACTCCCACGACAAGGGACTTTTTAAGGACGTGCTTACAGACCCCAGCTCCCACGTATATGATCGCCATCATAATGTTGGTAGTCAAGCAAGAATCCTATGGGCTCTCTCAATATGCAATAGCGAACTAAAGCATGTATATGATGATAAAGGCAAACCAGATAGCATACTATCATCTCGAGCAAGACTGTCATATCGGTATAGGTCCTGCCTCAATCATTGCAATCACGTACCTGCGATCCAATAATTGACTTTGAGGGCACTATCTCCAACAGTCTCGAGCCATATGGAGGCAGTGAGCGACCGGAAGGGATTTGTCTCTCCCGGTATAGGGTCTATAACCAGGAGTCTGTGGCCACAGGAAATGAGATAAACTGATAAGTGTTATCAGTTGTATCCCTAAGGTTATAAGTCATCAGTCAGCACGACTTATCGGGTTATTAGGGGTCTGACAGTTTTCACCCCTAGAACCGATATGCAATATCCTAGACGAAAAGAATGGACTATACGGAGACTGTCACCGATAGGCTCATTAAGGGTTCGGACAAGCTTGCTCATTGATCTTCTTTTCGTTCAATGCCTGGGTAGCTATTATATGCAGCTAGTAGCACTGACGGTTTATGGATCTTACCCATGAAGGGATTGATCTGAAAGCGTTTTAGATCGATTGGATATGATCTAGATTTACTGCTAGCATATTGTCGAGTCTTTAAAGTCTCACATAGATGGTATCATTGCTTGAGCTAAAAGATTATAGTGGCGGTATGTTGATATTCGCGGAAGTTCAATTAAAATAGTATATTAGATATACTAATTTTTAATCGGGTGTTTTAATAATACTAGCCGTCTTTTGATAAGCCGGTATACTAAATCAAGTGTTGATTTAATATATTAATACATGTATTAGATATGTATATTACTAATATTATGTATTTCTAATTCAATTCTCTTTATGTTAGCACATTTTAAATGCTAAGGTAAATACAACATATTAGAGTTAAGAGTTGTAGGTTCTCTTTTGTTATGTTGTGCCATTAGACGAGCACAACATAACCCCCCTCCTATGTGTGACATGTGGAAAGGGAGATGGGGCTTGACACTTGGATTTTTCAATGGTTGGGATCATTTTTCTTTAAGTGTTAAAGAGATGAACCATTTAGAAAATAGGAGAGGGTTATGAAATATTTCTAATATACTCTCTCCAAGTTTTCAAGATCTCATTTTCTTTGATAAAAGGAGAACTGCAAAGTGAATTAAAAAGAATTAAACTCACTACAATTCTTATTCAAGGATCCTTGCAAGATTTATGTAGGAGTTGGCTTCAATGGTTGATGTTTGGAGCTCAAGTGGAGAATTCCTCAAGTGGATCATCTTTGGCCATGGAGATCAAGTTGCAAGTTTGCTCCACTTCTACAATGGAGCCTATAAGGAGTCCAACAAAAATGTGGAGTACTTGAAGATACTACAAAGGTTGTAGTTCCTATAAACTTGTAGTTTAGTTATTTCAATTGCTTAAGTGTTTGATTGATCTTGAAATGGTGTATTGGGGTATTGTTGATAAAATTTTTGTTATCAATTTTCCGCCATGGCCATGAGTGTCATGACCCTTACCCCCATCAACTAACAGTGATAAGATTCTACATATTAAGTGTTATTATCTATATGATGGATCGATGTTAATATGATCAATGCAAAGAAAATAAACCAAATTTGATGTTGTAGGATCCGATTTTCAAAAACTACTTGTTTCAAAACCACTCGGTTCCTTCAACGATATCAAGTTTATTACGTTAAAGGTTTTCTTCAAAATCAGCCATAGCCCTCCATCATTTCATATTAGTAGAGTACTTAGTATTCCTGCTGCGTTTGTTGACCGTGTCAATGCGTAGTGTACGGTAGCTAAGTAATGTTTTTTTGCCGCATGCGATGCGGTCGGTTAGGACAGTCGTGCGACCTTGTTGACTGTGTCAAGAGTTGTGTGGGTGGATATAAATCAATCACGAAATGATGGGTTGAACTTGCCTAGCGACTTATGGTTTGTTAACTGTGTCAATGACACAAGCCGTTAGGGGGTAAAAACCATTTCGGGAGTTTCAAGAAACATGCAATGTGTTTATGTACCTTCTATGTGATAGTTCGATCCCAATTCCCACTGTGAGTAATAGTTACTCCCGAGAGATTTTCACTTCACAAATTAGCTAACCTATTAGGTATCTAGAAAGGTGTTTACGAGCTTACACCTCTAAAGAAATGGGGTTATTCAATTGGGTCTGTGCGAGAGCATGGGGGACCTCCCTCGAAGTACTTATATTGGCATGGCCGACCGGTTATCGAACCTGTGGGGCATAAATGATCCCGACTAGTTCTCCTTTTAAGGTTTGAAGGAGAATTCAACGAAATAGTGGGAGGCATCATGATTAGATAAATTAATAAACCAATATAATCTTGCTTGAGCGCATGCTGAGTGTTTCTTCTCTCTCTCTCTCTCTTGCAGCAACTATGAATAACCTTAAACTAAAACTCGTTAAATCAAGTTAACCGAACCTTTTTTTTATAATCATTGGCTTTGGAATGTCGTGATTGCCCTAATTCATGACGGAGTTGCATATGTCCTTGCTGCTCCTACTTCCTTTTTACCTTCTTTAGAATCCTTTGTATCAGATATAGAGATCCATATTGTTTGAAAGGACATCTCGTTTAGTTACATACGAACTCAAAGAAATTGTTTCAGTTCGAGTATGGTCACTGGTTCTGGAGAAAATGAATTGTATATTGATATAATTCGATTTTCTCTTCCTTCCACCTTCTCTCAAGTTGAGAGCTCCTTTAATAAGGAGAATACACCAGTTACGCTTGTTGGATAGTCTTATTCCAGACCTTAGGCTCAAGCTGAAAGGAAGGGAAGGAAGAAAACCAACCACCCTAAGTATGATGTACAGAAGGCAAGATGAAAAGACATAAATGTTAGTTATATATATGCCATAGAGGCCATTATTGTACATATGATGTATATTATAGTAGATGCTTGGACATATATAGGGAGGACTTTCTTGCTCGACATGATAGTATGCTATCTGGTTGCTCTTTATCTTGACATGTACACTCATTGTCTCTCTGTTACATGTTGATAAAGCCCTTAGGATGAGTACTTGACTACCGGGATTATGATGCAGATCATACTAGTGGGGGCCAGGGTAGTCTGTAAGTACATCCTTCAATTGTTCCTAGTCGTGGGAGTATCGAGACGGGGCATCGATATTCCAGAGTAGACTAGCGTATACGCTTCTTGACCCATATGATGGGAGATGGATGATGCCATATCCATTGGCGTTTGACATCAGAGATAGTATACGGGTGCTCAGTTGAGACTGGGTACACTGAACAGGACTCTACGAGAACTCCTAGATGGTATTATACCCCACGTCAGATAGCAGTTCTCTGGTGACACTGGTACAGGTTAGTCTGTAGACCCGGGATCGTCATAGAGTCTTGTGTGATTCCCACTGTGCTTTGATTTCCACCTTACCATGTTCAAGAAAACGTGCAAAATGGTCTTTTTTGGGTACAGTCCCGAGTCACATGGAGGCAATGAGCGATAGGAGGGGATTTCGTCTCTCTCGGTATTGGGGGTTGATGTTGCGCTATGCTCGATTGGCCATTGTTAGTTATATGTATGCCCTAGTAGGCCATTATTGTTCAGATGATGTATATTATATTGGATGCTTGGACATGTATAGAGAGGACTTTCTTGCTCGACATGATAGTATATTATTTGGTTGCTCTTTGTCTTAATATGTAGACTTGTATTGTGATACTGTCTTGCTCTCACATGTTGGTAAAGCCCTTATGATATGTACTTGATTACCAGGACTATGATGGAGATCATACCAGTGGGCCCAGGGTAGTCTACAAGTTCATCCTTTAATTGTTCCTAGTCGAGGGTGTATCGAGGCATGGCATCGATATTCCAAAGTAGACTAGCGTATACGCTTCTTGACCCATATGATGGGCGATGGATGATCCCACATCCATTGTTTTTTGACATCAAAGATGGTATACGGGTGCTCAGTGGAGACTGGGTATACTGAACAGGACTCGCCGAGAACTCCTAGATGGTATTATACTTAGCGTCAGATAGCAGTTCTCTGGTGACACTGGTACAGGTTAGTCTGTAGACCCGAGATTGTCATAGAGTCTTGTGTGATTCCCACCGTGCTTTGATTTCCACCTTACCACATTCAAGAGAACGTGCAAAACGGTGGCTTTTGGGTACAGTCCCGAGTCACATGGAGGAAATGAGCGATAGGAGGGGATTCGTCTCTCCCGGTATTGGGGGTTGATATTGCGCTGTGCTCGATTGGCCATAACAGGAAGTCCCTGGCCAGGGCTGATACGGAGATTTACTAGTAAGTGTTATCAGTAGTTTCTCGATCCGTTATGAGCCTCAGATTGGCACGACTTATCGGTTACTGGGGTTTGACGTTTACCACCCCTAGACTAGATATGCGACATATCAGATGAAGAGACCGAACTGTACGGTAGTGTTACTAACAAGGTTTGCGAGAGTTTAGACAAGCTTGCTTGTTGATCTTCTAATCGCTCAATACCCGGGTAGCCATTACGTCCAGCTAGTACCGCTGACGGCTTGTGGGTGACTGATATGATCATCACCTACTGCCGACGTATTGAAGTGTCTTTAGAGTCATACATAGAGGTTTCCTGGCTCAGGCGAAACGAAGTAGGAGCACATATGTGATATGTGCGGGACCGAGATTAATATGAGTATGTGATACCGTATTTTATTCTCGCGATATGTGATATCGGTCGGTTATATGTGATATAGCTGGGTTATCGAATCAAGTTTTGATTCGATAAGTTGATACGTATGATATTAGTCGGTTATATGTGATATAGCCGGATTATTAAATCAAGTGTTGATTTAGTAATTTAATGTATAATTGTATATTTGATATATTAATTTACATTAACTAATATTAGCTCACTTAAGCATTTCTTTATCTCACTTATGCATTTAATATATATATATATATATATATATGTGATATATATTTATTGTGTTTCTTTTTGTGTCATGCTTGATGATACATGCTACATGGGTATATGAGACTCACACCATGCTTATGATAATGAGGGGTTTATTTATTTAATGTAAATCAAATAATTAGTAGGAAATTAATGTAAGTCCACGGTAGTGCCTCGGCCGTCTAACAGACACCAAATGCGGAACAAAAACTTTTTACAAACTGGCGCTATCGTGCACTGTAACCCGGATCTGCCATTAAAGCTAAACTAACAAACTACAAAGTGGGTAGAAATGTTATACCGAACGATCCGAGTCCTTCGGTCTTCAACCATCATCCCACGCTTTGTTGCGGCTGCTCCGATCTCCTGAATCTCCAGTCTCCTCGTCCAGGTGGCACCACGTCGACGGATCTTTAAACGGGCTCCCGCCTCTGAATCGAGGCAACTCGATCATCAAGTTTGCTAAAAGAGATGACCAAGATTGATATAGAGAATGAGTAGAACACTTTGTCTCATTACGTCCAAGGCTATGGACGAACGGTTAATGAAGTTGCCTTTTATGGAATCGGGTGAAATGAGAAATGAGGCTAAATCTTTTCATGAACCAAAACTATAATGTTTTCCAAATGAACAACCATCCATATCTCAAGAGGGGGGCCAGCCAAGATATAGTAGGGGGGGTGAGTGTAGGAGTGGAAGAGAGTGACCATTAGCATAAATGAATGAGTAAGTCACAATAACACTTCATCACATTCATTAATGGAAACAATGAATCATAACCTTAGTCATCAAAAACCATTAACTCTCATTTAATGCACAAATGACTCATTAGCCACCTCACCATCCTAGTCATCATCTAGAAGCTTCCACACTCATCTCAAGAAAAGATAAATCCGTATTTAACCGAATGTTAAAAGACGGGCGATAGAAAACTGGAAACTGCCAACTTCCAAAAGTGATCCTGAAATGAATTTCAGGATAACCCCGTATCAGTATAACATACCCGCATTTGTATTACGACCGAATACAAATGCAACTGAGACAAAGATATTATATCTACACAGTATAATACTCGGATTTGGCTTAAACCAAAGCCGACCAGTATTATCTGCCCGAAATATGACACGTTCGTAAACGCACGTGCATTTTCCGAACTTTGCTATAATCCCATACGGCCTCTACAACGTTTCGCCCGAACTTGGGAAACTGTCTGTGGGGGACTCTAATGACTCATCAACACACTGGCACTGGGTATAACCTCTAGCACGTCAGAGGTACGAGCTGTACGTAACGGTTGCCTATGTATTGATTGGAAGGGAAGCTGACGAGCGAACTCATCCATAAACCCTACAGAGCTTAACAGTGACAATATACATACAGTCCGGTCCGTTCGTCTAAAGAGTATTGCATATCGAGTCTAGGGGGTGGATAAAGTCAGACCCCTAATAACGCGATAATTCGTGCCGGTATGAAGCCCATCACCACCTGAGAAACTACTGATCCAAATCAGTAATTCTCCACTACCTCGGCCGAGGGTTTCTAGTGATGGCCACCCGTGCACTCTGCGACATCAACCCCCAATACCGGAAGAGACGAATCCCCGACGATCCGCTCACTGCCTCCATGTGGCTCGGGACTGTACCCAAAAAAATACCTGTTTGCACGTCTCCTTTGAGCGTGGTAGGGTATAAATCAAAGCACAGTAGGAACTCACACGAGACAAATGACGATCTCAGGTCGACAAACTAACCTGTACACATGTCACCAGGGAACTGCTATCTGACGATATGTATAATACCAACTAGCATGTTCCCGGCGAGTCCTGTCCGGTGTACTCATAACCCAATGAGCTCCTGTATACATCTTAGGTGAACCAACTGACACCAATGGCTTGTGAGACCGGCCACCGCCCCTCGTCGGGGTCTCGACTGTATACACTAGTCTACTCTGGAGTATCGATGCCCTGTCTCGAAACTCCTACGACTAGGGACACTTTTAAGGATGTGCTTACAGACCCCAGCTCCCACGTATATGATCGCCATCATACTGCTGGTAGTCAAGCAAGAATCCTATAGGCTCTATCATCATGCAATAGTGAACTAAAGCATGTATACGATGATAAAGACAAACCAGATAGCATAATATCATCTCGAGCAAGACTATCATATTGGTATAGGTCCTGCCTCAATCATTGTAATCACATACCTGCGATCCAATAATTGACTTTGAGGGCACTATATCCAACAATCTCCCACTTGCACTTAAGGCTATTATTGCGATGTCGCATACTCACAGCCCGTGTGATACCGAACACCCAACTCCTCTACTAATCAGTTTAACAAATCTAGTTTGTAAAACTCTTGTGTTCGAGAAATAGCCTCAGTGAGTGGATCCGCCCTGATATTTCTTTCTATGTCTCTCTTAATCTCAAGTTCGCGGAGAAAGCCATCTCCCGAATCGAGTAATACCTGTCTTAGAATATGTCTGAATATCTGATGGGACCTTGTTCATAAATGAACTCCAAATCCAAACTTCTTAGACATTATTGATAACTGAACCTAATCAGTATCCAGCATCATGCCTCCCACAGTATCCTCTTGGACCACCTGTCCACTATACTGTCCCTTGTCAGAGGGAAAACTATAACTCCGACAATCACTCTGTCATCCATGTCACCTTGGAAGCCTGGAATGATAACCGTCTCCCGAAGGAGGCTGCCGTCATCAAATCCGTAGAACATACACTCATGTTCTAAAACCGCTTCCTAATGTTTCTCCAGGATTGGATTAATATAAACTTATCGCACCTAGTGTAAAAACAACATCTGGTGTGGTACTTGATATCTCACGATTGACTCAATTTCCTAAGCAAGTGATCTGCCAATCATGCACATCCCTCTCTCTTTTAGTCTGTAAGACACCTTTAGAGAGGGTGACTCCATCACCTGCAGGTACACCACCATGCCAGGAGTCAACTATTCTAAAATACCATTAGAATAATGTCAAAGTACCCAAATTGGGAAACTACCCAATTCTAGATCTAAAACCATAGATCTAGTAACCAGAATGTCTGATATTATATCCATATCCTTTGTGGAGAAACAACTGTGTGACGACCACAATATAACCGATCGTAGTTTAGGAATTTTACTTCCTACTCTGTGTATGTCATCCAAATACCATGACATTACACCCCACTACCTTCTCAACAGATCCATCCCCTATTCTGATGAAGTCAAATCCATGACTGTCACATCAAAAAATAGATGATCTTATTTCCGCTATATCTGCTCAAGCCTATAAATAGACATAAGCTACTTGTCCACTATGCTTCCGCTGCTCCCACTGACCACAACAACCCTTTGACAGAATAATATATACGTGTACTTCTAAAACTAGTTTAGAACGACGCTATACTTATCCTTCTGCCGGGTCTCATAGTCTGGAACAACAGTAGTGTCAAGTCTGGGTAAACTAGAACCTCCCTGTTATCGTCCTTGAGGCTACCGGAGTACCTCTCGGGTGTCTGAGGTTACCTACCATATCTGCGGAGTGGCTATTTGAATGTCAAAACCTGATTGAATATATAGGTCCTATTAAATTTTCCATAATCGTTTGCGGTTCTGGAATCACTTCCAGTTCTACCATACTCCCACAACTGTTTTCTGAAAAAATCCATTTTAATAAAACTGTGGCGAGTCAAGAACAATATCACTATTGATCTTCCAGATGGTAGAAATGTTAACCCTCGTCAAAGCCAGGGTCAACCCATAAACTGCCATTACAGAAACGTGCCTTGAGTTATCCAGTGTCTGGTTTTAAGCATAAGCCGGACAACTCCCCGTATCTTAACATCATTAAGATATGAACCATTCTATATACAATATAGAAATAGAGGCACTAATTTAATTGGAACCAGATTCAAACCATGCAACTGTCTCTAGTGCATATCAACTTAATGAAGAAAGGCTGATCAATATTACTCAACTTAGGAATCAATCCAATTATGAGTATCCTGAAAGAGAAACAAGTTTCTCAAAACCATTACTTGAATACCAGTCACAAGAATCTACATCTTCGATCTCTTTGAAGAATCCCGATACTTGCGACATCTGGTTCTCTACTTTATTCTTATACCCACAATTTCTCAAAACTTAGACATTGTATTTCTACAAAACACTTGTCTAAAAACTTAGAGAAGTCATAAGTAATCAGAACATAGTATGAGGACCTACCCCTTTGTCCTGACGGACACTGGACAACATACAATACTCTGTATAAGTCCTCTGAGTTGAATAACTCAAAACCTGTGCATCGCAGGTTGAAAACTGTACCCAGGCGATTTCCTCAAATATCACCAATTACAACGAATTCCGATATAATGAGGATGATCTCCTAATTCCCAATAACTTACTCCCACTTATCATCTGTAAAACCGTACAGATATGAGAATGAAACCTGGTAAATACATACCCTGGAGTAAGTATGTAAGTGGGAAATCAGTTTTCCATTAACAATGCACTGAAACATGAAAAATGTTTCATAGGGATATCCTGGTATTCCTAGTAATGCCTCTTCCATAATCCAATTCATGACTTTAACCGTATATCTCTTTGCCATCTTCCAAATCCCTTTATTTGTCTTTTATTCATTACCTTCTGTACATCCCTTAGGCTAAGTGGTTTTCTTCCTTCCCTACCGTTCGGCACCAGCCTATGGTTTGGAAGATGACTATCCAGTAAGCATAATAGGTGTACCCTCCTAAACCAAGGAGTACTCACAACTTGAGAGAAGGTGATGATAAAAGACAACTGAATAATACCTTATTCTATTTAAAGGTGAAATAGGAGTGGCGATGAAGTACGTGGTTTGGTCGTGAATGATAACAGTCGCAATTTACTTTGCCCTCTTTCTAATCCCTTTATTTGTCTTTACATATTACCTTCTGCACACCCTACTTAGGCTAATTGGTTTTCTTCATTCCCTACCTTTCGGCACTTGCCTATGGTTTGGAATAAGACTATCCAATAAGCGTAATAGGTGTACTCTCCTAAACTAAGGAGCCCTCGCAACCTGAGAGAAGGTGATAATAAAATACAACTGAATAATCAATTCTATTTCTCCTGAACCTGGATCCATCCTCGAAGAAGTCCCTTCGAGTTCGTATATAACCATACGATGGATCTATCCAATGGAAGTGGATGTCCGTAGTAATACGGGGTGTTCTGAGAAATACAAAGGGTAAAGGAAGGAGCGGCAATGACTTATGTAACTCGGACAATCCAAAAGCCAGAATTTTAAGAAGGTTCGGTCAACTTGGTCACTGAGTCATAGTCTAGGATCGGTCAAAAGTCGCTGCCAAAGAGAGAGAGAGAGAGAGAAAAGAAACACTCTGCGTGCACTCTAAGCTAGATCAGAATGGTTATCACTTTATCTAATCAGGAAACCTCCCACTGTAATCTCAAATTCTCCTCCAAACCTGAAAGAAGAATTAGTCGGGATTACCCGAAGAGTAAACCAACTCATCAGTGGGAATCGAGATCCAACTCTCATCGCATGATAACGTGACAGAATCCACTCACGTTATCATACTCCAGAAGATATGCGCATACTTGGCAAGTTTCTTTATGTTTGAAACTCCCGATGTGATTTTTGCCCCATGCTCTTATGACCTTGGCGTTAGGTCAAAATATCATAAGTCACATGTCAAGTTCTAGCCGTCATTATCCAGGTTAATTTGAATCCATCCGCACATACCCTTGGCGTTAGGTCAAAATGGCAGAACGACTGTCCCAAACCAACTCATCTATCTATGCAACAATTGAATACCCAGCAGCTACCAAACACTATGCCTTGGCGTTAGGTCAAAATACATAGCTTGAATACTACTGAATATCCAAAAGAAATGACGGAGGGCTACGACTGGTTTTTGGCGAAAACCTTTAACGTAATGAACTTGATATCGCTGAAGGAACCTGATAGCTTTTTTTTTAAAATATAGCGGCGAAAAACCTTTGCTAAAGAGATCACTCCCGGTGAAGGGATCTCGGCTCTTTCCTCGTGGAATGAGGTGCAGGATATTCCAACTGAATACTGCGATGCAAAGCAACTTGTAATCGACTATAGTGAAGTTATTACCCTGACGCAAACTTCTGCCCAAGGGGTCACTCCCGGTGAAGGGATCTCGGCCCTTGCCTCGTCGAATGAGGCGCTGGATATTCATAACCGAATATCACTATGCAAAACAAAAGGAAACGTCTTTGTAATAACACTTTTCAAAAACTGTTCCAACAACATCAAAAATAGGTTTGTTTTACTAGCATTGATAAGAATCAACGCAGTCCCATCAATCAATCACACCAGAAAAGAACGAAAATATAATGTACGTATATGCCATCCGCATTTGCCACTGGGTCCTGTCATCACCCGTTAGGTTACTTAACTAACGATAGAGCGGGGACTGGACTAGCGCGGGTGAAAAACATATACAACATCTAATAGTATATATACCAATATACAATAATCGCTCCAGGCGTGATAATATGCAACATTACAGAAAAGTAATAAGCATCACAGAACAATACAGATAATCTGGGATCCCTGGGTTTCACAGAGCCGCTACTGAAACCCGACGTTCCCCTGGTCGTGTGGATAGCCTGTGCAATGTAACCTAGACCCCTACGGGTGCAGCAAGTTACCCGCCAAAACCTGAAGCGAGGTAGTCCCCTACAACATAGTGAATGGAACACCCGGCACTTCACGGAATCCGGTAAATTGAGCACCCCTCCTTGGGTCAACCTGTACCCCCTACGAGTGCGGCGAATAGTCTGCCAATTCTAGAGTGAGGTCCCTCTGCCTCTCAAAGCCATAAGATACGGACCCGTTTCCCTCCAGAACCCGGCTATCCGTGCACTCCGACGCGGGGTAAACCTAGTACATAAAAGAAAATATATACAACGGGTACATCGACCTCAGCCCGGTCGTGCCCCAAAAAGAATATTATACAAACAGGCAGTGACGGCAGTCCACATGTTGGACGCTCGCCCCGCAATATCAAATGTACAAATAAATCTAAACAGCACTACCATTGCACATTGCTATCCACCACGACAAATCCGCAACATCACAGCACAACACAAAACATCAACGCGAATGTCACGTTCGCAAATCCGTCTAAAAGGACTATAGCAATCAGACGCAATTTACCGCTCAAATGACATTCCCGGTCAGAGATATAATGTAAATACTGCATACTAACAAGTTTAAAATTTCGATCGACAAAACTTTCCCAAAGTGGGCCCCTCAAACATCTGTTGTACAGTAAAAAATCTGGGCCCAAAAGAATAGTACCAAAAACCACAATTTCCAAAATAAAGCTCTCTGGAAAAAGTTGGAGCACTGTTCCCACAGAAGCGCCGCGGTTCCGCGGTCAAACCCTAGGTTTGACCGCGGATCCGCGGTGGTCTTGTGGGATCACATGCCCAAAATTTTCCAGAATGCTTAGAAAAGCCTGCTTAGTTTTCTGCGATATGTAAAATAATTTTTAGACACTGTTTAAAATCGACAGAAACTTTAACCCTGGAATTTGCGGTTTTCGAAAATCCGTTCGATCGATGTTTTAAACGCATTAGCACAAGTTAGTAAAGTTTAATGGTGAGGCTCTGATACCACTGTACGTCCACAGTAGCGCCCCGGCCGTCTAACAGACGCCAAATGCGGAACAAAAACTTTTTACAAACTGGCGCTATCGTGCACTATAACCCGGATCTGCCATTAAAGCTAAACTAACAAACTACAAAGTAGGTAGAAATGTTATACCGAACGATCCGAGTCCTTCGGTCTTCAACCATCATCCCACGCTTTGTTGCGGCTGCTCCGATCTCCTGAATCTCCAGTCTCCTCGTCTAGGTGGCACCACGTCGACGGATCTTTAAACGGGCTCCCGCCTCTGAACCGAGGCAACTCGATCATCAAGTTTGCTAAAAGAGATGACCAAGATTGATGTAGAGAATTGTTGGAGATAGTGCCCTCAGAGTCAATTATTGGATCATAGGCACGCGATTGCAATGATTGAGGGAGGACCTATCCCGGTAGGACAGTCTTACTCAAGATGATAGTATGCTATCTGGTTTAGCTTTATCATCGTGTACTGCTTTAGGTGACCTGACATGTCGCTATTACACGTTGATAGAGCCCCTAGGATTCTTGCTTGACTGCCAGCAGTATGAGGGCGATCATATACGTGAGAGCTGGCAGTTTATAAGCACATCCTTAAAAGGTCCCTAGTCGTAGGAGTTTCGAGACAGGGTATCGATACTCCAGAGTAGACTAGTGTATACAGTCGAGACCCCGACGAGGGGCGGTGGCCGGTCTCACAAGCCACTGGTGTCAGTTGGTTCACCTAAGATGTATACAGGTGCTCATTAAGGTTATGAGTACACCGGACAGGACTCGCCGGGAATATGCTAGTTGGTCTTATACCTGACGTCAGATAGCAGTTCCCTGGTGACATGTGTACAGGTTAGTTCATCGACCTGGGGATCGTCATTTGTCTCGTGTGAGTTCCCACTGTACTTTGATTACTACCCTACCACGCTCAAAGGAGACGTGCAAACAGGTTTTAGTTGGGTACAGTCCCGATCCACATGGAGGCAGTGAGCGGATCTTCAGGGGTTCGTCTCTCCCGGTATTGGGGGTGAGGTCGCGCTGTGTCTAGGAGAGCCATTACACGAAGCCCTCGGCCGAGGCAGGAGATTTACTGGTAGGTATTCCAGAAGTATTTCAGGGTGTTCTGGGCTACACTCCGACACGACTTGTACCGCTTTTGGGGGTCTGACTTTTACCAACCCCCTAGGCCCGCCATGCGATGCTCATAGACGAACAGACCGGACTGTACGGATATTGTCACTGACAGGATCAGTAGGGTGTCAGGATGAGTTCGCTCATTGACGTGCCTTTTGGTCAATAGCTGGTGGCCCGTCACGTATGGCTAATACCTCTAACGTGCTAGTGGTTAAATCCACAGCCATAGTATTGACGAGTCTTTAGAGTCCACCACACATACAGTTACTCAAGTTTCGGGCGAAAAACTGTAAAGACCGTATGGAGATATGGCAGGGTTCGATCATATACGTGCGGCATTGCACGGATCAGGATCGGACGGTTAATACTGGAGGGCTTTGGTTTAAGCCGGATCCTAGTATATTACAGTGTAGATTTTGTCTCATTGCATTTGTATTTTGGTTGGAATACAAATGCCGGCGTGTATACACAGTAGCGGGGTTTTCCTGTAATTTATTACGGGACCAGTTTTCTGGAGTTGCCAGTTTGCTTTCCGTTTCGGCCATATTTCTTTGTATCTTTCATTGGCCGAAGTTTGCTGGAGGAGGGCTTATTTGCATTTGTGCAAATAAGCAATTTGGAAGGGGGTCTTTGCATATTGTTGGATCATGATGGTTGCACCATCCCTTGACCATTTGACTTCTTCTTTCATGATGGCTTGACTTTGTGTTGAGATGATGAGGGTCATGATGGTGGGTTTGGTGTGTTGGTTTTGCTAGTGATGATGATTCTTGCATGATGACCATTTCCTCTCACTTGCATTATTCTTGTGGCTCTCTTTTTTCACTCACTCCCTCTCTCATTCTCTCCTCTCACTCTCTCCTTGCATGGCCGGCCAATATGTTGAGGGGTGCTGTCCAAATTTTGGAAGTAGGTTTTTGTTTTGCAAAAATTCCCACAAGTTCCATCTCCAAACTACAACTCATTCCTCCACCATGTGGCAACTCCTACAACCCCAAAATGAGACATGAGCACTACACATTCTACAGCAAACCTTGGGCACGTCGACTCGCCAGCTTCGTGCCCGAGTTGCTTCGGTATAGAGGTGGGAGCCCGTAAAAGAAGCCGGCGACGTGGTGCCCTTCCGGCGACGAGGTGGAGACCGGACATTCCGCGGAAGATCGGGACGACGACGAGAAGACCGGAGGACACGGATCACTCGGTATATCTCTAACCCGTCTTGTAGTTAGTTAGGACTAGTTTAATGGCACGATCCGGGTATTTAGTGCGCGGTGGTGCCGGTTTGAAAAATTAAAGTAAATCACCGCTTCCGTACTTAGCCTCGGGATGGAGGCCGGGGCGCCGCCGTGCACTTACAGTGGTATCAGAGCCTCGCCATTAACATAGTCTAGCTTTGTCTAATGTGTTTTACATTTCCGATCGAACAAAATCCTAAAACCCGCGTTTTCTTTGCATCAGTTTCCTGTCGATTTTTTTCTGGCTCGAAAATTTTTTCAGGGTGTTGCGGAATGATGTTCAGGGAAGTATAAGCCTCCTGTAAAAATTTGGTCGCACGATCTCATTATCTCACCGCGGAACCGCGGCCAAACCCATGCTTGGGCCGCGGTTCCGCCGCTGTTTAAAATGTTCAATGCACCAATTTTTTATAGAGGCCTCCTGACTTGAAAATAGGGGTTTTGGAACATTCTTTTTGGGCCCAGAATTTCTTTAACTGCTACAGTAATGCTTGGGGCCCACTTGGTAAATTTTGATCGATCGAATATTTTAAACACATTAGTTCACAGTATTTACATTATATCTGCGACCGTGAATGTCACTCGATCGGTAAATCCTGTCTAACTGCTATAGCCCGGTTAGACGGATTTGCGAACGTGACATTCACGTTGATGTTCTGTGTTAAGCTGTGATGTTGCGGATTGGTCGTGGGGGATAGCCTGGATGCAATGCTAGTACAGTTGTGGTTGTATTATGTACATTTGATATTGCGGGGCGAGCGTCCGACATGTAGACTGCCGTCACTGCCTGTTGTATATTATTCTTTTGGGGCACGACCAGGTTGCGATCGATGTACCCGTTGTATGTATATTTTACTTTCTGTACTAGGATTACCCCAAGGTGGGGTGTACGGATAGCCGGGTTCTAGAGGGCAACAAGCGCGCATCTCATGGCATTGAGACGGAAGGGGCTTTACTCTAGAATTGGCGGGCTATTCGCCGCACTCGTAGGGGGTACAGGTTGACCCAGGAGGGGTGCCCAAGTTACCGGATTCCGTGAAGTGCTGGGTGGTCCATTCACGGTGCTGAAGGGGGCTGCCTCGCTTCAGGTTTTGGCGGGTGACTTGCCGCGCCCGTAGGGGTCTAGGATTTCATTGCACAGGCTATCCACACGACCAGGGGAACGTCGGGTTTCAGTAGTGGCTCTGTGAAACCCGGGGATCCCAGATATCTGTATTGTTCTGTGATGCTGTACATTTCTATGATGTTGCATTTTTATCACGCCTTGAGCGAAATATAATATTTTGGTATAATATTAGTAGATGTTGTATATGTTTTGCATCCGCGCTAGTCCAGTCCCCGCTCTGTCGTTAGTTAGCTAACCTAACGGGTAATGACGGGACCCAGTGGCGAATGCGGATGGCATATACGTACATCATTATATTTTCGTTCTTTGTGGTGTGATCAATTGATGGGACCGCGTTGATTCGGATCAATGCAAGTTAAACAAACCTATTCTGATGTTGTTGGAACACTTTTCAAAAAGCTGTTATTGCAAGGACGTTCTCTTTTGTTTTGCACTGTGGTATTCAGTTGGAATATCCTGCTCCTCAGTCGACGAGGCAAGGGCCGAGATCCCTTCACCGGGAGTGACCCCTTGGACAAAAGTTTTCGTCAGGGCAATAACTTCACTATAGCCGATTACTTTTGCTTTGCATCGTGGTATTCAGTTGGAATATCCTGCACCTCATTCTACGGGGAAAGAGCCGAGATCCCTTCACCGGGAGTGACCTCTTTAGCAAAGGTTTTCGTCACTATATTTTTAAAAGCTATCCGTTCCTTCAACGATATCAAGTTCATTACGTTAAAGGTTTTCTCTAGAAACCATTCGTAGCCCTCCGTCATTTCAGATGGGTAGCACGTAGTATTCATGCTATGTTTGTTGACCTTCGTCAAGGCATAGTGTATGGTAGCTGCTTGTTACCTTTCTGCTGCATAGATAGATGCGTTGGTTTGGGACAGTCGTATAGCCTTGTTGACCTTCGTCAAGGGCTTGTACGGGTGGGTTCAAATTAACCTGGACAATGACGGGTAGAACTTGACATGTGACTTATGATTTGTTGACCTTCATCAAGGTCATAAGAGCATGGGGCAAAAATCCACATCGGGAGTTTCAAAAGAACTGAAACTTACCAGATATGCGCATACCTTCTGGAGTGTGATGACGTGAGCGGATTCCGTCACGTTATCATGCAATGATAGTTGGATCCCGATTCCCACTGATGAGTTGGTTTACTCCTCGGGTGATCCCGACTAATTCTTCTTTCAGGTTTGGAGGAGAATTTGAGGTTACAGTAGGAGGTTTCCAGATTAGATAAATTGGTAACCATTCTGATCTAGGTTAGAGTGCATGCTGAGTGTTTCTTTTCTCTCTCTCTTCGGCAGCGACCATTGACCCGACCCTAAGACTATGACTCAGTGACCAAGTTGATCGAACCTTCTTTAACACTGGCTTTTGGATTGTCAGAGTTGCTAACCTCATTGCCACTCCTACTTTTACCCTTTTCTCCAGGACACCCCGTATTACTACAAACGTCCACTTCCATTGGACAAAACCATCGTATGGTTATATACGAACTCGAAGGAATTTATTCGAGGATGGTTTCTGGTTCTGGAGAAAACGTATAGGATTATTCAGTTGTCTTTTCCTTTTACCTTCTCTCAGCTTGCGAGTACTCCTTGGTTTAGGAGATAGTACACCTATTACGCAAATTGGGTAGTCTTCTTCCAAACCTTAGGCTGGTGCCGAACGGTGGGGAATGAAGAAAACTAATTAGCATAACGATGGTGTGCAGAAGGTATTAAGTAAAGACATAACAAGGGATTAGTAAGAGGGCAAAGTAAATTGCGACTGCTATTCACGACCAAACCAAGTATTTATTCGCCAATCCTAAATCACCTTTGTATTTCTCCAGAACACTCCGTATCACTACGAAGATCCACAGTTTATTTGATACTCCATCGTATGGTTATATACGAACTCGAAAGGAACTTGTTCCAGTTCGGGGATGGATTCTGGTTCAGGAGAAATAGGAATAAGGTTTATTCAGTTGTCTTTTATCTTCACCTTCTCTCACATTGCGAGTGCTCCTAGGATTAGGACAGTACACCCATTATGCTTATTGGATAGTCTTCTTCCAAACCATAAGCTGGTGCCGAACGGTAGGGAAGGAAGAAATCCATTTGGCCTAAAGGGGTGTGCAGAAGGTAATGACTAAAGACATATAAAGGGATTTGGAGAGGTGGCAAAGAATTACACGGTTACAGTTGTGAATCTGGATAATGGAAGAGGCGTTACTAGGAATACCAGGATACCCCTACGAAACATTTCAATGTTTCAATTTCACTGTGTACTGTTTAACGAAAACTGATTTCCCGATTAGATACTTACTCCAGGGTATGTATTTACCAGGTATGATTCTCACATCTGTATGGTTTTACAGATGATGAGTGGGAGTAAGTTATTGGGAATTGGGTGATCATCCTCATTATATCGGGATTCGTTGTAATCGGTGATATTTGAGGAAGTCACCTGGGTTGTTTGCCGGACGGCAAATATTTGGTTTTGAATATCCGTTGTTATGCACCAATTTCAAATTGATATATCTGTATGTCTATTTTTATAGAGTGAGATATACTTTTTTGAAATTATGTCTATGACATTTACCTGTATCAGTGGATGGTTAGGTAAGGAGCATTGAACAGCGGTGTAATTCTTTTTAACCATAAGTACAGTTTTCAACCTACGACACACAGGGAATGAGTTATTAGACTCAAGGGACTTATACAGAGTATTGTATGCTGTCCAGGGTCCATCAGGACAGAGGGGTTGGTCTTCGTACTATATTCGGTTTACTTATGACTTCTCTAGTTTTTAGACAGGTGTTTCGTGGAAACACAGGGTCCGAATTTTGAGAAGTTATAGGTATTTGAATAAAGTAGAGAACCAGGTGTTGCAAGTATCGGGATTCTTAAAGTTGATCGAAGATGTAGATACTTGAGTATGGTATTCAGTTGATAGTAATGGTTAAGAGAACTTGCTTCTCTTTCAGGTTACTCATAATTGGAAGAATTCCTAAGTTGAGTAACGTTGATCGGCCTCCTTCCATTTAGTTGACATGCACTGGAGACAGCTGCATGATTTGAATCTGGTTCAATTAAATCAGTGCCTTTGGTTCTATATTGGATATAGAACAGTTCATATCTTAACGATGTTAAGGTACGGGGAGTTGTCCAGCTTATGATTAAAACCAGACACTGGACAACTCAAGGCACGTTTCTATAATGGCTGTTTGTGGGTTGACCCAGGCTATGACGAGGGTTGACTTTCTACCATCTGGAAGATCAATAGTGATATTGTTCTTAACTCGCCACAGTTTTAATAAAGATGGATTTTTTCAGAAAACAGTAGTGGGAGTATGGTAGAACTGGAAGTGATTCCAGAACCACAAACGATTACTGAAGATTTGATAGGAACCTAAAGATTCAATCTAGTTTGACATTCCATTGGCCACTCCGCAGATAAGGTGGGTAACCTCAGGCACCCGAGAAGTACTCCGGTAGCCTCAAGGACGGTGACAAGGAGGTTCTTGTTTACCCACACTTGCCATTGCTGTTGTTCCAGGCTACGAGACCCGGCGGGAGGATGAGTATAGCGTCGTTCTAAACTGGCTTTAGAAGTGTACGTCTATATGACTCTGCCAGAGGGTTGTCGTAGTCAGTGGGAGCAGCGGAAGCATTGGTGGACAGGTGGCTTATGTCTATTTATAGACTAAAGCAGATGTAGCGGAGAAAGATTATCTATTTCTGACGTGACAGTCATAGGTTTGACTTCATCAGAATAGGGGATGGATCTGTTAAGAAGGTAGTAGGGTGTGATGTCATGGTATTTGTATGACATACACAGAGTAGGAAGTGATATTCCTATACTACGATCGGTTATACTTTGGTTGTCACACAATGGTTTCTCCACATAGGAATTGGATATTATATCAGACATTCTGGTCACTGGATCTATGGTTTTAGATCTAGATTTGGGTGGTTTCCCAATCAGGGTACTTAGACAGCATTCTAAGAGTATTTAGAATGGACGACTCCTGGCACGGTAGTGTACCTGCAGGTGATGGAGTCACCCTCTCTAAAGGTGTCCTACTGACTAAAGCGGAGAGGGATGTGCATGATTGGCAGATCACTTGCTTAGGCAATTGAGTCAATCATGAGATGTCAAGTACCACACCGGATGTTGTTCTTGCACTAGATGCAATAAGTTGACAATGATCCAATCCTGGAGAAGCAGTCGGAAGCAGTTTTAGAACATAAGTGGATGTTCTAGAGATATGATAACGACAGCCTCATTTGGGAGACAGTTATCATTCCAGGCTTCCAAGATGACCTGGACGACAAGGAGGTTGTCAGAGTTATAGTTTTTCTTCTGACGAGGGGCAGTATTTTGGACAGGTGGTCCAAGGCAATACTGAAGGAGGCATGGCGCAGGATACTGATTAAGTTCAGTTGACAATACAGTCTAAGGAGTTTGGATTTGTAGTTCATTTATGAGCTAGATCCCATCAGACATCCAGACACATTCTAAGACAGGTATTGCTCTTTTCGGGAGATGGGTTTCTCCGCAAACTTGAGATATAGAGAGACATAGAAAGAAACATCAAAGCGGATCCACTCACTGAGGCTATTCCTCGAACGAAATAGTTTCGCAAACGAGCTTTGTGAGACTGACTAGTAGAGGAGTTGGGTGTTCGGTATCACACGGGCTGTGAGTATGCGACATCGCAATAATTAACCTTGAGTGCAAGTGGGAGATTGTTGGAGATAGTGCCCTCAGAGTCAATTATTGGATCATAGACACGTGATTGCAATGATTGAGGGAGGACCTATCCCGGTAGGACAGTCTTACTCAAGATGATAGTATGCTATCTGGTTTACCTTTATCATCGTGTACTGCTTTAGGTGACCTGACATGTCGCTATTACACATTGATAGAGCCCCTAGGATTCTTGCTTGACTGCCAGCAGTATGAGGGCGATCATATACGTGAGAGCTGGCAGTCTATAAGCACATCCTTAAAAGGTCCCTAGTCGTAGGAGTTTCGAGACAGGGCATCGATACTCGAGAGTAGACTAGTGTATACAGTCGAGACCCCGACGAGGGGCAGTGGCCGGTCTCACAAGCCACTGGTGTCAGTTGGTTCACCTAAGATGTATACAGGTGCTCATTAAGGTTATGAGTACACCGGACAGGACTCGCCGGGAATATGCTAGTTGGTCTTATACCTGACGTCAGATAGCAGTTCCCTGGTGACATGTGTACAGGTTAGTTCATCGACCTGGGGATCGTCATTTGTCTCGTGTGAGTTCCCACTGTACTTTGATTACTACCCTACCACGCTCAAAGGAGACGTGCAAACAGGTTTTAGTTGGGTACAGTCCCGATCCACATGGAGGCAGTGAGCGGATCTTCAGGGGTTCGTCTCTCCCGGTATTGGGGGTGAGGTCGCACTGTGTCTAGGAGAGCCATTACACGAAGCCCTCGGCCGAGGCAGGAGATTTACTGGTAGGTATTCCAGTAGTATCTCAGGGTGTTCTAGGCTACACTCCGACACGACTTGTACCGCTTTTGGGGGTCTGACTTTTACCAACCCCCTAGGCCCGCCATGCGATGCTCATAGACGAACGGACCGGACTGTACGGATATTGTCACTGACAGGATCAGTAGGGTGTCAGGATGAGTTCGCTCATCGACGTCCCTTTTGGTCAATAGCTGGTGGCCCATCACGTATGGCTAATACCTCTGACGTGCTAGTGGTTAAATCCACAGCCATAGTATTGACGAGTCTTTAGAGTCCACCACACATATAGTTACTCAAGTTTCGGGCGAAAAGTTGTAGAGGCCGTATGGAGATATGGCAGGGTTCGATCAGATACGTGCGGCATTGCACGGATCAGGATCGGGCGGTTAATACTGGAGGGCTTTGGTTTAAGCCGGATCCTAGTTTATTACAGTATAGATTTTGTCTCATTGCATTTGTATTTCGGTTGGAATACAAATGCGGGTGTGTATACACAGTAGCGGGGTTTTCCTGTAATTTATTACGGGACCGGTTTTCTGGAGTTGCCAGTTTGCTTTCCGTTTCGGCCATATTTCTTTGTATCTTTCATTGGCCGAAGTTTGCTGGAGGAGGGCTTATTTGCATTTGTGCAAATAAGCAATTTGGAAGGGGGTCTTTGCATATTGTTGGATCATGATGGTTGCACCATCCCTTGACCATTTGACTTCTTCTTTCATGATGGCTTGACTTTGTGTTGAGATGATGAGGGTCATGATGGTGGGTTTGGTGTGTTGGTTTTGCTAGTGATGATGATTCTTGCATGATGACCATTTCCTCTCACTTGCATTATTCTTGTGGCTCTCTTTTTTCACTCACTCCCTCTCTCATTCTCTCCTCTCACTCTCTTCTTGCATGGCCGGCTAATATGTTGAGGGGGGCTGTCCAAATTTTGGAAATGGGTTTTTGTTCATTTGGCTTTGCAAAAATTCCCGCAAGTTCCATCTCCAAACTACAACTCATTCCTCCATCATATGGCAACTCCTACAACCCCAAAATGAGACATGAGCACTACACATTCTACAGCAAACCTTGGGCACGTCGACTCGCCAGCTTCGTGCCCAAGTTGCCTCGGTATAGAGGTGGGAGCCCGTAAAAGAAGCCGGCGACGTGGTGCCCTTCCGGCGACGAGGTGGAGACCGGACATTCCGCGGGAGATCGGGACGACGACGAGAAGACCGGAGAACACGGATCACTCGGTATATCTCTAACCCGTCTTGTAGTTAGCTAGGACTAGTTTAATGGCACGATCCAGGTATTTAGTGCGCGGTGGTGCCGGTTTGAAAAATTAAAGTAAATCACCGCTTCCGCACTTGGCCTCAGGATGGAGGCCGGGGCGCCGCCGTGAACTTACAAGAATGAGTAGAACACTTTGTCTCGTTACGTCCAAGGCTATGGACGAACGGTTAATGAAGTTGCCTTTTATGGATTCAGGTGAAATGAGAAATGAGGCTAAATCTTTTCATGAACCAAAAGTATAATGTTTTCCAAATGAAAAACCATCCATATCTCAAGAGGGGGGCCGGCCAAGATATAGTGGGGGGTGAGTGTAGGAGTGGAAGAGAGTGACCATTACCATAAATGAATGAGTGAGTCACAATAACACTTCATCACATTCATTAATGGAAACAATGAATCATAACCTTAGTCATCAAAAACCATTAACTCTCATTTAATGCACAAATTACTCATTAGCCACCTCACCATCCTAGTCATCATCTAGAAGCTTCCATACTCATCTCAAGAAAAGATAAATCCGTCTTTAATCAAATGTTAAAAGACGGGCGATAGAAAACTGGAAACTGGCAACTTCCAAAAGTGATCCTGAAATGAATTTCAGGATAACCCCGTATCAGTATAACATACCCGCATTTGTATTACGACCGAATACAAATGCAACCGAGACAAAGATATTATATCTACACAGTATAATACTCAGATTCGGCTTAAACCAAAGCCGACCAGTATTATCTGCTCGAAATATAACACGTGCGTAAATGCACGTGCATTTTCCGAACCTTGCCATAATCCCATAAGGCCTCTACAACGTTTCGCCCAAACTTGGGAAACTGTCTGTGGGGGACTCTAATGACTCATCAACACACTGGCACTGGGTATAACTTCTAGCACGTCAGAGGTACGAGCTGTACGTAACGGTTGCCTATATATTGATTGGAAGGGAAGTGTAGGGTTGCTAGGCATGCGCACAATGGTCTACGAGGCATCAACCATGCCCGATTAAAATTTTAGCCGTGCCGAACAACCCAAAGCCGGATCTTTAAACTAGAGTTTATGCGAAAACTAACATTTTAAATACTTTAACACTAAGTGAGAGGGATTACAACCTTTGTAGATCCGGTCCTTCACTTCAATAGCTCCGTGTAGATGTCTCCTTCACTGCGATCATGAACTCCGGACTCTAGAAAAGCTCCACAAGAAGAATGAACGTGCTTTCTTCGATGACTTCGAGGCCGAAGATGATCTACGTCGAGGAGACACTAACTCAAGCTATTCCTTCACTAGGTCATGAACTTTGTGAAGAGTACACACTCTACTACATGGCAAGTGGTAGAGGATGAAGAAGTAGGAGGTGTGCTCACTTTAGAATTGATTTTCTCACACCTTTTCTCATAGCACCATTAGAGCTTGAAAGCTTTTTCAAGGAGCTTGATGAAGAAGAAGAAGAAAGAATAATATCATCATATGAATTATCTCCCCTCAATAATGTAACCATGGGTGAGTTAAGCTATCATGCTTAACTCATGTAGAGAATTGACCAAGGTATATGGTTAAGGGTTGGGTTAACTAAATATCCTAAAGAATGACAAAAGAGTTGACTTTGCCAATGTTTCCACAAGCTTCATGAAAGCTTGAGAACTTTGACAAAGTCTTTCTCTTTTGTTATTCTTAAGATATAAACAAAACCCTAATCTTTACCCTAATCTTGGTATAAGTATCATACACCCATCTTTGATGTATCATCAAGCATGACACAATCATTTGTACACAAATATATATCACATATAAACTTATGCACAATCAAGTGAGAAAATAAATCTTAAGAGAGCTAATACTAGTTAATGTAATGTAATATATCAAATATATATAATCATACATTAAATTATTAAATCAACTCTTGATTTAATAATCCGGCTATAACCAACTAATATCATGTGTAACAACTTATCGAATCAACACTTGATCCGATAACCCGGCTATATCGCATACAACCGATCAATGTTACAAATCGCGAGAATAGAATACAGTATCTCATATCGTATCAATCTCGGTCCCGCACATATCACATATGTGCTCCTACTCCGTTTCGCTTGAGCCAGGAAACCCCTGTGTAGGACTCTAAAGACTCGTCAATACGCCGGCAGTAGGTGATGATCATATCAAACACCCTCAAGCCGCAAGCGGTCTGCTAAACGTAACGGCCACCCGGGTATTCAGCGATCAGAAGATCAACAAGCAAGCCTGTACATTCTCCTGTGAATTCAATCAGTAACACTCCCGTACAGTCCGGTCTCGTCGTCTGATATGTCGCATATCTCGCCTAGGGGTGGTAAACGTCAGACCCCAGTAGCTTGATAAGTCGTGTCGATTTGAGGTCTATAACAGTTCGAGAAACTACTGATAACACTTACCAGTAAATCTCAGCAACCCTGGCCAGGGATTTCCGATTATAGCCAATCGAACACAGCACAACATCAACTCCCTATACCGGGAGAGACGAATCCCCTCCTATCGCTCATTGCCTCCATGCGATTCGGGACTGTACCCAAAAGCCACCTTTTTGCACGCCCTCTTGGACGTGGTTTGATGGAAATCAAAGCACAGTGGGAATCACACAAGACTCTATGACGATCTCGGGTCAACAGACTACTCTGTACCAGTGTCACCGGAGAACTGCCATCTGACGTGAGGTATAATACCATCTGGGAGTTCTCGGCGAGTCCGTCCAGTGTACCCAGTCTCTACTGAGCACCCGTACACCATCCTTGATGTCAAACACCGATGGATATGGGATCATCCATCGCCCATCATATGGGTCAAGATGCATATACGCTAGTCTACTCTAGTGTTTCGATGCCCTGTCTCGATACACCCTCGACTAGGAACTGTTATAGGATGTACTCACCGACAACCGTGGCCCCAGTAGTATGATATCATCATAGTCCCAGTAGTCGAGTACATATCCTAAGGGCTTTATCAATATGTAACATAGAGACAATCAGAGTACATGTTATGATAAAGTACAACCAGATAGCATACTATCATGTCGAGCAAGAAAGTCCTCCCTATATATGTCCAAGCATCCATTACAATATACATCGTATGTACAGTAATGGCCTCTAGAGCATACATATAACTAACAATCTCCCACTTGCACTAGGGCCATCTGTTGTGGTATCACATACCCAACAATTAGCTGTGGTTGAAGTATCTCATACTCAACCATCCCATAAAAGTCTCTAATGGGAAAAAGGCCTTTGTGAGTGGATCCGCGCTGTCGTGCTCTGTGTCTACTCTCCTAACCTCGATCTCCCTGGAGATCAACTATCTCCATGATCAGGTGATACTGCCTAAGAATTATATCTGGATTTCTGATGGGACGGTAGTTCCTTGGCAAAAGCCACAACTCTATTGTCACACAATGGTAGGAACGAAGTTCATCTCATGAACTTATATATCCAGACTGCCTCTTTGGTAGCATCCTTGGTAACGATGTATCTTGCCTTTAATCGTCTAGTAAGTCACGGTATTTCGCTTGGAACTCTTCCAACATACCGTCCCTCCACTGAGGGTAAAGACAATGCCTGCGACTGACATTCAGTCGTCTTTATCACCCTGGAACCTTTCCAGTGATTCTCCCCAGGATCGATTGATACCATCTCACTACAACTAGTGAGTATCCTAACATCCAATTAGATCTATCTCATAGATCCAAAACCCAGGATTTAGGAGGTATCTCCTTGATCCTATATGGAGAATCCTTGTGATAAGCGGAGATTGACTGAGCGTAGCATAAGAAACTCCTTCCCTATCAAGAGTATGTCATCCACGTACTCTACGAGGATCACCACCATACTCCATACTACCTTTTTGTATATACAAGGTTCATCTACCATTTTGATGAAGTCAAACTCTTTGACTACCACATCAAAACAGATGTTCCAACTCCGCGATGCCTGTTTTATCTTATAAAGCATCTTGCACACGTTTCCGCTGCTCCCACTGTCTATGAAGCCCTCTGGCTGTGTACTTATAGACGCACTCTTCCAAAACATCATTTAGAAAAGTAGTCATGACACCCAACCACCCGATATCTTAGTCATGGTATGCAGCTGTGGCAAGTATGGACTTAAGCATAGCTTTTAAAGTCTCAACTTTTCCATGTACACCAAGTAATCTTCTCAAGATATACTTGCTCCTTATGGGGATTTAACTCTTCAGATAAAGCAACCAAAGTCCATACTTTGTTGGTGTATAAGGATTCCATCTCAGATCGCTAAGCATCCAGCCATTCTTACAGAGTCCCACTCCTGATGGACAGCTCGAAACTAGTTGGGTCATCATCTCATGATGCAATCCTCGCTCCCACTGTCATAGAGAAACCGAAGTATCTCTCAGGTGGATAAGGAACCCTACTAGATCGGCGGAGAGGCTGAGGTTCGTTGGTTACTATTGAATCCTTTGGTTCTATCAAATCATCTGCTGTAGTTTGTATAGCTGGAACTCCTTCCAGTTCCACCTCATGACCACTAATTTCTTCACAAGAAATTCCGTTTCACAAAGGTGGCATGTTGAGAAAAAAAAACATCTTTTGTTCCTCGGTTTGGTAGAAGATATTCCCTTGCTAATGCTTGGGATATCCAACAAACTTCCACAGATCTGACTTTACCTCGAGCTTGTCCGGATTTTTCTTTTTAGACATAGGCCGGAAAACCCCAAATCTTAACAAACTTAAGATATGGGCTCTTCCCTTTCCATATCACATATGAAGTGGTAGGCAATTGATTTGATTTGAACCCTATTCAATAGGTATGCAACTTCTCAAGTGCATAACTTCCAAAAGGAAATAGGAAACTCAGTAGTACTCATCATAGAGCACACCATATCATATAGGGTGCTATTGCTCCGCCCCGATATACCATCGTACTATGGTGTATACGGAGGAGTAATGCTGACAGAGAATCTCATTCTTCTTTAGAATAGTCCAGAAATTCCGTGCTCAAGTATTCTCCTCCCTGATCTCATCAAAGGACATAATACTTATACCCGTTGTTGGTTCTCTACTTCTAATTTATATTATGTGAACATCTTAAAAGCTTCGGACTTGTGTTTCAACAGGAACATATGTCTGAATCTTGAGAGATCATCAGTGAATGTAATGAAGTACAAAGAACCAGTCTTAGCATGTGTAGACAGGGGACCTTCATACATCAGCATGTATCAATCCCAAGAGTTCACTAACTATTTCTCTGTTTCCAATAAACAGAGCTATTGTCATCTTATCTTTGTGACATGACCGGCAAGTTTCACAAGATGTAAATTCAAACAAATTTAAATATGCATCTTAATGTAACTTCAGCTAGTCGGGTCGCATTGATATGACCTAGTCTACAATGCCTCAAGAAGGATTCGTTCATTTCTGAACTCTTCCTCTTGTGTGTGTTCTGTATACTAAGAACTGTAGTTTGATTTAGAACGTCAATGCTTTTAGATAACGTGCCTGAACCGATCAACTCTTGATATAGGAAATGTTCAAAACATTATCCAACAATACAAAATTATATCATTCTTTATCTAAATAAAGAGACTGATATGATTTTGTACATCAGGTTCGGTATCTAATAACATTTGTTCAGAATCAATGTATTCTGGTAATACAAGGTGACAATGACCAACAGACTTGGCTGCAACATTTGCACCATTTTCTGTCTCATGAAACTTATCACCCGTTCTCAGTTCTCTACCTTTCTGTAGCCCATGTAACATATTACATATACGGGATCCTGATCCGGTATCACATACCCAGGACGTAAAGGATACTGAGAAATAGTTCTCTGTAATGAACACACCCAAAGATGATGCATCAGCATGCACTTTCTTCGTTTGGGCGGCACGGGAATTCTGGTAATCCCCTATTTCCTGCTCTGTCTTATAACAATTATAAGTTGGAGCGGGACCAACGTTCCCCAGCTCAGTATAACAAGCGGGTTCGGTCAATACATCCGTAGTATTATCTTGATTAAGGCGTGATATGGTCGCTACCTAGAGAGAGAGAGAAGAAAACACTCAGCGTATGCTCTTGCAAGATTAGATTGGTTATCTAATATATCTAATCAGGATGTCTCCCACTGTTTCAGTCAAATCTTCCTTCAAACCCTAAAAGGAAAGACTAGCCGGGATTAATTACACGCTACAAGTTCGCCAATCTTTCAGCCAGGCCAGTGCCGGTACTTTGAGGGAGGTTCCCCGTGCTTTCGCACGAACCTAATTAAAGTAAACCTCGTTTTTCCAGGGGCGTAACCCCGTTAACACCTTTTTAGACACCTACTTGATCGGCTAATTGTAATGTGTAAAACTCTCCCAGGAGTAACTCTTACTTGCAGCGGGTATCGGGATCCAACTATCTCATAGAAGGTATGCAATCTCATTGCAAATTTCAACACTTGAAATTCCCAATAATATTTTACCCCTAGCGTTCTATGACCTTGACGAATGCCAAACAACTCATAGTCCACTAGTCAAGTTCAACCCATACATTTCTTGATTGAATTAAACCCACCCGCACGACCCTTGACGAATGCCAAACAACTCCGTACGAATACCCTAATCCAATCTGCATCATATGCATAAGCAGATAAGTATAGTTAGCTACCGCACACCACGCCTTGACGAATGCCAAACTACCGCAGCACGAATACTAAGTAGTACTTATCTGAAATGACGGAGGGCTACGACAGGTTTTTAAGAAAACCTTTTGCGTAATGAACTTGATATCGTTGTAGAATCGAGTGATTTTAAATGGAGTGTTTTTGAGGCTTTTCTAGTTTTGCTAAAGGGGTCACTCCCAGTGAAGGGATCGTCGGCCCTTTCTTCATCGAATAAGGTGCAGAATATTTCAAAAATATCACCATGCAAAGCAATAACTATAGAAGCAATCAAAAGACAAACCGTGTTTGTAGCATCTGCTAGTTTCACTAAAGAGGTCACTCCCGGTGAAGGGATCTCGGCTCTTTCCTTATCGAATAAGGTGCTGGATGTTCTACAAGGAACACCGCTATGCAAAGTAAGAACTAGAGCTACCAGTTTTTAAACAAGTTTCTACAACATCTTAGGTTTCTTTTATTTCATTAATCTCATTAATGAAGTCTCATTTTATTATGCTTCATAAGCATCACATTTGAAATGAAATCTGCAATATAACATATATCTCATTTATATAATATAAACATTCGTCTCAGGCAGTAATATGATCTCATCACAGAACATTGCAGCAGAAGAACATATTTGAAATATTGGATATACTAGAACGTCCGTGTTTTAATACGAGCCTGTATAAAACACGGATTCCACGGTCGCGATGAATAGCCAAACCCACATTCCTAGACCACTACGAGAGCGGCAAGTAACACTGCCAATTCTAGGGTTAGGATACCCGATCTCGACTCCTCGAGATGGTCTCCCACTGGACCCCAGAACCCGGTTACTTGTGCTCCCCGCCTTGGGTCTACCTAATGCGGAAAAGTAAATAATATACAATGGTGACATCATCCTCAGCCCGAAAGCGCCCCAATAAAAGAATATTACATACAAATGAATTTTACATGAAAGAAAAAGAAAAACTCTCATCTCACATAAAACCCCCGGCTATTCAAAACGCGACGATCCAATATAACATATCCCAGCAACACATAATATCACATATCATCAACGTAAGTAAAGATGCGTATCCCAATTGTCGTTGATGTATAACAACGAAACTGGCGATACACCATATATTACACTTACGGTCACAGAAAAGAAAGTATAAAACTACAACAGTTGGAATCCATAACCTCCTTTAGACATCGCATGCCTAACCAAATGAATTCCTTAGACATCGCATGCCTAACAATTATAAACCCCGCATTTTAGTCTCATTATCGAAAACTCTTTTCAATATCAAGCCGGGCAATTCAACAAGATTCCCGACAACCTGATCGAATGCTCGTCGCAAACTTTAGTAGACGGCCGCACCCCCGGATGCCGTCGACGAAGTGCACTAAGGCGGAACACCGCTGCCGCGAGCACCCGAACGGATGCTTTTGGCGACGGGGTTCTCCTACAGTCACTTGGTCGGGGCTATAGGGCGTGGCTGTCTGTTAAGTTTACTTGGCGAGTATCCGCGTACGCTACGTGATTGCGACGGACTTTTGATCACATCAAAATTCCGTGGCAACCGATCATCTGAGACTAAATTGCTATGTTTATAATATTCAAATCAGTTATCTCATAACTACTTGTGGATTCCAAATATTGTATCACATTCCAGATAAATAGACGATGTTAAACTTTCCGATCGAATAATCAAACACCCAAGTTTTCCCAAATAGTTCTCAACACTTGAAATTAGTTTAAAAACATTCATCACATGCTACAGTACCAATGGTCCAGCCGTAGAAGGGCCAAGACAACGCCTCGCATGTGGCACGCCGTACTGCCACAAACCCCAAGGTTTAGAGGCAGTTCAAGACGGTCACATAATCGAGTTAATGTTTGTTGTCTTCTAGAGGGTCCACCGCGTTACTTGCACGACTTAGAACGTTCCGAAACTATGAAAAAATCCAACACTTGGAAATTTTCCGGCAGGGGAAAAAGTGAGTTATTGATATCCGGTCGAACTTTTTAACACGATCTAAAAATTACCCGGACAAACTAAACAAAGTTAAATTATCCGATCGAATCAACGAGTCCCCAATACAACCCTAGAAAACTCAACACTTGAGTGGAATTAAAAAATTCCCAGAAAAAAAATGACAAGAAAAGACCTAAGAATAAATATATGAAGTTCCAGGGACTAATTCACAATTTTGGCCACGGAACCGCCGCCAAACCCTTGGTTTGACCGCATTTCTGCGGTCAAATCAGCGCATTACAGGTCCGTACTTCACAGTAATTCTTAGTGTTTCCTGCTTAATTTTCTAAGAATTTTTAATTCATAAAAAATCACATTTTTGAAAAATATCCAGAGAGGGGTTCAAATTAGGGTTTCGGTGTTCGATCGGACTTTAAACTTCGTCTAGACATCTCCTAAAGCTTTAGCTTGGCTCTGATACCACTGTAGGGTTGCTAGGCACACACACAAGGGTCTACGAGGCATCAACCATGCCCGATTAAAATTTTAGCCGTGCCGAACAACCCAAAGCCGGATCTTTAAACTAGAGTTTATGCGAAAACTAACATGTTAAACACTTTAACCCTAAGTGAGAGGGATTACAACCTTTGTAGATCCGGTCCTTCACTTCAATAGCTCCGTGTAGATGTCCCCTTCACTGCGATCGTGAACTCCGGCCTCTAGAACAGCTCCACAAGAAGAACGAACGTGCTTGCTTCGATGACTTCGAGACCGAAGATGATCTACGTCGGGGAGACACTAACTTAAGCTATTCCTTCACTAGGTCATGAACTTTGTGAAGAGAACACACTCTACTATATGGCAAGTGGTAGAGGATGAAGAAGTAGGAGGTGGGCTCACTTTAGAATTGATTTTCTCACACCTTTTCTCATTGCACCATTAGTGCTTGAAAGATTTTTCAATGAGCTTGATGAAGAAGAAGAAGAAAGAATAATATCATCATATGAATTATGTCCCCTCAATAATGTAACCATGGTTTAACTAAATATCCTAAAGAATGACAAAAGAGTTGACTTTGTCAATGTTTCCACAAGCTTCATGAAAGCTTGAGAACTTTAAGAAAGTCTTTCTCTTTTGTTATTCTTAAAATATAAACAAAACCCTAATCTTTACCCTAATCTTGGTATAAGTCTCATACACCCATCTTTGATGTATCATCAAGCATGACACAATCATTTGTACACAAATATATATCACATATACACTTATGCACAATCAAGTGAGAAAATAAATCTTAAGAGAGCTAATACTAGTTAATGTAATGTAATATATCAAATATATATAATCATACATTAAATTATTAAATTAACTCTTGATTTAATAATCCGACTATAACCGACTAATATCATGTGTAACAACTTATCGAATCAACACTTGATCCGATAACCCGGTTATATCGCATACAACCGATCAATGTTACAAATCGCGAGAATAGAATACGGTATCTCATATCGTATCAATCTCGGTCCCGCACATATCACATATGTGCTCCTACTCCGTTTCGCTTGAGCCAGGAAACCCCTGTGTAGGACTCTAAAGACTCGTCAATACGCCGGCAGTAGGTGATGATCATATCAAACACCCACAAGCCGCAAGCGGTCTGCTAAACGTAACGGCCACCCGGGTATTCAGCGATCAGAAGATCAACAAGCAAGCCTGTACATTCTCCTGTGAATCCAATCAGTAACACTCCCATACAGTCCGGTCTCGTCGTCTGATATGTCGCATATCTCGCCTAGGGGTGGTAAACGTCAGAACCCAGTAGCTTGATAAGTCGTGTCGATTTGATGTCTATAACAGTTCGAGAAACTACTGATAACACTTACTAGTAAATCTCAGCAACCCTGGCCAGGGATTTCCGGTTATAGCCAATCGAACACAGCACAACATCAACTCCCTATACCGGGAGAGACGAATCCCCTCCTATCGCTCATTGCCTCCATGTGATTCGGGACTGTACCCAAAAGCCACCTTTTTGCACGCCCTCTTGGACGTGGTATGATGGAAATCAAAGCACAGTGGGATTCACACAAGACTCTATGACGATCTCGGGTCAACAGACTACTCTGTACCAGTGTCACCGGAGAACTGCCATCTGACGTGAGGTATAATACCATCTGGGAGTTCTCGGCGAGTCCGTCCAGTGTACCCAGTCTCTACTGAGCACCCGTACACCATCCTTGATGTCAAACACCGATGGATATGGGATCATCCATCGCCCATCATATTGGTCAAGATGCATATACTCTAGTCTACTCTGGTGTATCGATGCCCTGTCTCGATACACCCTCGACTAGGAACTGTTATAGGATGTACTCACCGACTACCGTGGCCCCACTAGTATGATCTCATCATTGTCCCAGTAGTCGAGTACATATCCTAAGGGCTTTATCAACATGTAACATTGTCACGACCCGCAGGGTACGGAACGTGACTGGCACTTATTTTACGAAACGTCTCAAGACGTCCGTAAAATAAGTAAGCCAAAGCCCAGAAAACCAAAACCAAATAAGCAAAAGAGTGAAGAGAACCCAATCAATTGAAAACGAGTTTATCAAATAAGTCATATAAACCCTTTTTAAAAACAATATCAATTTTTCCGAAAATTTCGGCAGAGTCTCCTTTGTAAATACTGGCCCTCAAAATGGGTACAACAAAAATATATATGAATCCAACAAATAAGGCATCCCCAAGCGGGAGCTAGCTCTTCGCCACAAGGCGGTCACAAATCCCACGCAATATAAAGCAACAACATGCGAAATGATCATAATGAAGCATAAGAAAAACATCATGTCGGCTCAAGTGAGCTCGACCCCAAAATACAGCATAAAAGTCCACAAACCTCACAGTCTCATCTCTAGGTCAATATACAATAATACTGGTAGATACAGTAGATGGAGTACTCTAGATACAAAGAATATACAAGGTGGTGCAAAAATAATAATATAACCCACCTAAGAGCAAAACCTCGAGTCCAGGCAAAGGAGGCAAAAGAAGCGGTGCGCCCGCCGCTACTGTGCGGACGGAGCGGACCTGCAAAAGACTGTGGCACAACGGGGGTGAGTTGCCAACTCGTGAGTAATAAATAACATCTATAGAGGCTATCGCAAGTATGCACACAAGCATCCTAGCATCTATAATACAGGTATGGCAGGATATAATAACAGGTATGTATGCAATATGACTATACTAGCAAGTATGTATGCAATATAAATATACTCGTGATCCGCATATGTAAGTATAAGAAATCATCTTTTTCCTTTAGGAATCTCCTTTGAAATATCAGCACAATACCAATAGAACCAAAAGAATCCGTGTCCAGCAACGACACCTCAAAACTGTCTCAAATCTCATATCAAAGTATCTCTGGCCTCAGCCGTCCGGCTGACCCATCTCAAATATCAATATCTCATCATCCCGCGGCCACGGTCGGTATCCTCTGGATATCCGCCGTGCCAAAACAGTCACCGGTAGGTAATCCATCCCTTGCCAGGCTCAACGTCAACACCACATTCATCTTGCCCCGGGGTACCATACCGGGCCCACCATGTACCCGAGACGGTTCATCCAACTCCTCGAAACGGGTCTCGAAAACCACAGTAAACTCATGGTGGACGACACTTACATCACTAGAAAACCGCAATTTACATATTTTAAAAATATAATAAGTTTAGAAATTTTGCGGCTTTCCCCCGAAATCCAGAAATATCATAAAATCTCAAGAAATTCTCATAAGTGCATATGTCAATGATAATGAATGCATATGGTATCAATAATCAAGTTGCGATGTGTGATTAATAGACTAGGCATGAACAAATAATATGATGAGGTACATGCACATGAATAGCAATCCTACGATTTCATTTTAAGGAATTAAAGGCAATAGCACATGTTTAAGTGTCAATTATAGTAAAAGGTTTCAATTTAAAGGTTATCTAGTGTGGTGGCATGGCAATTACCAGGGGGTGTGTGTAAGCATGAATAGTGCTCGTGCTGCATATAAAAACCTTGGCAATGGTGCAGGTGTCCTATAGAATGGGTTCGTATATGTATGGCAATATAAGGCATGAATGTAGCAAATAATCATACAAGTATTACACCCCTAATTACTAATATTACTAAGAATCTTTTTAAGCTACTAAAACTATCGGGAGACTTGCGCCATCCAACGATAGTCCCCCGTAGATGTTACATCTACTCACAGAAATCCTCAGCTAGCTACGTTCGATCACCGCTTTCCCTTTTCGTGCCGCATCCGAAGCCTCCGCGACCGAACCTGGAATTTACATCAATACAAGACATAAGGTTACATATCAAGAACGATGCAATTCCCTAACGAAAATACCATAGTTCACAAGCTAGGTACAACGTGCACAAAGTGCGCAGAACACACGCGAAAATCGCAAAAATCTACTAAAATGTCGATTTGGTCGCCCGGAAAAACTAAAACCCGAACACTCAAAAATCCGCACTCACACATCCTAAAAGTCATAGGATACGCTAAAAATGTCATCAAGACATCGCAATTAATTCATCACAATATTTTAATAAAAACTAGTAAGCTAGAATTTGCGATTCGGTGCAAACATCGACAATTAGCGACAAAATTAACACATTCAAGTTCTAATTAACACACTTTAAACTACAAATTAGCCATGGATTGAAATTATACCTCAACTAGAGATCTAGCAAGAACAATATGCCTCCAAAGATGCCATCTTTCTCCAAGATTTGAACCAATTAGGTTAGAGAAGAGAGGGAATAAGGTTTTGCTTTGAAATTGTGAAGGAAATTGTGGATTTTGATGGATTTTTGTGATAAAAATGAAGCAAAAAGGGAATGAGAATTGGGGAATTTTCTTGGGCTGTTGCTGCAGGATTTCTGAGCTGAGGAGGGAGTGGGGAGAGGTGTGGGGGAGTTGGGGAAAAGTGTAGAGAAGTTTCAAAGTCAAAAGACCAAGTCAAACAACAAAACCCATACCCAATTTAATATATTAAAGCCCTTATCATATCATTTTGTTCAAATGAGATGGGGAAAAATTTTGTGGGCTTGCTACTGAGGTAGGGCCGGCCTAGGGGTGAGGGGAGGGTGAATGGGGTTTTACAAAAGAAATTTTATGCAAAAAGACCCCCTACAAGTCCAAAATTGCAAGTTTTAGCTTAAATTCAATAAATTTCGTTTTCCATAATAAAAATTAGTTAAAACTTAAAATAAAATACTAAAAATTTATGTTACAACTAGATTTTAATTAACATGATTTTAAAGCTTAAATTTAGCCCATTTAAATTTGTATTTATCGCTAATTTAATGTATTTTCTTACCGGCTTAAAATAATATTAAAAATTGAAAAATTAGGGAAAATTTTTAAACCACCAGAATTTCATAATTAACTCATTTGCTACTAAAAACTAGCAATTACCTATCCAAATTAGGTATAATTAGTCCTAAACTGCAAAATAACAAAAAGGACGGTTTTCGGAAAAATACCGAATTTTCACCGATTTTCAGGAAAACACCAAAACGACTTTTCAAGGCGTTACAAACATAGAGACAATCAGAGTACATGTTATGATAAAGTACAACCAGATAGCATACTATCATGTCGAGCAAGAAAGTCCTCCCTATATATATGTCCTCCCTATATATATGTCCAAGCATCCATTACAATATACATCGTATGTACAGTAATGGCCTCTAGGGCATACATATAACTAACAGGAAGCTGACGAGCGAACTCATCCATAAACCCTACAGAGCCTAACAGTGACAATATACATACAGTCCGGTCCGTTCGTCTAAAGAGTATCGCATATCGAGTCTACGCAGGTGGATAAAGTCAGACCCCTAATAACGCGATAATTCGTGCCGGTATGAAGCCCATCACCACCTGAGAAACTGCTGATCCAAATCAGTAATTCTCCACTACCTCGGCCGAGGGTTTCTAGTGATGGCCACCCGTGCACTGTGCGACATCAACCCCCAATACCGGGAGAGACGAATCCCCGACGATCCGCTCACTGCCTCCATATGGCTCGGTACTGTACCCAAAAAATACCTGTTTGCACGTCTCCTTTGAGCGTGGTAGGGTATAAATCAAAGCACAGTGGGAACTCACACGAGACAAATGACGATCTCAGGTCGACAAACTAACCTGTACACATGTCACCAGGGAACTGCTATCTGACGATATGTATAATACCAACTAGCATGTTCCCGGCGAGTCCTGTGCGGTGTACTCATAACCCAATGAGCACCTGTATACATCTTATGTGAACCAACTGACACCAATGGCTTGTGAGATCGGCCACCGCCCCTCGTCGGGGTCTCGACTGTATACACTAGTCTACTCTGGAGTATCGATGCCCTGTCTCGAAACTTCTACGACTTGGGACACTTTTAAGGATGTGCTTACAGACCCCAGCTCCAACGTATATGATCGCCATCATACTGCTGGTAGTCAAGCAAGAATCCTATGGGCTCTATCATCATGCAATAGTGAACTAAATCATGTATACGATGATAAAGACAAACCAGATAGCATAATATCATCTCGAGCAAGACTGTCATATCGGTATAGGTCCTGCTTCAATCATTGTAATCACGTACCTGCGATCCAATAATTGACTTTGATGGCACTATATCCAACAGTTAAGCACATGGTTGAAGCTTGTGGAAGCTTGTAGACCCATTGACTTAGTCCACTAATTTTGTTTTACCTTAGATATTTATTAACCTAACCATTATCTAAAACCATGGTTATGTCTCTACATGAGTAATATGAGATATTTCTCATCCATGGTTGCCATAACATTATTCTTTTCATCTTCTTCTTCATCAAGAGTTAGCTCTCTAGGTTTTTGAGAGGTGAAGAAAATTAGTGAGAAAATTAATTCTAAAGTGAGCAAAAATCCTACTTCATCATCCTCTACTAGACTAGCAATTTAGTTTAGGGTGTTAGCTTCAGTAATTCCAAATTAGTGAAGAGATAGCTTGAGTTGGTATCTCCTCGACATAGATCATCTTCGGCCTCGAAGACTTTTAGCAAGTTTGTTCCTTTCATCTTGTGGAGCCATTCTAGAGTCCGGAAGATCACTACATGGAGCGAAGGGACTACTACACGGAGCTTTTGAAGTGAATGACCGGTCTACAAAGGTTGTATTCCTTGTTCACTTAGATGTAAAGTTGTTTACATGCATGTTTCGTCTAATTCTCTAGTTAAGATTCTAGGGTTAGGGTTGTTTAGCATGGCAAATTTTAGAAAATAGCATGGTCGATGCCTCCCGAAACCTTGCTGTCGTGCTAGGTAACCCATCAGTGGTATCAGAGCCAAGCTAGAGAATTAGACAATATTTGTAGAATTACGAAACCGAAACAACTTTGAAACATCGAAACACAAAACCTAATTTCTGTCATTCTTTTAAAAGTCCTCGAAATTTTTTTAAGCAACTGCAGAATGTTACATGAGATGTAATATGAACACTAAACGAATACGAAACCCATCCGCCGGATTTGACCCTGCGACAAGCCCAATAAAACCGGCCTGGCCGGTTTTCCCTTCTCCTTCTGGGTTCGTTTTGGTTTGGTGGAAAGGTCTCTGGGTTTTGGTGTTTCAGGTGTTGCTTATTTTTACTGAAATTGCATGTGATATTATCTTACTGTAAAGGCAATTCGGAGTGTTTCGTAGTCATAATTCTAACATCTGTTTGGGTTATTTAGACGGCATTAAAAAGTTCTAACGAATATCAATAGCCCATTTTCTCCCTCGCTGGAAATTTTCCAAAAGTTGATTTTTTCAAAATTAAAAACATTCAAAAATCATGCAAGTAATTCTATGGACCATCTAGAAGAATGAAACCCTAACTCGATTCTATGACCGCAGGAACCGCCGCAAAACCCCAGGGTTTTGCGGTAGTTCCGTGGCGCCATAGGTGAGGCAAGGGTTGGCCCTTCTACGGTTGGTCCATAGGTACTGTGGCATGTTTTGAGTATTTCTTAACTGTGCTCAAGTGTTGAGCTCTTTGGGAAATTTTGGGTGTTTGTTGATTCGATCAGAATGTTTAACATCGTCTAGCTATCTATGGAATGTGATACAATATTTGGAATGTACACTAATTAGTTTTATGAAAATTGATTAGTTGCTTGTAAATTTATCATTTCGGTCTCGGAAGGAATCGGGAATCTTTTTGAATTACCCGATTTCTTTTGAAAAGGTATTTTCATGAGTGGGACCCAAATGTAAGGTTTACAATATTAGACATGAAATCTAAAGTATGTGATATTCTGGGTTTATGATGTCTAAGGGCTGTGTCGATTCCAAATGTTGTAGTTTGACATTTTCTTTTCTGCGACCGTAAGTGTAATATGTGGTGTATCGCCAGTTTCGTTGCTATATGTCAACGACAATCGGGATACGCATATTTACTTACGTTAATGACATGTGATGTTATGTGTTGCTGGGATATGTTATATTGGATCGTCGTGTTTTGAATAGCCGAGTTTTTTTTATGTGAGATGAGAGTTTTTTATTTTCATTCATGTAAAAACTTGTATATAATATTCTTTTATTGGGGCACTTCCGGGTTGAGGATGATGTCACCATTGTTGTATATTATTTACTTTTCCGCATTAGGATAGACCTAAAGTGGAGAGCATAAGTAACCGGGTTCTAGAGTCCAGTGGGAGACCATCTCGAGGATTCGAGTCCGGGTCTCCTAACTCTAGAATTGGAAGGGTTGCTTGCCGCTCTCGTAGGGGTCTAGGGATGTGGGATTGGCTATTCATCGTGACTATGGAATCCGTGTTTTTTACTGGCTTAATATAAAACACGGAAATCTTAGTATATCCAATATTTCATATGTTGACTTCTGCTGCTGATATTCTGTGATGTGATCACTTTATATGCGTGAGACGAATGATTTATTATTATATATATGATATATAATAAACGTTGCTTATGTTTTGCACCCGCGCTAGTCCCGCCGCGCTATGCCCTTAGTTAAGTAACATAACGGTGCATAACAGGTCACTGTGGCGAATGCGGATGGCATAAGCGTACGTTGTATTTTCGTTTTTTCTGTGATGCTTAGGAAGCATAAATGATGGGACTTCATTAATGAGATTAATGAAAAAGAAAGAAACCTAAAGATTTTGTAGAATCAAATTTTTCAAAAAGAATAGCTCTACCTTTTGCTTTACATGGCGGTATTCCTTATAGAATATCCAGCACCTCATTCGATGAGGAAAGAGCCGAGTTCCCTTCACCGGGAGTGACCTCTTTAGCAAAACTAGCAGATGCTACAACCCACTCGGTTTAGTTTTTGATTGCTTCTCTAGTTCTTGTTTTGCATAGTGGTATTCCTTGTAGAATATCCAGCACCTTATTCGATAAGGAAAGAGCCGAGATCCCTTCACCAGGAGTGACTTCTTTAGAAAAATTAGCAAAAGCCTTAAAAACACTCCTTTCAAAATCACTCGATTCTGCAACGATATCAAGTTCATTACGCAAAAGGTTTTCTTAAAAACCTATCATAGCCCTCCGCCATTTCAGATAAGTGCTACTTAGTATTCGTGCTATGTTTATTGACTATGTTAAGGCGTAGTGTGCGGTAGCTAATTAGTGCTTATCTTCTAAAGCATAAGATGCGATTGGATTAGGGTAGTCGTACGACTTTGTTGACTATGTTAAGGGTCGTACGGGTGGGTTTAATTCAATCAGGAAATGACGGGTTGAACTTGGATAGCGCTTATGATTTGTTGACTATGTTAAGGTCATAAGTTGCTAGGGGCAAAATATTAATGGGAATTTCAAGTGTTGAAATTTGCAATAAGATTGCATACCTTCTATGTGTAGGGTTACTAGGCACTCTCACAAGGGTCTACAAGGCATCAACCATGCCCGATTTAAAATTTAGACGTGCCGAACAAGCTTAACCAAGATCTTAGACTAAAGATTAGGCGAAAACATAAGCAAGTAAACAACTTTACTTCTAAGAGTTTGGGATTACAACCTTTGTAGTCCGGTCCTTCACTTCATAAGCTCCGTGTTGAGGTCCTTTCGCTGCGATCATCATGTTCCCGGACTCTAGAGAGGCTCCACGAAGAGAAAGATGCATGCTTGCTTCCGATCTACGATAACAAAGATGATCTACCTTGAAGTTTCTTTAACACAAGCTCTCACTTACTAATGAAGTGAACACCCTAATCTAATTGGCAAGAATAGATTAGGATGATGAAGTAGGAATTTAGCTCTCATTTGTTTTCTTAATCTCACTCATTTTCATCATAAAGAAAAAATGCTAGAGAGCTTTTCACCAAGGAAGAAGAAGAAGAATATCCAAAACCTTTTGTGATGAATAATGAATAACTCAAGTGTGAGGTTAGAAATGCAACCATGGTTCAAGTGAGAAGAAGTAATCTTTGTAGAGATTTAACTAAGGTTAAAGGGTTGGGTTGGGTTAAACAAATATCTTTAGAAAATATCATAACAAATATCTTTGCTTAAAACAAAAGCAAAGTTTCTAGAAGCTACTAGAAAGTTTAACCCAAATCAAACCCTAACCATGTTTAATCTCCACTAATCATGTTGCATTTATAATCATAACATGTTACAATATTATACATCACATATACAATATTTATTGTAACAAAATAAAGTAATACAATTAACATATATCACATATATATCAATGTATTACCCGAGTGAGAAAAAGAATATTTTAGTGAGCTTATATTAGTTAATGTAATTTAATATATCAAATATATAATTATACATTAAATTATCGAATCAACACTTGATCCGATAATCCGGCTATTTCATAAATAACCGACTAATATATCTGTATCAGTTCATCGAATCAACACTTGATCCGATGACCCGGCTATATCACATATACCTGTAGGGTTACTAGGCACTCTCACAAGGGTCTATTAGGCATCAACCATGCCCGATTTAAAATTTAGCCGTGCCGAACAACCCTAACCAAGATCTTTTAAACTAGAGATTAGGCGAAACAAAGCATGTTAAACACTTTAACATCTAAGAGTTTGGGATTACAACCTTTGTAGTCCGGTCCTTGAATTCATAAGCTCCGTGTTGAGGTCCCTTCGCTGCGATCATCGATTTCCTAGACTTTAGAGAGGTTCCATGAAGAGAAAGATGCATGCTTGCTTCCGATCTTCGATAACAAAGATGATCTACCTTGAAGTTTCATTAACACAAGCTCTCACTTATAAATGAAGTGAACACCTTAATCTAAATGGCTAGGATAGATTAGGATGATGAAGTAAGATTTTAGCTCTCATTTGTTTTCTATTTCTCACTCAAAATCATCACATAAAGAAAACCTAGAAAGGTTACTCAAAGCTTAAGGTAGAAGAAGAATAGTAAAAAATCCTTTTGTGATGAATAATGAATTGTGTTGATAATTGCTTATGCAACCATGGTTGCTAATATAAAATGAGCTAACCTTTGTAGAGAGTTAACTAGGGTTGAGGGTGTGGTTTGGGTTACAAAATATCTTAGCTCATGACAAAAAGAAAAGCTTCTAGAAGCTTCAAGAATGAGCTAACCCAAATCAAACCCTAACCTTATTTAATCTCCACTAATCATGTTGCATTAGTAATTATAACATGTTACAATATTATAGATCACATATATAATATATTTTGTAACAAAAGAAAATAATACAGTTAACATATATCGCATATATATCAATGTATTACCCGAGTGAGAAAATGAATCAATAAGTGAGCTAATATTAGTTAAATGTAATTTAATATATCAAATATATAATTATACATTAAATTATCAAATCAACACTTGATCCGATAATCCGGCTATTTCACAAATAACCGACTAATATAATCTGTATCAGTTCATCGAATCAACACTTGATCCGATGACCCGGCTATATCTCATATACCCGGTCGATATCTCATATCGTGAGAATCTAATACGGTATCACATACACGTATTGTTCTCGGTCCCACACATATCACATATGTGCTCTTACTCCGTTTTGCCTGAGTCAAGAAACCTCAGTGTAGGACTCTAAAGAATCGTCAATACGCCGGCAGTAGGTGATGATCATATCAAACACCCACAAGCTGCAAGCGGTCAGCTAAACGTAACAGCCACCCAGGTATTGAGTGATCAGAAGATGAACAAGCAAGCCTATACATTCTCCTGCGAATCCAATCAGTAACGCTCCTGTACAGTCCGGTCTCTTCGTCTGATATGTCGCATATCTCGCCTATGGGTAGTAAACATCAGACCCCAGTAGCTTGATAAGTCATGTCGATATGAGGTCAATAACAGTTCGAGAAACTACTGATAACACTTACGAGTAAATTTCAGCAACCCTGGCCAGGGATTTCCAGTTATAGCCAATCGAACACAGCATAACATCAACTCCCTATACCGGGAGAGACGAATCCCCTCCTATCGCTCATTGCCTCCATGTGATTCGGGACTGTACCCAAAATCCACCTTTTTGCATGCCCTCTTGGACGTGGTATGATGGAAATCAAAGAACTGTGGGAATCACACAAGACTCTATGACGATCTCGGGTCTACAGACTAACTTGTACCAGTGTCACCGGAGAACTGCCATCTGACGTGAGGTATAATACCATCTGGGAGTTCTCGGCGAGTCCGTCCAGTGTACCCAGTCTCCACTGAGCACCCGTACACCATCCTTGATGTCAAACACCGATGGATATAGGATCATCCATCGCCCATCATATGGGTCAAGATGCGTATACGCTAGTCTACTCTGGTGTATCGTTGCCCTGTCTCGATACACCCTCGACTAGGAACAATTATAGGATGTACTCGTCGACTACCGTGGCCCCACTAGTATGATCTCATCATAGTCCCAGTAGTCGAGTACATATCCTAAGGGCTTTATCAACATGTAACATAGAGACAATCAGAGTACATGTTAATATAAATTACAACCAGATAGCATACTATCATGTCGAGTAAGAAAGTCCTCCCTATATATGTCCAAGCATCCATTACAATATACATCTTTTGTACAGTAATGGCCTCTAGGGCATACATATAACTAACAATCTCCCACTTGCACTAGGGCCATCTGTTGTGGTATCACATACCCAACAATTAGCTGTGGTTGAAGTATCTCATACTCAACCATCCCATAAAAGTCTCTACTGGGAAAAAGGCCTTTGTGAGTGGATCCGCACTGTTTTCCTCTGTGTCTACTCTCCTAACCTTGATCTCCCTGGAGATCAACCATCTCCATAATTAGGCGATACTGCCGAAGAATTATATCTGGATTTCTGATGGGACGGGGGTTCCTAGGCCAAAGCCATAACTCCATTGTCACACAATGGTTGGAACGAAGTTCATCTCATGAACTTATATATATCTAGACTGCCTCTTTGGTAGCATCTTTGGTAACGATGTATCTTGCCTTTAATCGTCTAGTATGTCACAGTATCTAGCTTGGAACTCTTCCAACATACCATCCCTCCACTGAGGGTAAAGACAATGCCTGCGACTGACATTCGGTCGTCCTTATCACCCTGGAACCTTTCCAGTGATTCTCCCCAGGATCGATTGATACCATCTCACTACACCTAGTGAGAATCCTAACATCCATTTAGATCTATCTCATAGATCCAAAAACCCAGGATTTAAGAGGTATCGCTTTGATCCTATATGGAGAATCCTTGTGATAAGCGGAGATTGACTGAGCGTAGCATAGGAAACTCCTTCCCTATCAAGAGTATGTCATCCACGTACTCTACGAGGATTACCACCATACTCCCTACTACCTTTTTGTATATATAAGGTTCATCTACCATTTTGATGAAGTCAAACTCTTTGACTACTACATCAAAACAGATGTTCCAACTCCGCGATGCCTGCTTTATCACATAAAACAGATGTTCCAACTCCGCGATTTCTGATGGACTTAAGCATAGCTTTGAAAGTCTCAACTTTTCCATGTACACCAAGTAATCTTCTCAAGATATACTTGCTCCTGATGGGGATTTAACCCTTCAGATAAAGCAACCAAAGTCCATACTTTGTTGGTGTATAAGGATTCCATCTCAGATCACTAAGCATCCATCCATTCTTACAGAGTCCCACTCCTGATGGCCAGCTCGAAACTAGTTGGGTCATCATCTCATGATGCAATCCTCGCTCCCACTGTCATAGAGAAACCAAAGTATCTCTCAGGTGGGTGAGGAACCCTACTAGATCGGCGGAGAGGCTGAGGTTCGTTGGTTACTATTGAATCCTTTGGTTCTATCAAATCATCTGATGTAGTTTGTATAGCTGGAACTCCTTCCAGTTCCACCTCATGACCACTAATTTCTTCACAAGAAATTCCCTTTCACAAAGGTGGCATGTTGAGAAAAAAAAACATCTTTTGTTCCTCGGTTTGGTAGAAGATATTCCCTTGCTAATGCTTGGGATATCCAACAACTTCCACAGATCTGACTTTACCTCGAGCTTGTCCGGATTTTGCTTTTTAGACATAGGCCGGAAAAACCCAAATCTTAACAAACTTAAGATATGGGCTCTTCCCTTTCTATATCACATATGAAGTGGTAGGCAATTGATTTGATTTGAACCCTATTCAATAGGTATGCAACTTCTCAAGTGCATAATTCCCAAAAGGAAATAGGAAACTCAGTAGTACTCATCATAGAGCACACCATATCATATAGGGTGCTATTGCTCCGCCCCGATATACCATCATACTATGGTGTATATGGAGGAGTAATGCTGAGAGAGAATCTCATTCTCCTTTAGAATAGTCCAGAAATTCCGTGCTCAAGTATTCTCCTCCCTGATCTCATCAAAGGACATAATACTTATACCCGTTGTTGGTTCTCTACTTCTAATTTATATTATGTGAATATCTCAAAAGCTTCGGACTTGTGTTTCAACAGGAACATATGTCTGAATCTTGAAAGATCATCAGAGAATGTAATGAAGTACAAAGAACCAGTCTTAGCATGTGTAGACAGGGGACCTTCATACATCAGCATGTATCAATCCCAAGAGTTCACTAACTCTTTCTCTGTTTCCAATAAACAGAGCTATGGTCATCTTATCTTTGTGACATGACCGGCAAGTTTCACAAGATGTAAATTCAAACAAATTTAAATATGCATCTTAATGTATCTTCAGCTAGTCGGGTCGCATTGATATGACCTAGTCTACAATGCCTCAAGAAGGATTCGTTCATTTCTGAACTCTTCCTCTCGTGTGTGTTCTGTATACTAAGAACTGTAGTTTGATTTAGAACGTCAATGCTTTTAGATAACGTGCCTTAACCGATCAACTCTTGATATAGGAAATGTTCAAAACATTATCCAACAATACAAAATTATATCCTTCTTTATCTAAATAAAGAGACTGATATGATTTTGTACATCAAGTTCGGTATCTAATAACATTTGTTCAGAATCAATGTATTCTGGTAATACAGGGTGACAGTGACCAACAGACTTGGTTGCAACACTTGCACCGTTTCTATCTCATGAAACTTATCACCCGTTCTCAGTCTTCTACCTTTCTGTAGCCCATGTAACAGATTACATTTGCAGGATCCTGATCTGGTATCAAATACCCAGGACGTACAGGATACTGAGAAACAGTTCTCTGTAATGAACACACCCGAAGAAGATGCATCAGTATGCAATTTCTTCGTTTGGGCGGCACATGAATTCTGGTAATCCCCTATTTCCTGCTCTGTCTTATAACAATTATAAGTTAGAGCGGGACCAACGTTCCCCAGCTCAGTATAACAAGCGGGTTCGGTCAATACATCCGTATTATTATCTTGATTAAGGCGTGATATGGTCGCTACCTGGAGAGAGAGAGAGAAGAAAACACTCAGCGTATGCTCTTGCAAGATTAGATTGGTTATTAATATACCTAATCAGGATGTTTCCCACTGTTTTAGTCAAATCTTCCTTCAAACCCTAAAAAGATAGACTAGCCGGGATTAATTACACGCTACAATTTCGCCAATCTTTCAGCCAGGCTCAGTGTCGGTACTTTGAGGGAGGTTCCCCATGCTTTCGCACGAACCTAATTAAAGTAAACCTTGTTTTCCCAGGGGCATAACCCCGTTGACACCTTTCTAGACACCTACTTGATCGGCTAACTGTAATGTGTAAAACTCTCCCGGGAGTAACTCTTACTCGCAGCGGGTATCGGGATCCAACTATCTCATAGAAGGTATGCAATCTCATTGCAAATTTCAACACTTGAAATTCCCAATAATATTTTACCCCTAGCAGCTATATGACCTTAACATGGTCAACAAATCATAAGTGCTAGTCAAGTTCAACCCGTCATTTCCCGATTGAATTAAACCCACCCGCACGACCCTTAACATGGTCAACAAAGTCGCACGACTACCCTAATCCAATCGCATCATATGCTTATATAGATAAGCACTAATCAGCTACCACACACTACGCCTTAGCATGGTCAACAAACGTAGCACGAATACTAACTAGTACTTATCTGAAATGGCAGAGGGCTACGACAGGTTTTTAAGAAAACCCTTTGCGTAATGAACTTGATATCGTTGTAGAATCGAGTGATTTTAAATGGAGTGTTTTTTAGGCCTTTTCTAGTTTTGCTAAATAGGTCACTCCCGGTGAAGGGATCGTCGGCTCTTTCCTCATCGAATAAGGTGCAGGATATTTCACAAATACCACTATGCAAAGTAAGAACTATAGAAGCAATCAAAAGATAAACCGAGTTTGTAGCATCTGCTAGTTTCACTAAAGAGGTCACTCCCGGTGAAGGGATCTCAGCTCTTTCCTTATCGAATAAGGTGCTGGATGTTCTACAAGGAACACCGCTATGCAAAGCAAGAACTAGAGCTACCAGTTTTTAAACAAGTTTCTACAACATCTTAGGTTTCTTTTATTTCATTAATATCATTAATGAAATCCCATTTTATTATGCTTCACAAACATCAGATATGAAACGAAATCAACAATATATAATATATATCTCATATATATAATATAAACATTCGTCTCAGGCAGTAATATGATCTCATCACAGAACATTGCAGCAGAAGAACATATATGAAATATTGGATATACTAGGACGTCCGTGTTTTAATACGAGCCTGTATAAAACACGGATTCCACGGTCGTGATGAATAGCCAAACCCACATCCCTAGACCCCTACGAGAGCAGCAAGTAACCCTGCCAGTTCTAGAGTTAGGAGACCCGGTCTCGACTCCTTGAGATGGTCTCCCACTGGACCCTAGAACCCGGTTACTTGTGCTCCCCGCCTTGGGTCTACCTAATGCGGAAAAGTAAATAATATACAATGGTGACATCATCCTCAGCCCGGAAGTGCCCCAATAAAAGAATATTACATACAAATTGAATTTTACATGAATGAAAATAAAAACCCTCATCTCACATAAAACCCCGGCTATTCAGAACATGACGATCCAATATAACATATCGCAGCAACACATAATATCTTATATCATCAACGTAAGTAAGTATGCATACACCGATTGTCGTTGATGTATAGCAACGAAAACCGGTGATACAACTACATACTACACTTATGGTCATAGAAAAGAAAGTGTAAAACTACAACAGTTGGAATCCGCAACCTCCTTAGACATCGCATGCCTAACCAAATGAATTCCTTAGAAATCGCATGCCTAACAATTATAAACCCCGCATTTTAGTCTCATTATCAAAAACTCTTTTCAATATCAAGTCGGGCAATTCAACAAGATTCCCGACATCCTGATCGAATGCTCGTCGCAAACTTTAGTAGACGGCCGCACCTCCGGATGCCGTCGACGAAGTGCACTAAGGCGGAACACCGCTGCCGCGAGCACCCGAACGGATGCTTTTGGCGACGGGGTTCTCGTACAGTCACTTGGTCGGGGCTATGGGGCGTGGCTGTCTGTTAAGTTTACCCGGCGAGTATCCGCGTACGCTACGTGATTTCGACGGACTTTTGATCACATCAAAATTCCATGGCAACCGATCATCTGAGACTGAACTGGTAGATTTATAACATTCAAATTAGTTATCTCATAACTACTTTTGGATTCCAATTATTGTATCACATTCCAGATAAATAGATAATGTTAAACTTTCCGATCGAATAATCAAACACCCAAATTTTTCCCAAATAGTTCTCAACACTTGAAATTAGTTTAAAAACATCCATCACATGCCACAGTACCAATGGTCCAGCCGTAGAAGGGTCAAGCCAACGCCTCATATGTGGCAACACCGTACTGCCCCAAACCCTAAGGTTCAAAGGCAGTTCAGACGGTCACATAATCGAGTTAAGGTTTGTGTTCTTCTAGAGGGTCCACCGTGTTACTTGCACGACTTAGAACGTTCTTAAACTACGGAAAAATCCAACACTTGGAAATTTTCCGGCAGGGGAAAAAGTGAATTATTGATATCCGTTCGAACTTTTTAACACGTTTTAAAAATTACCTGGACAAACTAAACGAAGTTATACTTTCCGATCGAATCAACGAGCTCCCAATATAACCCAGAAAACTCAACACTTGAGTATAAATTAAAAATTCCCAGAAGAATCAGGAAGTAGATACGGATTTAACTGTGCAAAAATAAAACAATAAGGCCATTGTACGGCCGCGGAACCGCCGCGTAAGCCATGTCATTGCCGCGGTTCCGCGGCTGTTTAATGGTATTAAAGGCTCATTTTTCACAGTAATTCCTAAAATACCCTGCTGATTTTTTTGAGTATTTTTAATATGAAAAAATCAACATTTTTGAAAAATTTCCAGAAACTAGGGTTTTACGGGTATTCGGAGTTCGATCGGACTTTAAACTTTGCCTAGACTTCGCCTAAACCTCTAGCTTGTCTCTGATACCACTGTAGGGTTACTAGGCACTCTCACAAGGGTCTATTAGGCATCAACCATGCCCGATTTAAAATTTAGTCGTGCCGAACAACCCTAACCAAGATATTTAAACTAGAGATTAGGCGAAACAAAGCATGTTAAACACTTTAACATCTAAGAGTTTGGGATTACAACCTTTGTAGTCCGGTCTTTCACTTCATAAGCTCTGTGTTGATGTTCCTTCGCTGCGATCATCGATTTCCCGGACTCTAGAGAGGTTCCACGAAGAGAAAGATGCATGCTTGCTTCCGATCTTCGATAACAAAGATGATCTACCTTGAAGTTTCATTAACATAAGCTCTCACTTATAAATGAAGTGAACACCCTAATCTAAATGGTTAGGATAGATTAGGATGATGAAGTAGGATTTTAGCTCTCATTTGTTTTCTATTTCTCACTCAAAATCATCACATAAAGAAAACCTAGAAAGGTTTCTCAAAGCTCAAGGAAGAAGAAGAATAGTAAAAAATCCTTTTGTGATGAATAATGAATTGTGTTGATAATTGCTTATGCAACCACGGTTGCTAATATAAAATGAGCTAATCTTTGTAGAGAGTTAACTAGGGTTGAGGGTGTGGTTTGGGTTACAAAATATCAACAAAATATCTTAGCTCATGACAAAAGGAAAAGCTTCTAGAAGCTTCAAGAATGAGCTAACCCAAGTCAAACCCTAACCTTGTTTAATCTCCACTAATCATGTTGCATTAGTAATTATAACATGTTACAATATTATATATCACATATATAATATATTTTGTAACAAAAGAAAATAATACAGTTAACATATATCGGATATATATCAATGTATTACCCGAGTGAGAAAATGAATCAATAAGTGAGATAATATTAGTTAATGTAATTTAATATATCAAATATATAATTATACATTAAATTATCAAATCAACACTTGATCCTATAATCCGGCTATTTCACAAATAACCGACTAATATAATCTGTATCAGTTCATCGAATCAACACTTGATCCGATGACCCGGGTATATCTCATATACCCGGCCGATATCTCATATCGTGAGAATCTAATACGGTATCACATACAAGTATTGTTCTCGGTCCCGCACATATCACATATGTGCTCCTACTCCGTTTTGCCTGAGTCAAGAAACCTCTGTGTAGGACTCTAAAGAATCGTCAATACGCCGGCAGTAGGTGATGATCATATCAAACACCCACAAGCTGCAAGCGGTCAGCTAAACGTAACAGCCACCCAGATATTGAGCGATCAGAAGATCAACAAGCAAGCCTGTACATTCTCCTGCAAATCCAATCACTAACACTCCCGTACAGTCCGGTCTCTTCGTCTGATATGTCGCATATCTCGCCCAGGGGTGGTAAATGTCAGATCCCAGTAGCTTGATAAGTCATGTCGATATGAGGTCTAAAACAGTTCGAGAAACTACTGATAACATTTACCAGTAAATATCAACAACCCTGGCCAGGGATTTCCAGTTATAGCCAATCGAACACAGCACAACATCAACTCCCTATACCGAGAGAGACGAATCCCCTTCTATCGCTCATTGCCTCCATGTGATTCGGGACTGTACCCAAAAGCCACCTTTTTGCACACCTTCTTGGACGTGGTATGATGGAAATCAAAGCACAGTGGGAATCACACAAGACTCTATGACGATCTCGGGTCTACAGACTAACATGTACCAGTGTCACCGGAGAACTGCCATCTGACGTGAGGTATAATACCATCTGGGAGTTCTCGGCGAGTCCGTCCAGTGCACCTAGTCTCCACTGAGCACCCGTACACCATCCTTGATGTCAAACACCGATGGATATGGGATCATCCATCGCCCATCATATGGGTCAAGATGTGTATACGCTAGTCTACTCTAGTGTATCGATTCCCTGTCTCAATACACCCTCGACTAGGAACAGTTATAGGATGTACTCGTCGACTACCATGGCCCTACTAGTATGATCTCATCATAGTCCCAGTAGTCGAGTACATATCCTAAGGGCTTTATCAACATGTAACATAGAGACAATCAGAGTACATGTTAAGATAAAGTACAACCAGATAGCATACTATCATGTCGAGCAAGAAAGTCATCCCTATATATGTCCAAGCATCCATTACAATATACATCATATGTACAGTAATGGCCTCTAGGGCATACATATAACTAACAATACCCGGCCGATATCTCATATCACGAGAATCTAATACGGTATCACATACTCGTATTGTTCTCGGTCCCGCACATATCATATATGTGCTCCTACTCCGTTTTGCCTGAGCCAAGAAACTTCTGTGTAGGACTCTAAAGAATCGTCAATACGCCAGCAGTAAGTGATGATCATATCAAACACCCACAAGCTGCAAGCGGTCACCTAAACGTAACAGCCACCCAGGTATTGAGCGATCAGAAGATCAACAAGCAAGCCTGTACTTTCTCCAGTGAATCCAATCAGTAACACTCCCGGACAGTCCGGTCTCTTCGTCTGATATGTCGCATATCTTGCCTAGGGGTGGTAAACGTCAGACCCCAGTAGCTTGATAAGTCGTGTCGATATGAGGTCTGTAACAGTTCGAGAAACTACTGATAACACTTACCAGTAAATCTCAGCAACCCTGGCCAGGGATTTCCAGTTATAGCCAATCGAACATAGCGCAACATCAACTCCCTATACCGGGAGAGACGAATCCCCTCCTATCGCTCATTGCCTCCATGTGATTCGAGACTGTACCCAAAAGCCACCTTTTTGCACGCCCTCTTGGACGTGGTATGATGGAAATCAAAGCACGGTGGGAATTACACAAGACTCTATGACGATCTCGGGTCTACAGACTAACCTGTACCAGTGTCACCAGAGAACTGCCATCTGACGTGAGGTATAATACTATCTGGGAGTTCTCGGCGAGTCCGTCTAGTGTACCCAGTCTCCACTGAGCACCCATATACCTTCTCTGATGTCAAACACCAATAGATATGGGATCATCCATCGCCCATCATATGGGTCAAGAAGCGCATACGCTAGTCTACTCTGGTATATCGATGCCCTGTCTCGATACACCCACGACTAGGAACATTTGAAGGATGTACTTGGCGACTACATTGTCCCCACTAGTATGATCTGCATCATAGTCCTGGTAGTCAAGTACTCATCCTAAGGGCTTTATCAACATGTAACATAGAGACAATCAGAGTACATGTTAAGATAAAGTGCAACCAGATAGCATACTATCATGTCGAGCAAGAAAGTCCTCCCTATATATGTCCAAGCATCCACTACAATATACATCATATGTACAGTAATGGCCTCTAGGGCATACATATAACTAACACTATGAAATAGTTGGATCCCGATACCCACTGCGAGTAAGAGTTACTCCTGGGAGAGTTTTACACATCACAATTAGCCGATCAAGTAGGTGTCTAGAAAGATGTTAACGGGGTTACGCCCCTGGGAAACGAGGTTTATTTTAATAAGGTCCGTGCGAAAGCACGGGGAACCTCCCTCAAAGTACCGCCACTGGCCTGGCTGAAAGATTGGCGAACTTGTAGGGTGTAATTAATCCCGACTAGTCTTACCTTTTAGGGTTTGAAGGAAGATTTGATAAAAACAGTGGGAGCCATCCTGATTAGATAAGAAAATAACCAATCTAATCTTGCAAGAGCATACGCTAAGTGTTTTCTTCTTCTCTCTCTCCAGCTAGCGACCATGTCAGGCCTTAATCAAGATAATAATATGGATGTATTGACCAAACCCGCTTGTTATACTGAGCTGGGGAACGTTTGTTCCGCTCCAACTTATAATTTTTATAAGTCCGAGCAGAGAATAGGAGAACATCCGGATTCCCAAGCCACCCAAACGAAGAATTATGCATCTTGTTCGGGTGTGTTAGTTACCAAGAACTGTTTCTCAGTACACTCTACGTCCTGGGCATTAGATACTGGATCAGGATCCCATATATGTAATATGTTACATGGGCTAAGGAAAGGTAGAGAACTGTGAATAGGTGATAATTCTGTAAGAGTAAGGAATGGTGCAAATGTTGCAGCCAAAGCTGTTGGCGAATATCACCTTGTATTACCAAATGATGATACATTGATTTTGAACGAATGCTATTACATACCGAACCTGATATGCAATATTATATCAGTTTCTTTATTAAGTAAAGAAGGATATAATTTTGTATTACAGGATAATTTTATGAACATCTTCCTGAATCAAAAGTTGATTGGATCAGGCTCGCTAAGTAATGACATATACATTCTAAATCAAACAACAGTTCTTAACGTACAAAACACACACAAGAGGAAGAGTTCAAAAATGAACTAATCCTTCTTGTGACATTGTAGACTAGGTCATATCAATGCGACACGACTAGCTAAGTTACATAAGGATGGATATTTGAATCCATTTGAATTATCATCTTATGAAACTTGCCAGTCATGTCTCAAAGGAAAGATGACCAAAACTCCGTTTACTGGACACGGAGAAAGAGTTACGGAACTCTTGGGACTGATACATAGTGATGTATGCGGTCCCATGTCTACACATGCCAGGAATGGTTTCTCGTACTTCATTACAATCACTGACGATCTCTCAAGATACGAATATGTGTTTCTATTGAAAAAAAAGTCTGAAGCGTTTGAGAAATTCAAAGAATATAAGTATGAAGTCGAGAACCAGACGGGTTAAAGTATTAAAATCCTATGATCTGATCAGGGAAGAGAATACTTGAGCACGGAATTCCGTGACTATCTAAACGAGAATACGATTCTCTCTCAGCTTAGTCCTCCGTATACACCACAGCACAACGGTGTATCGGAGCGAAGGAATCGCACCTTATTAGATATGGTGCGCTCTATGATGAGCACCGCTGAGTTACCTATTTCCTTTTGGGGTAATGCGCTTGAGACAACAACATACCTATTGAATCAAGTTCCATCTAAATTAGTGCCTACAACGCCATATAAGATATGGAGTGGGAAGAGACCATATCTTAAACGAGTTAAGATATGGGGTTGTCCGGCCTATGTCAAAAGGCAAAATCCGGACAAACTCGAGACACGATCAGTTCTTTGCAAGTTTGTGGGATATCCAAAGAACTTACAAGGATATATTTTCTACCACGCTGAGGAACAAAAGGTGTCTGTTTCTCAATACGCCACCTTTTTAGAAAAGGAATTTCTTGTAAAAGAAATTAGTGGCAAAGAGGTAGAGCTGGAAGAAGTTCCAGCAGCACAAACTGCAACAGATGATTTAGTGGAACCAGAGGATTCAATAGCTCCCAACGAACCTTAGCCTCTCCGCCGATCTAGTAGGGTTCCTCATCCACTTGAAAGATACTACGGTTTTCTCATTGATGGTGTGAGCGAGGATTGCATCATGAAAGATGATGACCCAACTATCTTCGAGTAGGCCATCACGAGTGGGGACTCTATGAAATGGCTGGATGCAATGCAATCTGAGATGGAATCCATGTACACCGACAAAGTATGGACTTTGGAAGTTGTTCCAAAAGGGGTAAAACCCATAGGGAGCAAATGGATCTTTAAGAAGAAACTTGGTGTAGATGGAAAAGTTGAGACTTTCAAAGCTAGACTTGTTGCAAAAGGTTTTCGTCAACGACCATGTGTGGATTATGATGAAACATTTTCTCCAGTGGCTATGCTTAAGTCCATCCGGATCCTACTTGCCATTGCTGCAAACCATGACTATGAAATACGACAAATGGATGTTAAAACCGTCTTTCTAAACGGTGATTTAGAAGAGAGCGTGTACATGACTCAGCCAGGGGGCTTCGTAGACAGTGGGATTAGCGGAAGGTATGTAAGCTGCTTAAATCCATCTACGGGTTAAAGCAGGAATCGCGGAGTTGGAACATCTGTTTTGATGTGATAGTCAAAGAGTTTGACTTCATCAAAAACGTAGATAAACCTTGTATATACAAGAAGGTAGCAGAGAGTAAGGTTGTCTTCCTCGTATTGTACGTGGATGACATACTCTTAATAGGAAATGATGTTCCTATGCTGCACTCGGTTAAGCTCTTCTTATCACAAAGATTATCAATGAAAGATCTAGGTGATGCCTCCTATATTTTGGGGATTAAGATCTATAGAGAAAGATCTAAACGGATACTGGGATTGTCCCAATCCAGGTACATTGACACCATACTAAAGAGGTTTAGTATGAAAGATTCCAAGCGTGGGAATTTACCCACGATTTCAGGACTTACTTGCAGGGTTGTCTAGCACGGCAGCAAGGTTACAGGAGGCATCGTCCATGCCAATTTCAAAAATTTGCCGAACTCTAACCTAGAATCGTATACTAGAAAATGTGACGAAATAAAATGCAAACAACTTTGCATAAGAAGTGAACAAGGAATACAACCTTTGTAGACCGGTCCTTCACTTCATTAGCTCCATATAGTAGTCCCTTCGCTGCGATCATGAACTCCCGGACTCTAGAGAGGCTACCATGAAGAAATGAACAAGCTTGCATCGAAGTCTTCGAGGCCGAAGATGATCTACGTCGAGGAGACACTAACCCAAGCTACCTCTTCACTAATTGTAGGATTAGTGAAGCAAACACCCTATACTAAATGGATAGTAGTAGAGGATGATGAAGTAGGAATTTTGCTCACTTTAGAAATAATTTTCTCACTCATTTTCCATCATCTCCATTGAAGCTAGAAAGCTTTGAGGAAGAAGAAGAAGAAAACTCTCATGATAAAATCAAGTGGATAATGAGAACCATGGGTGAGTTTAGTATCATATACTTAACCTTTGTAGAGACATAACTATGGTTAGGATAATTGGTTGGGTTGATAAATATCTTAGGCAAAACAAAAGAGTGGACTTGGTCAATGAACATTACAAGCTTCTACAAGCTACTAGCCATGACAAAATCCCACCATTTTGTAATTACCAAAATAAATAAAAACCCTAATTATCATCGTAAGCATGTGTGTGTCTCATACACCCATCTTGTATGTATTATCAAACATGACACAAAATAATGTACACTTGCATATATCACATATATACAATGTGCACAAACAAAGTGAGAAAAGAAATCTTAAGTGAGCAAATACCAGTTAATGTAAATTAATATATCAAATATATAATTATACATTAGATTATTAAATCAACGCTTGACTTAATAATCTGGCTATATCACATATAACCGACTAATATCAAATGCAACAACTTATCGAATCAACACTTAATTCGATAACCCGGCTATATCTCATATAACCGACCGATGTTACATATCGCGAGAATGGAATGCGGTATCGCATACACGCATTAATCTCGGTCCCGCACATATCCCATATATGCTCCTACTCCGTTTCGCTTGAGCCAGGAAACCTCTGTGTAGGACTCTAAAGACTCGTCAATACGCCGGCAGCAGGTGATGATCATATCAAACACCCACAAGCCGCAAGCGGTCTGCTAAACGTAACGGCCACCCGGGTATTGAGCGATCAGAAGATCAACAAGCATGCTGGCTCATACTCCTGCGAATCCAATCAGTAACACTACCGTACAGTCCAGTTACTTCGTCTGATATGTCACATATCTCGTCTAGGGGTGGTAAATGTCAGACCCAGTAACTCGATAAGTCGTGCCGATATGAGGCTCATAACGGGTCGAGAAACTACTGATAACACTTACCAGTATATCTCTGAAGCAGCCCTAGCCATGGACTTCCTGTTATAGCCAATTGAGTACAGCGCAACATCAACCCCCAATACCGGGAGAGACGAAACCCCTCCTATCGCTCATTGCCTCCATGTGATTCGGGACTGTACCCAAAAGCCACCGTTTTGCATGTTCTCTTGAACGTGGTAAGGTGGAAATCAATGCACAGTGGGAATCACACAAGACTCTATGACGATCTCGGGTCTACAGACTAACCTGTACCAGTGTCACCAGAGAACTGCTATCTGACGATAGGTATAATACCATCTAGGAGTTCTCGGCGAGTCCGTTCAGTGTACCCAGTATCCACTGAGCACACGTATACCATCTCTGATGTCAAACACCAACGGATATGGGATCATCCATCGCCCATCTACATGAGTTGAGAAGCTACACGCTAGTCTACTCTGGTATATCGATGCCTTGTCTCGATACACCTACGACTAGGAACATTTGAAAGATGTACTTACCGACTACTCTGTGTCCCCACTAGTATGATCTGCATCATAATCCTGGTAGTCAAGTACTCATCCTAAGGGCTTTATCAACATGTAACATAGAGACAATCAGTGTACATATTAAGATAAAGAGTAACCAGATAGCATACTATCATGTTGAGCAAGAAAGTCCTCCTATGTATGTACATGCATCCACTATAATATACATCATATGTACAATAATGGCCTCTAGGGCACACATATAACTAACAATCTCCCACTTGCACTAGGGCCATATGTTGTAGTATCCAATACCCAACAATCAGCAGTGGTTGAAGTATCTCATACTCAACCATCCCATATAAGTCTCTCTTGGGATTAGGCCTTTGTGAGTGGATCCTCCCTGTTGTCCTATGTGTCTACTCTCCTAACCTCGATCTCCCTGGAGATCAACCATCTCTATGATCAGGTGATACTGCCTAAGAATATGTCTGGATCACTGATGGGATGGGGGTTTCTAGGCCTAAGCCACAACTCCATTGTCATACAATGGTAGAAACGGAGTTTATCTCATGAACTAATATACACCCAGACTGCCTCTTTGGTAGCATCGTTGGCAGCGATGTATCCAGCCTTTATCGTCTATTTTGCCACGGTATCTAGCTTGGAACTCTTCCAACATACTGTCCTTCCACCGAGGGTAAAGACAATGCCTGTGACTGACAATCAGTCGTCCTTACCATCCTGGAAGCTATCCAGTGATTCTCCCTAGGATCGATTGATACCATCTCTCTACATCTAGTGAGAATCCTAACATCCATTTAGATCTATCTCATAGATCCAAAACCCAGGATTTAGGATGTATCACCTTGATCCTTTATGGAGAATCCTTGTGATAAGAGGAGATTGACCGAGCGTAGCATAGGAAACTTCTTCCCTATTAAGAGTATGTCATCCATGTATAATACAAGGAAGACCACCTTACTCTCTACTAACTTTTTGTATATACAAGGTTCATCTACCATTTTGATGAAGTCAAACTCTTTGACTACCATATCAAAACAGATGTTCCAACTCCGCGATGCCTTCTTGAACCCATAAAGCAACTTGCACACGTTTCCGCTACTCCCACTGTCTACGAAGCCCTCTGGCTGTGTACTTATAGACACCCTCTTCTAAATCAATATTTAGAAAAGCAGTCATGATACCCAATCACCAGATATCGTAGTTATGGTATGTAGCAGTGGCAAGTAGGATCCGGATGGACTTAAGCATAGGCACTGGAGAAAAGGTTTTATCATTATCCACACCTGGTCAATGACGAGAACCTTTTACAACAAGTCTTAGCTTTGAAAGTCTCAACTTTTCCATCTACACCAAGTAATCTTCTCAAGATATACTCGCTCCTGATGGGGATTTAACCCTTCAGATATAGCAACCAAAGTCCATACTTTGTTAGTGTACATAGATTCCATCTTAGATCGCTTAACATCCAGCCATTCTCACAGAATCCCCACTCCTGATGGCCTGCTCGAAACTAGTTGGGTCATCATCTCATGATGCAATCCTCGCTCCCACTGTCATAGAGAAAACCAAAGTATCTCTCAGGTGGGTGAGGAACCCTACTAGATCGGCGGAGAGGCTGAGGTTCGTTGGGAGCTATTGAATCCTTCGGTTCTACTAAATCATTAGTTGTAGTTTGTATAGCTGGAACTCTTTCCAGTTCTACCTCATGACCAAAAATTTCTTTCCAAAATAAATTCCTTTTCTAAAAAGGTGGCTGGCCGAGAAAAAAAACACATTTTTTTTCTCGGTGCGATAGAAGATATTCTCTTGCGAATTCTTGGGATATCCAACAAACTTCCACAGAACTGACCTTGCCTCGAGCTTGTCCAGATTTCGCTTTTGGAATAGGCCGGACAATCCCAAATCTTAACTGTAAGTCCACGGTAGCGCCCCGGCCGTCTAACAGACGCCAAATGCGGAATAAAAACTTTTACAACCGGCGCTATCGCGTACTATAACCCGGATCTGCCATTAAAACTAAACTAACAAACTACAAAGTGGGTAGAAATGTTATACCGAACGATCCGAGTCCTTCGATCTTCAACCATCATCCCACGCTTTGTTGCGGCTGCTCTGATCTCCTGAATCTCCAGTCTTCTCGTCCAGGTGGCACCACGTCGACGGGTCTTTAAACGGGCTCCCGCCTCTGAACCGAGGCAACTCGGTCGTCAAGTTTGCCAAAAGAGACGACCAAGTTGATGTAGAGAATGAGTAGAACACTTTGTCTCACTTCGTCCAAAGCCGTGGACGAACGGTTAATGAAGTTGCCTTTTTGGAATCGGGTGAAAAGAAAATGAACTATGAAATTTCCATGAACAAATTTATAATCTCATTTTTCCCAAACACAACCATAATCCTTTCACCAAGAGGGGCCGGCCAAATATAAGAGGTGGGGGGTGAGTGTAGGAAGGGAAAGGTGACCATAACCATAATGAGTGAGCATGAGTCATTTAGACACCTTGCAATCTCATTAATGCACTAATGAATCATCATAATCTAGTCATCAAAGCATTTAATGAACAAATGAGTCATGAAGCCTAGTCACCATCCTAGTCATCATCTAGAAACATCTAGAAGCATGACTCACCCTCAACCCATACAAGAGATAAATCCATCTTTAACCAAATGTTAAAGACGGGCGATAGAAAACTGGAAACTGGCAACTTCCAAAAGTGATCCTGAAACGAATTTCAGGATAACCCCGTATCAGTATAAACATACCCGCATTTGTATTACGACCGAATACAAATGCAACTGAGACAAAGATATTATATCTACACAGTATAATACTCGGATCCGGCTTAAACCAAAGCCTACTAGTATTATCTGTCCGAAATATGACACATGCAAAAACGCACGTGCATTTTCCGAACCCTGCCATAAAACCATACAGCCTCTACAACGTTTCGCCAGAACTTGGGAAACTGTCTGTGGGGGACTCTAATGACTCATCAACACACTGGCATGGGTATAACCACTAGCACGTCAGAGGTACAAGTTGTACGTAACGGTTGCCTATGTATTGATTGGAAGGGAAGCTGACGAGCGAACTCATCCATAAACCCTACAGAGCCTAATAGTGACAATATACATATAGTCCGGTCCGTTCATCTAAAGAGTATCGCATATCGAGTCTAGGGGGTTGGATAAAGTCAGACCCCTAATAACGCGATAATTCATGTCGGTATAAAGCCCATCACCACTTGAGAAACTACTGATCCAAATCAGTAATTCTCCACTACCTCGGCCGAGGATTTCTAGAGATGGCCACCCGTGCACTGTGCGGCATCAACCCCCAATACCGGGAGAGACGAATCCCCGACGATCCGCTCACTGCCTCCATATGGCTCGGGACTGTACCCAAAAAATACCTGTTTGCACGTCTCCTTTGAGCGTGGTAGGGTAGAAATCAAAGCACAGTGGGAACTCACACGAGACAAATGACGATCTCAGGTCGACAAACTAACCTGTACACATGTCACCAGGGAACTGTTATCTGACGATATGTATAATACCAACCAGCATGTTCCCGGCGAGTCCGGTCCGGTGTACCCATAACCCAATGAGCACCTGTATACATCTTAGGTGAACCAACTGACACCAATGGCTTGTGAGACCGGCCACCGCCCCTCGTCGGGGTCTCGAATGTATACACTAGTCTACTCTGGAGTATCGATGCCCTGTCTCGAAACTCCCACGACTAGAGACACTTTAAGGATGTGCTTATAGACTCCAGCTCCCACGTATATGATCTCCATCATACTGCTGGGAGTCAAGCAAGAATCCTATGGGCTCTATCAACATGCAATAGTGAACTAAAGCAAGTATACATTGATAAAGACAAACCAGATAGCATACTATCATCTCGAGTAAGACTGTCATATCGGTATAGGTCCTCCATCAATCATTGCAATCACGTACCTGCGATCCAATTGACTTTGAGGGCACTATATCCAACAATCTCCCACTTGCACTTAAGGCTAATTATTGCGATGTCGCATACTCACAACCCGTGTGATACCAAACATCCAACTCCTCTACTAATCAGTTTCACAAAACTAGTTTGTAAAACTCTTGTGTTCGAGAAATAGCCTCAGTGAGTGGATCCGCCCTGATGTTTCTTTCTATGTCTCTCTTAATCACAAGTTCGCCGAGAAAGCCATCTCCCGAATCGAGTAATACCTGTCTTAGAATTTGTCTGAATATCTGATGGGACCTAGTTCATAAATGAACTCCAAATCCAAACTTCTTAGACTGTATTGATAACTGAACCAAATCAGTATCCAGCACCATGCCTCCCACAGTATCCTCTTGGACCACCTGTCCATAATACTGTCCCTCTTCGGAGGGAAAACTATAACTCTGACAATCTCTTTGTCATACATGTCACCCTTGAAGCCTGGAATGATAACCGTCTCCCGAAGGAGGCTGCCGTCATCAAGTCCGTAGAACATACACTCATGTTCTAAAACTGCTTCCTTATGTTTCTTCAGGATTGGATTAATATAAACTTATCACAACTAGTGCAAATACAACATCTGGTGTGGTACTTGATATCTTACGATTGACTCAATTGCCTAAGCAAGTGATCTGCCAATCATGCACATCCCTCTCTCCTTTAGTCTGTAAGACACCTTTAGAGAGGGTGACTCCATCATCTGCAGGTACACCACCGTGCCAGGAGTCATCTATTCTAAAATACCATTAGAATACTGTCAAAGTACCCAAATTGGGAAACTACCCAATTCTAGATCTAAAACCATAGATCTAGTAACCAGAATGTCTGATATTATATCCATATCCATTGTGGAGAAACAACTGTGTGACGACCAAAGTACAACCGATCGTAGTATAGGAATTCTACTTCTTACTCTGCGTATGTCATCCAAATACCAGGACATCACACCCTACTATCTTCTTAACAGATCCATCCTCTATTCTGAAGAAGTCAAAGCCATGACTGTTACATCAAAATTAGATGATCTTATCTTCGCTATATCTGCTCAAGCCTATAAATAGACATAAGCTACTTGTCCACTATGCTTCCGCTGCTCCCACTGACCACAACAACCCTCTGGCAGAATAATATACACGTGCACTTCCAAAGCTAGTTTAGAACAACGCTATACTTATCCTCCTGCCGGGTCTCATTGTCTGGAACAACAGTAGTGTCAAGTCTGGGTAAACAAGAACCTCCCTGTCACCGTCCTTGAGGGTACCGGAGTACCTCTCGAGTGTCTGAGGTTACCCACCATATCTGCGGAGTGGCTAATGGAATGTCAAACCTGATTGAATATATAGGTCCTATTAAATTTTCCGTAATCGTTTGCGGTTCTGGAATCACTTCCAGTTCTACCATACTCCCACGACTGTTTTCTGAAAAAGTCCATTTTAACAAAACTGTGGCGAGTCAAGAACAATATCACTATTGATCTTCCAGATGGTAGAAATGTCAACCCTCGTCAAAGCCAGGGTCAACCCACAAACTGCCATTACAGAAACGTGCCTTGAGTTATCCAGTGTCTGGTTTTAAGCATAAGCCGGACAACTCCCCGTATCTTAATATCGCTAAGATATGAACCATTCTATATACAATATAGAAATAGATGACCTAATTTAATTGGAACCAGATTCAAATCATGCAGCTGTCTCCAGTTTATATCAACTTAATGAAGAGAGGCTAATCAGCATTACTCAACTTAGGAATCCATCCAATTATGAGTAACCTGAAAGAGAAACAAGTTTCTCAAAACCATTACTGAATACCATCACAAGAATCTATATCTTCAATTTCTTTGAAGAATCCTGATACTTGCGACACCTGGTTCTCTACTTTATTCCTATACCTACAACTTCTCAAAACTTAGACATTGTATTTCCACGAAACACTTGTCTAAAAACTAGAGAAGTCATAAGTAATCAGAACATAGTATGAGGACCTACCCCTTTGTCCTGACGGACAGTGGACAACATACAAAACTCTGTATAAGTCCTCTGAGTTGAATAACTCAAAACATGTGCATCGTAGGTTGAAAACTGTACCCAGGCGATTTCCTCAAATATCACCAATTACAACGAATTCCGATATAATGAGGATGATCTCCTAATTCCCAATAACTTACTCCCACTCATTATCTGAAAAGCCATACAGATATGAGAATGAAACCCGGTAAATACATACCCTGGAGTAAGTATCTAATCGGGAAATCAGTTTTTCCTTTAACAATGCACTGAAACATAAAAATGTTTCGTAGGGGTATCCTGGCATTCCTAGTAATGCCTCTTCCATAATCCAATTCATGACTTTAACCGTATATTTCTTTGCCACCTCTCCAAATCCCTTTATTTGTCTTTATTCATTACCTTCTGTACACCCCTTAGGCTAAGTGGTTTTCTTCCTTCCCTACCGTTCGGCACCAGCCTATGGTTTGGAAGAAGACTATGCAGTAAGCATAATAGGTATACTCTCCTAATCCTAGGAGTACTCGCAACTTGAGAGAAGGTGGTGATAAAAGACAACTGAATAATACCTTATTCTATTTAAGGTGAAATGGGAGTGGCGATGAAATACGTGGTTTGGTCGTGAATGATAACAGTCACAATTTACTTTGCCATCTTTCTAATCCCTTTATTTTGTCTTTACATATTACCTTCTGCACACCCTACTTAGGCTAATTGGTTTTCTTCATTCCCTACCTTTCGGCACCTGCCTATGGTTTGGAATAAGACTATCCAATAAGCGTAATAGGTGTACTCTCCTAAACTAAGGAGCTCTCGCAACCTGAGAGAAGGTGATAATAAAAGACAACTGAATAAACCAATTCTATTTCTCCTGAACCTGGATCCATCCTCGAAGAAGTCCCTTCGAGTTCGTATATAACCATACGATGGATCTATCCAATGGAAGTGGATGTCCGTAGTAATACTGGGTGTTCTGAGAAATACAAAAGGTAAAGGAAGGAGCGGCAATGACTTATGCAACTCGGACAATCCAAAAGCCAGTATTTTAAGAAGGTTCGGTCAACTTGGTCACTGAGTCATAGTCTAGGGTCGGTCAATGGTCGCTGCCAAAGAGAGAGAGAGAGAAAAGAAACACTCTGCGTGCATTCTAACCTAGATCAAAATGGTTATCAGTTTATCTAATCAGGAAACCTCCTACTGTTATCTCAAATTTTCCTCCAAACCTGAAAGAAGAATTAGTCGGGATCACCCGAAGAGTAAACTAACTCATCAGTGAGAATCGGGGTCCAATTATCAACGCATGATAACTTGATGGAAGCCACTCAAGTTATCACACTCCAGAAGGTATGCGCATACTTGGCAAGTTTCTTTATGTTTGAAACTCCCGATGTGATTTTTGCCCCATGCTCTTATGACCTTGACTAAGGGCCAACAAATCATAAGTCACATGTCAAGTTCTTCCCGTCATTATCCAGGTTGATTTGAACCCACCCGTACATACCCTTGGCGAAAGTCAACAAGGTAATACGACTGTTCCAAACCAACACATCTATCTATGCAACAAATGAATATCCAGCAGCTTCCAAACATTATGCCTTGACTAAGGGCCAACAAACATAGCTTGAATACTACTGACCATTCATAAGACATGACGGAGGGCTACGGCTGGTTTTTGGCGAAAAACCTTTAACGTAATGAACTTGATCTCGTTGAAGGAACCTGATAGCTTTTTATAATAATATAGTGACGAAAAACCTTTGCTAAAGAGTCACTCCCGGTGAAGGGATCTCGGCTCTTTCCTCATGGAATGAGGTGCAAGATATTCCAACTGAATACCTCGATGCAAAGCAACTTGTAATCGACTATATTGAAGTTATTACTCTGACGCAAATTTCTGCCCAAAGGCTCTCTCTCGGTGAAGGGATATCAACCCTTGCCTCGTCGAATGAGGTGCAGGATATTCTAACTAAATATCACTATGCAAAACAAAAAGGAAACGTCTTTGTAATAACACTTTTTAAATTGGTTCCAACAACATCAAATATAGGTTTGTTTTACTTGCATTGATAAGAATCAACGCAGTCCCATCAATCAATCACACCAGAAAAGAACGAAAAATAAAATATACGTATATGCCATCCGCATTCGTCACTGGGTTCCGTCATCACCCGTTAGGTTACTTAACTAACGACAGAGCGGGGACTGGACTAGCGCGGGTGTAAAACATATACAACATCTAATAGTATATATACAAATATATAGTAATCGCTCCAGGCATGATAATATGCAACATTACAGAAAAGTAATAAGCATCACAGAACAATACAGATAATCTGGGATCCCCGGATTTCACAGAGCCGCTACTGAAACCCGACGTTCCCCTGGTCGTGTGGATAGCCTGTGCAATGAAACCTAGACCCCTACGGGTGCGGCAAGTTACCCGCCAAAACCTGAAGCGAGGAAGCCCCCTACAACAAAGTGAATGGACCACCCGTCACTTCACGGAATCCGATAACTTGAGCACCCCTCCTTGGGTCAACCTATACCCCCTACGAGTGCGGCGAATAGTCTGCCAATTCTAGAATAAGGCCCCTTTGCCTCTTAAAGCCATGAGATACGGACCTGTTGCCCTCCAGAACCCGGCTATCCATGCACTCCGTCGCGGGGTAATCCTAGTACATAAAAGAAAATAATATACAACGGGTACATCGACCTCAACCCGGTCGTGCCGCAAAAGAATATTATACAAACAGGCAGTGACGGCAGTCCACATGTTGGACGCTCGCCCATCAATATCAAATGTACAAATAAATTCAAACTGCACTACCATTGCACACTGCTATCCACCACGATATATCCGCAACAACACAGCACAACACAGAACATCAACGCGAATGTCACGTTCGCAAACCCGTCTAAAAGAACCGTAGCAATTAGACGCGGTTTACCGCTCAAATGACAATCCCGGTCGGAGATATAATGTAAATACTGCATACTAACAAGTTTAAAATTTTGATCGACAAAACTTCCCGAAGTGGGCCCCACGTACATCTGCTGTACAGTAATAAAATATGGGCCTAAAAGAATAGTACCAAAAACCACAATTTCCACAATAAAGCTCTCTGGAAAAAGTTGGAGCACTGTTCCCACAAACTCGCCGCGGTTCCGCGGTCAAACCCTAGGTTTGACCGTGGATCCGCGGTGGTCTTGTGGGATCACGTGCCCAAATTTTTCCAGAATGCTTAGAAAATCCTGCTTAGTTTTCTGCGATATGTAAAATAATTTTAAGACACTGTTTAAAATCGACAGAAACTTTAACCCTGGAATTTGCGGTTTTCGAAAATCCGTTCGATCGATGTTTTAAACGCGTTAGCATAAGTTAGTAAAGCTTAATGGTGAGGTTCTGATACCACTGTAAGTCCACGGTAGCGCCCCGGCCGTCTAACAGACGCCAAATGCAGAACAAAAACTTTTACAACTGGCGCTATCGCGTACTATAACCCGGATCTGCCATTAAAACTAAACTAACAAACTACAAAGTTGGTAGAAATGTTATACCGAACGATTCGAGTCCTTCGGTCTTCAACTATCATCCCACGCTTTGTTGCGGCTACTCTGATCTCCTGATTCTCCAGTCTTCTCATCCAGGTGGCACCACGTCGACGGGTCTTTAAACGGGCTCCCGCCTCTGAACCGAGGCAACTCGGTCGTCAAGTTTGCCAAAAGAGACGACCAAGATTATGTAGAGAATGAGTAGAACACTTTGTCTCACTTCGTCCAAAGCCGTGGACGAACGGTTAATGAAGTTGCCTTTTTGGAATCGGGTGAAAAGAAAATGAACTATGAAATTTCCATGAACAAATTTATCATCACATTTTTCCCAAACACAACCATAATCCTTTCACCAAGGGGGGCCGGCCAAATATAAGAGGTGGGGGGGTGAGTGTAGGAAGGGAAAGGTGACCATAACCATAATGAGTGAGCACGAGTCATTTTGCAATCTCATTAATGCACTAATGAATCATCATAATCTAGTCATCAAAGTATTTAATGAACAAATGAGTCATGAAACCTAGTCACCATCCTAGTCATCATCTAGAAACATCTAGAAGCATGACTCACCCTCAACCCATACAAGAGATAAATCCGTCTTTAACCAAATGTTAAAGACGGGCGATAGAAAACTGGAAACTGGCAACTTTCAAAAGTGATCCTGAAACGAATTTCAGGATAACCCCGTATCAGTATAAACATACCCGCATTTGTATTACGACCGAATACAAATGCAACTGAGACAAAGATATTATATCTACACAGTATAATACTTGGATCCGGCTTAAACTAAAGCCTACCAGTATTATCTGTCCGAAATATGACACGTGCGAAAATGCACGTGTATTTTCCGAATCCTGCCATAAAACCATACGGCCTCTACAACGTTTCGCCCGAACTTGGGAAACTGTCTGTAGGGGACTCTAATGACTCATCAACACACTGGCACTGGGTATAACCACTAGCACGTCAGAGGTACAAGTTGTACGTAACGGTTGCCTATGTATTGATTGGAAGCGAAGCTGACGAGCGAACTCATCCATAAACCCTACAGAGCCTAACAGTGACAATATACATACAGTCCGGTCCGTTCGTCTAAAGAGAATCGCATATCGAGTCTAGGGGGGTGGATAAAGTCAGACCCTTAATAACGCGATAATTCGTGTCGGTATGAAGCCCATCACCACCTGAGAAACTACTGATCCAAATCAGTAATTCTCCACTACCTCGGCCGAGGATTTCTAGTGATGGCCACCCGTGCACTGTGCGACATCAACCCCCAATACCGGGAGAGACGAATCCCCGACGATCCGCTCACTGCCTCCATGTGGCTCAGGACCGTACCCAAAAAATACCTGTTTGCACGTCTCCTTTGAGCGTGGTAGGGTAGAAATCAAAGCACAGTGGGAACTCACACGAGACATATGACGATCTCAGGTCGACAAACTAACCTATACACATGTCACCAGGGAACTGTTATCTGACGATATGTATAATACCAACTAGCATATTCCCGGCGAGTCCTGTCCGGTGTACCCATAACCCAATGAGCACCTGTATACATCTTAGGTGAACCAACTGACACCAATGGCTTGTAAGACCGGCCACCGCCCCTCGTCGGGGTCTCGACTGTATACACTAGTCTACTCTGGAGTATCGATGCCCTGTCTCGAAACTCCCACGACTAGGGACACTTTAAGGATGTGCTTATAGACTCCAGCTCCCACGTATATGATCGCCATCATACTGCTGGCAGTCAAGCAAGAATCCTATGGGCTCTATCAACATGCAATAGTGAACTAAAGTATGTATACGATGATAAAGACAAACCAGATAGCATACTATCATCTTCAGCAAGACTGTCATATCGGTATAGGTCCTCCATCAATCATTTCAATCACGTACCTGCGATCCAATAATTGACTTTGAGGGCACTATATCCAACATTAACTTGCTTAAGACATGGACTCTTCCTATACTATATCACATATGGAGTGGTAGGCACCTGATTTGGTTAGAACCCTATTCAATAGGTATGCAGCTTCTCAAGTGCATAACTCCCAAAATGAAATAGGCAACTCACTAGTACTCATCATAGAGCACACCATATCACATAGGGTGCGATTGCTCCGCCCTAATACACCGTTGTGCTGTGGTGTATACGGAGGAGTAATGCAGAGAGAGAATTTTATTCTCCTTTAGAATAGTCCAGGAATTCCGTGCTCAAGTATTCTCCTCCCTGATCACATTAAAGGACATAATAATTATACCCGTTTTGGTTCTTTACTTCTAACTTATATTCTTTGAATTTCTTAAAAGCTTCAGACTTATGTTTCAATAGGAATACATGTGCGAATCTTGAGAAATCATCAGTGAATGTAATGAAGTACAAAGAACCAGTCCTGACGTGTGTAGACAGGGGACTTACATATATCAGCATGTATCAATCCTAAGAGTTCACTAACTCTTTCTCTATTTCCAGTAAACGGAGCTATGGTCATTTTATCTTTGTGACATGACTGGAAAGTTTCACAAGATGCAAATTCAAACTGATTTAAATATGCAATTTAATGTAATTTAGCTAGTCGGGTCACATTGATATGACTTAGTCTACAATGCCTCAAGAAGGATTCGTTCATTTCTGAACTCTTCCTCTTGTGTGTGTTCTTTACGTTAAGAATTGTGGTTTGATTTAGAACGTATATGCTTTTAGATAACGTGCCTGAACCGATCAACTCTTGATATAGGAAATGTTCAAAACATTATCCAACAATACAAAATTATATCCCTCTTTACTAAATAAAGAGACTGATATGATATTGTATATCAGGTTCGGTATCTAATAACATTCGTTCAAAATCAATGTATTTGGTAATACAGGATGATAACTGCCAACACCTTGGCAGCAATAATTGCACCATTTTTAACTCTTAAAAGTTATCACCCATTCTCAGTTCTCTACCTATCTGTAGCCATGTAACAGATTACATATGTGGGATCCTGATCTGGTATTTCATACCAAGGACGTAAAGGAAACTGAGAATCAGTTCTCTACAATGAACACACCCGAAGAAGATGCATCATCTTGCACTTTCTTCGTTTGGGCGGCACGGGAATCCTGGTAATCCCCTATTTCCTACTCAGTCTTATAATAATTATAAGTTGGAGCGGGACCAACGTTCCCCAGCTCAGTATAACAAGCGGGTTCAGTCAATACATCCATATTATTATCTTGATTAAGGCGTAACATGGTCGCTACCTGGAGAGAGAGAGAAGAAAACACTCAGCGTATGCTTTTGCAAGATTAGATTAGTTATTATTTTATCTAATCAGGATGGCTCCCACTGTTTTTATCAAATCTTCCTTCAAACCCTAAAAGGAAAGACTAGCCGGGATTAATTACACCTTACAAGTTCGCCAATCTTTCAGTCATGCCAGTGTCGGTACTTTGAGGGAGGTTCCCCGTACTTCCGCACGGACCTAATTAAAATAAACCTCATTTTCCCAGAGGCATAACCCCGTTAACACCTTTCTAGACACCTACTTGATCGGCTAATTATGATGTGCAAAAACTCTCCCAGGAGTAACTCTTACTCACAGTGGGTATCGGGATCCAACTATCTCATAGAAGATATGCAATCTCATTGCAAATTTCAACACTTGAAATTCCCGATAATTTTCTGCCCCTAGCAACTTATGACCTTGGCTAAGGTCATCAAATCATAAGCGCTAGCCAAGTTGAACATTTCATTTCTTGATTGAATTAAACCCACCCGCACGACCCTTGGCTATGGTCAACAAAGTCGCATGACTATCCTAACTTAATCGCATCATATGCTTGCAGATAAGCACTAATTAGCTACCGCACACTACGCCTTGGCTAAGGTCAACAAACGCAGCATGAATACTAAAAATTACTTATCTAAAATGACGGAGGGCTACGACAGGTTTTTATGAAAACCTTTTGCGTAATGAACTTGATATCATTGTAGAATTGAGTGATTTTGAAAAGGAGTATTTTTTAGGCTTTTACTAGTTTTGTTAAAGAGGTCACTCCCGGTGAAGGGATCTCGGCTCTTTCCTAATCGAATAAGGTGCATGATATTTCACAAATACCATTATGCAAAGCAAAAACTATAGAAGCAATCAAAAGACAAACCGAGGGTTGTAGCATCTGCCAGTTATTGCTAAAGAGGTCACTCCCGGTGAAGAGATCTTGGCTCTTTCCTTATCGAATAAGGTGTTGAATATTCTATAAGGAATACCGCTATGCAAAACAACAACTAGAACTACCTGTTTCTGAAAATTCGATTCTACAACATTTTTAGGTTTATTTTCTTTCATTAATCTTATTAATGAAGTCCCATCATTTAAGTTACCTAATCATCACAGATAAATACAACGTACGCTTATGTCATCCGCAATCGCCTCGATATCCCGTCATGCACCGTTAGGTTAGATAACTGACAGCAAAGCGGGGCAAGGCTAGCGCGGGTGTAAAACATAACGTCTATACAATATATCACATATGCTATATACAGTATCTATCTCATCATATACAGTGATCACATCACAGAATACCGCAGCAGAAAACAACATATGAAATATTGGATATACGAGGATTTCCGAGTTTTAAATTAAGCCTGTATAAAACACGGATTCCATGGTCGTGATGAATAGCCAATACCACATCCCTAGACCCCTACGAGAGAGACAAGCAACCCTACCAATTCTAGAGTTAGGAGACCCAGTCTCGACTCCTCATGATGGTCTCCCACTGGACCCTAGAACCCGGTTACTTGTGCTCCCCGCCTTGGGTCTATCCTAATACGGAAAAGTAAATAATATACATCAACGGTGACATCTTTCTCAACCCGGAAGTGCCCCAATAAAAGAATATTACATACAAGTTTTTATATGAATGAAAATGAAAAACTCTCATCTCACATAAATAACCCCGGCTATTCAAATACGACGATCCAATATAACTTATCCCAGCAACATATAACATCACATGTCTTCAACGTAAGTAAATATGCGTATCCCAATTGTCGTTGACGTATAGCAACGAAACCGGCGATACACCACATATTACACTTACGGTCGCAGACAAGAAAATGAAAAACTACAACAATTGGAATCCGCAACCACCTTAGACATCATAAACCCAATGTATCACATACTTTGGATTTCATGCCCAACCAAATGAATTCCTTAGACATCACATGCCTAAAAATTATAAACCCTGCATTTTAGTTTCGATCTCGAAAACACTTTTCAATATCAAGTTGGGCAATTCAACAAGATTCCCGACATCCTGATCAAATGCTCGCCGGAAACTTTAGTAGACGGCCGTACCCCCGATGCCGTTGACGAAGTGCACTAAGGCGGAACACCCCGGCCGTGAGTACCCGAACGGATGTTTTTGGCGACAGGGTTCTCCTACAATCACTTGGTCGGGGCTATGGGACGTGGCTATCTAATAAGGTTACCCGGCGAGTATCCGCGTACGCTAAGTGATTGGGACGGACTTTTGATCACATCAAAATCCCGTGGTAACCGATCAAATGAGACTAAACTGCTAGATTTATAAAATTCAAACTAGTTATCTCATAACTACTTTTGTGGATTCCAAATATTGTATCCCATCACATGATACCCGGACGACGTTAAACTTTTCGATCAATTCATCAAAGTCCAACAATTCCCCGACAGCTCAACACTCGAGCACAGTTCAATAATACCCAGAACGTGCCACCGTACCTATGCACCAACCGTAGAAGGGCAGACCCAAGCCTCATTAATAGCACCGCAGAACTGCCGCAAACCCTAAGGTTCGAAAGCGATTCCATGGCCATTATGTCGAGTTAGGGTTTCATTCTTCTAGAGGGTCCACAGAATTACTTGCATCTTTTTCCGAATACGTTAAACTTGGAAAAATGGGTTTTTGATAATCGTTCAAACTTTTTAACTTCGCCTAGACAACATGCGAATACCCGAAACAATGTTAAAATTACGAATATGAAACACTCCGAATTTCTTATAGTGTAAGATCACATCACATGCAAAATTAGCAAAAACAAACAACACCTGAAACACCAAAACCCAGTCACTGAAACACCCTGAAAATTTTAAGCAAAAATAACAAAAAGTGGCCGGCCTCCTCGGATTTTCTTGCATTGTGCTCGGCTAAAAACCGAGCAACCCCCTTGAAATTTCCCTGGTGTTCATGATATATCTCATATAACATTCTGCAATTGTTTAAAAAAATTTTGAAGACCTTTTAAAATCGACAGAAACCAAGTTTTGATGTTGCAAGTTTCGGAGTATTTCGGTTTCGTAATCATAACAAAATCCGTCTAATTTTATAGCATGGCTCTGATACCACTGCAGGGTTGTCCAGCACGGCAGCAAGGTTTCGGGAGGCATCGTCCATGCCAATTTCAAAAATTTGCCATTCTAGCTAACCCTAAACTGGAATCGTATACTAGAAAATGTAACGAAATGAAATGCAAACAACTTTTCATAAGAAGTGAACAAGGAATACAACCTTTGTAGACCGGTCCTTCACTTCATTAGCTCTGTGTAATAGTCCCTTCGCTGCGATCATGAACTCCCGGACTCTAGAGAGGCTACCATGAAGAAATGAACAAGCTTGCATCGAAGTCTTCGAGGCCGAAGATGATCTAAGTCGAGGAGACACTAACCTAAGCTACCTCTTCACTAATTGTAGAATTAGTGAAGCAAACACCCTTTACTAAATGGCTAGTAGTAGAGGATGATGAAGTAGGAATTTTGCTCACTTTAGAAATAATTTTCTCACTCATATTCCATCATCTCCATTGAAGCAAGAAAGTTTTGAGGAAGAAGAAGAAGAAAACTCTCATAATAAAATCAAGTGGATAATGAGAACCATGGGTGAGTTTAGTATCATATACTTAACCTTTGTAGAGACACAACCATGGTTAGGATAATTGGTTAGGTTGTTAAATATCTTAGGCAAAACAAAAGAGTGGACTTGGTCAATGAACATTACAAGCTTCTACAAGCTACTAGCCATGACAAAATCCCACCATTTTGTAATTACCAAAATAAATAAAAACCCTAATTATCTTCATAAGCATGTGTGTGTCTCATACACCCATCTTGTATGTATCATCAAACATGACACAAAATAATATACACTTACATATATCACATATATACAATGTGCACAAACAAAGTGAAAAAAGAAATCTTAAGTGAGAAAATACTAGTTAATATAAATTAATATATCAAATATATACTTATACATTAGATTATTAAATCAACGCTTGACTTAATAATCCGGCTATATCACATATAACCGACTAATATCAAATGCAACAGCTTATCGAATTAACACTTGATTCGATAACCCGGCTATATCTCATATAACCGACCGATGTTACATATCGCGAGAATGGAATGCGGTATCACATACGCGCATTAATCTCGGTCCCGCACATATCCCATATGTGCTCCTACTCCGTTTCGCTTGAGCCAGGAAACCTTTGTGTAGGACTCTAAAGACGCGTCAATACGCCAGCAGCAGGTGATGATCATATCAAACACCCACAAGTCGCAAGCGGTCTGCTAAACGTAACGGCCACCCGGTTATTGAGCGATCAGAAGATCAACAAGCATGCCTGCTCATACTCCTGTGAATCCAATCATTAACACTACCGTACAGTCCGGTCTCTTCTTATGATATGTCGCATATCTCGTCTAGGGGTAGTAAACGTCAGACCCCAGTAACTCGATAAGTCGTGCCGATATGAGGCTCATAACGGGACGAGAAACTACTGATAACACTTACCAGTATATCACTGAAGCAGCCCTGGCCATGGACTTCCTGTTATAGACATCAACCATGCCCGTTTAAAATTTTAGCCGTGCCGAATAACCCTAAACAAGATCTATGCTAGATAATTAGGGATTCACATGCAAGTAAAAAACATTTACTACTAGGTGAATACGAAATACAACCTTTGTAGATCGGTCCTTCACTTCTAAGGCTCCTTGTCTTAGTCCCTTCGCTGCGATCATGGTTCTCCCGGGCTCTTGCATGGCTTCACGAGGCGAAAGATGCGTCCTTGCTTGAAATCTTCGAGGCCGAAGATGATCTACGTCGAGGGAATACCGACTCAAGCTACTACTTCACTAACTAGAGAATTAGTGAAGCAAACACCCTAAACTAAAGTGCTAGTCTAGTAGAGGATGGAGAAATAGGAAGTGGGTTCTCTTTAGAATTTTATTTCTCACAATGTTTCACTCTCTTTTAAAACCCTAGCAAGCTTTTCTTTTGCTTCAAAGAAGAAGAAGAAGATGAACAAAAGAAAAGATGAGGATAATGATTAAGTGAGTGAGCTAACCATGGTGAGTGAGTATCATATACTAACTCATGTAGAGACTTAATCATGGCTAAGTGTGATGGTTAGGTTAACAAAAATCCAAAGTAAAAACAAACTTAGTGGACTTTAGTCAATGCATCCACAAGCTTCATGCATTTTCTAATTTTCCACTAATTTTGTAATTACTTTAAATACATTAAACCCAACATAACAAATAGCATGGTGTAAGTCTCATACACCCATGAATGTTGTATCAACAACCATGATACAAAAAGAAAACACATTTTAATAAATATCACATATATATTAAAGTGTGCACGTGTGAGAAAAATCCTTAAGTGAACAAGTGTTAGTTAATGTAAACTAGTATATCTAATATACAATTATACACTAAATTATTAAATCAACACTTGACTTAATAATCCGGTCATATCTCATATAACCGACTAACATCCATTGTATCGACTTATCGAATCAACACTTAATTCGATAACCCGGCTATTTCATATATAACCGACCGATACAAAAAGTCGCGAGAATAGAATACGGTATCACATACACGCATTATTCTCAGTCCCGCACATATCACATACGTTCTCCTATTTCGTTTTGCCTGAGCCAGTAAAACCTTTATGTAGGACTCTAAAGACTCGTCAATACGCCGGCAGTAGGTGATGATCACATCAAGCACCCACAAGCCATCAGAGGTACTAGCTGGACGTAACGGCTACCCGGGTATTGAGCGATCAGAAGATCAGTAAGCAAGCCCGCTCCAACTCCTGTAGAATCCTAACGGTAACACTTCTCGTACAGTCCGGTCTCCTCGTCTGATATGTCGCATATCAAGTCTAGGGGTGGTAAACGTCAGACCCCAATAACCGATAAGTCGTGCCGATGTGAGGCTCATAACGGGTCGAGAAACTACTGGTAACACTTACCAGTAAATCTCTAAATCAGTCCTGGCCAGGGACTTCCCTGTTATGGCCAATCGAGCACAGCGCAACATCAACCCCCAATACCGGGAGAGACGAAACCCCTCCTATCGCTTATTGCCTCCATGTGACTTGGGACTGTACCCAAAAACCACCGTTTTGCACGCCTTCTTGGACGTGGTAAGGTGGAAATCAAAGCACAGTGGGAATCACACAAGACTCTATGACGATCTCGGGTCTACAGACTAACCTGCACAAGTGTCACCAGAGAACTGCCATCTGACGTGAGGTATAATACCATCTGGGAGTTCTCGGCGAGTCCGTCCAGTGTACCCAGTCTCCACTGAGCACCCGTATACCATCTCTGATGTCAAACACCAATGGATATGGGATCATCCATCGCCTATCTCATGGGTCGAGAAGCGTATACACTAGTCTACACTGGTATATCGATGCTCTGTCTCGATACACCTACGACTAGGAACATTAAAGGATGTACTTATGGACTACTCTGTCCCCACTAGTATGATCTCCATCATAGTCCAGGTAGTCAAGTACACATCCTAAGGGCTTTACCAACATGTAACTATAAGACAGTATCAAGAGACTAGTATACATGTTAAGATAAAGAGCAACCAGATAGCATACTATCATATCGAGCAAGAAAGTCCTCTCTATATATGTCCAAGCATCCAATATAATATACATCTGTACAATACTGGCCTCTAGGGCATACATACAACTAACAATCTCCCACTTGCACTAGGGCCAGCTGCTGTAGTATCGCATACCAAGCATCCCGAAGAGTCTCTCAAACTGTATCTGGGGAATGGCCTTCGTGAGTGGATCCGCTGTGTTGTTCTTCGTGTCAACCCTCCTAACCTCGATCTCCCGGCGATCCACTATCTCCCGGATCAGGTGATACCGCCTCAGAATATGCCTGGATCGCTGATGGGACCTTGGTTCCTTGGCCAAAGACACTGCTCCATTGTTATCACAATACAAACGTATGTTGGATATAGTGCCCTCTAAGTCAATTATTGGATCGCAGGTACATGATTGCAATGATTAAGGGAGGACCTATACCGATAAAACAGTCTTACTCGAGATGATAGTATGCTATCTGGTTTGTCTTTATCATCATGATAGAGCCCATAGGATTCTTGTTTGACTACCAGCAGTATGATGGCGATCATATATGTAGGAGTTGGGGTCTATAAGCACATCCTTAAAGTGTCCCTAGTCGTGGGAGTTTCGAGACAGGGCATCGATACTCCAGAGTAGACTAGTGTATACAGTCGAGACCCCGACGAGGGGCGGTGGCCGGTCTCACAAGCCACTGGTGTCAGTTGGATCAATTAAGATGTATACAGGTGCTCATTGGGTTATGAGTACACCGGACAGGACTCGCCGGGAACATACTAGTTGGTATTATACATATCGTCAGATAGCAGTTCCCTGGTGACATGTGTACAGGTTAGTTCATCGACCTGAGGTCGTCATTTGTCTCGTGTGAGTTTCCACTGTGCTTTGATTTATACCCTACCACGAGTCAAAGGAGTCGTGCAAACAGGTATATTTTGGGTACAGTCCCGAGCTACATTGGAGGCAAGTGAGCGGATCTTCGGGGATTCGTCTCTCCCGGTATAGGGGGTGAGATCGCGCTGTGTTTAGGAGAGCCATTATACGAAATCCCTGGCCAGGGTAATCGAGATTTACTGGAAGGTATTCCAGTAGTATCTCAGGGTGTTCTGGGCTGCTCTCTAACACGACTTATATCGCTGTTGGGGGTCTGACGTTTACCGGCCCCCTAGGCCCTATATGCGATACTCATAGACGAATGTTCCGGACTGTACGGATATTGTCACTGTCAGGCTCAGTAGGGTTTATGGATGAGTTCGCTCGTCAGCATCCCTTCCAATCAATACATAGGCAACCGTTACGTACAGCTTGTACCTCTGACGTGCTAGTGGTTATACCCAATGCCAGTGTACTGATGAGTCATTAGAGTCCCCCACCGACACTTTCCCAAGTTCGGGCGAAACGTTGTAGATGCCGTATGGTATTATGGCAGGGTTCGGAAAAAACACGTGCGTTTTCGCACGTGTCATTTTTCGGGCAGATAATACTGGTAGGCTTTGGTTTAAGCCGGATCCCAGTATTATACTGTGTAGATATAATATCTTTGTCTCAGTTGCATTTGTATTCGGTCGTAATACAAATGCGGGTATGTTTATACCGATACGGGGTTATCCTGAAATTCGTTTCGGGATGATTTTTGGAAGTTGCCAGTTTCCAGTTTTTCTATCAGCCTTATTTAACATTCGGTTAAATACGGATTTATCTTTTCTTCATGAGTGTGGAAGCTTCTAGAAGAGGTGACTAGGTTAAGTGTGTCATCACTTTGCATTAATGGTTTAATGACTCACTTGATGAATTAAATGTTTTTTGCAAGGTGGTATTTGCATTTATGAGGTTTTGTTTGCAGGATAGATATTATCTCCTTGATATTTTGCTTACACTCACCCTCTCCTCTCCTACACTCACCCTCCCACTTCTACATAATGGCCGGCCCCTCTTTGTGTGAAGACATAGTTTTTTCATTTGCTTGAGAGAAAAAGATTATGATAGTTTAGTGTATGGAAATTTCCTAGTTCAATTTCCATTCACCCGATTCCAATTGGCAACTTCTATTAACCGTTCGTCCATAGCCTTGGACGTAACGAGACAAAGTGTTCTACTCATTCTCTACTTCATCTTGGTCGTCTCTTTTAGTAAACTTGACGATCGAGTTGCCTCGGTTCAGAGGCGGGAGCCCGTTTAAAGATCTGTCGACGTGGTGCCACCTGGGCGACGAGACCGGAGATCGAGCAAGTTCGGATCAGTTGCAACATAGCGTGGGATGATGGTTGTAGACCGAAGAACTCGGATCATTCGGTATAACAATTCTACCCTCTTTACAATTTGTTAGTTTAGCTTTAATGGCGATCCGGGTTATAGTACGCGATAGCGCCAGTCGTAAAAGTTTTGTTCCGCATATCAGCGTCTGTTAGACGGCCGGGGCGCTGCCGCATACTTACAACGTATTGGATGCTCAATGGATGGAACCACTCCAAGTTCAGTAATGAACTTCTTGATCCAGACAGCCTCTTTGGCTGCATCGTTGGCAGCGATGTATTCAGCCTCTATCGTCGAGTCTGCCACGGTTTCCTGCTTGGAACTCTTCCAGCTAACCGCCCCTCCGTAAAGGGTAAAGACAAATCCCGGGTGCGACTTAGAGTCGTCCTTATCACTCTGGAAGCTCGAATCGGTAAAGGACTCCACTTGGAGTTCTCTGTTACCATACACTAAGAGCATCTCCTTAGTCCTTCGTAAGTACTTGAGAATGCTTTTCACAGCTATCCAGTGACTCTCTCCAGGATCAGCTTGATACCTACTCACTACACTTAGTGAGTGTGCTACATCGGGTCTGGTACATAGTATCGCGTACATGATAGAGCCTACAGCCGAAGCATAGGGTATCCCTTGCATGCGAGCTCTCTCCAAATCAGTCTTGGGAGACATCTCTTTGGAGAGAGTGAGTCCAGAGATCGTGGGTAAGTTCCCATGCTTGGATTCTTCCATACTAAACCTCTTTAGTAATGTGTCAGTGTACCTGGATTGGGACAATCCCAATATCCGTTTGGATCTATCTCTATAGATCTTAATCCCCAAGATGTAGGAGGCATCCCCTTGATCTTTCATTGAGAATCTTTGTGATAAGAAGAGCTTGACCGATTGCAGCATAGGAATGTCATTTCCTATCAAGAGTATGTCATCCAAATACAATATGAGGAAGACAACCTTACTGTAACATTTCAAAAAAGATAAAATATTAATTTTGGGAATTTTTTATAATTTAATATTATTTTATTGAATATTTTAATATTTTGGAATTATTAAATACAAATAAATGGGAAAAATTTTGGAAGATTATGGAAAATTCTAAAATAGGGTAAATTAGAGAATTATGACATTTTAAAGTTTTTGTGATTAATTTGACACTAATTTAGTGCTAATCGCGATTAAAAATCGCTAATCGGTTTTTAGCTTTTTTGTGCAACACATGCACATATCACTTTTTCACACTTGTGCATTTTCTTGCCATGGTTCTCTTTGGGTTTACTATTCTTGGGAGAAGGATTTTGAGAGAATAAGAAAAGAAAAGGAAAAGAAATGGAAAAAGATTAAAGAAATTGGTAGTAGGTGAGAGAGAGAGGTATGGGCACCATTGACTAAAGACTTAGCCATTCTCCTCCATTTTCAACACTCATTTCTCTCTCCCCCTTCCTTGCTTGCTGCTGCTCCTCCTCCTTCATCTCCCTCCCCTCTTCAACCCCTCACAACACCTTTAAAACAAACTCAAAACCCCAATCTCATTTCACTAAAAAGATGCACAAGCTCAAGACCTACATGATGGACCATGAAAGCATGGATTTTGGCCACTAGGGGCAACTCAAGAAAAATCTTGAGTTGCCAAATGAGGTATTTTTCTGAACCATTAGCTTAGTTTTAGTATTACTTATACCCCATGTTTAGTTTTGAACCGATATTGTGTGAATTGGTGACTTGAGGTAAAACCTAGTTAGGGTTTGAGGGAAACTTGTGTTGTATGTGAAATTGAGTTCAATTGAGGTTATACAAACACCCTAGTGTATGAATTGAGACCCTAACCTGAAGCTTAAACCCATAATGCGGATTTTAGAAACCGATATCGGAGAATTTATGAAATCTGTGAAGGGTATATTGAATCTGCTATCACCCGAGACACCCTAAATTAAAATTGATTGGACAGTGACATGTGCAGGCACCCAGGAAGCTACCACCAAGACCCTAGCCCCTACTTCCATTTCCAGGCCGCAAATTCCTCCATTCTGGCCGCAAATTGCGGCCAGACCATGATGGAATTGGCTCGTTTTGGTTTTGGTGTTCCCTTATCTGTAGTTTAGGCCCCTGGTATACATAGAATTGTCTAATTGGACCTAGGGTGAAATCTGGAACATATTTCCTAAGTTGCTGTTTTGGATTCGTGTTTCCGTATTCCGTATTTTTAAGTCTGAATTTGTGTCTTGTGTTTTACCTCGACTATTTGGCGTTTATACGACGATATAGAGGATTTATTGATGGTTTTGAAGGCGTGCCATAGGTTCTAACCTATAGGCCTCTTATCGTATCGTTTTGGATTTCGTGTGCCGTTTTAGCTTTGATTTGGTTTTAATGCGCATATACGATATTTTGATGTGTAGGTACCCTATGAAGACTACGGGACGACAAGCAAACGTGTGGTGACATCGAAAGATGGAGACGCAAGGTGAGTAGATTATATCTACTGGGGGAAGTCGGGTGGATGGCGTATAGCACCCCCGCAGTCCGTAGTTGTTATTATATATGATAGTTAGATGTATTATGGATAGTGTAGGGTTAGAAGTGACTAGTGTAGTTCATAGTCGCGAACCCTAGAATAGAATTACACCTACACGCACACCCTTGCATATTACTTATACTGGCACTGTGTTGATGATATTGGATGACTTTGGAGATGAGTCGATGATATTGGACTTTGTGCCGCGAGATCGGTGATGTGATATGATTCATATTTGGGATACGAAATGTGTTTCTTGCGGGCTTGGGATGTGTGTTTACCCCCCCGCATTCATACTTTGTAGATGGCATCAGTTGTACTAGACTTAGATCAGTACCCCAGCTTATGTGATACGATAATAGTGATACCTGAGATGTGATGAGATAGTGTGATATTGACCCGTACCCAGCGATTGGGATGCCGTACGACGATTTACCGTATGAGCTTTACATTGACGATAGATCCGCACTCATGACTTGAGGATGTCATATGATATACTGTATCGTACGCGATACTATTGAGGCGGGATCACCGACTTATATATATTTATATATATCGACTCAGATGTTAGGCGGTTTCCTTACCTGTAGCTCAGCTTGTTAGTTCAGCTGTATAGTTTAGTGTAGTTGTTAGATTAGATTAGACTCCTACCTATTTCAAAACTAGCGGGTCGTGGGTATTTTAAAAGACAGGTCAAGGGATCTACGGACATTTCAAAAGGCGTATCTTTTCATAAAAACACCGTAGCCCCTATTTTCAAAACCCCATGATTCGTGATATTTCAAAAGGCACCATTTGTAGGACTTATATTAGATTAATGCAGATTAGTTATAGTTGCGTCTAGATTCAGCTCCCACTCTTTTTGTGGTTCGCTTTGCATCGCATTCTTATATTATGTTTCATACTCCATTATTGATATCATGCTGTTAGGACACCAGCACCATTACCGATGTTGCGTATGTACCACGTACACTTACTTGCCGGCTCACACACATCTTCATCGGTAATTGCCATGTCACGTACACCTTAGAAAATACTATTGCTTGTCATAACCTATTAGCTAATAGTTTAGACATTGTAGTTATTACCTGCTACTTCATGCATACTGTTATTCATTGTTATGCCGCATTCATGGATTCTCATGCATATATTCACTATTTTACGTGTTACTGAGGTTTTGGATTTGGATTTCCGTGAGATTTTCTGGATTTGGAGGAAAACCGCAAAAACACAAATAAACATTCTCTCTCTTTTAAAATAAAAAGTGCGGTTTTCCCATGATGTATGAGTCGTCCACCATGAGTTTGCTGATGGATTTGGAAACCCGATTCGAGGAGACGGATGAACCGTTTCGGGTACATGGTGGACCCGGTGCGGTACCCCGGGGCAAGATGAATGTGGTGATGACGTTGAGCCTGGCAGGGGAGCACTACCGACCGGTGATTTTACCTGACGCGTCGGATATCCGGAGGATACCGTCGTGGTCTTGAGATTGATGGTAGGGGCCGGTCTGGACTGACGGCGCCCTAGATTTTGTGATTGAGACATTGAGATTTCGAGATATTGAGGTACAGAGACTGTGATACAGAGATATCGAGATATTTGGATTACGTTTTGTGCCGATGTTAGGCACTGTTTTATACTGATTTCATTATGATACCTCATTTTAAAAATACAAAGGAAATCTCACTAAATTATGAAAACAGTTTCTTCATTTACATGTATTCTGTTCTCATGCATTCATACCTCATTCATATGAAATATTGCTACCTGAGGCACTGACACAGGCACATGAGATTGCACTCGGGTTAGATATTTACCCTAGCCTTGTTATAGGCTGCATGTTTTTATTGAGGATTTTGTACTGATCGTTTTGACCTAGGATTATGTCTTGCGTTCGGTTTCTGCTTGTAGTTGTTCTCTATTCACGAGTTGGCAACTCACCCCCCCGTTGTGCCACAGTTCTTGCAGGTTTGCCGTACAGGTTTCATTGCGGCATTTCTGGCACATTGCTTCCTTGCGGGTGAATTGCATTTGGTAGGTGGTTTCTTTTGCATCAAGAACCACCATTGTACTTGTATTATTCCTTGTATCTAAATTTTTCCATCAACCAAAACTTGTATATTGTTTCAGACTCAGACTTTAGTGATGTTTTATTTGACCTTAGAGTCGCGCTTAGTAGTATTGCGGTTTTCATGCTTACTGTGTTTCTTTTGGATTTGATCCTCGCCTTTCGGCGTTGTATATTATTGTTGCTTGCGTGGTTGTGACCGTCGATTGACGAAGAGCTAGCTCCCGCTTGGGGATGCCTTTTATCATTGTATATATGTTGTGCTTGTTGTACCCCGTTCGGGGCCAGTATTTACAAAAGAAACTCTGCCGAAATTTTTAGAAAAGACTTTACCTTTTAAAAATGCACATTCGGCTTAGTTATTTAAAGACCTTGACTTCAAACATATTTTCCTTCACTTCTTTAAACCAGTTTTCTTTACTTACTCTTTAAATGGTTTTAGATTTCTGGGCTTTTGGCTTACTTGGATCAGATGGAGTCCTATAGACTTCATATGGTTCAAGGGCCAGTCACGTGCTCTTTCGGGTCGTGACACTTACTCTCTGCCTCCTTCTTGTGGATACAAGGTTCATCTACGTTTTTGACGAAATCAAACTCTTTGATAACGACGTCGAAGCAGATGTTCCAACTCCGCGATGCTTGCTTTAATCCATAAATGGATTTAAGCAGCTTGCACACATTTCCGCTGCTCCCACTAGCTATGAAGCCCTCTGGCTGAGTCATGTACACACTCTCTTCTAAATCACCATTTAGAAAGGCGGTCTTAACATCCATTTGCCAGATTTCGTAGTCATGATATGCAGCGATAGCAAGCATGATCCGGATGGATTTAAGCATAGCCACTGGAGGAAAGGTTTCGTCATAGTCCACACCTGGTCTTTGACGAAAACCCTTTGCAACAAGTCTAGATTTGAAAGTCTCCACTTTCCCATCTACACCAAGTTTTTTCTTGAAGATTCCCTTGCTCCCAATGGGTTTTACCCCTTCAGGAGCATATTCCAAAGTCCATACTTTGTTGGTGTACATGGATTCCATCTCGGACCGCATTGCATCCAGCCATTTCACTGAGTCCCCACTCGTGATGGCCTGCTCGAAGCTAGTTGGGTCATCATCAACCATGATGCAATCCTCGCTCCCACCATCCATGAGAAAACCGTAGTACCTCTCAGATGGGTGAGGAACCCTACTAGATCGGCGGAGAGGCTGAGGTTCGTTGGGAACTACCGAATCCTTCGGTTCAACCAAATCTTCTGTCGTAGTCTGTATTGCTGGAACCTCTTCCAGTTCTACCTCCTTGCCACTAATCTCTTTTTCAAGAAATTCCTTTTCTAAAAAGGTGGCATGTCGAGAAACAAACACCTTTTGTTCCTCGGTGTGGTAGAAGATATACCCGCGCGAATGTTTGGGATATCCAATAAACTTACACAGAATGAACCTTGCCGCGAGTTTGTCCGGATTTTGCGTTTTTACATATGCCGGACAACCCCATATCTTAACATAATTAAGACATGGTCTCTTTCCTTTCCATATCTCATATGGAGTGGTTGGCACAGATTTGGTGGGAACCATATTCAATAGGTCTGCAGCTGTTTCCAGTGCATTCCCCCAGAAGGAAATAGGTAACTCAGCTGTGCTCATCATAGAGCGCACCATATCTAATAGGTGTGGTTCCTCCGTTCCGATACACCGTTGTGCTGTGGTGTATATGGAGGAGTTAGCTGAGAGAGAATCCCATTCTCTTTTAGGAAGTCCAGGAATTCATTGCTCAAGTATTCACCTCCTCGATCAGATCGAAGGATTTTAATACTTTTTCCGGTTTGGTTCTCGACTTCTTGTTTATATTCTCTAAATTTCTCAAAAGTTTCTGATTTGTGTTTCATCTGGAACACATATCCGAATCTAGAGAGATCGTCAGTGAATGTAATGAAGTACGCAGAACCATTCCTGGCATGTGTAGACATGGGGCCGCATACATCACTATGTACCAGTCCCAAGAGTTCCGTAACTCTCTCTCCGTGTCCCGTAAACGGAGTTTTGGTCATCTTGCCTTTGAGACATGACTGGCAAGTGTCATAAGATGAAAATTCAAACGGATTCAAATATCCATCCTTATGCAACTTAGCTAGTCGTGTTACATTGATGTGACCCAGTCTACAATGCCACAAGAAGGATTCGTTCAGTTCTGAACTCTTCCTCTTGTGTGTGTTTGTTATGCTTAGAACTGTTGATTGATTTAGAACATAAATGCCATTGCACATCGTGCCTGATCCAACCAACTTTTGGTTTAGAAAAATGTTCATAACATTATCCTGTAATACAAAATTATATCCTTCTTTACTCAACAAAGAAACCGATATAATGTTGCATATCAGGTTCGGCATGTAATAGCATTCGTTCAGAATCAATGTATTACCAGTTGGCAATACAAGGTGATATTCCCCGACGGTTTTAGCTGCAACAATTGCACCATTTCCAACCCTTATGTCTTTATCACCTTCTCCAAGTTCTCTACCTTTCCTAAGCCCATGTAACTGATTACAGATATGGGATCCTGACCCGGTATCTAATACCCAGGACGTAGAGGAAATGGAGAAACAGTTCTCTGTAACGAACACACCCGAAGAAAATGCATCAACATGTACTTTCTTCATTCGGGTGGCATAGGAATCCTGGTATTCCCCTATATCCTGTTCAGTCTTATAACTTTTATAAGAAAGAACGGAACCAACGTTCCCCAGCACAGTATAACATGCGGGTTCGGTCAATACATCCATATTATTATCTTTATTAAGGTATGAAATGGTCGCTACCTGGAGAGAGAGAGAAGAAAACACTTTAGCGTATGCTCTTGCCAGATCAGATTGGTTATTATTTTATCTAATCAGGATGGCTCCCACTGTTTTTATCAAATCTTCCTTCAAACCCTAAAAGGAAAGACTAGCCGGGATTAATTACACCTTACAATTTCGGCAATCTTTCAGCCAGGCGAGTGTCGGTACTTTGAGGGAGGTTCCCCGTGCTTTCGCACGGACCTAATTAAAGTAAACCTCGTTTTCCCAGAGGCGTAACCCCGTTGACACCTTTCTAGACACCTACTTGATCGGCTAATTGTCCTGTGTAAAACTCTCCCAGGAGTAACAATTACTCGCAGTGGGTATCGGGATCCAACTATCTCATAGAAGGTATGCAATCTCATTGCAAATTTCAACACTTGAAATTCCCGATAATATTTTGTCCCTAGTGTCCCATGACCTTGACGCAGGCCAACAAACCATAGTGCGCTAGTCAAGTTCAACCCGTCATTTCTTGATTGAATTAAATCCACCCGCACGACCCTTGACGCAGGCCAACAAAGTCGCACGACTACCCTAATCCAATCTGCATCATATGCACAAGCAGATAAATACTAGTTAGCTACCGCACACTACGCCTTGACGCGGGCCAACAAACGTAGCGCGAATACTAAGTAGGACTTATCTGAAATACCGGAGGGCTACGCCAGGTTTTTCTGAAAACCTATTGCGTAATGAACTTGATATCGTTGTAGAATCGAGTGAATTTTGAAATGGAGTGATTTTGAGGCTTTCATTAGTTTTGCTAAAGAGGTCACTCCCGGTGAAGGGATCTCGGCACTTTCCTTATGGAATAAGGTGCAGGATATATCATATATATCGCTATGCAAAGCAAAAACTCTAAAAGCAATTAAAAACCAAACCGAGTGTTGTAGCATCTGCCAGTTTTGCTAAAGAGATCACTCCCGGTGAAGGGATCTCGGCTCTTTCCTTATGGAATAAGGTGCAGGATATATCATATATATCGCTATGCAAAGAAAAAACTCCAAAAGCAATCAAAAACCAAACCAAGTGTTGTAGCATCTGCCAGTTTTGCTAAAGAGGTCATTCCCGGTGAAGGGATCTCGGCTCTTTCCTCATCGAATAAGGTGCAGGATATATCATATATATCGCTATGCAAAACAAAAACTGTAGCTACCCTTTTTTGAAAATTTGATTCTACAACATCTTTTAGGTTTCTTTTCTTTCATTAATCATATTAATGAAGTCCCATTATTTAATTCACCTAAACATCACAGATAAATACGACGTACACTTATGCCATCCGCATCCGCCTCGATGTCCCCTCGTGCACCGTTAGGTTAGGTAACTAACGGCAGAGCGGGGCAGGGCTAGCGCGGGTGTAAAACATAAGTAACATCTATATAATATATCATATATACTATATACAGTATTTATCACAACATATCAAATGATCACATCACAGATATCGCAGCAGAAGAAACATATGAAACATTGGATATACTAGGACGTCCGTGTTTTATTTTGAGCCTCTATAAAACACGGATTCCACGGTCGCGATGAATAGCCAAACCCACACCCCTAGACCCCTACGAGAGCGGCAAGCAACCCTACCAATTCTAGTGTTAGGAGACCCGGACACGGCTCCTCGAGTTGGTTTCCCACTGGACTCTAGAACCCGGTTACTTGTGCTTTCCTCCTTGGGTCTATCCTAGTGCGGAAAAGTAAATAATATACAAATGGTGACAGCAACCTCATCCCGGAAGTGCCCCAATAAAAGAATATTACATACATTTAATTTTACATGAATGAAAATAAAAACTCTCATCTCACATAAAACCCCCGGCTATTCAAAACGCGACGATCCAATATAACATATCCAGCAACACATAACATCACATGTCATCAACGTAAGTAAGTATGCATACACCGATCATCGTTGATGTATAGAAACGAAAAACGGCAATACAACTACATACTACACTTACGGTCACAGAAAAGAGAGTGTAAAACTACAACATTTGGAATCCACAATCTCATTAGACATCATAAATCCTAAATATCACATACTTCGCATTTCATGCCTAACTCTATGAATTCCACATATTGTATCACATTCCAGATAAATAGACAGTATTAAACTTTCCGATCGAATAATCAAATACTCAAGATTTCCTAAATAGCTCAACACTTGAGCGGAGTTCAAAAATTCCAAAATACGTCACAGTAGCAATGGTCCAGCTGTAGAAGGGTCAAGCCAACGCCTCACATGTGGCACGCCGTACCGCCCCAAACCCTAAGGTTTAGAGGCGGTTCAGACGGTCGCATAATGGAGTTAAGGTTTGTGTTCTTCTAGAGGGTCCATCACATTATTTGCACGTTTTTCCGAAAGATTTAAACCCAAGAAAAATTCAACACTTGAAAGTTTTTCGTGCCGGGAAAAAAATGAGTTAATGATATCTGTTCGAACATTTTAATACTTTCTAAATTATCCGGAATACATTAACGAATTTAAATTTTCCGATCGAATCAACGATTACAAAATAAACCCCAGAACACTCAACACTTGAGCCAGATAAAAAATACCCATAAAATATAAGGAATAGCTACAGAAATTACTGCACAAATTTCTTCCCACAATTCACTTTTACTGCCGCGGAACCGCCGCCTAAAGTGGGGTAGGACCGCGGTTCCGCGGCGGCTGTACAGAATTAGAGGCTCGAATTTTATGGTAATTCTTAGAATTCCCTGCTAATTTTTTTAGGTATTTTTAATACAGAAAAATCACAGTTTTTTAAAAAATGTACAGAGAGGGGGTTAAATTGACGTTTCCGGGTTCAATCGGAGTTTTAACTTCGTATACTCGTCGCCTAATGCTCTAGCTAGGCTCTGATACCACTGTAGGGTTACTAGGCACTCTAATAAGGTTCTACAAGGCATCAACCATACCCATTTAAAATTTTAGCCGTGTCGAATAACCCTAAACAAGATCTATGCTAGATAATTAGGGTTTCACATGCAAGTAAAAGACATTTACTACTAGGTGAATACGAAATACAACCTTTGTAGATCGGTCCTTCACTTCTAAGGCTCCTTGTCGTAGTCCCTTCGCTGCGATCATGGTTCTCCCGGGCTCTTGCATGGCTTCACGAGGCGAAAGATGCGTCCTTGCTTGAAGTCTTCGAGGCCGAAGATGATCTACGTCGAGGGAATACCGACTCAAGCTACTACTTCACTAACTAGAGAATTAGTGAAGCAAACACCCTAAACTAAAGTGCTAGTCTAGTAGAGGATGGAGAAATAGGAAGTGGGTTCTCTTTAGAATTTTATTTCTCATAATGTTTCACTCTCTTTTAAAACCCTAGCAAGCTTTTCTTTTGCTTCAAAGAAGAAGAAGAAGATGAACAAAAGAAAAGATGAGGATAATGATTAAGTGAGTGAGCTAACCATGGTGAGTGAGTATCATATACTAACTCATGTAGAGACTTAATCATGGCTAAGTGTGATGGTTAGGTTAACAAAAATCCAAAGTAAAAACAAACTTAGTGGACTTTAGTCAATGCATCCACAAGCTTCATGCATTTTCTAATTTTCCACTAATTTTGTAATTACTTTAAATACATTAAACCCAACATAACAAATAGCATGGTGTAAGTCTCATACACCCATGAATGTTGTATCAACAACCATGATACAAAAAGAAAACACATTTTAATAAATATCACATATATATTAAAGTGTGCACGTGTGAGAAAAATCCTTAAGTGAACAAGTGTTAGTTAATGTAAACTAGTATATCTAATATACAATTATACACTAAATTATTAAATCAACACTTGACTTACTAATCCGGTCATATCTCATATAACCGACTAACATCCATTGTATCGACTTATCGAATCAACACTTGATTCGATAACCCGGCTATATCATATATAACCGACCGATAAAAAAAGTCGCGAGAATAGAATGCGGTATCACATACACGCATTATTCTCGGTCCCGCACATATCACATATGTGCTCCTATTTCGTTTTTCCTGAGCCAGTAAAACCTCTATGTAGGACTCTAAAGACTCGTCAATATGCCGGCAGTAGTTGATGATCACATCAAGCACCCACAAGCCGTCAGCGGTACTAGCTGGACATAACGGCTACCCGGGTATTGAGCGATCAGAAGATCAGCAAGCAAGCCCTCTCCAACTCCTGTAGAAGCCTAACGGTAACACTTCCCGTACAGTCCGGTCTCCTCGTCTGATATGCCGCATATCAAGTCTAGGGGTGGTAAACGTCAGACCCCAATAACCGATAAGTCGTGCCGATGTGAGGCTCATAACGGGTCGAGAAACTACTGGTAACACTTACCAGTAAATCTCTAAATCAGCCCTGGCCAGGGACTTCCCTGTTATGGCCAATCGAGCACAGCGCAACATCAACCCTCAATACCGGGAGAGACGAAACCCCTCCTATCGCTCATTGCCTCTATGTGACTCAGGTCTGTACCCTAAAACCACCATTTTGCACGCCCTCTTGGACGTGGTAAGGTGGAAATCAAAGCACAGTGGGAATCACACAAGACTCTATGACGATTTCGGGTCTACAGACTAACCTGCACAAGTGTCACCAGAGAATTGCCATCTGACGTGAGGTATAATACTATCTGGGAGTTCTCGGCGAGTCCGTCCAGTGTACCCAGTCTCCACTGAGCACCCGTATACCATCTCTGATGTCAAACATCAATGGATATGGGATCATCCATCGCCCATCTCATGGGTCGAGAAGCGTATACGCTAGTCTACACTGGTATATCGATGCCCTGTCTCGATACACCTACGACTAGGAACATTAAAGGATGTACTTATGGACTACTCTGTCCCCACTAGTATGATCTCCATCATAGTCCAGGTAGTCAAGTACACATCCTAAGGGCTTTACCAACATGTAACTATAAGACAGTATCAAGAGACAAGTATACATGTTAAGATAAAGAGCAACCATATAGCATACTATCATATCGAGCAAGAAATTCCTCTCTATTTATGTCCAAGCATCCAATATAATATACATCATCTGTACAATACTGGCCTCTAGGGCATATATACAACTAACAGTATGCCATAGAGGCCATTATTGTACATATAATGTATATTATAGTTGATGCTTGGACATGTATGGAGAGGACTTTCTTGCTTGACATGATAGTATGCTATCTGGTTGCTCTTTGTCTTAACATGTAGACTTGTATTTTGATACTGTCTTGCTCTCACATGTTGATAAAGCCCTTCGGATGTGTACTTGACTACCAGGACTATGATGGAGATCATACTAGTGGGCCCAGGGTAGTCCATAAGTTCATCCTTTAATTGTTCCCAGTCGAGGGTGTATCGAGACAGGGCATCGATATTCCAGAGTAAACTAGCATATACGCTTCTTGACCCATATGATGGACGATGGATGATCCCACATCTATTGGTGTTTGACATCAAAGATGGTATACAGGTGCTCAGTGGAGACTGGGTACACTGAACAGGACTCCCCGAGAACTCCTAGATGGTTTTATACCTAGCGTCAGATAGCAGTTCTCTGGTGACACTGGTATAGGTTAGTCTGTAGACCCGAGATCGTCATAGAGTCTTGTGTGATTCCCACTGTACTTTGATTTCCACCTTACCACGTTCAAGAGAACGTGCAAAACGGTGACTTTTGGGTACAGTCCCGAGTCACATGGAGGCAATGAGCGATAGGAGGGTATTCGTCTCTCCCGGTATTGGGGGTTGATGTTGCGCTGTGCTCGATTAGCCATAACAGGAAGTCTCTGGCCAGGGCCGATACGGAGATTTACTAGTAAGTGTTATCAGTAGTTTCTCGACCCGTTATGAGCCTCAGATCGGCACGAATTATCTGTTACTGGGGTCTGACGTTTACCACCCCAAGACTAGATATGCGACATATCAGAAGAAGAGACCGGACTGTACAGTAGTGTTACTGACAGGCTTGGCGGGAGTTTAGACAAGCTTTCTTGTTGATCTTCTGATCGTTCAATACCCGGGTAGCCGTTACGTCCAGCTAGTACCGCTGACGGCTTGTGGGTGACTGATATGATCATCACCTACTGCCAGCGTATTGACGAGTCTTTAGAGTCCTACACAGAGGTTTCTTGGCACAGGCGAAACGAAGTAGGAGCACATATGTGATATGTGCGGGACCGAGATTAATACGAGTATGTGATACCATATTCTATTCTCACCATATGTGATATTAGTCGGTTATATGTGATATAGCCGGGTTATCGAATCAAGTGTTGATTCGATAAGTTGATACATATGATATTAGTCGGTTATATGTGATATAGCCGGATTATTAAATCAAGTGTTGATTTAATAATTTAATGTATAATTGTATATTTGATATATTAATTTATATTAACTAATATTAGCTCACTTAAGTATTTCTTTATCTCACTTATGCATTTAATATATATATATATATATATATATATATATATTAATTGTGTTTCTTTTTGTGTCATGCTTGATGCTACATGCTAATGGGTGTATGAGACTCGCACCATGCTTATGATAATGAGGGGTTTATTTATTTAATGTAAATCACATAATTAGTAGGAAATTAAGCACATGGTTGAAACTTATAGAACCATTGACTTAGTCCACTAATTTTGTTTTACCTTAGATATTTGTTAACCTAACAATTATCTAAAGCCATGGTTATGTCTCTACATGAGTTATATGAGATATTTCTCACCCATGGTTTCCATAACATTATTCTCTTCATCTTTTTCTTCATCAAGAGTTAGCTCTTTAGGTTTTTGAGAGGTGAAGAAAATTAGTGAGAAAATTAATTCTAAAGTGAGCAAAAATCCAACTTCATCATCCTCTACTAGACTAGCCATTTAGTTTAGGGTGTTAGCTTCACTAATTCCAAATTAGTGAAGTGGTAGCTTGAGTTGGTGTCTTCTCGACGTAGAACATCTTCGGCCTCGAAGATTTCTAGCAAGCTTGTTATTTTCATCTTGTGGAGCCATTCTAGAGTCCGGAAGATTACTACTTGGAGCCAAGGGACTACTACACGGAGTTTTTGAAGTGAAAGACCGGTTTACAAAGGTTGTATTCCTTGTTCACTTAGATGTAAAGTTGTTTACATGCATGTTTCGTCTAATTCTCTAGTTAATATTCTAGGGTTAGAGTTGTTTAGCATGTCAAATTTTAGAAAATGGCATGGTCGATGCCTCCCGAAACCTTACTGTCGTCCTAGGTAACCCATCAGCCATAACAGGAAATCCCTAACCTGGGTTGCTGAGATTTACTGGTAAGTGTTATCAGTAGTTTCTCGAACCGTTGTGGGCCTCACATCGGCATGACTTATCAGGCTATTGGGGTCTGACGTTTACCACCCCCAGGCTAGATATGCAACATATCAAACGAAAACACCAGACTGTACGGTAGTGTTACTTATTGGATTCGCAGGAGTATGAGCAAGCTTGCTTGTTGATCTTCTGATCGCTCAATACCCGGGTATCCGTTACGTCCAGCTAGTACCGCTGGCGTCTTGTGGGTGACTGATATGATCATCACCTACTGTCGGCGTATTGACGAGTCTTTAGAGTCCTACACGGAGGTTTCCTAGCTCAGTCGAAACGAAGTAGGAGCACATATGTGATATGTGCGGGACTAAGATTAATACGCGTATGTGATACCGTATTCTATTCTCGCGGTTTGTGTTATCGGTCGGTCGATAAATTGATACATATGATATTAGTCGGTTATATGAGATATAGCCGGATTATTAAATCAAGTGTTGATTTAATAATTTAATGTATAATTATATATTTGATATATTAATTTACATTAACTAATATTAGCCCACTTAAAGCATTTCTTTTTCTCACTTGTGTACACTTAATATATGTGATATATATTATTGTGTCATGCTAGTTGCTATATGCTACATGGGTGTATGAGACTCATACCATACAAATAATAACGTGGGGTTTTATTTATTAAGAGCAAAAGAAAATTAGTTGGAAATTAGTCAAGGTTAGAAGCTTGGAGAAGCTTTGTGCTAATCTTTGACTTAGTCCACTAATTTTGTCTAACTCTAGATATTTATTAAGCTAACCATTATTGTTAGCCATGGTTTAGTCTCTACATGAGTTATATGAGATATTTCTCACCCATGGTTGCCATTCTACACTTGCTTCTCTCCATGGTTGTTTTTCTTCATCTCCTTCCTCAAGCTCTCCAGCCTTTTGGGAGGTGAAGAAAATTAGTGAGAAAAATATTTCTAAAGTGAGCAAAAATCCTACTTCATCACCTACACTAGATTAGCCATTTAGTTTAGCTTGTTTGCTTCACTAATTCCTAATTAGTGAAGATATAGCTTGAGTTAGTGTCTTCTCGACGTAGATCATCTTCGGCCTCGAAGACTTCAAGAAAGCTTATTCATTTCACCTTGTGGAGCCTTACTAGAGTCCGGGAGTTCACTACTTGGAGCGAAGGGACAACTACACGGAGCTTATGAAGTGAAGGACCGATCTACAAAGGTTGTATTTCGTGTTCTCTTAGATGTAAAGATGTTTACATGCATGATTCGTCTAATTCTCTAGTTAAAATTCTAGGTTAGGGTTCTTTAGCACGCCAATTTTTTGAAAACGGCATGGTTGATGCCTCCTGAAACCCAGTGGCCGTGCTAGGGAACCCAGCAGTGGTATCAGATCCAAGCTAGAGAATTAGACGATCTTTGTAGAATTATGAAACCGAAACAACTCTGAAACTTCGAAACAAAAAGCCTAGTTTCTGTCGAATTTTTCAGAGTGTCTAAAATTTTTTAAGCAGTTGCAGAATGTTGCATATGATGTAACATGAACACGAGACCAAAACGAACCCATTTCGCCGGATTTGACCCGACGAAACATGCCCAAAAACCAGCCCCACCGGTTTTCTCTTGTTGTTCTGGCATCGATTTGGTTTGGTGTTCCAGTCTCTGGGTTTTGGTGTTTCAGACGTTGCTTGTTTTTACTAAGATTGTATGTGATGTTATCTTTATGTAAAAGCAATTCGGAGTACTTCGTAGTCGTAATTCTAACATCGTTTTGGGTAATCTTGACGACGTTAAAAAGTTCGAACGAATATCAAATATCCATTTTTCTCCCTCGTTGGAAATTTTCCAAAAGTTGGATTTTTCAAGTTTAAAAATATTCGAAAAATCATACAGGTAATTTTATGGACCCACTAGAAGAATGAAACCCTAACTCGATTCTATGACCACCGGAACCGCCACCAAATCCTAAGGTCTGCGGTAGTTCGACGGCGCCATAGGTGAGGCAAGGGTTGGCCCTTCTACGGTTGGTCCATAGGTATTGTGGTATGTTTTGGGTATTTTTTAACCCCGCTCAAGTGTTGAGCCCTCCGGGAAATGTGGGTGTTTGTTGATTTGATCGAAACGTTTAACATCGTCTAGCTATCTGTGAATTATGATACAATATTTAGAATCCACAATAATTGATTTTGTGAAAACTGATTTGAATTTTATAAATCTAGCAATTTAGTCTCATGTGATCAGTTGTCACGGGATTTTGATGTGGATCAAAAGTCCGTCGCAATTACGTAGTGTACGCGGATACTCGTCGGGTAACGTTACTAGATAGCTGCGTCCCATAGCCTCGACCAAGTAACTGTAGGAGAACCCCGTTGCCTAAAGCATCTGTTCGGGTGCTCAAGGCTGCGGTGTTCCGCCTAAGTGCACTTTGTCGACGGCGTCAGGGGTGCAGCCGTCTACTAAAGTTTCCGACGAGCATTCGATCAGAATGTCGGGAATCTTATTGAATTGCCCGACTTGTTATTGGAAAGTGTTTTCAATAACGAGACTAAAATGCGGGGTTTATAATTGTTAGGCATGAAATTCGGAATATGTGATATTCCAGGTTTATGATGTCTAAGGAATTCATTTGTTAGGCATGAAATCCAAAGTATGTAATACATTGGGTTTATGATATCTAAGGTGGTTGCGAATTCTAATTGTTGTAGTTTTTCACTTTCTTTTCTGCGGCCGTAAGTGTAATATGTGGTGTATAGCCGGTTTCGTTGCTATATGTAGGGATACGCATATTTACTTATGTTGATGACATATGATGTTATGTGTTATTGGATCGTCGTGTTTGAATAGCCGGGGGTTTTTGTGTGAGTTGAGAGTTTTTCATTTTCATTCATGTAAAAACTTGTATGTAATATTCTTTTATTGGGGCACTTCCGGGTTGAGGATGATGTCACCATTGATGTATATTATTTACTTTTCTGCATTAGGTAGACCCAAGGTAGGGAGCATAAGTAACCGGGTTCTAGGGTCCAGTGGGAGACCATCTCGAGGAGTCGAGACCGGGTCTCCTAACTCTAGAATTGGTAGGGTTGCTTGCCACTCTCGTAGGGGTATAGGGATGTGGGATTGGCTATTCATCACGACCGTGGAATCCGTGTTTTTTACTGGCTTAATTTAAAACACGGAATTCCTAGTATATCCAATATTTCATATGTGGACTTCTGCTGCTGATATTCTATGATGTGATCACTTTATATGATGAGATGAATGGTTTAATATTATATATATGATATATAATAAGCGTTGCTTATGTTTTGCACCGCGCTAGTGTTAGTAATATGTATGCCCTAGAGGCCATTACTGTATATACGATGTATATTGTAGTGGATGCTTGGACATATATAAGGAGGACTTTCTTGCTTGACATGATAGTATACTATCTGGTTGCTCTTTATTTTAACATGTACACTTATTGTCTCTCTATTACATGTTGATAAAGCCCTTAGGATGAGTACTTGGCTACCAGGATTATGATGCAGATCATACTAGTGGGGACAGGGTAGTCGGTAAGTACATCCTTCAATTGTTCCTAGTCATGGGTGTATCGAGACAGGGCATCGATATTCTAGAGTAGACTAGCGTATACGCTTCTTAACCCATATGATGGGCGATGGATGATCCCGCATCCATTGGTGTTTGACATTAGAGAAGGTATGCGGGTGCTCAGTGGAGACTGGGTACACTGAACGGACTCGCCGAGAACTCCTAGATGGTATTATACCTCACGTCGGATAGCAGTTCTCTGGTGACACTGGTACAAGTTAGTCCGTCGGCCCGAGATAGTCATAGAGTCTTGTGTGTCTCCCACTATGCTTTGATTTCCACCCTACCACGGCTCTACTGAGTCATGAAAACCGGTGGTTTTTTGGCACAGTCCCGAGTCACATGGAGGCAATGAGCGATAGGAGGGGATTCCGTCTCTCCCGGTGTTGGGGGTTGATGTTGCGCTATGCTCGATTGGCCATAACAGAAAATCCCTGGCCAGGGTTGCTGAGATTTACTAGTAAGTGTTATCAGCAGTTTTTTGAACCGTTATGGACCTTGCATCGGCATGACTTATCAGGCTATTGGGGTCTGACGATTACCACCCCCAGGCTGTGATATGCGACATATCTGACGAAGAGACCGGACTGTACGGTAGTGTTACTTGATTGGATTCGCAGGAGTATGAACATGCTTGCTTGTTGATCTTCTGATCGCTCAATACCCGGGTGGCCGTTACGTTTAGAAGACCGCTTGCGGCTTGTGGGTGACTGATATGATCACCACCTACTACCGGCGTATTGACGAGTCCTTAGAGTCCTACACAGAGGTTTCATGGCTCAAGCGAAACGAAGTAGGAGCACAGATGCGATATATGAGGGACCGAGATTAATATGCGTATGTGATACCGTATTCTATTCTCACGATATGTGATATCGGCCGGTTATATGTGATATAGCCGGGTTGTCGAATCAAGTGTTAATTCGACAAATTGATACATTTGATATTAGTGGGTTGTATGTGATATAGCCGGATTATTAAATCAAGTGTTGATTTAATAATTTAATGTATAATTATATATTTGATATATTATCTTACATTAACTAATATTAGCTCACTTAAGTTTTCTTTTTCTCACTAGTGTACACTTGGTATATATATGATATATATTAATGTACATCTTTTGTGTCATGCTAGATGCCATATGCTACATGGGTGTATGAGAATCACACCATGCTTATAATAATGTAAGGTTTTGTTTATTTAAAGTAAATCAAATTAGTTGGAAATTGTCACATGGTTGAAGCTTGTAGAAGCTTGTGGAACCATTGACCAAGTCCACTCATTTTATTTTACTTGAAGATAGTTATTAACCCAACTATTATTGTTTAGCCATAGTTTATTCTCTCAATGAGTTAGTGTATGACACTAACTCACCCATGGTTTCTATTCTTACCTCACGAGTTTCATTCTCATCTCCTCTTCATCTTCTTCTTTATCAAGAGCTTAGCTCTCTAGGTTTATGGGAGATGAAGAAAAATAGTGAGAAAAATAAATATAAAGTGAGAAAAATTCCTACTTCATCATCCTCTACTATATTAGCCATTTAGCTTAGGGCGTTTGCTTCACTAAATCCTAATTTAGTTAAGAGGTAGCTTGGGTTGGTGTCTCCTCGACGTAGATCATTTTCGGCCTCGAAGACTTCAAGCAAGCTTGTTCCGTTCATCTTGTGGAGCCTTTCTAGAGTCCGGGAGTTCACTACTTGGAGCGAAGGGACTACCATACGGAGCTATTGAAGTGAAGGACCGGTATACAAAGGTTGTATTCCTTGTTCACTTAGATGTAAAGATGTTTGCATGTAGTATTGTTTAATTCTCTAGATAAGATTCTTGGTTAGGGTTCTTTAGTACGACAATTTTTGAAATTGGCATGGACGATGCCACCCAAAACCCAGCGGCCGCCTAAGGAACCCTACAGTGGTATCCGAGCCATGATAGAGAATTAGACGATGTTGTAGGATTACGAAACCGAAACAACTCCGAAACACCCGATACTAAAATCTAGTTTCTGTCGATTTTTTCAAAGTCTCTAAAAAAATTTTTACCGACTGCAGAATATTATATGAGATGTAACATGAACACAGTAGAAATTTGAACCCTCCCCACCTGTTTTTGGCCGGCCACATGAGCAAAATATCCGAGCAGTGTTAGTTATGTTAGTGTATATGCCCTAGAGGCCATTACTGTATCATACTAGCTTGTATATTACTTAATGGAAGCTTGAGATATTCACAGTTGTATAGACAATCTTTCTAAAAATGGTAGTATGCTACTTGGTTTGTCTCTACTTCAATATGTGCATGTGTTTCTTTTAGCATATCGCTTATATACATATTAGTGGAGCCCTTAGGATCTTTGCTTGATTACCAGCGTTGTGATGGCAGTCATACTCGTGGGGGCTGGGTAATCTATAAGCACATCCTTATACAGGTCCCTAGTCGTAGGACTATCGAGACAGGGCATCGATACTCCGGAGTAGACTAGTGTATACGCTTCTCATCCCAGCAGAGGAGATGGTCTGTCCCACAGCCATCAGTACGTCGTACTGGAGATAGTATGCGGGTGCTCATTAGGTTACGAGTACACTGGACAGGACTCGTCGGGAACTATTGGTTGGTATTATACCTATCGTCAGTTATCAGTTCCCAGGTGACATGAGTACAGCTTAGTCCGTTGACTTGACACTGTCACTTCGCCTCGAGTGTGTTCCCACTGTTCTTTGATTACTACCCTACCACGGCTCAAAGGAGTCGTGCAAACAGGTAGTTTTTGGGTGCAGTCCCGAAGCACTTGGAGGCAGTGACGGTTAGACAGGATTCGCCTCTCCCGGTATTGGGGTTGATAACGCGCTGTGTCTAGGTGAGCCATTACACATAGTCGTCCCTGGACAGGGCAAGCGAGATATACTGGTAGGTTTCCAGTGTTATCTCAGGGTATTCTGGGCTACACTCCGACACGACTTGTACCGCTATTAGGGGACTGACGTTCGCCACCCCCCTAGGCCCGCCATGCGATATTCTTAGACGAACAGACCGGACTGTACGGAGATTGTTACATACAGGCTCAGTGGGAGTTCGGATGGGTTTACCTCATCGGCCTTCTTATCGACATCTACCTGGGGACCGTTACGTACAGCTAGTGCCGCTTGCGGTTGTGGTTAAACCCACTGCCAGCGTAGTGTCGAGTCTTTATATTCCCACACAGAGAGTTTCCCTGCACTGAGCGAAAGGTTTAGAGGCCGTATGGTTTTACGGCAGGGCTACGATCACTTATGTGCACTTGTGTGCGTATGCTGTTCGGGCAGGCAATACTAGTAGGCCTTGGTTAAAGCCGGATCCTAGTATTGCATGGATGGATTTATTTTGTCTTTTGTGCATTCACATTCTACGGAATGCGGATGCGGGTGTGTATGCACAGTTGTGAGAAGCGAAGAGGAAGGAGGTGTCTCATTAGGGTTTTGACAGTTGATTCGGTCGAAACCATAATGAGGCGGACTCATTAGGGTTTTGGCAGTTCGTTCGGTCAAAACCATTATGAGCCGGGGACATTATTTACTAATCTTTTTTAGTGATAATTGTGTGATGGCTAATTGCTTTGACCATTTAACCATACTTGACTTTGTTGACCATTTGACCAAAGTTGGCTTGGACCTTCATGAGAGGTCTAGAGTTTTCCTTGGTTTTCTTTTTATTCTTTGGATTATGAAAATGGTCAAGTCATTAGTAGCCATCAACTTTATCATGAAAGGATTAGTAATGATGATATTAGTGTATTATTGCAACCATGGTTCATTCTCTCTAGCTCATAATTCATTTCTCATTCTCTCTCTTGAAAAAGAAATGAGAGAGATCCATGGTTGTTCTCCTTCTTCTTCCTCCTCTTGATTATTCCTTTGATCTCATGTATTGAGAGAAAAAGGATCCAAATAGACAAACACTTCAATCTATCTCTTCTACACATCCTAAGACATCAAGACTAGCGATCTTGTTGCCCTAGTTCCCTCGGCTCGAGGTGGAGCTCGGAGTACATCTCTCGGGTGGATCGTCTTCGACTCAAGAAGGCCGCGGAGGTGATCAAGATCCGGATCGACCCTCAGAGCGTGGATGGACGAGCCTGACAGCAGAATGAAGACCCGAAGGACCGGTGTCGTGAGGTATAATCTCTATGACATAGTAGATAGAACCTCAAGTAGTTTGCAAGTTTGTAGTTTAGCAAAGATCTTTCTTTTAGTCCATGTTGCCCTTATGCCAAAAATTGTTTTTCGCCGTTTCCGTCTCCCCGTAAGAACCGGGGTGAGCAACATGGACTTACAGTGGTATCAGAGCCTAGCTAAACATAAACTAGCATGTTAGCAAAGTATTTAGAATCTCGATCGGAAAAAATTCGCAAAACATCACCAGAAAAATCTACTTTCTGCCGATTTTTTATACTGCTTTAAAAATTATTTAACATACATGAAAATTCGGCTCAGACACCCACCAAAAACGATCCAGTGACTCGGTCAAAGCGCCGCGGAACCGCGGCAAGAACATGCTTCTTGCCGCGGATCCGCGGCCGAGTTGACTCGGCCGTGGACCGTTTTTTGTGCAGTGTTCTTAGTTGGATGTTTTGGGACTTTTAGTATATTTTGTTTCTGCCCAGATTTTTCAGAGAACAAATTTGTTTTTGGGGTGGTTACAAATCCGTATTTTGATCGAAATTCCGTAGACTTTGGCTAATGGATATTATCTGTGATGTGATATATGTATTGAACGTCTGCTAATCGCTATACGTCGATTAGTGGGGGTTATACATATCTGTGATCTGTAATGTTGATGGTTTGTGTATATGAACTCGTTGGATTGTCGCGGATGAATAGCCGGGTGGATGTGAGATGAGAGTTTCTTTTTTCTTTCATTCAATGTAAAGTATGTAATTGATGTAATATTATTTTATGGCCGCACATCCGGGATGAGGTTGTAGCCGCCATTGTATAATTTCTTTTACTGTTTTTGCTCCTAGGATAGACCCAAGGTGGGATGCATAAACTATCGGGTATCTCGAAGTGCCGAGTGGCCTACTCACGGTGTTGAGGGAGGTTGCTTCGTTTCGGGTACTTAGCGGGTAGTTTGCCGCACCCGTAGGGGTCTAGGGTGGGGTTTGGCTATTCATCGCGACCGTGTAATCCGTCTTTCGTTCCAGGCTCGAACGAAACGCGGATTCCTAGTATATCCAAAGTGTTCATCTGTGATCTGGAATGGCTATCATTGCATCTGATGAATGTATATATCTATATATGATATCTATTTAGGCGTTGCTTATGTTTTGCATCCGCGCTAGTCCAGCCCCCCTTTGTCGTTAGTTAAGTAACCTAACGGGTGATGACGGGACCCCGTGGCGAATGTGGATGGCATAAGCGTACGTCATATTTTCGTTGTTTTCTGCAATGGTAGGATTAAATGATGGGATGCATTAAAATTAATGCAAGAAAATAAACCAAGTAAAAGTCGTTGGAACAATTTCAAAACCACTCGGTTTCTTTTCAAAACAGAAAACTTTTAAACGCGGAGCTTGAACCACTCCTTTTAAAAGCTATCTCGTTCCATCGATTATATCAAGTTCACTACGTTCACGGTTTCGCCAAAACCATCCGTAGCCCTCCGTCGTTTCATATGAATATCCAACAGTATTCAAGCTGTGTTTGTTGGCCTTAGTCAAGGCACGGTGTTTGGTAGCTGGTGGGTATTCATATGTTACATAGATAGATGCGTTGGTTTGGGACAGTCGTATTACTTTGTTGGCCATAGTCAAGAGTATATACGGGTGGGTTCAAATCAACCTGGACAACGACGGGTAGAACTTGACATGTGACTTATGATTTGTTGGCCTTAGTCAAGGTCATAAGAGCATGGGGCAAAAATCCACATCGGGAGTTTCTAAAGAAACTGAAACTTGCTAGTGCTGTATACTATTTGGAGTGTGATGATTCTGGTAGAATTCCTTCGGTTTTATCACACGATGATATTTGGATCCCGATCCTAGTGTGAGTATATGCCACTCCTCGGGAACTTTCTCACTTAACGATCAATGCTATAAACCAAGTAGGTGTCTAGAAAGGTGTTAGCGGGGCTACGCCCACAGGGAAAAGAGGTTACTTAATTAAGGAACTTCGCGAAAGCGTTGGAAATCCTCCCTCGAAGTACCGACACGGGCCTGGCTGAACGGTTAAGCAAGTATTGTACGGTGAGATCGATCCTGACTAATTCTTCCTTTATGGTTTGAGGAGGGATTCGAGAGACAGTGGGAGCCATCCTGTTTAGATAAATTAAAAACCAATCTAAACTTGCAGGAGCATCATGCTAAAGTGTTTTCTTCTCTCTCTCTTAATTGCAGCGACCCAGTGACCAGACATAGGTTACATCTAGATAATAAAATGACTGAATCTGACTGTTATGACTGGCAAAGGTCTGTCCAGATGTCCATTACCCATGACAAGCTGGGACACCTCTTGACTGATCCAACCCCTGCCGTCTCAGGTCCAGTTTCCCCTGTCATGGATATTCATATCCGCAAGACATCGGAAAAGGACTGTGCGAAAGCCAAGTGCCTCGTGTTAGCCTCAGTTGATGGTGCATACCAGAGGCAGCACGAGAAGATGGACTTAGTTTCTATCTTCCTCCATAACAAAGATTTATATGGAGAGCAATCTCTTATCGCAAGATATGAGACCTCGAACAAATTGCTTCCAGCGAGGTTGGCTATCGGGTCATCTGTAGGGGGCAACGTCCTTACAGAGACCAGCTATTTTGAGCTTACGGACCTGAAGACCACGTTGAAGAACGGGTCAAATGCTGACTTGATTCTACAGTCTCTACCTTCTACCCTGAAGGAAACCAGGGAAGTAGAAGGAAAGGGAAGGGCAGAAGTTTCGGGACTGGATATAGTAAAAAAGGGATGTTCCTATTGTTACAGGAATGAACATTGGCAGAAGGATTGCGGGGCTAGCAAAGCCAGTAGCCAGAATTCGAAGCATGTTGTGGCTTCGGCTTCGGGTGTGTTTGTAATAGAGAACTGTATGTCAGTTAACCCTACTTCCTGGGTATTGGATACCGGATCAGGATCTCACATCTGTAATTCGTTACAGGCTCAGAGAAACCGTAGGGTTATCAAGTTAGGTGATATGACTCTCAGGGTTGCTAACGGAATGAGCATGTACGCTGAATCCGTAGGGGAATATCATCTTGGACTGACAACTGGGCAGATATTGATTTTGCGTGACTGTTTTTATGTACTAGGTGTGACTTGTAATATCATATCTGTATCCTTACTTTTTAAGGAAGGATATGATTTTACTTTTGTAAGCGATGTGGTCAACATCCACCTAAATCAAGTTCTGATTGGGTCAGGTACATTAAAAAATGGGATATACGTATTAAATCAAGCTCAGATTTTCAGTGTCCAGAACACACTTAAAAGAAAGTCTCCGAAATTAAATCAGGCTTTCTTATGGCATTGTAGACTGGGTCACATTAATGAGACACGGTTAACAAAGTTACATAAAGAAGGATACTTGGATCCGTTCGTGTACTAGTCTTATGCCACTTGTAAATCTTGTCTCATAGGAAAGATGACAAAGACTCCGTTCACTGGACACGGAGAAAGAGCAAGCGAGCTTTTGGGACTCATACACAGTGATGTGTGTGGTCCAATGTCTACACATGCGCGAAGTGGTTATTCATACTTCATTACTTTCACAGATGATTTCTCTCGGTATGAACATGTCTTCTTGATGAAGCATAAATCCGAGGCCTTTGAGAAATTTCAGGAATACAAGAATGAAGTTGAAAAACAAACAGGCAAAAGTATCAAGACACTGAGATCTGATCGAGGTGGTGAATACTTGAGTGCCGAGTTTCTGGACTACTTAAAAGAGAATGGAATTCTCTCTCAGCTTACTCCTCCATACACATCACAACACAACGGTGTATCGGAAAGGTGGAATCGAACCCTATTGGATATGGTTCGTTCCATGATGAGTAAGGCTGAGTTACCGCGATCCTTCGGGAGTTATGCACTAGAAACAGCTGCATATCTTTTGAACCAAGTTCCTACTAAGTCAGTGCCTACCACACCATATCAGATGTGGAGTGGGAAGAAACCCTGTCTTAAACACTTTAAGACATGGGGGTGTCCAGCTTTTGTTAAAAAGCAGCATGCGGACAAACTCGAGGCACGCTCAGTACAGTGTAAGTTTGTGGGATACCCAAAGGACTCCAAGGGGTATCTTTTCTATTACGCAGATGAACAAAAGGTTTTTGTTTCTCGTCATGCCCGCTTCTTGGAAACTGAGTTTTTGGAAAATCAGATAAGTGAGAGCGCAATAGAACTGGAAGAAATTCCAGAACCACGAGCTATTACTGAAACCTTAGTAGAACCAGAAGGTTCAGGAGAACCGGACATCCCAGCGCCACTCCGCAGGAGTAGTAGGCAGTCTCATCCGCCCGAGAGATACTACAGTTTTCTCATAGACGGGGATAGAGAGGATTGCACCATTGACTATGGTGAGCCTACTAGCTTCCAGCAAGCCATTCAGAGCGGTGACTCGGTAAAATGGCTGGATGCAATGCGGACCGAGATGGAGTCCATGTACACCAACAAAGTTTGGACTTTGGACTTTGCTCCAGAAGGGGTAAAACCCGTAGGCTGCAAATGGATCTTCAGAAAGAAGATTAGTGTAGATGGGCAGGTTGTAACCTATAAAGCTATACTTGTAGCAAAGGGTTTTCATCAAAGACCTGGTTTGGACTATGACGAGACCTTTTCTCCAGTGGCTATGCTCAAATCCATTCGGATCCTTCTTGCCATTGCTGCCTTCCACGATTATGAAATCCGGCAGATGGACGTAAAGACGGCTTTCCTGAATGGAAGTTTAGAAGAGTGCGTCTATATGGATTAGCCAGAGGGATTCATTCAGAGTGGGAGCAGCGGTAAAGTGTGCAAGTTGCTCAAGTCCATCTACGGACTGAAGCAGGCATCGCGGAGTTGGAACATCTACTTTGATGATATTGTCAAGGAATTTGACTTTATCAAAAACCCAGATGAACCATGCATTTACAGTAAGATTGTAGGGAGAACAGTAGTATTCCTCGTCTTATACGTGGATGACATTCTCCTAATAGGAAATGATATTCTTATGCTACAGTCAGTCAAAGGATTCTTTTCACAGAGGTTCTCCATGAAGGACCTGGGCGATGCCAACTACATTCTGGGGATCCAGATCTATCGTGATAGATCTAAGAGGATGTTGGGACTTTCGTAGTCCAGGTACATCGACACCATACTGAAACGATTCAGTATGGAAGATTCCAAGCGCGATAATCTATCGGCTTGTCACAAAATCACCCTCTCCAAAGAGATGTCTCCCAAGACTGATTTGGAAAGGGCTCGCATATCATCTATACCCTACGCATCTGCGGTGGGCTCTATAATATATGTGATGTTGTGTACCAGACCAGATGTAGCATACACATTGAGCGTTGTAAGCCGGTATCAGTCGGACCCAGGGATGAAACACTGAATAGCAGTAAAGAACATTCTCAAGTACCTGAGAAGGACTAAGGAGATGTTCTTGGTGTATGGCGGAAAAGACCTCCAGATTGAGTCTTTTGCTAACTCCAGCTTCCAGAGTGACAAGGATGACTCCAAGTCCATGTCGGGTTATGTCTTTACCCTCAATGGAGGGGTGGTTTGCTGGAAGAGTTCCAAGCAGGAAACCGTTGCTGACTCAACTATGGAAGCGGAGTACATAACTGCTTGCGATGCCGCAAAGGAAGCTGTCTGGATGAAGAAGTTCCTCACGGAGCTTCAGGTGGTTCCTACCATTGTTGATCCAATACCGATGTATTGTGACAACAACGGAGCTATAGCTTTAGCAAGGGAACCCAGTTCCCATCTGAAATCCAGGCACATTTTGAGGCGGTACCACCTGATCAGGGAGATCGCAGATCGCCGGGAGATCGAGGTGAAGAGAGTAAATTCGGAGGATAACAGTGCAGATCCATTCCCGAAGGCCATACCCCAGACTCAGTTCGAGCGGCTGATCGAGATGATAGGACTTCGATACGCCAGTACATGGCCCTAGTGCGAGTGGGAAATTGTTAGTGTATATGCCCTAGAGGCCATTACTGTATCATACTAGCTTGTATATTACTTAATGGAAGCTTTGGATATTCACAGTTGTATAGACAATCTTGCTCAAAATGGTAGTATGCTACTTGGTTTGTCTCTACTTCAATATGTGCATGTGTTTCTTTTAGCATATCGCTTATATACATATTAGTGGAGCCCTTAGGATCTTTGCTTGATTACCAGCATTGTGATGGCAGTCACACTCGTGGGGGCTGGGTAATCTATAAGCACATCCTTATACAGGTCCCTAGTCGTAGGACTATCGAGACAGGGCATCGATACTCCGGAGTAGACTAGCGTATACGCTTCTCATCCCAGCAGGGGAGATGGTCTGTCCCACAGCCATCAGTACGTCGTACTGGAGATAGTATGCGGGTGCTCGTTAGGTTACGAGTACACTGGACAGGACTCATCGGGAACTGTTTGTTGGTATTATACCTATCGTCAGTTATCAGTTCCCAGGTGACATGAGTACAGCTTAGTCCGTTGACTTGACACTGTCACTTCGCCTCGAGTGTGTTCCCACTGTTCTTTGATTACTACCCTACCACGGCTCAAAGGAGTCGTGCAAACAGATAGTTTTTGGATGCAGTCCCGAAGCACTTGGAGGCAGTGACGGTTAGACAGGATTCATCTCTCCCAGTATTGGGGTTGATATCGCGCTGTGTCTAGGAGAGCCATTACACACAGTCGTCCCTGGCCAGGGCAAGCGAGATATACTGGTAGGTTTCCAGTGTTATCTCAGGGTGTTCTGGGCTACACTCCGACACGACTTGTACCGCTATTAGGGGACTGACGTTCGCCACCCCCTAGACCCGCCATGCGATATTCTTAGACGAACAGACCGGACTGTACGGAGATTGTAACATACAGGCTCAGTAGGAGTTCGGATGGGTTTACCTCATCGGCCTTCTTATCGACATCTACCTGGGGACCGTTACGTACAGCTAGTGCCGCTTGCGGTCTGTGGTTAAATCCACTGCCAGCATAGTGTCGAGTCTTTAAAGTCCCCCACAGAGAGTTTCCCTGCACTGAACGAAAGGTTTAGAGGCCGTATGGTTTTACGGCAGGGCTACGATCATTTACGTGCACTTGTGTGCGTATGCTGTTCGGGCAGGCAATACTAGTTGGCTTTGGTTTAACCCGGTTCCTAGTATTGCACGGATGGATTTGTTTTGTCTTCTGTGCATTCGCATTCTACGGAATGCGGATGCGGGTGTGTATGCACAGTTGTGAGGAGCGAAGAGGAAGGAGGTGCCTCATTAGGGTTTTGACAGTTGATTCGGTCGAAGCCATAATGAGGCGGACTCATTAGGGTTTTGGCAGTTCGTTCGGTCAAAACCATTATGAGCCGGGGACATTATTTACTAATCTTTTTTAGTGATAATTGTGTGTTGGCTAATTGCTTTGACCATTTGACCATACTTGACTTTGTTGACCATTTGACCAAAGTTGACTTGGACCTTCATGATAGGTCTAGAGTTTTCCTTGGTTTTCTTTTTATTCTTTGGATTATGAAAATGGTCAAGTCATTAGTAGCCATCAACTTTATCATGAAAGGATTAGTAATGATGATATTAGTGTATTATTGCAACCATGGTTCATTCTCTCTAGCTCATAATTCATTTCTCATTCTCTCTCTTGAAAAAGAAATGAGAGAGCTCCATGGTTGTTCTCCTTCTTCTTCCCCCTCTTGATTATTCCTTTGATCTCATGTGTTGAGAGAAAAAGGATCCAAATAGACAAACACTTCCATCCATTTCTTCTACACATCCTAGGACATCAAGACTAGCGATCTTGTTGCCCTAGTTGCCTCGGCTCGAGGTGGAGCTCAGAGTACATCTCTCGGGTGGATCGTCTTCGACTCAAGAAGGCCGCGGAGGTGATCAAGATCCGGATCGACCCTCGGAGCGTGGATGGACGAGCCGGACAGCGGAATGAAGACCCGAAGGACCGGTGTCGTAAGGTATAATCTCTATGACATAATAGATAGAACCTCAAGTAGTTTGCTAGTTTGTAGTTTAGCAAAGATCCTTCTTTTAGTCCATGTTGCCCTTGTGCCAAAAATTGTTTTTCGCCGTTTCCGCCTCCCCGTAAGAACCGGGGTGAGCAACGTTGACTTACAAGTTATGTATATGCCCTAGAGGCCATTATTGTACATATGATGTATATTATAGTGGATGCTTGGATATATAGAGAGAGGACTTTCTTGCTCGACATGATAGTATGCTATTTGGTTTCACTTTGTCTTAACATGTTGACTTGTATTAGTTTACTGTCTTGCTCTCACATGTTGATAAAGCCCTTAGGATATGTACTCGACTACCAGGACTATGAAGAGATCATACTAGTGGGGCCAGGGTAGTCAATGAGTACATCCTATAACCGTTCCTAGTCGAGGGTGTGTCGAGACAGGGCATCGATACACCAGAGTATACTAGCGTATATGCATCTTGACCCATATGATGGGCGATGGATGATCCCATATCTATCGGTGTTTCAAAGATGGTGTACGGGTGCCCAGTGGAGACTGGGTACACTGAACGGACTCGCCGAGAACTCCTAGATGGATATATACCTATCGTCAGATAGCAGTTCTCCGGTGACTCTGGTACATGTTAGTCTGTAGACCCGAGATCGTCATAGAGTCTTGTGTGATTCCCACTGTGCTTTGATTTCCACCTTACAACATCCAAGAAGGCATGCAAAACGATGGCTTTTGGGTACAGTCCCGAATCACATGGAGGCAATGAGCGACAGGAGGGGATTCATCTCTCCCGGTATAGGGAGTTGATGTTGTGCTGTGTTCGATTGGCTATAACTGGAAGTCCCTGGCCAGGACTGATATGGAGTGCTACTGGTAAGAGTTATCAGTAGTTTCTCGACCCGTTATGAGCCTCACATCGACACGACTTATCGATTACTGGGGTCTGACGTTTACCACCCCTAGACTAGATATGCGACGTATCAGACGAAGAGACCGGACTGTACGGTAGTGTTACTGATTGGATTCACAGGAGAATGTACAGGCTTTCTTGTTGATCTTCTGATCGATCAATACCTGGTTAGCTGTTACGTTTAGCTGACCGCTTGCAGCTTATGGGTGTTTGATATGATCATCACCTACTGTCGGCGTATTGACGATTCTTTAGAGTCCTCACAGAGGTTTCCTGACAGGAAAAACGGAGTAGGAGCACATATATGATATGTGCGGGACCGAGAATAATACGATATGAGATATCGTATTCTATTCTCGCGATATATGATATCGGCCGGATATTGTGATATAGCCGGGTCATCGGATCAAGTATTGATTCGATGAATCGGTACATGTTATATTAGTCGGTTATATGCGATATAGCCGGATTGTCGGATCAAGTGTTGATTCGATAATTTAATGTATAATAATATATGTGATATATTACATTACGTTAACTAATATAAGCTCGCTTTATTGATTCATTTTCTCACCGAATAATACATTGATATATATGCGATATATGTTAATTGTATTATTTTCTTTTGTTACAAAAATATATTATATATGTGATATATAATATTGTAACAAGTTATGATTACAAATGCAACATGATTTGTGGAGATTAAAACAAGTTAGGGTTTGATTTGGGTTAGCATTTGGGTTAGCTTTTTCATGAAGCTTCAAGAAGCTTTCTTTTGTTTTATGCTAAAGATATTTGTGTTGATATTTATTAACCCAACCCAAACCCTTTACCTTAGGTTTATTCTTTACATGAGTTAAGCTTTTCATTCTTAACTCATGGTTGCAATTGTAACCATAGCAATAATTCATTATTCATCACAAAAGGATTATCTTCTTCTTCTTCATTCTCTTGAAAGAAAACCTTTTCTAGCTTTTGGGTTAGTGATGAATAAGTGTGAGAAATTGAAAACAAAAGAGAGCATAATTCATATTTCATCATCCTCATCTATTCTAGCCATTTAGATTAGGGTGTTCACTTCTCTAATAAGTTGTTTAGTAAAGTGTAAGCTTGGGTTAAAGATTCTTCAAAGTAGATCATCTTCGAAAAGGAAGACTTCAAGCAAGCATGGATCATTCGGCTTGTGGAGCCTCTCTTGAGTCCGGAAGTTCATGGATCGTGGCGAAGGGACTACTACTCGGAGCTTATGAAGCGAAGGAACGGACTACAAAGGTTGTAATCCCTTTCTCTTAGTTATAAAGTTGTTTACATGCAAGTTTAACCTAATTTTCTAGTTAAGATCTTGGTCAGGGTTTGTTTAGCACCCCAAAAATTTTAAAGTAGCATGTTTGATGCTTGCCAAAACCTTCTCAAGGTGATATACTAACCCTACAGTGGTATCAGAGCCAAACTAGAGCATTAGGCGATGTGTAGACGAAGTTAAAATTCCGATCGAACCCCGAAATACGATTTTGGACCCTCTCTCGGGAAATTTTTTTAAAAGATGGTTTTTTCCGTATTAAAAATACTCAGAAAAATAAGCAGGTGATTCTATAGAGAACTGTGAAATAAGAACCCCTAATTCCTTCAATTCACCACGGAACCGCGGCAAGACCAGGCTTTTCGCGGCGGTTCCGCGGCCGTACTTGGGTATCAGGGATAGATATTTCATGTAACATCCGTAAGTATTACTACATGCAACATCCGTAGGTATTACTACATGCTTCTGGGAATTTTTAATATTACTCAAGTGTTGAGTTTTCTGGAGATTTTATGAATTCGTTGATTCAATCGGAAAGTTTAACATCGTTTAGTTTTCCGGGTAATTTAGAACGTGTTAAAAAGTTTGAACGGATATCAATAACTCAATTTTTCCTCAGTTTAAAACTTTTGGGAAATCATGCTAGCGTATCTGTGGACCCTATAGAAGAACGTAACCTTAAATCGATTATGTGACCGTCAAAACTGTCACTGAACCCTTGGGTTTGTGGTAGTTTAGCGTTGCCACATGTGAGGCGTTGGTTTGACCCTTCTACGGCTGGTTCATTGGGCTGTGACATGTTCTGGTATTTTTGAACTCCGCTCAAGTGTTGAGCTATTTGGGAAATCTTGGGTGTTTGATTATTCGATCGAAAAGTTTAACATTGTCTATTTATCTGGAATGTGATACAATATGTGGAATTCATATAGTTAGGCATGAAATGTGAAGTATGTGATATTTCGGATTTAAGATGTCTAAAGTGATTGTGGATTCCAAATGTTGTAGTTTTACACTTTCTTTTCTGTGACCATAAGCGTAGTATGTGGTGTATCGCCGTCTTCGTTGCTATACATCAACGACAATCGAGATACGCATACTTGCTTACGTTGATGATATGAGATATTATGTGCTGATGTGATATGTTATATTGGATCGTCGTGTTCTGAATAGCCGGGGGTTTTATGTGAGATGAGGGTTTTTATTTTCATTCATATAAAATTCATTGTATGTAATATTCTTTTATTGGGGCTCTTCCGGGTTGAGGATGATGTCACCATTGTATATTATTTACTTTTCCGCATTAGGATAGACCCGAGAAGGGGAGCACAAGTAACCGGGTTATAGGGTCCAGTGGGAGGCCATCTTGAGGAATCGAGACCGGGTCTCCTAACCCTAGAATTGGCAGTGTTGCTTGCCGCTCTCGTAGGGGTCTAGTGATGTGGGTTTGGCTATTCATCGCGACCGTGGAATTCGTGTTTTATACAGGCTCGATATAAAACACGGACGTCCTAGTATATCCAACATTTCATATGTTATCTTCTGCTGCAATGTTCTGTGATGAGATCATATTACTGCCTGAGACGAATGCTTATACTATATATATATATGATGATATATAAATATTACTGCTTTCGTTTCTTCTGTGATGCTTAGGAAGCATAATTGATGGGATTTATTAATGAGATTAATAAAAGAAAAGAAACCTAAAAGATTTTGTAGAATCAAACTTTATAAAAAGGGTAGCTACAGTTTTGCTTTGCATAGCGGTATATATGATATACCATGCACCTTATTCGATGAGGAAAGAGCAGAGATCCCTTCACCGGGAATGACCTCTTTAGCAAAACTGGCAGATGCTACAAACTCACGGTTTAGTTTTTGATTGCTTCTATAGTTCTTGCTTTGCATAGCGGTATATATGATATACCCTGCACCTTATTCGATGAGGAAAGAGCCGATATCCCTTCACCGGGAGTGACCTCTTTAGCGAAACTAGAAAAGCCTCAAAAACACTCCTTTTCAAAATCACTTATTTCTACAACGATATCAAGTTCATTACGCTCATGGTTTTCTGAAAAACCTGCGTAGCCCTCCGTCATTTCAGATAGAGACTAGTTAGTATTCGTGCTACGTTTGTTGACCTTAGCCAAGGCGTAGTGTACGGTAGCTAATTAGTATTTATCTGCTAAAACATGATATGTGATTGAGTTAGGGTAGTCATACGACTTTGTTGACCTTAGCCAAGGGTCGTACGGGTGGGTTTAATTCAATCGGGAAATGACGGGTTGAACTTGGCTAGCACTTATGATTTGTTGACCTTAGCCAAGGTCATGAGTTGCTAGGGGCAAAAGCATTATCGGGAATTTCAATTGTTGAAATTTGCAATGAGATTGCATACCTCCTATGAGATAGTCGGATCCCGATACCCACTGCGAGTAAGAGTTACTCCTGGGAGATTTTTACACAGGACAATTAGCCGATCAAGTAGGTGTCTAAAAAGGTGTTAACGGGGTTATGCCTCTGGGAAAATCATGTTTACTTTAATTAGGTTCGTGCGAAAGCACAGGGAACCTCCCTCAAAGTACCAATACTGGCCTGGCTGAAAAATTGGCGAACTTGTAAGGTGTGATTAATCCCGGCTAGTCTTACCTTTTAGGGTTTGAAGGAAGATTTGATAAAAACAGTGGGAGACATCCTGATTAGATAAGATAATAACCAATATAATCTTGCAAAAGCATACGCTAAAGTGTTTTCTTCTCTCTCTCTCCAGGTAGCGACCATGTCAGGCCTTAATCAAGATAATAATATGGATGTATTGACTGAACCCGCTTATTATACTGAGCAGGGGAATGTTGGTCCCATTCTTTCTTATAAGTGTTATAAGACTGAACAGGGAATAGGAGAATATCTGGATTCTCACGCCACCCAAACGAAGAATAAGTATGTTGATGCATCTTCTTCAGGTGTGTTAGTTATCGAGAACTGTTTCTCAGTTCACTCTACGTCCTGGGTATTAGATACCGAATCGGGATCCCACATATGTAATATGTTACATGGGCTACGTAAAGGTAGAGAACTGGGAATGGGTGATCATTCCTTAAGAGTAGGGAATGGTGCAGATGTTGTAGCCAAGGCAATTGGCATATATCACCTTGTGTTACCAAATGGTAATACATTGGTTCTGAACGAGTGCTATTACATTCCGACCCTGATATGCAATTTTATATCAGTTTCTTTATTGAATAAAGAAGGATATAATTTTGTAGTACATGATAATGTTAAGAACATATTCCTGAATCAAAAGTTGATTGGATCAGGATCGTTAAATAATGGCATATACGTTCTCAACCAAACTACAGTACTTAATGTACAAAACACACACAAGAGGAAGAGTTCAGAAATGAACGAATCCTTCTTGTAGCATTGTAGACTAGGTCATATCAATGTGACACGGCTAGCTAAGTTACATAAGGATGGATATTTGAATCCGTTCGAATTTTCATCTTATGATACTTACCAGTCATGTCTCAAAGGCAAGATGACCAAAACTCCGTTTAGTGGACACGGAGAAAGAGTTACAGAACACTTAGGACTGATATATAGTGATGTATGTGGTCCCATGTCTACACATGCCAGGAACGGTTCTTCCTACTTTATTACATTCACTGACGACCTCTCAAGATACGGACATGTGTTCCTGATGAAACACAAGTCTGAAGCATTTGAGAAATTCAGGGAATATAAGCACGAAGTAGAGAACCAAACGGGCAAAAGTATTAAGATCCTTCGATCTGATCGAGGAGGAGAATATTTGAGCAATGAGTTCCTAGATTATCTAAAAGAGAATGGGATTCTCTTTCAGCTTCCTCCTCCTTATAAACCACAGCACAACGGTGTATCGGAGCGGAGGAATCGCACCCTATTAGATATGGTGTGCTCTATGATGAGCACTGCTGAGTTGCCTATTTCCTTCTGGGGGTATGCGTTTGAGACAGCCATATACCTATTGAATAGAGTTCCAACCAAATCGGTGCCTACCACTCCATATGAGATATAGAATGTGAAGAGACCATCTCTTAAACGAGTTAAGATATGGGGTTGTCCGGCCTATATTAAAAAGCAAAATCCGGACAAGCTCGAGGCAAGATTAACTCTTTGCAAGTTTGTGGGATATCCAAGCAATTCGTATGGATATCTATTCTACCACGGTGAACAACAAAAGGTGTTTGTTGCTCAACATGCCACCTTTTTAGAAAAGGAATTTCTTATTAAAGAAATTAGTGACAAAGAGGTAGAGCTGGAAGAGGTTCCAGCACCACAAACTACAACTGATGATTTATTGGAACCAAAGGATTCAGTAGTACCCGATGAACCTCAGCCGCTCCGCCGATCTAATAGGGTTTCTCATCCACCTGAGAGATACTACGATTTTCTCGTTGATGGTGGAAGCGAGGATTGCATCATGGAAGATGATGACCCAACTAGCTTCGAGCAGGCCATCACGAGTGGTGACTCTGTGAAGTGGCTGGATGCAATGCGATCTGAGATGGAATCCATGTACACCAACAAAGTATGGACTTTGGAAGTTGCTCCTGAAGGGGTAAAACCCATTGGGAGAAAATGGATCTTTAAGAAGAAACTTGGTGTAGATGGAAAAGTTGAGACTTTCAAAGCTAGACTTGTTGCAAAGGGTTTTCGTCAATGACCAGGTGTGGATTATGACGAAACCTTTTCTCCAGTAGCTATGCTTAAGTCCATCCGGATCCTACTTGCCATTGTTGCATACCATGACTACGAAATCTGGCAGATGGATGTTAAGACCGCTTTTCTAAATGGTGATTTAGAAGAGTGCGTATACATGACTCAGCCAGAGGGCTTCGTAGACAGTGGGAGCGGTGGAAAGGTGTGCAAGCTACTTAAATCCATCTACGGGTTAAAGCAGGCATCGTGAAGTTGGGACATCTGCTTTGATGTTGTAGTCAAAGAGTTTGACATCATCAAAAACGTAGATGAACCTTGTATATACAAGAAGGTTGCAGAGAGTAAGGTTGTCTTCCTCGTATTGTACGTAAATGACATACTCTTGATAGGAAATGATGTTCCTATGCTGCACTCGGTCAAGCTCTTCTTATCACAAAGATTCTCAATGAAAGATCTTGGTGATGCCTCCTGCATTTTGGGAATTATGATCTATAGAGATAGATCTAAACGGATACTGGGATTGTCCCAATCCAGGTACATTGACACCATACTAAAGAGGTTTAGTATGGAAGAATCCAAGCATGGGAACTAACCCACGATCTCTGGACTCACTCTCTCCAAAGAGATGTCTCCCAAGACTGATTTGGAGAGAGCTCACATGCAAGGGATACCCTATGCTTCGGCAGTAGGCTCTATCATGTATGCGATGCTATGTACCAGACCTGATGTAGCATACTCACTAAGTGTAGTGAGTCGGTATCTAGCAGATCCTGGAGAGAGTCACTGGACAGCTGTGAAGACTTAAGTACTTGCGAAGGACTAAGGAGATGTTCTTGGTGTATGGTAACGGTGAACTCCAGGTGGAGTCCTTTACCGATTCCAGCTTTCAAAGTGATAAGGACGACTCTAAGTCACACTCGGGATTTATCTTTACCATCAATGGAGGGACGGTGTGTTGGAAGAGTTCCAAACAGAAAACTGTTGCAGACTCGACGATGGAGGCTGAATACATCGCTGCCAACGATGCTGCCAAAGAGGCTGTCTGGATAAAGAAGTTCATCACTGAACTTTGTGTGGTTCCGTCCATTGAGCATCCAATACCTTTGTATTGCGATAACAATGGAGCTGTGGCTTTAGCCAAGGAACCCAGGTCCCATCAGAAGTCTAGACATATTCTGAGGCGGTATCACCTGATCCGGGAGATAGTTGATCGCCGGGAGATCGAGGTCAGGAGAGTTGATACGAAGGACAACACTGCGGATGCACTCACGGAGGCCGTACCCTAGATACAATTTGAGAGACTCTTCGGGATGTTGGGTATGAGATACTACAACAGGTAGCCTTAGTGCAAGTGGGAGATTGTTAGTTATGTATATGCCCTAGAGGCCATTATTGTACATATGATGTATATTATACTGGATGCTTGTGTTGGAGATAGTGCCCTCAGAGTCGATTATTGGATCACAGGCACGTGATTACAATGATTGAGGGAGGACCTATCCCGGTAGGACAGTCTTACTCGAGATGATAGTATGCTATCTGGTTTACCTTTATCATCGTGTACTGCTTTAGGTGACATGACAGGTCACTATTGCACGTTGATAGAGCCCCTAGGATTCTTGCTTGACTACCGGCAGTATGAGGGCGATCATATACGTGGGAGCTGGTAGTCTATAAGCACATCCTTAAAAGGTCCCTAGTCGTGGGAGTTTCGAGACAGGGCATCGATACTCCAGAGTAGACTAGTGTATACAGTCGAGACCCCGACGAGGGGCGGTGGCCGGTCTCACAAGCCACTGGTGTCAGTTGGTTCACCTAAGATGTATACAGGTGCTCATTGGGTTATGAGTACACCGGACAGGACTCGCCGGGAACATGCTAGTTGGTCTTATACCTGACGTCAGATAGCAGTTCCCAGGTGACATGTGTACAGGTTAGTTCATCGACCTGGGGATCGTCATTTGTCTCGTGTGAGTTCCCACTGTGCTTTGATTACTACCCTGCCACGGCTCAAAGGAGTCGTGCAAACAGGTTTTAGTTGGGTACAGTCCCGAGCCACATGGAGGCAGTGAGCGGATCTTCAGGGGTTCGTCTCTCCCGGTATTGGGGGTGAGGTCGCGCTGTGTCTAGGAGAGCCATTACACGAAGTCCTTGGCCAAGGCAGGAGATTTACTGGTAGGTATTCCAGTAGTATCTCAGGGTGTTCTGGGCTACACTCCGACACGACTTGTACCGCTTTTGGGGGTCTGACTTTTACCAACCCCCTAGGCCCGCCATGCGATGCTCATAGACGAACGGACCGGACAGTGCGGATATTGTCACTGACAGGCTCAGTAGGGTGTCAGGATGAGTTCGCTCATCGACGTCCCTTTTAGTCAATAGCTGGTGGCCCGTCACGTATTGGCTTATACCTCTGACGTGCTAGTGGTTAAAGCCACAGCCATAGTATTGACGAGTCTTTAGAGTCCACCACACTTACAGTTACTCAAGCTTTCGGGCGAAACGCTGTAGAGGCCGTATGGAGATATGGCAGGGTCCGATCAGATACGTGCGGTATTGCACGGATCAGGATCGGACGGTTTGTACTAGCGGCCGTATGGATATATGGCAGGGTTCGATCAGATACGTGCGGTATTGCACGGATCAGGATTGAACGGGCATTACTAGCCGGCTTTGGTTTAAGCCGGATCCTAGTATAGTACAGTGTAGATTTTGTCTCATTGCATTTGTATCCGGTCGGAATACAGATGCGGGTGTGTATGCACAGTATCGGGGTTTTCCTGTAATTTATTACGGGACCAGTTTTCTGGAGTTGCCAGTTTGCATTCCGTTCCGGCCGGTTTTCCTTTGTTCTTTCCCGGCCGGACTTTTCCAATGGAGGGGGTTATTTGCAAGTTTGCAAATAACACATTGTGGAGGATTTTCTTGCAAATGTATTAATTATGAAAGCATCTTTTGATACCATTCTTATCCATCATTATCACTTGCTTTTTGTTGATTAGAAGTGATTTGGAGTTGATGTGAAATTGTTATGATGATGTTTAGGATATGGTCACCTCTTACCTTTTACTACACTCACCTCCCTCTTGCATTTGGTATTCATTCCTCCACCATTCTCATTTGGAGATGGTTGAACATTTTTGAGAGAAAAGAAGATGAGAGCTTCATTTTGAGAGTGTAGCATTTTGATCTCTTTTCATGCTAGAAAAATGCAAGCACCATTTTTCTTATCTTGATTCCTCCATCATCTTCAAAGGCAACAAACCCCAAATGAGACATAGCCTCTACACTACACATTCTACAGCAAATCTTGGACGCGTCGGCCAGCCAACTTCGCGCCCGAGTTGCCTCGGTATTGAGGTGGGAGCCCGTAAAAGATGCAGGCGATGTGGTGCCCTTCCGGCAAGGAGGCGACGACCGGAGTTTCCGCAGGAGATCGGGACGACGACGAGAAGACCGGAGGACTCGGATCATTCGGTATATCTCTTCCCCTTCTTGTAGTTAGCTAGATCTAGTTTAATGGCACGATCCGGGTGTTTAGTGCGCGGTGGTGCCGGTTTGCTAAGTTCGCAAAATTAAAGTTTATCACCGCTTCCGCATTTGGCCGTAGGATTGACGGCCCGGGTGCCGCCGTGCACTTACAGTGGTATCAGAGCCAGGCCATTAACTTCGTCTAGCTTTGTTTGATGTGTTTGCATTTCCGATCGACCAAAATTCCAAAAACTCGCGTTTTTCCTCACATCAGTTTTCTGTCGAAATTTTTTGAAGTCCAAAAATTTTTCAGGTTGTCTCAGAATGATGTGCAGGGAGTTCTAAGACTGCTGTAAAAATTCGACGCAGTGAGTCGATCACTGAGGCGCGGAACCGCGGCCAAACCCCCCCTTGGGCCGCGGTTCCGCCGCACATTGGTGTCCTCACTGCATCATATTTTTCCAGTGGGCTTCTGGGCTAATTTTAGGGGTTTTGGAATATTAAAATTGGGCCCAGATTTTCTGTGAGTGCTACAGTATTGCTTGGGGGCCCACTTGTTATTTTTGATCGATCGGATATTTTGAACACATTTTTCACAGTATTTACATTATATCTGCGACCGTGAATGTCACTCGATCGGTAAATCCGGTCTAACTGCTATAGCCCGGTTAGACGGATTTGCGAACGTGACTTTCACGTTGATGTTCTGTGTTTATGCTGTGATGTTGCGGATCGGTCATGGGGATAGCCTGGATGCAATGCTAGTACTGTGTTGTTGTATTATGTACATTTGATATTGCGGGGCGAGCGTCCGACATGTGGACTTCCGTCACCGCCTGATTGTATTATTCTTTTGGGGCACGACCTGGTTGCGGTCGATGTACCCGTTGTATGTATATTTTACTTTCTGTACTAGGATTACCCCTCGGAGGGGTGCACAGATAGCCGGGTTCTGGAGGGCAACAAGCCCGCATCTCATGGCATTGGGACGGAGGGGGCTTCACTCTAGAATTGGCGGGCTATTCGCCGCACTCGTAGGGGGTACAAGTTGACCCAGGAGGGGTGCCCAAGTTACCGGATTCCGTGAAGTGCTGGGTGGTCCATTCACGGTGCTGAAGGTGGCTGCCTCGCTTCAGGTTTTGACGGGTAACTTGCCGCGCCCGTAGGGGTCTAGGATTTCATTGCACAGGCTATCCACACGACCAGAGAACGTCGGGTTTCAGTAGTGGCTCTGTGAAACCCGGGGATCCCAGATATCTGTATTGTTCTGTGATGCTGTACATTTCTGTGATGTTGCATTCTTATCACGCCTTGAGCGAATATAATATATTGGTATATATATTAGTAGATGTTGTATATGTTTTACATCCGCGCTAGTCCAGTCCCCGCTCTGTCGTTAGTTAGCTAACCTAACGGGTAATGACGGGACACAGTGGCGAATGCGGATGGCATATACGTACATCAGTATATTTTCGTTCTTTGTGGTGTGATCAATTGATGGGACTGCGTTGATTCGGATCAATGCAAGTTAAAACAAACCTATTCTGATGTTGTTGGAACACTTTTCAAAAAGCTGTTATTGCATGGACGTTCACTTTTGTTTTGCATCGTGGTATTCATTTGGAATATCCTGCTCCTCAGTCGACGAGGCAAGGGCCGAGATCCCTTCACCGGGAGTGACCCCTTGGACAGAAGTTTGCGTCAGGGCATTAACTTCACTATAGCCGATTACTTTTGCTTTGCATCGTGGTATTCATTTGGAATATCCTGCACCCCATTCTACGGGGAAAGAGCCGAGATCCCTTCACCGGGAGTGACCTCTTTAGTAAAGGTTTTCGTCACTATATTTTCTAAAAGGCTATCCGTTCCTTCAACGATATCAAGTTCATTACGTTAAAGGTTTTCGCCAGAAACCATTCGTAGCCCTCCATCATTTCAGTTAAATATTCGGTAGTATTCAAGCTATGTATTTTGACCTCACGCCAAGGCATAGCGTTTGGTAGCTGCCGGGTATTTATCTGTGGCATAGATAGATGCGTTGGTTTGGGACAGTCGTACTACTATTTTGGCCTACGTCAAGGGTATGTACGGGTGGGTTCAAATTAACCTGGACAATGATGGGTAGAACTTGACATGTGACTTATGATATTTTGACCTCACGCCAAGGTCATAAGAGCATGGGGTAAAAATCACATCGGGAGTTTCAAAAGAACTGAAACTTGCCAGATATGCGCATACCTTCTGGAGTGTGATACCGTGAGCGGATTCCGTCACGTTATCATGCGATGATAGTTGGATCCCGATTCCCACTGATGAGTTGGTTTACTCCTCGGGTGACCCCGACTAATTCTTCTTTCAGGTTTGGAGAAGAATTTAAGGTACAGTGGGAGGTTTCCAGATTAGATAAATTGGTAACCATTCTGATCTAGGATAGAGTGCACGCTGAGTGTTTCTTTTCTCTCTCTCTCTGGCAGCGACCATTGACCCGACCCTAAGACTATGACTCAGTGACCAAGTTGACCGAACCTGGCTTTTGGATTGTCAGAGTTGCAGACCTCATTGCCACTCCTACTTTTACCCTTTTCTCCAGGACACCCCGTATTACTGCGAACGTCCACTTCCATTGGACAAAATCATCGTATGGTTAGATACGAACTCGAAGGAATTCGAGAATTGTTTCCGGTTCTGGAGAAAACGGATAAGATTTATTCAGTTGTCTTTTCCTTTTTGCCTTCTCTCAAGTTGTGAGTACTCCTTGGTTTAGGAGATAGTACACCTATTACGCAAATTGGATAGTCTTCTTCCAAACCTTAGGCTGGTGCCGACCGGTAGGGAATGAAGAAAACCAATTAGCCTAAACGGTGTGCAGAAGGTATTAAGATTAAGACAAAGTAAGGGATTAGTAAGAGGGCAGAGTAAATTGCGACTGATATTCACGACCAAACCAAATATTTCTTCGCCAATCCTAAATCACCTTTGTATTTCTCCAGGACACTCCGTATCACTACGAAGATCCACAGTTTATTGGATACTCCATCGTATGGTTATATACGAACTCGAAAGGAACTTGTTCCAGTTCGGGGATGGATTCTGGTCCAGGAGAAATAGGAATAAGGTTTATTCGGTTGTCTTTTATCTTCACCTTCTCTCGCATTGCGAGTGCTCCTAGGATTAGGACAGTACACCCATTATGCTTATTGGATAGTCTTCTTCCAAACCATAGGCTGGTGCCGAACGGTAGGGAAGGAAGAAAACCAATTGGCCTAAAGGGGTGTGCAGAAGGTAATGACTAAAGACATATAAAGGGATTTAGAGAGGTGGCAAAGAATTATACGGTTACAGTTGTGAATCTGGATAATGGAAGAGGCATTACTAGGAATACCAGGATACCCCAACGAAACATTTCAATGTTTCAGTTTCACTGTGTACTGTTAATGGAAAACTGATTTCCCGATTAGACACTTGCTCCAGGGTATGCATTTACCAGGTTGATTCTCACATCTGTATGGTTTTACTGATGATGAGTGGGAGTAAGTTATTGGGAATTGGGTGATCATCCTCGTTATATCGAGATTCGTTGTAATCGGTGATATTTGAGGAGATCGCCTGGGCTGTTTGCCGGTCGGCAAATATTTGGTTTTGAATATCCGCTGTTGTGCACCAATTTCAAATTGATATATCTATACGTCTATTTTCATAGAGTGAGATATACCTTTTGAAATTATGTCGATGACATTTACCTATACCAGTGGATGGTTAGGTAAGGAGCATTAAACAGCGGTGTAATTCTTCTTGACCATAAGTACAGTTTTCAACCTACGACACACAGTGAAAGAGTTGTTAGACTCAGCGGACTTATACAGAGTATTGTATGTTGTCCAGTGTCCATTAGGACAGAGGGGTTGGTCCTCATACTATATTCTGTTTACTTTTTAACTTCTCTAGTTCTTAGACATGTGTTTCGTAGAAACACAGGGTCTAAGTTTTGAGGAGTTATAGGTATTTGAATAGAGTAGAGAACCAGGTGTAACAAGTATCGGGATTCTTCAAAGTGATCGAAGATGTAGATACTTGTGTATGGTATTCAGTTGATAGTAATGATAAAGAGAAATTGCTTCTCTTTCAGGTTACTCATAATTGGAAGCATTCCTAAGTTAAGTAACGCTGATCGGCCTCCTTCCATTTAGTTGACATGCACTGGAGACAGCTGCATGATTTGAATCAGGTTCAATTAAATCAGTGCCTCTGGTTCTATATTGGATATAGAACAGTTCATATCTTAACGTTGTTAAGGTACGGGGAGTTGTCCGGCTTATGATTAAAACCAGACTCTGGATAACTCAAGGCATGTTTCTGTAATGGCTGTTTGTGGGTTGACCCAGGCTATGACGAGGGTTGATTTTCTACCATCTGGCAGATCAATAGAAATATTGTTCTAGACTCGCCACAGTTTTATTAAAAATGGATTTTTTCAAAAACAGTAGTGGGAGTATGGTAGAACTGGAAGTGATTCCAGAACCGCAAACGATTACTGAAGATTTGATACTGAACCTAAAGATTCAATCTGATTTGACATTCCATTGGCCACTCCGCAGATAAGGTGGGTAACTTCAGGCGCCCGAGAGGTACTCCGGTAGCCTCAAGGACGGTGACAGGGAAGTTCTTGTTTACCCACACTTGCCATTGTTGTTGTTCCAGGCTGCGAGACCCGGCAGGAGGATGAGTATAGCGTCGTTCTAAACTAGCTTTAGAAGTGTACGTCTATATGACTCTGCCAGAGGGTTTTCGCAGTCAGCGGAAGCATTGGTGGACATCAGGCTTATGTCTATTTATAAACTAAAGCAGATATAGCGGAGATAGATCATCTATTTCTGATGTGACAGTCATGGGTTTGACGTCATCAGAATAGGGGATGGATCTGTTGAGAAGGTAGTAGGGTGTGATATCCTGGTATTTGGATGACATACACAAAATAGGAAGTGACATTCCTATACTACGATCGGTTACACTTTGGTCGTCACACAGTGATTTCTCCACAAGGGACTTGGACGTTATATCAGACATACTGGTTACTAGATCTATGGTTTTAGATCTAGATTTGGGTGGTTTCCCAATCAGGGTACTTTGACAGCATTCTAAGAGTATTTAGAATGGACGACTCCTGGCACGGTAGTGTACCTGCAGGTGATGGAGTCACCCTCTCTAAAGGTGTCTTATAGACTAAAGTAGAGAGGGATGTGCATGATTGGCAGATCACTTGCTTAGGCAATTGAGTCAATCATGAGATGTCAAGTACCGCACCAGATGTTGTTCTTGCACAAGATGCAATAAGATGATATTGATCCAATCCTGGAGAAACAGTCGGAGGCAGTTTTAGAACATAAGTGGATGTTCTAGGGATATGATAACGACAGCCTCATTTGGGAGACACTTATCATTCCAGGCTTCCAAGGTGACATGGACGACAGGGTGATTGTCAGAGTTATAGTTTTTCCTTCTGACGAGGGGCAGTATTTTGGACAGGTGGTCCAAGGCAATACTGAGGGTGGCATGGCGCAGGATACTGATTAAGTTCAGTTGACGATACAGTCTAAGAAGTTTGGATTTGGAGTTCATTTATGATCTAGGTCCCATCAGACATCCAGACATTCTAAGACAGGTATTGCTCATTTCGGGAGATGGCTTTCTCCGCGAACTTGAGATATAGAGAGACATAGAAAGAAACATCAAGGCGGATCCACTCACTGAGGCTATTCCTCGAACGCAATAGTTTCGCAAACGGATTTTGTGAGACTGACTAGTAGGGGAGTTGGGTGTTCGGTATCACACAGGCTGTGAGTATGCGACATAGCAATAATTAGCCTTGAGTGCAAGTGGGAGATTGTTGGAGATAGTGCCCTCAGAGTCGATTATTGGATCACAGGCACGTGATTGCAATGATTGAGGGAGGACCTATCCCGGTAGGACAGTCTTACTCGAGATGATAGTATGCTATCTGGTTTACCTTTATCATCGTGTACTGCTTTAGGTGACATGACAGGTCACTATTGCACGTTGATAGAGCCCCTAGGATTCTTGCTTGACTACCGGCAGTATGAGGGCGATCATATACATGGGAGCTGGTAGTCTATAAGCACATCCTTAAAAGGTCCCTAGTCGTGGGAGTTTCGAGACAGGGCATCGATACTCCAGAGTAGACTAGTGTATACAGTCGAGACCCCGATAAGGGGCGGTGGCCGGTCTCACAAGCCACTGGTGTCAGTTGGTTCACCTAAGATGTATACAGGTGCTCATTGGGTTATGAGTACACCGGACAGGACTCGCCGGGAACATGCTAGTTGGTCTTATACCTGACGTCAGATAGCAGTTCCCAGGTGACATGTGTACAGGTTAGTTCATCGACCTGGGGATCGTCATTTGTCTCGTGTGAGTTCCCACTGTGCTTTGATTACTACCCTGCCACGGCTCAAAGGAGTCGTGCAAACAGGTTTTAGTTGGGTACAGTCCCGAGCCACATGGAGGCAGTGAGCGGATCTTCAGGGGTTCGTCTCTCCCGGTATTGGGGGTGAGGTCGCGCTGTGTCTAGCAGAGCCATTACACGAAGTCCTTGGCCAAGGCAGGAAATTTACTGGTAGGTATTCCAGTAGTATCTCAGGGTGTTCTGGGCTACACTCCGACACGACTTGTACCGCTTTTGGGGGTCTGACTTTTACCAACCCCCTAGGCCCGCCATGCGATGCTCATAGACGAACGGACCGGACTGTACGGATATTGTCACTAACAGGCTCAGTAGGGTGTCAGGATGAGTTCGCTCATCGACGTCCCTTTTAGTCAATAGCTGGTGGCCCGTCACGTATTGGCTTATACCTCTGACGTGCTAGTGGTTAAAGCCACAGCCATAGTATTGACGAGTCTTTAGAGTCCACCACACTTACAGTTACTCAAGCTTTCGGGCGAAACGCTGTAGAGGCCGTATGGAGATATGGCAGGGTCCGATCAGATACGTGCGGTATTGCACGGATCAGGATCGGACGGTTTGTACTAGCGGCCGTATGGATATATGGCAGGGTTCGATCAGATACGTGCGGTATTGCACGGATCAGGATTGAACGGGCATTACGAGCCGGCTTTGGTTTAAGCCGGATCCTAGTATAGTACAGTGTAGATTTTGTCTTATTGCATTTGTATCCGGTCGGAATACAGATGCGGGTGTGTATGCACAGTATCGGGGTTTTCCTGTAATTTATTACGGGACCAGTTTTCTGGAGTTGCCAGTTTGCATTCCGTTCCGGCCGGTTTTCCTTTGTTCTTTCCCGGCCGGACTTTTCCGATGGAGGGGGTTTTTTGCAAGTTTGCAAATAACACATTGTGGAGGATTTTCTTGCAAATGTATTAATTATGAAAGCATCTTTTGATACCATTCTTATCCATCATTATCACTTGCTTTTTGTTGATTAGAAGTGATTTGGAGTTGATGTGAGATTGTTATGATGATGTTTAGGATATGGTCACCTCTTACCTTTTACGACACTCACCTCCCTCTTGCATTTGGTATTCATTCCTCCACCATTCTCATTTGGAGATGGTTGAACATTTTTGAGAGAAAAGAAGATGAGAGCTTCATTTTGAGAGTGTAGCATTTTGATCTCTTTTCATGCTAGAAAAATGCAAGCACCATTTTTCTTATCTTGATTCCTCCATCATCTTCAAAGGCAACAAACCCCAAATGAGACATAGCCTCTACACTACACATTCTACAGCAAATCTTGGACGCGTCGGCCAGCCAACTTCGCGCCCGAGTTGCCTCGGTATTGAGGTGGGAGCCTGTAAAAGATGCAGGCGATGTGGTGCCCTTCCGGCAAGGAGGCGACGACCGGAGTTTCCGCAGGAGATCGGGACGACGACGAGAAGACCGGAGGACTCGGATCATTCGGTATATCTCTTCCCCTTCTTGTAGTTAGCTAGATCTAGTTTAATGGCACGATCCGGGTGTTTAGTGCGCGGTGGTGCCGGTTTGCTAAGTTCGCAAAATTAAAGTTTATCACCGCTTCCGCATTTGGCCGTCGGATTAACGGCCGGGGCGCCGCCGTGCACTTACAGCTTGGATATATATAGAGAGAGGACTTTCTTGATCGACATGATTGTATGCTATTTGGTTTTACTTTGTTTTAATATGTTGACTTGTATTAGTTTACTGTCTTGCTCTCACATGTTGATAAAGCCCTTAGGATATGTACTCGACTACTGGGACTATATAGAGATCATACTAGTGGGGCCAGGGTAGTCAATGAGTACATCCTATAACTGTTCCTAGTCGAGGGTGTGTCGAGACAGGGCATCGATACACCAGAGTAGACTAGCGTATATGCATCTTGACCCATATGATGGGCGATGGATGATCCCATATCCATCGGTGTTTGACATCAAAGATGGTGTACGGGTGCTCAGTGGAGACTGGGTACACTGAACGAACTCGCCGAGAACTCCTAGATGGATATATACCTCTCGTCAGATAGCAGTTCTCCGGTGACACTGGTATAGGTTAGCCTGTAGACCCGAGATCGTCATAGAGACTTGTGTGATTCCCACTGTGCTTTGATTTCCACCTTACCACGTCCAAGAGGGCGTGCAAAACGGTGGCTTTTGGGTACAGTCCCGAATCATATGGAGGCAATGAGCGATATGAGGGGATTCGTCTCTCCCGGTATAGGGAGTTGATGTTGTGCTGTGTTCGATTGGCTATAACTGGAAGTCCCTGGCCATGGCCGAAATGGAGTGCTACTGGTAAGAGTTATCAGTAGTTTCTCGACCCGTTATGAGCCTCACATCGACACGACTTATCGGTTACTGGGGTCTGACGTTTACCACCCCTAGACTAGATATGCGACGTATCAGACGAAGAGACCGGACTGTACGGTAGTGTTACTGATTGGATTCACAGGAGAATGTACAGGCTTGCTTGTTGATCTTCTGATCGATCAATACCTGGGTGGCTGTTACGTTTAGCTGACCGCTTGCAGCTTGTGGGTGTTTGATATGATCATCACCTACTGCCCGCGTATTGACGATTCTTTAGAGTCCTACACAGAGGTTTCCTGACTCGGACAAAACGGAGTAGGAGCACATATGTGATATGTGCGGGACCGAGAATAATACGATATGAGATACCGTATTCTATTCTCGCGATATATGATATCGGCCGGGTATATGTGATATAGCCGGGTCATCGGATCAAGTGTTGATTCGATGAATCGGTACATGTTATATTAATCGGTTATATGCAATATAGCCGGATTGTCGGATAAAGTGTTGATTCGATAATTTAATGTATAATAATATATGTGATATATTACATTAAGTTAACTAATATAAGCTCGCTTTATTGATTCATTTTCTTACCAGATAATACATTGATATATATGCGATATATGTTAATTGTATTATTTTCTTTTGTTACAAAAATATATTATATATATGATATATAATATTATAACAAGTTATGATTACAAATGCAACATGATTTGTGGAGATTAAAACAAGTTAGGGTTTGATTTGGGTTAGCATTTGGGTTAGCTTTTTCATGAAGCTTCAAAAAGCTTTCTTTTGTTTTATGCTAAAGATATTTGTGTTGATATTTATTAACCCAACCCAAACCCTTTACCTTAGGTTTATTCTCTACATGAGTTAAGCCTTTCATTCTTAACTCATGGTTGCAATTGTAACCATAGCAATAATTCATTATTCATCACAAAAGGATTATCTTCTTCTTCTTCTTCATTCTCCTGAAAGAAAACCTTTTCTAGCTTTTGGGTTAGTGCTGAATAAGTGTGAGAAATTGAAAACAAAAGAGAGCATAATTCCTACTTCATCATCTTCATCTATTCTAGCCACTTAGATTAGGGTGTTCACTTCTCTAATAAGTTGTTTAGTAAAGTGTAAGCTTGGGTTAAAGATTCTTCAAGATAGATCATCTTCGAAAAGGAAGACTTCAAGCAAGTATGGATCATTCGGCTTGTGGAGCCTCTCTTGAGTCCGGAAGTTCATGGATCGCGGCGAAGGGACTACTACTCGGAGCTTATGAAGCGAAGGAACGGACTACAATGGTTGTAATCCCTTTCTCTTAGTTGTAAAGTTGTTTACATGCAAGTTTAACCTAATTCTCTAATTAAGATCTTGGTTAGGGTTTGTTTACCACCTGAAAAATTTTAAAGTAGCATGTTTGATGCTTGCCAAAACCTTCTCAAGGTGCTATACTAACCCTACAAGCAGGCTGGTTCCTCTGGGGCATTTGGGCTTCAAATTTTTTCTGTGTTCCAGTCTCTGGGTTTTGGTATTTCAGGTGTTGCTTGTTTTTGCTAAAATTGCATGTGATGTTAACTTTCTGCAAAGGCAATTCGGAGTGTTTCGTAATCGTAATTCTAACTTCTTTGTTATTTAGACGACGTTAAAAAGTTTGAACGGATATCAATAACCCATTTTTTTCCTCGCTGGAAATTTTCCAAGAGTTGGATTTTTTCCGTGTTTAAAATCTTCAGAAAATCATACAAGCGATTATGTGGACTCTCTAGAAGAACGATACCCAAACTCGACTTTTTGGATCACGGAACCGCGGTCATACCCTAGGGTTTGAGGCAGTTCCGCGGCTACATGAGTGCGGCATGGGTCGGCCCTTCTACGGATGGTTCATAGGTGTTGTGGCATGTTCTGGGTACTTTTTAAACTCCGCTCAAGTGTTGAGCTCTTTAGGAAATTTTGGGTGTTTGTTTATTCGATCGAAAATTTTAACATCGTCTAGCTATCTGTGATTGTGATATAATATTTGAAATCCACATAATTATTTATATGATAACTAGTTTGAATTTTATAAATCTAGCAATTTAGTCTCATTTGATTGGTTGCTACGGAATTTTGTTGTGGATCAAAAGTGCGTCGCAATTACGTAGCGTACGCGGATACTCACCGGGTAACCTTACTAGATTGACATGCCCTATAGCCCCGACTAAGTGACTGCAGGAGAACCCCGTTGCCAAAAACAGCCGTTCGGGTGCTCGCGGCTACGGTGTTCCGCCTAAGTGCACTTGTCGACAGCATCGGGGGGTGCGGCCATCTACTGAAGTTTCTGAAGAGCATTCGATCAGGTTATCGGGAATCTTGTCGAATTACCCGACAGTTTATTGGAAAGTGTTTTCAATATAGAGACTAAAATGCGAGGTTTATAATTGTTAGGCATGTGATGTCTAAGGAATTCATTTGGTAAGGCATGAAATCCAAAGTATGAGATACATTAGGTTTATGATGTTTAAGGTGGTTGCGAATTCCAATTGTTGTAGTTTTTCACTTTCTTTTCTGCGACCGTAAGTGTAATATGTGGTGTATCTCCGGTTTTGTTGCAATACGTCAACGACAATTGGGATACGCATATTTACTTACGTTGATGACATGTGATGTTATGTGTTGTTGTGATACGTTATATTGGATCGTCGTGTTTTGAATAGCCGGGTTTTTTATGTGAGATGAGAGTTTTTCATTTTCATTCATGTAAAATCTTGTATGTAATATTCTTTTATTGGGGCACTTCCGGGTTGAGGATGATGTCACCATTCATATATATTATTTACTTTTCAGCATTAGGATAGACCCAAGGTGGAGAGCACAAGTAACCGGGTTCTAGGGTCCAGTGGGAGACCATCTCGAAGAGTCGAGACCGGGTCTCCTAACTCTAGAATTGGTAGGGTTGCTTGCCGCTCTCGTAGGGGTCTAGGGATGTGGGTTTGGCTATTCATCGCGACCGTGGAATCCTTGTTTTTTACTGGCATAATTTAAAACTCGGAATTCCTAGTATATCCAATATTTCATATGTGTTATTCTGCTGCTGATATTCTGTGATGTGATCACTTGATATGTTAAGATGAATGCTTATATTATATATATGATATATAATAATTAATGTTGCTTTCGTTTCTTCTGTGATGCTTGGGAAGCATATTTGATAGGACTTCATTAATGGGATTAATGAAATAAAAGAAACCTAAAGATGTTGCAGAATCTTGTTTTAAAAACTAGTAGCTCTAGTTCTTGCTTTGCATAGCGATATTCCTTGTAGAATATCCAGCACCTTATTCGATAAGGAAAGAGCCGAGATCCCTTCACCGGGAGTGACCTCTTTAGCGAAACTGGCAGATACTACAACCCACTCGGTTTTGTCTTTTAATTGCTTTTTTAGTTCTTGCTTTGAATAGTGGTATTTATGAAATATCCAGCACCTTATTCGATAAGGAAAGAGCCGAGATCCCTTCGCCGGGAGTGACCTCTTTAGCAAAACTAGTAAAAGTCTCAAAAACACTCATTTTTTTTCAAAATCACTCGATTCTACAACGATATCAAGTTCAAAGCATTAAAGGTTTTCATAAAAACCATCCGCAGACCCTCCGTCATTTTAGAAAGTAGAGTACTTAGTATTCGGGATACGTTGACTATAGCCAAGGCGTAGTGTACGGTAGCTAAGTGATGTCTTCCTACACAGCATATGATGCGATTAGTTAGGACGGTCACATGATTATGTTGACCATAGCCAAGGGTCATGTGGGTGGGTCTAATTAATCACGAAATGACGGGTAGAACTTGAGTAGGACTTATGATATGTTGACCATAGCCAAGGTCATAAGTACTAGGGGTAAAAACAATTATCGGGAGTTTCATGAGTTGAAATTTGCAATGAGATTGCATACCTTCTATGAGATAGTTAGATCCCGATACTCACTGCGGGTAATTGTTACTCCTGGGAGAGTTTTGTTGGAGATAGTGCCCTCAGAGTCAATTATTGGATCACAGGCACGTGATTGCAATGATTGAGGGAGGACCTATCCCAGGAGGACAGTCTTATTCGAGATGATAGTATGCTATCTGGTTTATCTTTATCATCGTGTACTGCTTTAGGTGACCTGACAGGTCGCTATTACACGTTGATAGAGCCCCTAGGATTCTTGCTTGACTGCCAGCAGTATGAGGGCGATCATATACGTGGGAGCTGGTAGTCTATAAGCACATCCTTAAAAGGTCCCTAGTCGTAGGGGTTTCGAGACAGGGCATCGATACTCCATTAGTAGACTAGTGTATACAGTCGAGACCCTGACGAGGGGCGGTGGCCGGTCTCACAAGCCACTGGTGTCTATTGGTTCACCTAAGATGTATACAGGTGCTCTTTGGGTTATGAGTACACCGGACAGGACTCGCCGGGAACATGCTAGTTGGTCTTATACCAGATGTCAGATAGCAGTTCCCTGGTGACATGTGTACAGGTTAGTTCATCGACCTGAGATCGTCATTTGTCTCATGTGAGTTCCCACTGTGCTTTGATTACTACCCTACCACGGCTCAAAGGAGTCGTGCAAACAGTTTTTAGTTGGGTACAGTCCCGAGCCACATGGAGGCAGTGAGCGGATCTGCAGGGGTTCGTTTCTCCCGGTATTGGGGGTGAGGTCGCGCTGTGTCTAGGAGAGCCATTACACAAAGCCCTCGGCCGAGGCAGGAGATTTACTGGTAGGTATTCCAGTAGTATCTCAGGGTGTTCTGGGCTACGCTCCGACACGATTTGTACCGCTTTTGGGGGTCTGACTTTTACCAACCCCCTAGGCCCGCCATGCGATACTCATAGACGAACGGACCGGACTGTACGGATATTGTCACTGACAGGCTCAGTAGGGCGTCAGGATGAGTTCGCTCATCGACGTCCCTTTTGGTCAATAGCTGGTGGCCCGTCACGTATTGGCTTATACCTCTGACGTGCTAGTGGTTAAATCCACAGCCATAGTATTGACGAGTCTTTAGAGTCCACCACACTTTCAGTTACTCAAGCTTTCGGGCGAAACGCTGTAGAGGCCGTATGGAGATATGGCAGGGTCCGATCAGATACGTGCGGTATTGCACGGATCAGGATCGGACGGTTTGTACTAGTGGCCGTATGGAAATATGGCAAAGTTCGATCAGATACGTGCGGTATTGCACAGATCAGGATCGAACGGATATTACTAGCCGGCTTTGGTTTAAGCCGGATCCTAGTTTAGTACAGTGTAGATTTTGTCTCATTGCATTTGTATCCGGTCGGAATACAGATGCGGGTGTGTATGCACAGTATCGGGGTTTTCCTGTAATTTATTACGGGACCAGTTTTCTGGAGTTGCCAGTTTGCATTCCGTTCCGGCCGGTTTTCCTTTGTTCTTTCCCGGCCGGACTTTTCCGATGGAGGGGGTTATTTGCAAGTTTGCAAATAACTTTTTGATGAGGGGTTTCTTGCATATTGGTGGCATCATGATAGTTATTAATCATGAGATGCTTTCTTAGTCTTTTCCTTTGCTTTATTGTGATTGGATGAGATTAGAAATGAGGTGAGAGTTGATGTGAGGCTTGCTTTTGATGTGGTCACCACTTGAGTTCCTACACTCACCTCCCTTAGTTGATTTCCCTCCACCATTCTCACAAATTCTTGACCGGCCACATTTTTGGATGAGGGGAGAAAAATGAGAGGGTTTCATTTTGATGAGGATAATTGGTTCATCTCATTTTTCTTGCTACACACATTCTAGCTCCACTTGAAAATTCCATTCCTCCATCAAGGCAACTACAAACCCCAAATGAGACTAGCATGATCTACACCACATTCTACAGCAAATCTTGGGCACGTCGACTTGCCAGCTTCGTGCCCGAGTTGCCTCGGTATTGAGGTGGGAGCCCGTAAAAGATGCAGACGATGTGGTGCCCTTCCGGCAAGGATGTGACGACCGGAGGATCCGCGGGAGATCGGGACAACGACGAGAAGACCGGAGGACTCGGATCACTCGGTATATCTCTCACCCCCTCTCTTGTTAGCTAGTATCGGTTAATGGTTACGATCCGGGTATATTGTCCGTGGTAGCGCCAGTTTCCAAGTAAGGAAAATTTTTGATTCCGCATTTTGGCCTCGGATAGACGGCCGGGGCGCTGCCGTGGCGCAACATGGTATCAGAGCCACGCCATTAACCTAGTCTAGCTTGTTCTAGTGTGTTTTGCTTTTCCGATCGAAGAAAAATTCCAAAACCGCGTTTTCTTCACATCAGTTTTCTGTCGATTTTTTCCGGGCTCGAAAATTTTTTCAGGTTGCAGAAAAGTGATGTACATGGAATTATAAGAACACTGAAAAAATTTGGTATCATGATCTCTCCGTACGACCGCGGAACCGCGGCCTTAACCCCCCTATTGCCGCGGTTCCGCCGCAGGGTTATGGGTTCATGTCACCATTTCTTTTCAGTGGGCTTTTGGGATGAAAATAGGGGTTTTGGTATACTTTGTTTGGGCCCAGATTTTCTGTGTGTGCTACAGTAAGTACTTGGGGGCCCACTTGGTAATTTTGATCGATCGGATATTTTAAACATATTATTTCACAGTATTTACATTATATCTGCGACCGTGAATATCACTTGATCGGTAAATCCTGTCTAACTGCTATAGCCCGGTTAGACGGATTTGCGAACGTGATTTTCACGTTGATGTTCTGTGTTTATGCTGTGATGTTGCGGATCGGTCGTGGGGATAGCCTGGTTGCAGTGGTAGTACAGTTTTGTTTATATATGTACATTTGATATTGCGGGGCGAGCGTCCGATATGTGGAATGCCATCACTGCCCGTTTGTATTATTCTTTTGGGGCACGACCTGGTTGCGGTCGATGTACCCGTTGTATGTATATTTTACTTTCTGTACTAGGATTACCCCGCGGAGGGGTGCACGGATAGCCGGGTTCTAGAGGGCAACGGGCCCGCATCTCATGGCATTGAGACGGAGGGGGCTTCACTCTAGGATTGGCGGGCTATTCGCCGCACTCGTAGGGGGTACATGTTGACCCAGGAGGGGTGCCCAAGTTACCGGATTCCGTGAAGTGCTGGGAGGTCCATTCACGGTGATGAAGGGGGCTGCCTCGCTTCAGGTTTTGGCGGGTGACTTTCCGCGCCCGTAGGGGTCTAGGATTTCATTGCACAGGCTATCCACACGACCAGGGGAACGTCGGGTTTCAGCAGCGGCTCTGTGAAACCCGGGGATCCCAGATATCTGTATTGTTCTGTGATGCTGTACATTTCTGTGATGTTGCATTCTTATCACGCCTTGAGCGAATATAATATATTGGTATATATATTAGTAGATGTTGTATATGTTTTGCATCCGCGCTAGTCCAGTCCCCGCTCTGTCGTTAGTTAAGTAACCTAACGGGTGATGACGGGACCCAGTGGCGAATGCGGATGGCATATACGTACATCATTATTTTCGTTCTTTGTGGTGTGATTAATTGATGGGACTGCGTTGATTCGGATCAACGCAAGTTATAAACAAACCTATTCTGATGTTGTTGGAACAATTTTTCAAAAAGCTGTTATTGCAAGGACGTTCACTTTTGTTTTGCATCGTGGTATTCAGTTGGAATATCCTGCTCCTCAGTCGACGAGGCAAGGGCCGAGATCCCTTCACCGGGAGTGACCCCTTGGACAAAAGTTTGCGTCAGGGCAATAACTTCACTATAGCCGATTACTTTTGCTTTGCATCGTGGTATTCAGTTGGAATATCCTGCACCTCATTCTACGGGGAAAGAGCCGAGATCCCTTCACCGGGAGTGACCTCTTTAGCAAAGGTTTTCGTCACTATATTTTTATAAAAACTGTGCAGTTCCTTCAACGATATCAAGTTCATTACGTTAAAAGTTTTTCGCCAAAAACTAGACGTAGCCCTCCGTCATTTCTTACAAGTATTACTTAGTATTCGTGCTACGTTTGTTGACCGTGTCAAGGCGTAGTGTGCGGTAGCTATGTAGTGTTTGTTTGCAGCATATTAATGGGATTGGTTAGGACAGTCGTACGGCCTTGTTGACTGTGTCAAGGGCTCGTACGGGTGGGTTTAATGCAATCCAGGATAATGACGGGTTGAACTTGACTAGGACTCTTTGATTTGTTGACTGTGTCAAGGTCACTTGGGTCCTAGGGGTAAAAAATCCACATCGGGAGTTTCAAAAGAACTGAAACTTGCCAGATATGTGCATACCTTCTGGAGTGTGATGACATGAGCGGATTCCGTCACGTTATCATGCAATGATAGTTGGGTCCCGATTCCCACTGATGAGTTGGTTTACTCCTCGGGTGACCCCGACTAATTCTTCTTTCAGGTTTGGAGGAGAATTTGAGGTGACAGTGGGAGGCTTCCTGATTAGATAAAGTGATAACCATTCTGATCTAGGTTAGAGTGCATGCTGAGTGTTTCTTTTCTCTCTCTCTTTGGCAGCGACCATTGACCTGACCCTAGACTATGACTCAGTGACCAAGTTGACCGAACCTTCTTAACACTGGCTTTTGGATTGTCAGAGTCGCTAACCTCATTGCCACTCCTACTTTTACCCTTTTCTCCAGGACACCCCGTATTACTACGAACGTCCACTTCCATTGGACAAAACCATCGTATGGTTATATACGAACTCGAAGGAATTCGAGGATGGTTTCTGGTTTTGGAGAAAACGAATAGGACTATTCAGTTGTCTTTTCCTTTTACCTTCTCTCTCAGATTGCGAGTACTCCTTGGCTTAGGAGTAGTACACCTATTACGCAAATTGGATAGTCTTCTTCCAAACCTTAGGCTGGTGCCGAACGGTGGGGAATGAAGAAAACCAATTAGCATAACGATGGTGTGCAGAAGGTATTAAGTTAAGACAAAGAAAGGGATTAGTAGGAGGGCAAAGTAAATTGTGACTGATATTCACGACCAAACCAAGTATTTCTTCGCCAATCCTAAATCACCTTTGTATTTCTCCAGGACACTCCGTATTACTACGAAGATCCCAGTTTATTGGATAATCCATCGTATGGCTATACATGAACTCGAAAGAAACTTGTTCCAGTTCGGGGATGGATCCTAGTTCAGGAGAAATAGGAATAAAGTACATTCAGGTGTCTTTTATCTTCACCTTCTCTCGCGTTGCGAGTGCTCCTAGGATTAGGACAGTACACCCTTTATGCTTTTTGGATAGTCTTCTTCCAAACCATAGGCTGGTGCCGAACGGTAGGGAAAGAAGAAAACCATTTGGCCTAAAGGGGTGTACAGAAGGTAATGACTAAAGACATATAAAAGGATTTGGAGAGATGGAAAAGAGATATACGGTTACAGTTGTGAATCTGGATAATGGAAGAGGCATTACTAGGAATACCAGGATACCCCAACGAAACATTTCAATGTTTCAGTTTCACTGTGTACTGTTAATAGAAAACTGATTTCCCGATTAGACACTTACTCCAGGGTATGTATTTACCAGGTATGATTCTCACATCTGTATGGTTTTACAGATGATGAGTGGGAGTAAGTTATTGGGAATTGGGTGATCATCCTCATTATATCGGGATTCGTTGTAATCGGTGATATTTGAGGAAGTCACCTGGGTTGTTTACCGGTCGGCAAATATTTGGTTTTGAATATCCGTTGTTATGCACCAATTTCAAATTGATATATCTGTACGTCTATTTTTATAGAGTGAGATATACTTTTTGAAATTATGTCTTTGACATTTACCTATATCAGTGGATGGTTAGGTAAGGAGCATTGAACAACGGTGTAATTCTTCTTAACCATAAGTACAGTTTTCAACCTACAACACACAGTGAATGAGTCACTAGACTCAGGGGACTTATACAGAGTATTGTATGTTGTCCAAGGTCCATCAGGACAGAGGGGTTGGTCCTCGTACTATATTCGGTTTACTTATGACTTCTCTAGTTTTTAGACAGGTGTTTCGTGGAAACACAGGGTCCGAATTTTGAGAAGTTATATGTATTTGAATAAAGTAGAGAACCAGGTATTGCAAGTATCGGGATTCTTCAAAGTGATCGAAGATATAGATACTTGTGTATGGTATTCAGTTGATAGTAATGGTTAAGAGAACTTGCTTCTCTTTCAGGTTACTCATAATTGGGAGCATTCCTAAGTTGAGTAACACTGATCGGCCTCTTTCCATTTTATTGACATGCACCGGAGACAGCTGCATGATTTGAATCTGGTTCCAATTAAATCAGTGCCTCTGTTTCTATATTGGATATAGAACAGTTCATATCTTGACATTATTAAGATACGGGGAGTTGTCCGGCTTATGCTTAAAACCAGACATTGGACAACTCAAGGCATGTTTCTGTAATGGCTGTTTGTGGGTTGACCCAGGCTATGACGAGGGTTGATTTTCTACCATCTGGAAGATCAATAGTGATATTGTTCTTGACTCGCCACAGTTTTAAATAAAAATGGATTTTTCAGAAAACAGTAGTGGGAGTATGGTAGAACTGGAAGTGATTCCAGAACCACAAACGATTACTGAAGATTTCACAGGAACCTAAAGATTCAATCTGGTTTGACATTCCATTGGCCACTCCGCAGATATGATGGGTAACCTCAGGCACTCGAGAGGTACTTCGGTATGCTCAAGGACGGTGGCAGGGAGGTTCTTGTTTACCCAGACTTACCATTGCTGTTGTTCTAGACTGGGAGACCCGGCAGGAGGATGAGTATAGCGTCGTTCTAAACTAGCTTTAGAAGTGCACGTCTATATGACTCTGGCAGAGGGTTGTCGTAGTCAGTGGGAGCAGCGGAAGCATTGGTGGTCATCAGGCTTATGTCTATTTATAGACTAAAGCAGTTACAGCGGAGATAGACCATCTATTTTTGATGTGACAGTCATAGGTTTGACTTCATCAGAATAGGGGATGGATCTGTTATGAAGGTAGTAGGGTGTGATGTCCTGGTATTTGGATGACATACACAGAGTAGGAAGTGATATTCCTATACTACGATCGGTTATACTTTGGTTGTCACACAGTGGTTTCTCCACACAGGACTTGGATATTATATCAGACATTCTGGTTACTAGATCTATGGTTTTAGATCTAGATTTGGGTGGTTTCCTAATCTGGGTACCTTGACAGCATTCTATGAGTATTTAAAATGGACGACTCCTAGCACGGTAGTGTACCTGCAGGTGATGGAGTCACCCTCTCTAAAGATGTCTTACAGACTAAAGGGGAGAGGGATACGCAAGATTGACAGATCACTTGCTTAGGCAATTGAGTCAATCATGAGATGTCAAGTACCACACAAGATGTTGTTCTTGCAGTAGATGCAATAAGTTGATATTGATCCAATCCTGGAGAAACAGTCGGAAGCAGTTTTAGAACATAAGTGGATGTTCTGGGGATATGATAACGACAGCCTCATTCGAGAGACAGTTATCATTCCAGGCTTCCAAGGTGACCTGGACGACAAGGAGGTTGTCAGAGTTATAGTTTTTCCTTCTGACGAGGGGCAGTGTTTTGGACAGGTGGTCCAAGGCAATACTGAGGGAGGCATGGCGCAGGATACTGATTAAGTTCAGTTGTTGATAAAGTCTAAGAAGTTTGGATTTGGAGTTCATTTATGAGCTAGGTCCCATCAGACATCCAGACACATTCTAAGACAGGTATTGCTCATTTCGAGAGATGGCTTTCTCCGCGAACATGAGATATAGAGAGACATAGAAAGAGACATCAAGGCGGATCCACTCACTGAGGCTATTCCTCGAACGCAATAGTTTCGCAAACGGGATTTGTGAGACTGACTAGTAGAGGAGTTGGGTGTTCGGTATCACACTGGCTGTGAGTGTGCGACATCGCAATAATTAGCCTTGAGTGCAAGTGGGAGATTGTTGGAGATAGTGCCCTCAGAGTCAATTATTGGATCACAGGCACGTGATTGCAATGATTGAGGGAGGACCTATCCCAGGAGGACAGTCTTACTCGAGATGATAGTATGCTATCTGGTTTATCTTTATCATCGTGTACTGCTTTAGGTGACCTGACAGGTCGCTATTACACGTTGATAGAGCCCCTAGGATTCTTGCTTGACTGCCAGCAGTATGAGGGCGATCATATACGTGGGAGCTGGTAGTCTATAAGCACATCCTTAAAAGGTCCCTAGTCGTAGGGGTTTCGAGACAGGGCATCGATACTCCATTAGTAGACTAGTGTATACAGTCGAGACCCCGACGAGGGGCGGTGGCCGGTCTCACAAGCCACTGGTGTCTGTTGGTTCACCTAAGATGTATACAGGTGCTCATTGGGTTATGAGTACACCGGACAGGACTCGCCGGGAACATGCTAGTTGGTCTTATACCAGATGTCAGATAGCAGTTCCCTGGTGACATGTGTACAGGTTAGTTCATCGACCTGAGATCGTCATTTGTCTCGTGTGAGTTCCCACTGTGCTTTGATTACTACCCTACCACGGCTCAAAGGAGTCGTGCAAACAGGTTTTAGTTGGGTACAGTCCCGAGCCACATGGAGGCAGTGAGCGGATCTGCAGGGGTTCGTCTCTCCCGGTATTGGGGGTGAGGTCGCGCTGTGTCTAGGAGAGCCATTACACAAAGCCCTCGGCCGAGACAGGAGATTTACTGGTAGGTATTCCAGTAGTATCTCAGGGTGTTCTGGGCTACGCTCCGACACGACTTGTACTACTTTTGGGGGTCTGACTTTTACCAACCCCCTAGGCCCGCCATGCGATACTCATAGACGAACGGACCGGACTGTACGGATATTGTCACTGACAGGCTCAGTAGGGCGTTAGGATGAGTTCGCTCATCGACGTCCCTTTTGGTCAATAGCTGGTGGCCCGTCACGTATTGGCTTATACCTCTGACGTGCTAGTGGTTAAATCTACAGCCATAGTATTGACGAGTCTTTAGAGTCCACCACACTTTCAGTTACTCAAGCTTTCGGGCTAAACGCTGTAGAGGCCGTATGGAGATATGGCAGGGTCCGATCAGATACGTGCGGTATTGGACGGATCTGGATTGGACGGTTTGTACTAGTGGCCGTATGGAAATATGGCAAGGTTCGATCAGATACGTGCGGTATTGCACGGATCAGGATCGAACGGATATTACTAGCCGGCTTTGGTTTAAGCCGGATCCTAGTTTAGTACAGTGTAGATTTTGTCTCATTGCATTTGTATCCGGTCGGAATACAGATGCGGGTGTGTATGCACAGTATCGGGGTTTTCCTGTAATTTATTACGGGACCAGTTTTCTGGAGTTGCCAGTTTGCATTCCATTCCGGCCGGTTTTCCTTTGTTCTTTCCCGGCCGGACTTTTCCGATGGAGGGGGTTATTTGCAAGTTTGCAAATAACTTTTTGAGGAGGGGTTTCTTGCATATTGGTGGCATCATGATAGTTATTAATCATGAGATGCTTTCTTAGTCTTTTCCTTTGCTTCATTGTGATTGGATGAGATTAGAAATGAGGTGAGAGTTGATGTGAGGCTTGCTTTTGATGTGGTCACCACTTGAGTTCCTACACTCACCTCCCTTAGTTGATTTCCCTCCACCATTCTCACAAATTCTTGACCGGCCACATTTTTGGATGAGGGGAGAAAAATGAGTGGGTTTCATTTTGATGAGGATAATTGGTTCATCTCATTTTTCTTGCTACACACATTCTAGCTCCACTTGAAAATTCCATTCCTCCATCAAGGCAACTACAAACCCCAAATGAGACTAGCATGATCTACACCACATTCTACAGCAAATCTTGGGCATGTCGACTTGCCAGCTTCGTGCCCGAGTTGCCTCGGTATTGAGGTGGGAGCCCGTAAAAGATGCAGACGATGTGGTGCCCTTCCGGCAAGGATGTGACGACCGAAGGATCCGCGGGAGATCGGGACAACGACGAGAAGACCGGAGGACTCGGATCACTCGGTATATCTCTCACCCCCTCTCTTGTTAGCTAGTATCGGTTAATGGTTACGATCCGGGTATATTGTCCGCGGTAGCGCCAGTTTCCAAGTAAGGAAAATTTTTGATTCCACATTTTGGCCTCGGATAGACGGCCGAGGCGCTGCCGTGGCGCAACAAGTTTTGCACATTACAATTAGCCGATCAAGTAGGTGTCTAGAAAGGTGCTGATGGGGTTACGCCCCTGGGAAAAGAGGTTTATTTTAATTAGGTCCGTGCGAAAGTATGGGGAACCTTTCTCAAAGTACCGACACTGGCCTGGCCGAAAGATTGGCGAACTTGTAGGGTGTAATTAATCCCGGCTAATCTTACCTTTTAGGGTTTGAAGGAAGATTTGATAAAAATAGTGGGAGCCATCCTGATTAGATAAAATAATAACCAATCTAATTTTGCAAGAGCGCACGTAGAGTGTTTTCTTCTCTCTCTCTCCTGACAGCGACCATGTCATGCCTTAATCAAGATAATAATATGAATGTATTGACCGAACCTGCTTGTTATACTGTGCTGGGGAACGTTGGTTCCGTTCTTTCTTATAATTGTTATAAGTCTGAACAGGAAATAGGGGAATATCCGGATTCCCATGCCACCCAATCGAATAAAGTGCATGTTGATGCATCTTCTTCGGGTGTGTTCATTACCAAGAACTGTTTCTCAGTATCCTCTACGTCCTGAGTTTATGATACCGGAACAGGATCCCGCATATGTAATATGTTACATGGGCTACAGAAAGGTAGAGAACTGGGAATGGGTGATATATCTCTAAGTGTAGAGAATGGTGCAATTGTCTACAGAAAGGTAGAGAACTGGGAATGGGTGATATATCTCTATGTAAATTCTTGCTTTGGTTGAACTTCGAACGATCCATCCATGCCCAAACTTTCATTGAAAGATCGGATAGACGCGTCTAGGACAAACAATTGGACTCCGCAATCCACTTTGTATCAACCGTTTCAACCTCCCCCACCTTCTTACTTTGATACCCCTTTTAAGAGTCATATTGTAACTCCGAAACCCATGTCTATTGCTGAACGTATTGAACAATCTCATAGCCGATCTTTCCTTCCTTCCACCACTGCCAATTCTTTTGATCAACAATTCCAATCACCTTCTTATCTGAATGTTGATCCTACTCCTGTCCAACCATTCGATTCCTATCAATCCTACCCGATTTTTACACCTTCTCTAGACATTGCTTCTGAACCGCCATTTGGGAGTTTCACGTATCTAAACAACTTTGAATCTTTTACTGAAACCCCTTCACAACCCATGTCTAGTCTAAAACAGTCATTGGAAGACTTTCGGGTAGCGTCATACCAACAGATTATGGATTTGAATGCATCCATGGCCGCCCTCATACAACCTAACGAACCGGCAGCTTGTTTCCAACTAGCTCCAAATTTTCCAATGTATGATGAAGCGATATGACAGATTGAGAGTTTGAGTAGTGAGAGTGAGCGATACACCCTTCCAAATCAAACCTACCCATTGCAAATTAAATCCCACAACTCCGGTTTTGAATGTCTATCAAGTGTTCCAGAGGATTTACCAATTGAAGATAGAACGTTTAATGAGTTGTGCAACTTTGTAGATTTGATTTACCTGATTGTGAAGGGTCCATTCTGTAGGGTTCCTAAGCACTCATACAAGGGTCTATAAGGAATCAATCATGCCCGATTTAAAATTTAGACGTGCCGAACAACCCAAAACTAGGATCTTTGCAAGATAATTAGGGTTTCACATGCAAGTAAACATATTTACAACTAAGAGAGAGGGATTACAACCTTTGTAGTCCGCTCCTTCGCTTCAAAAGCTCCGAGTAGAAGTCCCTTCGCCGCGATCCATGATCTCCCGGACTCAAGAGAGGCTCCACAACCCGAATGATCCATGCTTGCTTGTAGTCTTCCTTTTCAAAGATGATCTACCTTGAAGTTCCTTTAACTCAAGCTCTTTCTCACTAATGAGGTGAACACCCTAATCTAATTGGCTAGATTAGATGAGGATGATGGAGTAGGATTTATGCTCTCTTTTATTATCAAATTCTCACACTAATTCATGACAAAACTCAAAACTAGAAAGCTTTGCAAGGAGGAAGAAGAAGAAGATGAATGAATAATCCTTTTGTGATGAATAATGAATAATCACTTATGGTTACAAATAAAACCCTTGAGTTACTTTAACTCATGTAGAGATTTAACCTAGGGTGAAGGGTTTGGGTTGGGTTAGAAATATCAAGCAAAATATCAAACATAATATCTTTGCTAAAAACAAACTAAAACCTTCTAGAAGCATCATGAAAGAGCTAACCCAAATCAAACCCTAACCATGTTTAATCTCCACTAATCATGTTGCATTAGTAATCATAACATGTTACAATATTATATATCACATATATAATATATTTTGTAACAAAAGAAAATAATACAATTAACATATATCCCATATATATCAATGTATTATCCGGTGAGAAAATGAAATAATAAAGCGAGCCAATATTAGATAATGTAATGTAATATATCACATATATAATTATACATTAAATTATCGAATCAACACTTGATCCGACAATCCGGCTATATCGAATATAACCGACTAATATATCATGTACCGATTCATCGAATCAACACTTGATCCGATGACCCGGCTCATATCAAAATATCGCGAGAATATAATACGGTATCTCATATCGTATTATCCTCGGTCCTACACATATCATATATGTGCTCCTACTCCATTTTGCCTGAGTCAAGAAACCTCTGTGTAGGACTCTAAAGAATCTTCAATACGCCGGTAGCAGGTGACGATCATATCAAACACCCACAAGCTGCAAGCGGTTAGCTAAACGTAACAGCCACCCAGGTATTAATCGATCAGAAGATCAACAAGCAAGCCTGTACATTCTCCTGTGAATCCAAATCAGTAACACTCCCGTACAGTCCGGTCTCTTCGTCTGATATGTTGCATATCTAGTCTAGGGGTGGTATACCTCAGACCCCAGTAACCGATAATTCGTGTCGATATGAGGCTCATAACAGGTCGAGAAACTACTGGTAACACTTACCAGTAAATCTCTATATCAGCCCTGGCCAGGGACTTCTAGTTATAGCCAATCGAAAACAGCACAACATCAACTCCCTATACCGGGAGAGACGAATACCCTCCTATCGCTCATTGCCTCCATGTGATTCGGGACTGTACCCAAAAGCCACTGTTTTGCACGCCCTCTTGAACGTGGTAAGGTGGAAATCAAAGCACAGTGGGAATCACACAAGACACTATGACGATCTCGGATCTACAGACTAACCTGTACCAGTGTCACCGGAGAACTGCTATCTAACGTGTGGTATAATACCATCTGGGAGTTCTCGGCAAGTCCGTCCAGTGTACCCAGTCTCCACTGAGCACCCATACACCATCCTTGATGTCAAACACCGATGGATATGGGATCATCCATCGCCCATCATATGGGTCAAGATGCGTATACGCTAGTCTACTCTGGTGTATCGATGCCCTGTCTCGATACACCCTCGACTAGGAACAGTTATAGGATGTACTCGTCGACTACCGTGGCCCCACTAGTATGATCTCATCATAGTCCCAGTAGTCGAGTACATATCCTAAGGGCTTTATCAACATGTGAGAGTAAGACAGTAAACTAATATAAGTCAACATGTTAAGATAAAGGGAAACCAAATAGCATACTATCATGAAGAGCAAGAAAGCCCTCTCTATATATATCCAAACATCCATTATAATATACATCATATGTACAACAATGGCCTCTAGGGCATATATATAACTAACAATCTCCCACTTGCACTAAGGCCAGCTGTTGTAGTATCACATACCTAGCATCCCGAATACTCTCTCAAACTGTATCTGGGGAATGGCCTTCATGAGTGGATCCGCAGTGTTATCCTTCGTATCAACTCTCCTGATCTTGATCTCCCGGCGATCAACTATCTTCCTGATCAGGTGATACCGCCTCAGAATATGTCTGGACTTCTGATGGGACCTGGGTTCCTTGGCCAAAGCCACAGCTCCATTGTTATCGCAATACAAAGGTATTGGATGCTCAATGGATGGAACTACACCTAGTTCAGTGATGAACTTCTTTATCCAGACAGCCTCTTTGGCAGCATCGTTGGCAGCGATGTATTCAGCCTCTTTGGAGTTCACCGTTACCATACACCAAGAACATCTCCTTAGTCCTTCGCAAGTACTTAAGAATGTTCTTCATAGCTGTCCAGTGACTCTCTCCAGGATCTGCTTGATACCGACTCACTACACTTAGTGAGTATGCTACATCAGGTCTGGTACATAGCATCGCATACATGATAGAGCCTACTGCCGAAGCATAGGGTATCCCTTGCATGCGAGCTCTCTCCAAATCAGTCTTGGGAGACATCTCTTTGGAGAGAGTGAGTCCAGAGATCGTGGGTTGGTTACCACGCTTGGATTCTTCCATACTAAACCTCTTTAGTATGGTGTCAATATACCTGGATTGGGACAATCCCAGTATCCATTTAGATCTATCTCTATAGATCATGATTCCCAATATGCAGGAGGCTTCACCTAGATCTTTCATTAAGAATCTTTGTGATAAGAAGAGCTTGACTGATTGCAGCATAGGAACATCATTTCCTATCAAGAGTATGTCATCGACGTACAATACGAGGAAGATAACCTTACTCTCTGCAATTTTCTTATAGATACAAGGTTCATCTACGTTTTTGATGAAGTCAAACTTTTTGATTACAACATCAAAGCAGATGTTCCAACTCCGCGATGCTTGCTTTAACCCATAGATGGATTTAAGCAGTTTGCACACTTTTCCGCTGCTCCCACTATCTATGAAGCCCTCTGGCTGAGTCATGTACACGCACTCTTCGAAATCACCGTTTAGATAGGCGGTCTTAACATCCATCTGCCAGATTTCGTAGTCATGGTATGCAGCAATGGCAAGTAAGATCGGGATGGACTTAAGCATAGCCACTGGAGAAAAGGTTTCGTCATAATCCACACCAAGTCGTTGACGAAAACCCTTTGCAACAAGTCTAGCTTTAAAAGTCTCAACTTTTCCATCTACACCAATTTTCTTTTTAAAAATCCATTTGCTCCCAATAGGTTTTACCCCTTCAGGAACAACTTCCAAAGTCCATACCTTGTTGGTGTACATGGATTCCATCTCAGATCGCATTGCATCCAGCCACTTCACAGAGTCACCACTCGTGATGGCCTGCTCGAAACTAGTTGGGTCATCATCTTCCATGATGCAATCCTCGCTCCCACCATCAATGAGAAAACCGTAGTATCTCTCAGGTGGATGAGAAACCCTACTAGATCGGCGGAGAGGCTGGGGTTCGTCCGGTACTACTGAATCCTCTGGTTCCAATAAATCATCAGTTGTAGTTTGCGGTGCTGGAACCTCTTCCAGCTCTACCTCTTTGCCACTAATTTCTTTTGCAAGAAATTCCTTTTCCAAAAAGGTGGCATGTTGAGCAACAAACACTTTTTGTTCCTCGGCGTGGTAGAAAAAATATCCTTGAGAATTCTTTAGATATCCTACAAACTTGCAAAGAACTGACTGTGCCTCGAGTTTGTCCGGATTTTGCCTTTTGACATAGGCCGGACAACCCCATATCTTAACTCTTTTAAAATATGGTCTCTTCCCACTCCATATCTCATATGGTGTAGTAGGTACAGATTTAGATGGAACTAGATTCAATAGGTATATGGTTGTCTCAAGCGCATACCCCCAAAAGGAAATAGGTAGCTCAGTATCACTCATCATAGAGCGTACCATATCTAATAGGGTGCGATTCCTCTGCTCCGATACACCGTTGTGCTGTGGTGTATAAGGAGGAGTAAGCTGAGAGAGAATCCCATTCTCTTTTAGATAATCCAGAAAATCATTGCTCAAGTATTCTCCTCCTCGATCAGATCGAAGGATTTTAATACTTTTGCCCGTTTGGTTCTCTACTTCGTGCTTATATTCTCTGAATTTCTCAAAAGCTTCAGATTTGTGTTTCATCAGGAACACATGTCCGTATCTAGAGAGATCGTCAGTGAATGTAATGAAATAGGAAGAACCGTTCCTGGCATGTGTAGACATGGGACCGCATACATCACTATGTACCAGTCCTAAGAGTTCCTCGACTCTTTTTCTGTGTCCACTAAACGGAGTTTTGGTCATTTTACCTTTGAGACATGAATGGAAAGTATCATAAGATGATAATTCGAACGGATTCAAATATCCATCCTTATGTAACTTAGCTAGCCGTGTCGCATTGATATGACCAAGTCTACAATGCCACAAGAAGGATTCGTTCATTTCTGAACTCTTCCTCTTGTGTGTGTTTTGTATATTAAGGACTGTATTTTGATTGAGAATGAATATGCCATTTTGTAACGAGCCTGATCCAATCAACTTTTGATTTAGGAAGATGTTCATAACATTATCCTGTATTACAAAATTATATCCTTCTTTACTTAATAAAGAAACTGATATAATGTTGCACATCATGTTCGGTATATAATAGCACTCATTCAGAATCAATGTATTACTACTTGGTAATACAAGGTGATATTCGCCAACTGCTTTGGATGCAATATGTGTACCATTCCCTACTGTTACAGAATGATCACATTTTCCCAGTTCTCTACCTTTACGTAGCCCATGTAACAAATTACATATGTAGGATCCCGATCCGGTATCTAATACCCAGGACGTAGGGTGAACTGAGAAACAGTTCTCAATAACTAACACACCCGAAGAAGATGCATCAACATGCTTACTCTTCGTTTGGGCGGCGTAAGAATCCAGATTTTCTCCTGTTTCCTGTTCAGTCTTATAACTCTTATAAGAAAGAACGGGACCAACGTTCCCCTGCTCAGTATAATAAGCGGGTTCAGTCAATACATCCATATTATTATCTTGATTATGGCCTGACATGGTCGCTACCTGGAGAGAGAGAGAAGAAAACACTTTAGCGTATGCTCTTGCAGGATTAGATTGGTTATTATCTTATGTAATCAGGATGTCTCCCACTGTTTTTATCAAATCTTCCTTCAAACCCTAAAAGGTAAGATTAGCCGGGATTAATTACACACTATAATTTCGTCAATCTTTCAGCCAGATCAGTGTCGGTACTTGAGGGAGGTTCCCCGTGCTTTCGCACGGACCTTATTAAAATAAACCTCGTTTTCCCATAGGCATAACCCCGTTAACACCTTTCTAGACACCTACTTGATCGGCTAATTGTCCTGTGTAAAACTCTCTCAGGAGTAACTCTTATTCGTAGTGGGTATCGGGATCCAACTATCTCATAGGAGGTATGCAATCTCATTGCAAATTTCAATACTTGAAATTCCCGATAATGCTTTAGTCCCTAGCGATCTATGACCTTGACTAAGTCAACAAACCATAAATTGCAAGTCAAGTTCAACCCGTACATTTCCCGATTGAATTAAACCTACCCGTGCGACCCTTGACTAAGTCAACAAGGCCGTACGACTACCCTAATCCAATCACATCTCATGTTTTAGCAGATAAACACTATTTAGCTACCGTACACTACGCCTTAACTAAGTCAACAAGCATAGCACGAATACTAAATATTATTTATCTGAAATGACGGAGGGCTACGCAGGTTTTTCAGAAAACCATGAGCGTAATGAACTTGATATCGTTGTAGAAACAAGTGATTTTGAAAAGGAGTGTTTTTTAGGCTTTTCTAGTTTCGCTAAAGAGGTCACTCCCGGTGAAGGGATCTCGGCTCTTTCCCCATCGAATAAGGTGCAGGATATATCATATATACCGCTGTGCAAAGCAAGAACTATAGAAGCTGTCAAAAACTAAACCGTGAGTTTGTAGCATCTGCCAGTTTTGCTAAAGAGGTCACTCTCGGTGAAGGGATCTCGGCACTTTCCTTATCGAATAAGGTGCAGGGTATATCATATATACCGCTATGCAAAGCAAAACTGTAGCTACCCTTTTTATAAAGTTTTGATTCAATAACGTCTTTTAGGTTTCTTTTCTTTTTATTAATCTCATTAATATATCCTATCAGCTTATGCTTCCTAAGCATCACAGTAGAAACAAAAGCAGTAATATTTATATATCAGCATATATATATAGTATAAGAATTCGTCTCAGGCAATAATATGATCTCATCACAGAACATTGCAGCAGAAGATAACATATGAAATATTGGATATACTAGGACGTCCGTGTTTTATTTCGATCCTGTATAAAACACGGATTCCACGGTCGTGATGAATAGCCAAACCCACATCCCTAGACCCCTACGAGAGCGGCAAGTAACACTGCCAATTCTAGGGTTAGGAGACCCGGTCTCGACTCTTCGAGATGGCCTCCCTCTGTACCCTAGAACCCAGTTACTTGTGTTCCCCTCCTTGGGTCTACCTAATGCGGAAAAGTAAATAATATACAATGGTGACATCAACCTCATCCCGGAAGTGCCCCAATAAAAAAATATTACATAAAAATGAATTTTACATGAATGAAAATAAAAACCCTCATCTCACATAAAACCCCGGGCTATTCAGAACACGACGATCCAATATAACATATCACAGCAACACATAATATCTCATATCATCAACGTAAGTAAGTATGCATACACCGATTGTCGTTGATGTATAGCAACGAAAACCGGCGATACAACTACATACTACATTTACGGTCACAGAAAAGAAAGTGTAAAACTACAACATTTGGAATCCACAATCACTTTAGACATCTTAAATCCAAAATATCACAAACTTCGCATTTCATGCCTAACTATATGAATTCCACATATTGTATCACATTCCAGATAAATAGACAATATTAAAATTTCTGATCGAATAATCAAATACCCAAGATTTCCTAAATTTGCTCAACACTTGAGCGGAGTTCCATAAATCCCAGAATATGTCTCCCAGCCGTAGAAGGGTCAAACCAACGCCTCACATGTGGCAACGCCGTACTGCCCCAAACCCTAAGATTTAGAGGCGGTTCAGACGGTCACATAATCGAGTTAAGGTTTGTGTTCTTCTAGAGGGTCCACCGCGTTACTTGCACGTTTTTTCCGAAAGATTTAAACTCAAGAAAAATTCAACACTTGAAAGTTTTTCGTGTCGGGAAAAAGTGAGTTAATGATATCCGTTCGAACATTTTAATACTTTCTAAATTATCCGGAAAACAGAACGAAGTTAAACTTTCCGATCGAATCAACGAGTACCAAAAGATCTCCAGAAAACTCAACACTTGAGTAAAATTAAAAATACCCAGAAGCATGTACAAATACCTACGGATATACCCTTTAAATACGTGTCCCCAATTCCCTCTTACGGCCGCCGAACCGCCGCAACAAGCATGTTCTTGCCGCAGTTCCACGACCCTTTGAGAGACTTGGGGGCTCGTATTTCATGGTTATCCTTAGACTTCCTTGCTGATTTTTTTGAGTATTTTTAATGCAGAAAAAACCAACATTTTAGAAAATTTCCAGAGAGGGGGTCTAGTTCGATGTTTCGGGGTTCGATCGGAGTTTTAACTTCGTATACACGTCGCCTAATGCTCTAGCTAGTCTCTGATACCACTGTAGGGTTCCTAGGCACTCATACAAGGGTCTATAAGGCATCAACCATGCCCGATTTAAAATTTAGACGTGCCGAACAACCCAAAGCTAGGATCTTTGCTAGATAATTAGGGTTTCACATGCAAGTAAACATCTTTACAACTAAGAGAGAGGGATTACAACCTTTGTAGTCCGCTCCTTCGCTTCAAAAGCTCCAAGTAGAAGTCCCTTCGCCGCGATCCATGATCTCCTGGACTCAAGAGAGGCTCCACAACCCGAATGATCCATGCTTGCTTGTAGTCTTCCTTTTCAAAGATGATCTATCTTGAAGTTCCTTTAACTCAAGCTCTTTCTCACTAATGAGGTGAACACCCTAATCTAATTGGCTAGATTAGATGAGGATGATGGAGTAGGATTTATGCTCTCTTTTATTATCAAATTCTCACACTAATTCATCACAAAACTCAAAGCTAGAAAGCTTTGCAAGGAGGAAGAAGAAGAAGATGAATGAATAATCCTTTTGTGATGAATAATGAATAATCACTTATGGTTAAAAATACAACCCTTGAGTTACTTTAACTCATGTAAAGATTTAACCTAGGGTGAAGGGTTTGGGTTGGGTTAGAAATATCTAGCAAAATATCAACCATAATATCTTTGCTAGAAACAAAGTAAAACCTTCTAGAAGCATCATGAAAGAGCTAACCCAAATCAAACCCTAACCATGTTTAATCTCCACTAATCATGTTGCATTAGTAATCATAACATGTTACAATATTATATATCACATATATAATATATTTTGTAACAAAAGAAAATAATACAATTAACATATATCGCATATATATCAATGTATTATCCGGTGAGAAAATGAAATAATAAAGCGAGCCAATATTATATAATGTAATCTAATATATCACATATATAATTATACATTAAATTATCGAATCAACACTTGATCCGACAATCCGGCTATATCGAATATAACCGACTAATATATCATGTACCGATTCATCGAATCAACACTTGATCCGATGACCCGGGTCATATCAAAATACCGCAAGAATATAATAAGGTATCTCATATCGTATTATCCTCGGTCCTGCACATATCATATATGTGCTCCTACTCCATTTTGCCTGAGTCAAGAAATCTCTGTGTAGGACTCTAAAGAATCGTCAATACGCCGGTAGCAGGTGATGATCATATCAAACACCCACAAGCTGCAAGCGGTCAGCTAAACGTAACAGCCACCTAGGTATTGATCGATCAGAAGATCAACAAGCAAGCATGTACATTCTCCTGTGAATCCAAATCAGTAACACTCCCGTACAGTCCGGTCTCTTCGTCTGATATGTTGCATATCTAGTCTAGGGGTGGTATACGTCAGATCCCAGTAACCGATAAGTCGTGTCGATATGAGGCTCATAACAGGTCGAGAAACTACTGGTAACACTTACCAGTAAATCTCTATATCAGCCATGACCAGGGACTTCCAGTTATAGCAAATCGAACACAGCACAACATCAACTCCCTATACCGGGAGAGACGAATCCCCTCCTATCGCTCATTGCCTCCATGTGATTCGGGACTGTACCCAAAAGCCACCATTTTGCACGCCCTCTTAGACTTGGTAAGGTGGAAATCAAAGCACAGTGGGAATCACACAAGGCTCTATGACGATCTCGGGTCTACAGACTAACCTGTACCAGTGTCACCAGAGAACTGTCATCTGACGTGAGGTATAATACCATCTGGGAGTTCTCGGCGAGTCCGTCCAGTGTACCCAGTCTCCACTGAGCACCCGTACACCATCCTTGATATCAAACACCGATGGATATGGGATCATCCATCGCCCATCATATGGGTCAAGATGTGTATACGCTAGTCTACTCTGGTATATCGATGCCCTGTCTCGATACACCCTCGACTAGGAATAGTTATAGGATGTACTCGTCGACTACCGTGGCCCCATTAGTATGATCTCATCATAGTCCCAGTAGTCGAGTACATATCCTAAGGGCTTTATCAACATGTGAGAGTAAGAAAGTAAACTAATATATGTCAACATGTTAAGATAAAGGGAAACCAAATAGCATACTATCATGACGAGCAAGAAAGACCTCTCTATATATATCCAAGCATCCATTATAATATACATCATATGTACAATAATGGCCTCTAGGGCCTATATATAACTAACACATTCCAAGTGAAACAAATCCCAATCATTTTGACCTCTACACCTCCACTCTAGAACTTGAATTGATTGAAATCCATGCTTTTGGTAAGGTGTCTGAGAATATTGATTTTCACTTGATTGAGGATATTGACGCTGGGAATATTTTGGATGATGAACCCACAGTTTTGGATGAGTTTTTCTCACCAATTCATCATGTCCTTTCACTTCCGTGTAGACATCATCCCGAGCATTAACTGTTTTTCCCGAACTCCATTTCCGTCTGGAAATTGATGATAAATGCATGGATAAGCTGAATTTTGAGAAGAATTTTGAGGATAGTTTTAAGGATAAAACAGTTTTTCTAGTCGAATTTTCCAATTCATCATGTCCCTTTCACTGACTGTGTAAACCCTCCTGAACCTTTAACTGATACTCTTCCTCGATCACTCCCCTCCATCCGTTCCATCGTTCCGACCTTGCAAGACACCGTATCACTTTCATTTCCTATGTCTGGTTTACCAAGTTCGGTCTACCCATATTTTCTTACGAATCTTGAGGGATTTGACCCCATTTCTCGACGGGCTAATAGATTAGTACAATCACTTTTCACACATCGGTCATCACAAATTGTACTAATTTATTCACCCCATTTCCACCTTCATGTTCGTATTCCACTTCTTTCTCCCTTCCCCCATTTTTCTCCTCATATACCGGGACCGTATACCACTTCTATCCCAATACGGTCTCGCGTATTCTCCATTTATTTCCTCTCCGCATTCATTAACCAGCCCGGGCCATATCCCAATAAATTTTTTGAATGGTTGGTGCTCGCTTTTGGCCTGTGTAAGGCCTTGTATAGATTGACACTCTTCTCTTCTCCCCTAACATTAAACTTTAACGCCTAAACAGTGGAAACACTGGTTCAGATAAGATTGGGGGGAACTTTTTGTGTATATATATTTTTGGTTTGCTTTTTCTTTTATGTATATAAAAAGAAAAAAACAAAAAAAAACAAGGGAGCGCCGACAATTTTGACCCTCTTGGTGTAGCCTGACAGTGAGGGAATTGTCAAGTTTAAGTTTGGGGGTATGCTCGGTAAGCTTTCTGCCTTCGCATTCATATGTATATTTTGCATTTGCATACTTATTTTAAAAACCCATAAAAATCGAAAATTTTTACAAAAAAATAAAATCTTTGTCGTCAAGTTAGCTAATAGGGTAACTTAGATTTCTATTTCCGAAAGTTTAGTTGATACGTTAGAAATAACTAAATCTTAGGCTTAAGAATTGAAAACCCTAAAAATAACCCTCCTTCTGTTTAACCTTGGTAATTATACGTCCTTACAGTTTTTTTAGAAGTAGGTAATCTTGAGTTCAGTTCTTGAGTTAAGTCGAGATGAAGGGAAAGTATTGAAGTTTTACTGAAGGATAAGTCTGAAAAATAGTTTCTATTCTTAAGTCCAAATTTAGAAAGTATAGACTCTACAAACTGCACATACACGCACATTGAAATTTGGGATAGTAGAGGATACATAGAAATACTCTTGCCTGAAACCTAGTATGAAAAAAAACGGTATTTAAAGCTAACCACCAAAAGAGCATTATTGAAAAATATATCCGGTTTTGAAAAAGAAAAATAAAGAAAAGAAAAATAAATAAAGTCAAGACCTGGAGAATGCTATTTACTCTTTTAGCTCACACATTCAGTAATCGGTTGTTAGTGCCTAAAGAAGCATTAATAGTCGCATGAAAAGTGTGTGAGCAAAACCGTCCATCATTAAATGAAAAGAAGTAGTATTAGGTATTAAGGTAAGGGTACTATAGCTTGAATTGAATTCTTAAGTGTAAGGGTTAAATTTTACACACACGTAGGGGTATACAATCGATGTTTGGAGGAAAGATAGGAATAAAGAACAAGACTTATGTTTTCTGTAAAGTTGATAAAAATCCCTGATTGGAGACCGCACTCTAGAAGGAAAACTCAAGAGATACCGAGATCTTTCTAAACTGTAAAATGTATAGGATCTGAGGTTAAATAAATAAAAGGCGTGAAACATAAGGGTTGAATATTTCTAATTTAGGATAATAGAATTTCTAACCTAGATACTAAACTGTAGGAGTAGAATCGATGTTAACTTATGAAACTAGCTTGACAGGATTTTGTGGGCGTAATCCGCTGAAAACCCTCACGAGACAACACTCCTCCTACTAGGGACACCTAGAGGTTTAACGGCTTGTTGCACAAGCTCAGTGCAATCGCGTTCCCTGCGAAAGTGAGGCTAGGATTTTTGTTTTGCTCGGGACGAGCAAAAGATAAGTTTGGGGGTATTTGTTTATCATAGGAAACTGCATTTTAATACTACTCATTCATTATTTGTTTTGTTATTGATCGGTACTATTAACCAGTGTCTGCTCAGTAATTACAGATTACAGGTATCTGTGAAAAAATACTGGAAACACATTTAAATACACGGATATTACATTGGTGAGCCGACACTGCAATCGGAACTGCAAACCGATCAATATTCCAAAGAGTTATTTTGAAATAAATAAAGTGTACACAATTTTGGTCCAACAAATAGCAAGTGTGCACTAGCTCTTTGATGGCTTGGGCCTAGGTGGGGGCTGCCCATGGCATACACAAATGATGACTTGTGCAAGTGGGTGTGTGTGTGAGTTAATGCAAAAAGTATTAATGTGATATAAAGCATCAAGTTTCCCTCCAAATCCCTGAGTGCAGACCAAGTTCATGTAGACAAATCAAGCAGCACCAGTGGACTTGTCGAGAGAACACAAGACCACAGCACCAACACGAGCTAAGTTGCTCGGATTTGGGCCGGCGACATGCCCCATAAATCCGATATCGCCGGCCCCACAGTGCCCAATAATCCCCAATTTTGTTATGCCCATCCCTTGTTGTCACATCACCTTATTTTTATTACTTGTTTAATCTTTTTTGGTGCCTATAAAAGCCAGATCAGTGAGCAAGGGAAGGGGTCTCACATTGTCACACTTTTGATTCACAACTCTTTTTTGTTTTCTTTTTTTCTTGTACATAGCTAGTTCCTCTTGAGTTCTTTGCCTTCTCTTGATCTTGCAACCTCTTCATTGAGCTTGCAAGTTTAAGTTTTGGTTATTGAACTCAAGGTTTGAATCATTACTTGGAGTTAATAAAGCTTTCATTTTGCCTTCAATTCACCATGAGTTCTTTACCTTCTCTTGATCTTGCAACCTCTTCATTGAGCTTGCAAGTTTAAGTTTAGGTTATTGAACCCATGGCTTGCAATATCACTTGAGTTATGAAGCTTTCATTTGTGTTCTATGGTTCTTAGTATTTATCTTCCTTACTTGCTCTTTTATATTTCTTGCATTTACTTACTTACCTTTTATTACCATGCCCTTTACTTACTTGTAATGTTGTTTTACTCTTTTCTTTGTATCATTTCTTTTCTTTTTTTATGTTGTTGTGATGGTTGTGAATATGGTGTTGTTAGGAAATAGAATGGTGTTGTAAGTTAAGGTTTCTTTTCTCATTTTCCTTTGCCCGATATTTTCTATTTGAACTCCGCTCAAAACTTATGCAAGCGCTCCGTTAGGCACCCACCCTATCAAGGTATCGGTGATCCCTAACCGCGATCGGTTGTGTTCGGTTTGGCCGGACGAGAAAGCCAACCGACAAGAACGGACAGACAAGAGTCAATAAACCGGATTTCACTAATACCGTTCTTAAGTACCCTAATCCACGTTGTTACCGATTGCTCTAGCTTCAATAGTCAAGTTCGGCATAAAAGATTGAGTGCGGAATTCACTAACTTATATTAACCTACCTAATCCTAACAACTTATACTTTGCATATAAACACATAGGTTAGAATCGAACAATTCCGCCACGCGCATTAACTCGTCATAACAAGAACGCGAAACGCACCGTCTCCCTGCGGATGATCCGCACTCATCGCGGCTAGCTACCAAGCGAAACCGTCCTGATTGCGGTAACAAAACTCTTTCAATCACCAACTCATGAATAGTAAATAATATCGTACAGATAATCGCAAGTATGCACGAAAAGCGATAATCTGAAATATGCAATATGATGGCATATGAATACCAGTACGGGTATGCAGCAAAATCAAGATCAAAGTACACTACCAGGGTACAACAACTACATGAAACAGTACATGTCAAATAAATCCTGAGTGTGGGATAAAATATAAAATCTCATCAATGAATCATTATCATGGAAAACCGGTGTGCATCAATGACACCCCAAATCTCAATATCTCAGGCGTCGTCACTCTGATCGGCCCTAAAATCCATCTCATCTCATAACTCAGAACGGTATCCTCCGAATATCCATCGAGTTTCCATACAATCACTGGTAGATAATGCTCCCTCTGCCAAGCTCATCTTCTACTCTACAAAAGTCTTTTCTTGCCCCGGGGTACCATACCGGATCCACCATGTACCCGCAGACGGCTCAGCCATCTCCTCGAATCGGGTATCACATTGCTCAGAACCGAGAAAACTCATAGTGGACACCTCGAAATATCATATCAAGAGAAACCTCGTTTTTAAAACGAATATTATAATTTCCTTTTTAAATATAATCGCGGATCTCAAATCCAGAATTCGCATGAAATCATTATATCAATGCATATATCCATGAAATATGATGTATGCGACATGAACCAGTAATGTGAGCATATCAAGGGAAAAAAGCTCTTTTTAAATATATCATGTTTCAAAGGTATCTTACGGTTTTCCAAGTCCACGAAATCGAAATATAATATCATATGAGAGTAAATATGTGACTATAGCAATGTATGTATGTATTCATGTAGGTATGTATACATGTATGTATGTACGTATGATGCAATTCATATGCGCAAAAGAATGAGAATTGTCACGCCCCGCTTCCCGGTATACGGCGAAGGGGACGCGACTGGTCCGCTATGTATTTACTCAGAAGCAAATACGCTAAGCGTAACTAAGCAATATAAAAAGTAAATATACAAGAGACAAGAGATATAAACTGAACAGCAACTTTATTTATTAACATTCTCTTGTACAATGCATGAAAAGTAAATACAACTGAAACAAAAGCGATGCCTAAACAATGGCATAACAGGAAATGAAAAGTACTGAATGGAAAATGTACAATGTATAGAGCTCGGGGTCTTCACTGAACTGGTCCAAGTCTTCAGCAGTGGGCTTGTTCTCTGACGGGTCCAAAACACCTGACGACACTCAAAGAAGAAAGAAATAGAATGTCGTCAGCGAACAGGTCGCTCGGTAAGTCCCAAAGATAAGGGAGGAATAGACAGAGAGTAAGAGAGAGAGAGAGAGAGAGTAGCTTTTAATGTTGTATTATATTGTTGTAGTATTGTGTTAATACTGTTGTTTGTAGCTTGGTACAGAAGGATGCCACTGTATACGAGAGGAGTCTCACTTGCCCCGGAGACTAAGGTATCAGGAACTCAAGGAACCGTTTATGCCACGGTACAACAGCAATTGGATTCATATTAGGTGTCTTAATCTTACCGTCTCGTGCCACTTTTAACACCTTCCGTACCAATCTACCCCTTAAACCCCGTAGTGTTTTGATTGTATTGTTTGTCTTGTAAATTGTATTGATTGTATAATTGATTGACTGACCGAATCCATGATATCAGTAAACGGATGTAACCATAGAATCATGTAAATGGAATAACTGTAGAATCATGTAAATGGAATGTATATCCATGGTTCGGTTCGGTCAAGTTGTATAGATTGATAACTGGATTCATGGATTCATGTATTCATGTTGAATTGTAATATTGTAGATTGTAGATAGTATTTGAATCATATTCAAGTCAGATTATAATCAGACTCAAACCCGAGTCAGAAAATTAGAAATGTAAATTGAAGTCTTGATTATTTCTTAAACCTATATTTACTAGGGTCCTTAGGGTAATTTATAGAACTTGAGGGGGTTTTATGTAAAAATAATTTTATATAGTTTTCAAGATACACCCCAAGTATTTAGTATTCGTCTTTAGAGTTGTAATGAATGTGGATTTTATATTGTGATATTTCTAGTGAAAATATCCTAGTTTCATAAATAAAGGTATTTATTTGTAATATTGATTTATGTGGAATTTATGGCATTTTAGTGTAAAATTGATTCTTGTGATTTTTAGAAAAAGGTGGAATATTTATATCATAACAAAATAGGTATTTTAATGATAAATATACATATATTTATATAAAAATAATTTTAATAAATATCTTATATTCTAAAAATCTCATTTTCCCGAGATGTCGTATTTTAAATCTTTCGAGACCGAATGCTCCTTGCGGAGGTCTGAATCTCGCACTACTAAGCCCGAGGATGTGCGATAATCCGCACCATCCCGAACGGGTTCCCCAAAATGGGTTGTAGCGGCGCTTTGCAAAGATTGTATAAATACTAATCTTTAAAGAAAAACGGTTTTATTAAGTTATGGTATTTATTTGCAAAGATGTCGATTTTCCGTATTCTATGTTCTAGGGTCTCCTAAGTCAACTAGACTATTCCTAACTGGTCCAAAACAACAAATTGTGAGATAGCTCAAATCGCCTCTTCACGGCCAATTGTGGCCAGGTAAGTACAAGTGAAGAAAAGAGGGATCCGCTCACGAATCACCGTGAGACGGGCCTTTTAATGTTACCTTTCTCACTTGCCTAGCCTAGACACCACAAAGTCGGGTTTAGATAAACGACTGATGTCCACAACTTATCCTATTTTCATAAGAAGTGGTATTTATTTGCAAAGATGTTTCAATACTAAATCTTTTAGAAATGGTTTTATTAAGTAAAGGGTATTTAAATGAAAATGTTCGTTTTCCGTATTCTGAGTTCTCGAGGGTATTGTGTTAGGTTGTATGTGAGTGTGTGAGGAGGTAGGTCGTTACCTCATGATCTACTTTAAATGTATAGCAAGTTTGATGTAGGACAGAAACCATGTGGTATTTAAGTGAAAAATACGATGAATGGAAATAGCTATCATTTTATGTAATGAAACTTGATCAATTTGTTTGATTAGTGTTTAATAGTTAACATGAGAAAGTTTAAGTATGATTGTATTAGTGAGAAGTGGAATTTTATAGGAAACCGAATCGGAAATCGAATTTATTCCGATTCTGTCGGGTTTTGTAAATCCGTATTTTTAGATAGAAGAGATAGATAGAAATTGGGAATTACGGATTTTAGATCACACAAGAGAGTGAGAGGGAAGTAAAGGAATCGCCGATGTGTTGCGTCGTCGCCGGTAGTTCCTAAAACGATTACCGGAAGTTTGCCGTAGATTTCGCCGGAGCTTCGCCTCGAGCTTGTTTTCAAAGTACATAAGTTTTCTTAGAATTTTGAGAGAGTGGGCTCAGAATTTTGGGGTGAGAGGGTAGAGGGTATGGGTGGTATTTATAGGGTTAGGCTAGGGTTAGGTTAGGTGAAAGGTTAAAATGAAAAATGCGATAAAATGTATTAAAAATGTATTAAAAGTGGAGTAATTGGGGTTTTAAAAGAGCTCTGGAAATGGTCTGAGGCTGAAATTTTGCAGGTGCATAGGGAATATGAAAAGACACAACTTTCATGTTGGGGCCGTCGCCGGAATCGGCCGACTCGGCCGTGACTTGGCCGTGACTCGGTCGGAGGACTGAGTCGGCCGAGTCAAGGCCGATTTGATCGATTCCTGGCCGAGTCAGGCGGCCGAGATCCCCCCCCCCCGACGGTTCATCTAACCTCTGGCAATGTTACATTTTTGGGTGTAGTAGGGTTTTTGTGAGATATGCACGTGTAAACCCTTGGTTTTCTAAAGGTTTTAAAAAAATCAATATTAAAAATAATGTGGGGTATGGGATTTGAACTCTGATGGCTTGGTTCAGCAGTGCAAGGTATTACCAATGAGCCACAAGCTCCTTCTTGTAATTATGGAGCTAATTAATTACTTAAAGTAATAACAGTAAATGTAAATACCCCAAGTATACATTAATTTTAAAGCAAATTTTTGTACACTAAAAGTGGAGTTGTTACATTCTTTTAACTTGTAATTAAAAAGCAAAATAATTACTTATATCTTGTGCTCCGGTTAAAATACCCCTTTATGGATTTTGAAAAAAATATTTGAAAAAAATTGTATAGGAAAATTAGGGTTGTTACAAGAATCAAGATCTAACTATTAATAATAATGGAAGTGGTACAATATATTATCCATGGTAATTCCTATAGTGTGTGTGTCATGGAAATTACTAACGGTGTGTGTGGCATACAATTCGGTGCTCGTGCAACATGAACCGTTAGTAATAGTGTAGTGTCCAATTAATACCGTGTCAATGTACAACAAGTAATGGAATGTGCAAAATGATGCTCATGCACAATCAATATATATATACAATTAAGCATAGGGTTATATCGCTCAATCTAGCCCTCGACGCTTAGCGCCATACGGGCGATTCGCCTATAAATGTTAAATCTACCCATCGGAACGCCTCAACTAGTCGAATTTGATCACTGCCTTTCTTTTCCTTGCCGCATCCGACGTCCCCGCAACCGATCCTAGAATCGTACAATTAAAACACATAAGACTAAATATCCGATAAAACGCGACATCAAGACAATACGAAGGAACTACGCTCACAAGCTTAACCATGTGTGCACTTGGTGCACAAAACGTGCGCAACAACGTCACAAACCACACCTAGGGGCTGTTAAACACAGCAACGCCAAATCTAGAATCGAATCGCTTGTATCGTACAATAATCAAAACTCTCACATACAAGGAAAAAGGTTGCAGATTTAATCTGCAGCTAAACTAGGAAAAACTAATAATACCAAAAACCCTAAAAGACCAATAGAAGACTACCTGCAAAAACTCATCACTGAATTGCAACAGGGGACCGGCGGCGCCGGAGAATACTTGATTCTCGCCGGTCCAACAACAAGGGTTCGGGTTTTTGGTGGTAAACTCAGGGCTCTATACCAATACTATTGTATTGTTGGATTTAGTTGCAGACAAACGTAAAGATAGCAAATCGTAAAGAACAGAAACTTAATTTAAAAAACCGTTTTTAAAAAACTAAACTTAAACAATATGGTGTTTTAGTGAGAACTTCCAGGATTAAAGAGAATATTTGGTGTTAAACTACACTTAACTACCTTAATAAGTGATCAAAACATTAAATTGACATAACCCTCCCTTAAACACACTAAACTTGCTTTAAAAACCACATTAGCACCTAGTTAAAACTAATCAAAGTAAGGATTTGCAAAACAAACTAAGATTAGGTTTCATACCTCAAGAATTAGTAAAAGAGACCCTACAAGAGAAGATTTGCCACAAAGATGAAGGTTTGCCTCAAGAACCCATAAGAGTCTCTCAAGAATTTGGATTTTTGAAGTGATTTAAAAGGGATTTGTATTGATTTTTTTTTGGAGGTTTATATGGTGAGATAGAAGAGAATTTTGCAAGAGAGAAAAAGAAATAGGGAAGAGGCTGCCATTGTGAGGAGAGAGAGTGAGGTAACACAAGTCATGGCATGCACCATGCCTCATTAAAACACCATGCCTCTTTTTCTTTTCTTAATTCAATTTTCCTTTACTTTTAAATTAGTGAATTCTAGAACCATGCCATATATATAAAAGAAAACATGTTAACAAAATTGTATTAGGTAGCCACGGTTACAAAACTTGTATCAATCAAGCCTAACTTGGGATTAACACTAGATTACTGTGCAAGTGAAAGTTTAAAATAATTTTTAAAAATTAATAAAATAGGAAATAATTAAGTAAGCAAGTAATTAAATAAATACTAGTAAAACACAATTAATTAAGTATTTACGTAAGTGAACTCGTAAAATTATGTCCATGTGGGAAGAATAATTATAACTAGGTTTTACGGAAAACACGTGTTATCATTTATTAACATACAATTATCGTAAACGAATTCGAAAGCGTTACAATCTTCCCCCTTAAAAAAATTCGGTCCCAGAATTTAAAAAAAAAACTAACTACGCGTACTTTCGAAGAGATGGGGAAATTTCTTCCGCATCTCGCCATCGGCCTCCCAGGTGACCTCTTCGCTGTTCGGGCCACGCCAAAGAACCTTTACGGACGGTAATACTTTTGACCTTGGTTTCTTCACCTGCCGATCTAGGATGACTGTCGGCTGGTCGGTGAAAGAAAGATCGCGCTCTAGCTGGATCGTCTGGTGCTGGATCGCGTGAGAGGGGTCATGAAATTACTTGCGAAGCATCGATACATGAAATACAGTGTGAACATCCGGAAAACTGGGCGAAAGAGCCAAACGATAACCAACTGCACTGACACGTTCGAGAATCTCAAAGGGGCCCACATATCTGGAACTTAGCTTCCTTTTCTTCCCGAACCTCATCACGCCCTTCATCGGCGAGACCCGCAAGAACACATGATCACCCACGGCGAACTCAAGTCTGCAATGACGTCTATCTGCATAAGATTTCTGCCTGCTCTGGGCCGCTCTCATCCTATTCTGAATCAACTGGATCTTTTCTATCGTCTGATGCACAAGCTGCGGTCCCAAAATACTGCTCTTACTGAGCTCTGTCCAACAAACGGGCGATCGACAATTTCTCCCATACAATGCCTCGAAAGGTGCCATCTGAATCGTCTCCTGGAAGCTGTTATTGTAGGAGAATTCTATCAAGGGAAAGTGACGATCCCAACTGCCACCGAAATCAAGAACGCAAGCTCGGAGCATATCCTCGAGAGTCTGTATAGTCCGCTCTGACTGGCCATTGGTCTTCGGATGGAAAGCTATACTGCAACTCAATCGGGTGCCCAAAGCCTCCTGAAGTTTTTGCCATAGTCGGCTGGTGAACTGGGTGTCTCTGTCGGACACAATGCAAGTTGGAACGCCGTATATTCGCACAATCTCATCAATATAAATCTGAGCATACTGAACAAATCCGAATGTGGTCTTCACTGGCAGAAAGTGAGCCGCTTTCGTCAATCGGTCTATGATCACCCAAATAGAGTCATACCCTTGACTGGTCCTAGGTAGACCCACGATGAAATCCATAGAGATCTGCTCCCACTTCCACTACGGAATAGGCAAAGGCTGTAACTCTCCTGCCGGCCTCTGATGGTCGGCCCTGACTTGCTGGCAAGTCAGGCACCTCGAAACAAAGTCTGCGACACCTCTCTTCATCCCTGCCCACCAGTAGACATCTCTCAAGTCATGATACATCTTAGTGGAACCCGGATGAACGTTGTATGCTGACTGATGCGCCTCCTCTATGATCTCGCGTCTCAGTCCCTCAGAATCTGGCATACATAGTCGAGTCCCAAATCGTAGCACTCCCTGGTCATCAATCACGAACTCTGAATCTCTACCCTGCCGAACTTTCTCTGTGATCTCTGACAAACGAGCATCGTCGGATTGTGCCTCTTGAATGCGATCGAATAACTGTGGAAGGGAACGAACATGGGCAAGCTATCCCCCGGTCGATGTAAACTCAAACTATACTCGGCTATCGCATAAGATCTGCCAATCTGTGGAAGACTGTCTCTGAACTGCGCTCAAATAGGACAAATTACCACCGGGCCTTCGACTCAAAGCATCAGCTACAACATTCGCCTTGCCCGGATGATAAAGAATTTCGCAGTCATAGCCCTTCACGAGCTCCATCCAACGGCGCTGCCTTGAATTCAGATCCCGCTGCTGGAAGATGTACTTTAAGCTTCTATGGTCTGAAAAAATCTGGCACGACTCGCCGTATAAGTAATGCCTCCAAATCTTGAGTGCAAATACCACCACGGCCATCTCTAAGTCGTGAGCGGGATAGTTTTGCTCGTGCTTCTTTAACTGCCGAGAAGCATAACCGACGACCCAACCGTGCTGCTTCAACACACAGCCTAAACCCACTCGAGAAGCTTCGCAATAGACAACAAAGCCGCCTGATCCTGAAGGCAGAAATAAAACTGGTGCAGTCATCAAGCGGGTCTTCAACTGCTGAAAACTCTGCTCGCATGTCTCGGTCTAAAGAAAAGGAACTCCCTTCCGGGTCAACCCGGTCAACGGTGCAGCGATACGGGAGAAATCCTGTACAAAACGTCGGTAGTAGCCGGCCAAACCCAAGAAGTTGCGAATCTCCGTAAATGATATAGGTCTGGGCCAATGGTGTACGACATCGATCTTCTTCGGGTCCACCCGTATACCATCTCTCATAACCACGTGACCCAAGAAGTCAACACTGTCCAGCCAGAGAGCGCACTTGGAGAATTTTGCAAATAGCTGGCGCTCTCTCAAAATCTGCAACGTAACCTTCAAATGCTGCTCATGCTCCTCTCGACTCCGGGAGTAAACTAGAATATCATCAGTGAACACGATAATGAACTGGTCAAGAAACGGCCTGAAGATGCGGTTCATCAAATCCATGAACGCTGCTGGGGCATTGGTGAGCCCGAACGACATCACCAAGAATTCATAATTCCCGTAGCGCGTCCGAAAAGCAGTCTTCAGAATGTCATCATTCCGAACCTGCAACTGGTGATAACCCGACCGCAATTCAATCTTCGGGAAATGTCCCGCACCCTGGAGCTGATCATACAAATTGTCAATGCGAGGTAGGAGATATCTATTCTATACAGTCACTCGATTCAATGGAAGATAATCAATGCATAATCTCATACCGCCGTCCTTCTTCTTGATGAACAGGACAGGAGCTCCCTAAGGCGACACACTCGGTCGAATAATCCCTTTATCTAGCAAATCTTGCAACCGATCCTTAAGCTCTTTAAGCTCCGCCGGGGCCATCCGATAAGGCGGTATAGAAATAGGCCCCGTGCCGGGGATCAAGTCAATGCAGAACTCGATATCGCGCTCTGGTGGCAACCCCAGTAACTCGTCAGGAAAGACATCGGGAAACTCCCTCACAATCAAAACCTGGTCCAACAGGGCCTCTGCGACTCCAGTATCACAAATATTTGCCAAGAATCCCTAGCATCCTTTCCTCAAGAGCCGACTAGCGCGAAGGAAAGAAATCAAACTGGGAAGGGTGGCACTACGGTCTCCGTGAACAACAAGAACTGGCTCACCCGGAAAACTAAATCTGACTACCTTCTCACAGTAGTCCACGGACGCATAACAAGTGGCTAACCAGTCCATGCCAAGAAGAACGTCAAAGTCTAACATATCGAGGAGAATCAAATCAACAGAAGAATCCCTATCCCTGATACGAACAGAACACGATCGAAATACATGTCGAGCAATAAAAGACTCACCTACGGGAGTAATAACAACAAGCGGCTGATCAAGTAAAGATGACTCTCGGCCTAACCTCGGTACGAAGTGTGTAGATACATAAGAATGTATAGAACCTGGGTCAAACAATATGTGCACGTCAAAAGAACATACTAGAAGAGTACATGTCATAACTGCGTTCGATGCCTGCGCATCCTAAGGAGTCAAAGAGAAAAACTCGGGCCTGTCCTCTACCGGTACCCGGCTGTCCTCTGCCTCTGCCACCTCGTCCTCTCTGAATAAGACCAACACAACCATGACCTCTCTAAGAATCGGTCGGGCGTGAAGTAGAAACGGGTGTAAGAGGTAACGCTCTCTGAGGAGGTGAAGGTGGTAAGGTAACATGTGGAACTGCTGCCTCGCCCTGGCGTACCTCAATACAATATCTGACGCGATGATACTGACTCCCATACTGGTAACATCCAGACGACGACTGCTGACCCCGTGGATAAGAGCTAAATAACTGGACTCGTCTGAAGCCTCTGATACCACCACAACCTGAAAGGAATCTGTCACGGCGTCTACCAATCTCCCTCCAGGATGATACATCAGTACGAATCCTCTTCGGGCCCGGAACGACTGGAGTCTCGGAAATACGCTCCTCTACTAGTAGGGCTGCGTCCATCGCTGCTGCATACGTATCAAAATGCTGGGCTCCAATAGAGAGGAACAACTGAATGTCAAGGCCTCGCACGAATCTCTTGATGCACTTCTCCTCAGTATCCACCAAATAAGGAGCATATACAGATAGCTGGGTGAACTGAATATCATACTCTGTCACAGTCATACCAGGGGTCTGACGCAACGACTCAAAGCTGCGAGCTCGGGCATCCCTGACGCTCTGTGAAAGGAAACGAGCAAGAAACACCGCCGTGAACTCATCCCAGGTCATAGGAGGAAGACCTATAGCTCGGCCTCTCTCAACTGACGCGCACCAAGTCTGGGCAAGACCCTCCAGACGAAAGCTCGTAAACCCAACCGATCTCTCATCGGAACATCTCAGTAAACGGCAAATCCTGGCCATCCTGTCGAGCAACGCCTGCGGATCCTCCGCTGCGTCTATGCCGATAAAAAATGGAGACTTCGGCCTCATAAACTCTGCTGAAGATACAGTGATAGTATCTGTAGCTATAGGTACGACTGTCTGAGCGGTAGGTACAGTCATAGTCCCTGTAGTACGCGTAACAACCTCCGCTCTCTGTACTCGACTGGCCTCAACCAAAGATCCCACTATCTGACACAAATCCTGCATACCGGCCTCTAGCCTAGCAATATGACCTGGAGAAGGTGGATCGGCCTGCTCCTGAAGAATAGGCGTACCGCCCTGGTCTGTCCTAGTCTCAGACGATCCTGCCCTGGCTTCATCTTTGGCGGCAACTCTCTGTGCCCTCATAGTTTTTGGCGGCATAGTAACTGGAACATGGAAAAAGGATCCGATCAGAACATAGAAATCAAATCATAAGGATACATGAAATCGAGGAAGGAATTACAAGCAATATATCCTAAGGTCACTTAGGTGGAGTACCATGTCGTAAGTATGCCGCGGAATATACACACGCTAGGTCACTCTGCTTATGTCACCTACTCCATCATACCAAGGTCATCCTACACTCCGAAAGATAAAACCTATCGCTCTGATACCAACTTTATCACGACCCAATTTAGGAACGCGACCGGCACTTAAATTACGCGACGTTAAAAGGCGTAACACAATTCAAGTAAGCCGAAAACCCAGAAATCTAAACCAAGAAAAGAAGCAAAGTAATAAAACATTTAAAATCCTAAGGAAAAAAAATCTCAAAGCTAAACTTTTTTTTCTTAAAAATTTCGACAGCACCTCCTTTGTAAAAACTAGCCCCAAACGGGTACACACATAGAATATATAAAAAGCATCCCCAAACGGGAGCAACTCATGCCTAAAGGCGAAACACAACCACAACAGGTATATACGACGCCGTAACGAAGGAATAAACAGTTTGAAGTGAAAACAACATAATAAAAGGTAAAACAACATCGCAATATAAATAAAGGCCGGCTCACACGAGCACGACACTCAGAAGCACAAATAATACAATATCGATCCTCATAATCTCGTCTCTAAGTCAATACATGTAAGTGGTAGATGGAGAGTACTAGATACAAAATAGGATATACAAGGAAGTCATACAGATAACCGCAAAACAACTACCTACACCAAAATCACGACCAACAGTAGCGGTATCCGCAGAGGTAGATGCAATGAGGAGCCCTGCCGCAACTACACTGAGGGTCAACCCTGCAAAACGCTGTGGCACAACAGGGGTGAGTTGCCAACTCGTGAATAGTAAATAAAATCGTACAGATAATCGCAAGTATACACAAAAAGCTATAATTTGAAATATGCAATCTAATGGCATATGAATAACAGTATGGGTATGCAGCAAAATCATGATCAAGGTACACCACCAGTGTACAACAACTATATGAAACAGTGCATGTCAAATAAATCCTAAGTGTGGGATAAAACATAAAACCTCATCAATGAATCATTATCATGGAAAACCGGTGTCCATCAACGACACCCCAAATCCCAATATCTCAGGCGTCGTCACTCTGATTGGCCTTCAAATCCATCTCATCTCATAACTCTGAACGGTATCCTCCGGATATCCGTCGAGTTTCCATACAATCACCGGTAGGTAGTGCTCCCTCTGACAGGCTCATTGTCTACTCCACAAAAATCTTTTCTTGCCCCGGGGTACCATACCGAGTCTACCATGTACTCGTAGACGGCTTATCCAACTCCTCGAATCGGGTATCACATAGCTCAGAACCGAGAAAACTAAAGGTGGACGCCTCGAAATATCATATCAAGAGAAACCGTGTTTTTAAAACGAATATTATAATTTCCTTTTTAAATATAATCGCGGTTCTCAAATCCAGAATTCGCATGAAATCATTATATCCATGCATATATCCATGATATACGATGTATGCAACATGAAACAGTAATGTGAGCATATCAAGGGAAAACTGCTCTTTTTAAATATATCATGTTTCAAAGGTATCTTACGGTTTCCCAAGTCCACGAAATCGAAATATAATATCATATGAGAGTAAATATGTGACTATAACAATGTATGTATGTATGTATGTATGTATGCATGCATGCATGCATATAAGTATGCATGCATGTATGTATGTACATATGATGCAATTCATATGCGCAAAAGAACGAGAATCAATATCTAACTATTAATAATAATGGAAGTGGTACAATATATTATTGTTCTCCGCCGAAAGACGCGACCGGGACGTTGGGACGTCTAGCCTGAATTTCGAGGGCAGATGCTATTTGGTGCTATCCGTCCACCACTCCGAAAATGCCAAGTTGATTTATAACACCATGTATGGAAGGTTTAAACGGATGCGGCCGATGTAGCAGACTTCATCAGATTCCCCCTCATTGAGGGGTTTTTGATTGTGGGGACGCTCTTCCCTGCAGGCACAAACCCCTGTAGTTAATTATGCTACCGCATCGCGGTATCCACCTTCTCCTTCTCCAAATGGTCACTTCATGTCGTGTGTGTTTGTTTTGTTTTTGGTTGCCCGTGGATTGAATACGGAGACCAATTTATGTTATCGCCCGTAGGGCGTGGATTAGTCCAAATCCGTATTTTCTTAGATTTGGGTTTGGGTTGGGTTTAAGGATCGTTAATCTCATTGAGATCAAGATCAACTTAAACGTTTGTTAAGGATACGTTAGTCTAATTTTAAACTAAGATCAACTTAACAGGATCATTTAGATCCAACAAAAGAGCATTTAGGCTCTTTACGGTCCAGAAGTTTAAGGAAATCATAGTCCATGGAGTTTAAAGACATCATAGTCTAGTTTAGAGACGTCATAGTCTGTAAAGTTTAAGGACTTCATAGTCCATGAGTGTAAGGACCCCACAGTCCGTAAAGTTTAAGGACATCATATTCCTTGAGTTTAAGGACCCCACAGTCCATAAAGTTTAAGGACATCGTAGTCCATGAGTTTAAGGACCCCACAGTCCGTAGAATGTCAGGTTGTCGGGACCCGTCACCTCTTTGAAGACGTTGAAGGATTACAACGACAAATATCAAAGGAGTGACGAGATGTACCCTTGAACCAAATGCCAGATTGAGAAGGAATGGGATGAACATTACTTTGAATGCCATCTGAGATCAATTTTGAAAGCCCTGACCAAGATTTTAACTTTGGGAGACTTAGCTAGCTTAGGCTAAGATTGGCTCGAATATAATGTTAAACACTAGAGTACATTCGGCGCTCACGTGCTCCCACGTGAGGCGTTTAAAGTAGTGTTAAACACTAAAACTAAAGCGCTCACATAGGGTCATGTGAGGCACCTGAAGATTGGGCCTTGCTTCTTTTATTTTACTCTCGGAATGTGCATATAAGTGTTAAACACTTGACCTTTATGACCATCACATGTGGGCACGTGATGGGTATCCATGCGTTGGATTTAAAAGTATTTGTCAAGGGTCACGTGGGAGCACGTGATACGCCCTAAAGAGAAACTTTCTTGGCTTTTCACCCTCTTTTATACACAACTGTTTGGAGGTCACGTGGGAACACATGAGGTGCCCCCAAAATGAGAGCTATCTTGGGTTTATTCTCTTTTTCCTTTTCTGAGTGCTAAACACTATTGGGTCACGTGAGGCACTCTGAAGAATGAAAATTGCCTTTGTTTTATTCTCCTTTTCTTTTTCTGAGTGCTAAGCGCTATCAAGGGATCACGTGAGGTCACGTGAAGCGCCCCCAAATTGAGATGTGTTTTATATATACTCCCCTTTTTGAAAAGCTTGTTCAGTGATGCGCCAAGAGTTATTGGTTATTGGAACCCTCTACCTCTCTGAAGACGTTGAAGAATTACAACGACATATATCAGAGGTGTGGAGAGATGTACCCTTGAACCAAATTTCAGATTGAGGGGAGAGATCATGGTGGGATGAACATCATTTTAGATGCCATCTGTTAGGAGCTCATTAGCTATCTCTGGGACTGAGATCGGTTTAGGGGACCCTGAGCATATAGGGCTCGATTGATTGCCCTCGGGAGATTTGATCTAAGTTTGGCTAATATTGGCCTCTCATAGTGTTAAACACTAATATATGATCGGCGCTCACGTGCTCCCACGTGAGGCCTTAAAGTAGTGTTAAACACTGGTGTATGATCAGCGCTCACATGCTCCCACGTAAGGCCTAAAAGTATTGTTAAACACTAGTGTATGATCAGCGCTCACGTGCTCCCATGTGAGGCGCTTGAAATAGTGTTAAACACTAAGAATTTGAGGCGCTCACGTGGGATCACATGGGGCGCTTGAAGTAGTGTTAAACACTATGAATTTGATGCGCTCACGTGGGGTCATGTGTGGTGCTTGAAGTTGGCGCTGCTCATTTGGGTTTATTCCCTTGTTTCTTTTCTGAATGCTAAGCACTATTGGGTCACGTGGGATCACGTGAGGCGCCCCAAGAATGGAAACTGCCCTTTGATTTATTCCCTTTCTGCTTCATAAAAGTTAAGCACTGCTTGGGGGTCACGTGGGGTCACGTGAGGCGCCCCAAAAATAGGGTTTATTCCCTTTTCTCATTTATAACTGCTGAGCACTTCTCAGGGGTCACGTGGGGTCATGTGACTAGATCTCATTCTTTCCCTCTTTGTTCCTCAAAGGTGCTCACGTGGGATCATGTGAGCTTTTATGTAGCGTTTGAATGCTAACGAATCATCAGGCTGTTCTTCTATGGTTCTGAGGTATCAAGTTCTCCTTTTGTTTTTTGTAGGGACTAAATTCTTTTTTTAAAGGGTTAAACCCCAGTTTCAGAGGAATTAAATTCCTATATATTTCGTAAGAGTTAAACTCTTTTGGATTCAATTCTTTCCGCTAGGCTTTGAATCTGCATGACAGAATCTCCCCGATGAGAATTAAATTCTCAACTTGTGGGGTGATCTGCTTCTGCAGATCTTAACCAGAGGAAGAACTATGTTCTTTGAGAAGAGTTAAACTTTTGGTTTGAGAATTAAATTCTCTTTTTATGGGAGCTTTTGGGAGGGGATTCTCTTCTTTAGAGAATTAAATTCTCTTTCTATTTTTCTTCCCCTCCTCCCTTTTTTCTTATCCCTTCGCTCTTATTTATAGGAGAAAAAAAAGAATTAATTTGTTCAGAAAATCTCTCATTCAGATATGTCGATTGATTTTAAAATCAACCAAAATGATCTTTTAGATCAATCGGTGAATTTTATTCACCGTTGGATTTTTAGTCCATAGGCTCTCTATTTAACAGAGAGGATTTCTTGTTTGTTTAGCAAGATTATGAATATCTTGTTAGTTTTAACAAAATTAGAATTTTATTCTATCAAATCTTTTTAGTTTAACAAGATTTAAAAATATATTTTCTTACTATAGATATCTTGTTAACATAGAATTTTATTCTTGTTATAAAATTAGGAAAATATTTTCCTATGATAGATTTTTATTCTATCAAATGATCACCACTGGATCTTTGATCCAAGGGTCCTCTGTTTAACAGAGAAGATCTTTCTAGTTTAAGGAAGATCAAGAAAATATTTCCCAAATATAATTTAATTCTAGAATTTGATAGGAACATTTTAAATTAAGGTGCTCACATGCTTTGCACGTGATTGGCAAAAGCACTCATGTGTTTAACACGTGACCCCTATTATGTGTTTTAGCATGTTTATGTTCAAAGCGCTCACGTGCTTAACACGTGGGGCATGTTTGGCCCTTGGGGATTTATATTCAGTGCTTATATGCTTTGCATATGAACGCTCACGTGTTTTACATGTGAGGCTTGTTTTTTTAGGATTCTCCCCTTTTTTTGTAAGGGAACAAGTAGCTCTTGGCCGAAAATTTTGGCGGGAACAAATGCCCCCTACTACTTTTCCCACGTAAGCATGTACGTGGGTGAAGTAGTGAAGAGTTATGCATGGCAATAGAATTGACGGCTTAGGGGACAAGTTTAGAGTCCTTGTAGCTTAAGACTTTTTTTATCTTCATGAGCCGTAAGGGTCTCAAGAAGGTTTTTTCTCCCTACAAGTCGAGAGGATCTCGTAGGTGTAAATTCATCCTAGGAATCGTGAGGATTCCTAAGTGTGTTTTTCTCTTGAGAGTCGTAAGGATCTCCTAAGAGAATTTTCTTCCTTACAAGTCGAGAGGACTCGCAAGTGATTGATGAGTTGACCTGCTCCCGAATCAAAGCATTGTTTTGACGGGGAGGTCGAGGGTTGACTTTCTGGCTGTTTTCCACGGGGTCAGAATTGACTTTAGCCATATGGGGTCAGTTGATGACGTATTTCCACGACGGGGTCATTGGATGACGTATTTCCGCGACGGGGTCATTGGCTGACGTATTTCCGAAACGGGGTCATTTGCTAACGTATTTCCGAGACGGGGTCATTTGCTGACGTGTTTCCACGACGGGGTCATTTGATGACATATTTCCGAGACGGGGTCATTGGCTAACGTGTTTCCGCGACGGGGTCATTGGCTAACATATTTCCGAAACGGGGTCATTTGCTGACGTGTTTCCACGACGGGGTCATGTGCTGACATGTTTCCGCGACGGGGTCATGTGCTGACGTGTTTCCGCGACGGGGTCATTGGCTGACGTATTTCCGCGACGGGGTCATTGGATGACGTATTTCCGCGACGGGGTCATTGGATGACGTATTTCCGAGACGGGGTCATTGGATGACGTATTTCCGAAACGGGGTCATTTGCTGACGTATTTCCGAGATGGGGTCATTTGCTGACATGTTTCCGCGACGGGGTCATTCGCTGACGTATTTCCGAAACAGGGTCATTTTTTGATGTTGCATCTGCTGTAACGAGACGAATGTCGAGGTGCTTTCTAGGTTGTCTGTGAACCGTCGAGATTTGGAACTAGGGACTTTTCCGTGGCTCCGCTTGGTGATGTCGCGTCTGCTATAACGAAATGAATGTCGAGGTGGTTTCTAGGTTGTCTATGAACCGTCGAGATTTGGAACTAGGTACTTTGCCGTGGCTCCGCTTGGTGATGACGCATCTGCTGTAACGAAACGAATGTCGCGGTGGTCTCTAGGTTGTCTGTGAACCGTCGAGATTTGGAACTAGGGACTTTGCCGTAGCTCTGCTTTGCTGACGTTGCGTCTGCTGTAACGAGACGAATGTCGAGGTGGTCTCTAGGTTGTCTGTGAACCGTCGAGATTTGGAACTAGGGGCTCTGCCGTGGCTCCGCTTTGCTGACGTTGCGTCTGCTGTAACGAGACGAATGTCGAGGTGGTCTCTAGGTTGTTTATGAACCGTCGAGATCTGGCTCTCTTTCTGATGGAGCCTGGTGGGAAGATATGGTTTCCTCTTTGTTTATTCCCCTGGATTGTATACAGGGATCGATGTGATCTCATCTGTAGGGCAAAAGTTTCATTCTTTCATTTTTTTTTCTTTCCGCGATGCTCTATCATTTCAGCTTTTTATATCGCGAAAGTCGCGATTGCCCAATCATTTCGGCTATTTTTCGCGGTGCCCAATCATTTCGGCTATTTTCTCTTTTTACTCGCTGTTTTTATTGCGAGTTGCCTAACCATTTCGGCTATTTTGTATGCATATATTTTTACTTGCTGATTTTGTTGCAAGTTGCCCCATCATTTTGGCTATTTCATATGCATTTTTGGCTCGCTGATTTTTATCGCGAGTGTGAAACTTGGAATCTGGTGCCAATCTTAACATCAGCATCGCTACGACTGGAATATTACCAGAAGCGAATCATCATTTGCCGTGAAAGGACTTGGGATTTGATACCGATTTAGGCATCAGCATCGCTATGACTGGAATATTACCAGGAGCGAATCATCATTTGCCTTTGTCGGTTCGAACAAAGGTGGCTTAGCAATCAGGGTTAGGATCCTGTCGACTAAGGCTTTTAACTTCATGAGCCGTAAGGGTCTCATAAAAGTTTTTCTCCCTACGAGTCGTGAGGATCTCATAAGTGCGTTTTCTCCTTAAAAATCGTGAAGATTCTTAAGTGTATGTTCTCTTATAAGTCATAAGGATCTTACAAGAGTGTTTTCTCCTTATAAGTCGAGAGGACTTATAAGGGCTGTTCACCGAGTGAGCATATCCCTAGTCGCTGGTGGGACTTTGTTAGGGAAATGTCTATTCGTGCTTGTGGATTGTATACAAGTGTCCATATTGAAACGCTTGTAGGGAAAAATCGGGGAGTATGATGGCTTAAGAACAGGTTCGATCCCTGTAGCTTAAGGCTTTTTAATCCTATGATCGGTGAGGGTCTCAAAGAAGGAATTCTCCTTACGAGTCGTGAGGATCTCGTAAGTGTGTTTTCTCCTTAGGAGTCGAGGGGATTCCTAAGTGCGTTGCTCCCTTATGAGTCGTAAGGATCTCACGCAGGTATTTTCTCCTCACAGGGTCGAGAGGACCTTGCAAGTGTCTTTTAACGAGATTGCGCCCTTTCGGGTTTTCACAAACTCGCCGGCAGTCCTGCTGTTTTTAATCATGGAGCTCTTTCGGGTTTTCATCCGTGCCCATCTCGCTTATGGACGTACCGTTTTTTTTGTTTTTTATTTTGGCGTCAGCTTTGCGATGCTGCGGTCCGTAGTAGTATATAGACGTCTCGGTCAGGCGTAGTATTTCTTCAAGAAACGGCCGTTTATTGGCCTGAAAGGTCTTTCGCCATGCATATCCATGAGCAAGTAAGCCCCACCCTGGTAGACTTTGTCTATGATGTACGGGCCTTCATAGTTCGGCTCGAATTTCCCCCGTTTGGCACGATTGGGGATCATAGGTCTCTTGACCACTAGCATGAGTTCGCCTTGGCGGAATGTTCTCGGTCTAGTCAATCTCTCGTATGAGCGCGTCATTTTTTCTTTGTAAGCTTCCAAGTTTTGCTGCGCCATGAGCCGGGTTTCATCGAGGGCATCAAGTTCCTCAAGCCGAAGATGAGCATTCTCTTCTTCTGTTAGCTCGTAATGAACCGCCACTCGTAGAGAGGGTTGCTCTATCTCCAAGGGGAGTACCGCTTCTGCGCCGTATACCAATGCATACGGCGTTGTATTTGTGGCCGTTTTGAATGTAGTTCGATACGTCCAGATAGCTTCATGCAGTCTCTCGTGCTAGTCCTTTTTGTTTTTGGACACTGTCTTCTTTATGATCTTCATCAAGGTCTTGTTGAAAGCCTTAGCCAGACCGTTAGCTCGGGGATTATAGACCGAAGAGTATCTCCAGTCTATATTATGCTGATGTGAGAAGCAGCTGATTTTTTGACTTCTGTAGGCCGGCCCGTTATCGGAGATAATCCGTCGCGGAGTGCCGAACCGATAGATGACATGTGTCTTGAAGAAATGGAGAATATTCTCCGTCTTCACTTCTATTAGCGGTACTGCTTCTGCCTACTTATAGAAATAATCGGTTGTCGCCAATATGAACCGGTGTCCTCTGGACGATGCCGGTTCGATGGGCCCGATTATGTCAGTTCCCTACATTTCGAACGGCCAGCTAGCCACCGTTGTATGTAGCGGATTTGGATGCTGGTGGATAAAGTCCCCATGAATCTGTCACAAGTGGCACTGCTTCGCGTATTCAAGGCAGTCTTGGATCATTGTGGGCCAATAGTAGCCCATTCTTTTGATCTTCAGCTTCATCTTTGGCCCGGCTTGATAAGAACCGGAGAGTCCGTCGTGAGTTTCTTGGACGACTCTTCTTGCCTCTCCAGGTCCCAGGCATCTCAGCCATAGAGAATCAAACGATCTCTTATACAGCGTATCATTGACGAAGGCGAAGGATAGAGCTCGTTTCATGAGCTGATGTTTTGAGCACGCATCTTCAGGTGTTCGACGTGATTTGAAGTAGTCTATAAAGATTTCTCTCCAATTTTTAGCCTTTTCCTGGTCCTTTATTTGTAAGGTCGTCAACTTGGTCGCTCCCTTTTCTTCGGAAGACTCGGGAGATATTTCTGCCGGTGCATGAACCCGACGGCTTTGCACAACGATCCTTACGTCATCGAGGTTTTCGTCAGCCAGTTCTTTAGCGAGTTTGGCTAACGCATCCGCCTTGATATTTTCCGCTCGCGGTATACTTTCCAGCGCATAGGAAGGGATTTGAGTCAGCAATTGTTGCACTCTCTCACCGTACTTTACCAACTCTAGTTTGCACGTTTGATATTCGCCGTTTACTTGACTAACGACCAGTTAGGAGTCTCGGTATATGAGGAGGTTTTCGATTCCCATGTCGACAGCGATCTCAAGACCTGCTATCAGAGCTTCATATTCGGCTTCATTGTTTGTTCTTGGCTCTGTTAAGGAGAAGGCAAAGCGCATTATCCCTCCTTGTGGAGTCACGAAGATGAGGCCTGCCCCAGATTTGATTATGGGGGTGCTGTGCTCTCGCTTCTTCATGGAAGATGCCCCATCAAATTAGAGTTCCCATCGGGTGTCGCTCTCTCCTTTCTCCCCATCGATCGTGTCAAACGCGTGCTCGTCTGGCAATTCGCAATTTAGGGGTGAATCTGCAAGTATAGGATGCTCGGCGAGGAAGTCAGCGATGACCTGGCCTTTCACTGCCTTGAGGGGTCGACATGTTATCGAGAATTCCATTAGGAGGAGGGCCCATTTAGCGAGCCGTCCCGTTAGTATGGCTTTTGACATCAAATATTTGAGAGGATCCACCTTTGATATGCGATAGACCTCATGCGCCAACGCATAGTGCATGCGCTTCGTTATCGCGAAGATCAACGCCAGGCAGTGTTTTTCAATGGGGGAGTAATTGTTTTCTGCCCCCAGGAGAACTCGACTCAAATAGTAGAGGGCTCTCTCCTTCCCTTGGTCGTTTTCCTGTGCCCATAGCTCGCCTAAAGAATCTTCAAGGGTTGTTGTGTACAGGATGAGAGGCTTTCCCTTGACCGGAGCGGTCAGTACCGGCAGATTCTGCAGGTATTGCTTAATTTCGTCCAGTGCGCTTTGGCATTTGCGATCCCAAACGAACGTGGTTCCCTTCTTCATCAAGTGGCTGTAGGGACAACATTGCCGGAAAGATTGGCTATGAGCCGACGAATATACACGAGCTTCGCTTGGAGAGACCGCAGTTGCTTAAGAGTTCTTGGCGGGGGCATTTCCATGATCTCCTTGATCTTGGATGGATCTATTTCGATGCCTCAATGTCGTACGATGAATCCCAGGAACTTACCTGAGGAAACTCCGAATGCGCATTTGAGAGGGTTCATCTTTAAGTTGTATTTCCGAAAACGTTGGAACACTATTTTTAGATGCTCCCAATGCTCCTCGTGCGATTTGCTTTTCACCACAATATCATCGATATAGCATTCAACGATTTCATGTATGAGGTCATCGAAAATCTTCGTCATTGCCCTCTGATAGGTAGCGTCGGCGTTCTTCAGATCGAAAGGCATCACTTTGTAGCAGAATATGCCTAGCGGGGTCCGGAAGGCAGTATGCTTCTGGTCTTCGGGATGCATCTTTATTTAATTGTACCCCGATGAGCCGTCCATGATGGAGAAAACTTTGTGAGTGGACGTGTTGTTTATCATCAGCTCGGTAACCAGTATGGAGAAGTCATCCTTCAGACATGCTTTGTTGAGGTCCCGAAAGTCTACGCAGATGCGCACTGTCCCATTTTTCTTCATCACTGGGACGATGTTGGCAATCCAGTCAGGATACTGAACCTATTGGATGAAGCCGGAGTCGATTAGCTTGTTGACCTCGACATTGATTCTCATTTCAAGTTCGAGCCGCACTCTTCTCGGCGCTTGTTTTACTGGCTTGATGTCCGGAGATATCGCCATCGGGCAACACATTGAACCCAAGTCTCATTCGGTCTAACCCTTTCGTTGACCAGTGCCATCACGGTAGTGCATTTATTCACACCAGCGAATCTCTGACAGGAAGGCATCTCCATTTCTTCAAAGGTATTCAAGAATTCATTCGGGAGTTCCGCATACCATTCGAAGGCAATGCCCGCCAGACAGCCAATGAACTGTCAGAGGAGAAGTATATCAGTATTGCCGCACATGGGTTCAAATCACGCAATGTGCCGGAGAGAATTCTCAGTTCCTTTGTACATGTGGCACGTTGAAAGTGTGTACTCTGGCGGGTACTATATTTGATCGTACCATGTCGGATACGGTCGACCGGTCTTGATTGATCTATTTGCAGCTTCACTGGAGTAGTGAGTCTTGATTTGCTGAGCGGCATATTCGTTCAGCTTTGCTTTTGAGAACATTTCCTCTTCGACTGTTGATGAGACTCGTAGAGGATTTGAAATGTCACCCTTGTCTTTAAAAGTGACTACCGGCAGTTCATTCGCTTGTGGTTCTGATTGAACCATCATTCCAGCCATATTCTGAATCAGAAGGGCCATCTGATTCATTTTAGTGGACATTTCTGCTGCTTCTTCATCTCTCTTTTTCAGAGCGCGCTTTAGAAAATCAATATCTGACTCCTTCTCTATTCTTTCTTCGGGTGCGTCCTCGGGACTTTCCTTAGACGATGGATTAGCATTTGCTACCGCCTGAGCGAGCTTATCCCGCAGCTTTTCATGTTTGCAGTTGAACTTTTGTCAGAGACCGAGTTTGAGGTCGGTGACTAGTAGAAGCTCGAACTTCGTCTTTGGAATTCACCACATAGACTATGTGAACTACCATGCCCCCAGGCTTGGGGTGTTTGGAGTTTTGTCCTTTGGAGTTTGCTTCGGGCACTTGAGCTTTATTGGGCCTCTCTTTTTTGTGAAAAGCCACTTTGGTTTTGGGAGGAACCGCTGTATCAGGATCCGTCTTGGAGTGAGTCCCTTTCACCTGCTTCCACACCTTATATATATAGATGAGGAAAGTTGTCTCAGGGAGCGAACTGGTTTCTGCTCTCGTGGGATCTCCATGAGCTGCGGAGACTTCTTCAATATTTCGGTAGGAGAACTTTGTCTTGCCCTTCACAACAATTTGAAACTGTTCCCAGTTGGAACAACAACATTCACCACAGGGGTTGAAACAGGACCATGCGGAGAATTGCCCCCAGCTCATTTTGTATGATGCCGATATTGACGTTGACCATTTCTTACAGCCGGGATTTGATTAGCTCCAGGATTTTGCCGAGCCTGCCCCCTGTTTCCTTTGAGAGACTAAATATTCTTCCCCCTGCGTCGACCTTGGTCCTTGGCAGGTGCCAGTTTTTGGAGGACTGATTCCGTCAGCAAAGCTGCTGCTTGGGGAGCCCGCCTGTGGAAGACAGACTTCCTCTGGGCTTCCTCCATCGGCGTTGAGGCACCGAGGGTGGGAGGTGGGAGCATCGACCCAAAGAGAAGCCCGTTGATTTCTTGAAGAGCCGGATTGCAGAGATTTGAGCATGCAAGTGGCCCCCACTTGACCCCACCAGATATGACAGAGCCTAAGTTTCTAGGGTAGAAGCAAACGCCATTCTTCATACAGACGAAGCACCGACTTCAGTATCCACTCCCCTAAGGGCAACCACAAACATACACACCGCGATTATCTGATCACGGGAAATACACGACATACGAAGTGTGGAGTGGAAAGAGGAAAACGTCCCACCATGCGTGCTAGATTCTGTTCTCCGCCGAAAGACGCGACCGGGACGTTGGGATGTCTGGCCTGAATTTCGAGGGCAGATGCTATTTGGTGCTATCCGTCCACCTCTCCGAAGATGCCAAGTTGATTTATGACACCATGTATCGAAGGTTTAAACACATGCGGCCGATGTAGCAGACTTCATCAGATTCCCCCTCGTTGAGGGGTTTTTGATTGTGGGGACGCTCTTCCCTGCAGGCGCAAGCCCCTGCAGTTAATTACGCTACCGCATCGCGGTAACCACTTTCTCCTTCTCCAGATGCTCACTTCATGTCGTGTGTGTTTGTTTTGTTTTTGGTTGCCTGTGGATTGTATACGGAGACTAATTTATGTTTTCGCCCGCAGGGCGTGGATTTGTCCAAATTCGTATTTTCTTAGATTTGGGTTTGGGTTGGGTTTAAGGATCGTTAATCTCATTGAGATCAAGATCAATTTAAACGTTTGTTAAGGATACGTTAGTCTAATTTTAGACTAAGATCAACTTAACAGGATCATTTAGATCCAACAAAAGAGCATTTGGGCTCTTTGCGGTCCAGAAGTTTAAGGACATCATAGTCCATGGAGTTTAAAGACATCATAGTCTAGTTTAGAGACGTCATAGTCTATAAAGTTTAAAGACACCATAGTCCACGAGTTTAAGGACCCCACAGTCCGTAAAGTTTAAGGACATCATAGTCCATGAGTTTAAGGACCCCACAATCCGTAGAATGTCTGGTTGTCGGGACCCGTCACCTCTTTGAAGACGTTGAAGGATTACAACGACAAATATCAGAGGACTGACGAGATGTACCCTTGAACCAAATGCCATATTGAGAAGGAATGGGATGAACATTACTTTGAATGCCATTTGAGATCAATTTTGAAAGCCCTGAACAAGGTTTTGGCTTTGGAAGACTTAGCTAGCTTGGGCTAAGATTGGATCGAATATAGTGTTAAACACTAGAGTACATTCGGTGCTCACGTGCTCCCACGTGAGGCGCTTAAAGTAGTGTTAAACACTAAAACTGAAGCGCTCACGTGGGGTCACGTGAGGCGCTTGAAGATTGGGCCTTGCTTCTTTTATTTTACTCTCGGAATATGCATATAAATGTTAAACACTTGACCTTTATGACCATCATGTGTGGGCACATGATGGGTATCCATGCGTTGGATTTAAAAGTATTTGTCAGGGGTCACGTGGGAGCACGTGATACGCCCTAAAAAGAAACTGTCTTGACTTTTCTCCCTCTTTTATACACAACTGTTTGGGGGTCATGTGGGAACACGTGAGGTGCCCGCAAAATGAGAGCTATCTTGGGTTTATTCCCTTTTTCCTTTTCTGAGTGCTAAGCACTATTGGGTCACGTGAGATCACGTGAGGCACTCTGAAGAATGAAAATTGCCTTTTTTTATTCTCCTTTTCTTTTTCTGAGTGCTAAGCACTATCAAGGGATCACGTGAGGTCACGTGAGGCACCCCCAAATTGAGATGTGTTTTAGATTTACTCCCCTTTTTGAAAAGCTTGTTTAGTGGTGCGCCAAGAGTTATTGGTTATTGGGACCCTCTACCTCTCTGAAGACGTTGAAGAATTACAACGACATGTATCAGAGGTGTGGAGAGATGTACCCTTGAACCAAATTTCAGATTGAGGGGAGAGATCATGGTGGGATGAACATCATTTTAGATGCCATCTGTTAGGAGCTTATTAGCTATCTATGGGACCGAGATCAGTTTGGGGGACCCTGAGCATGAGGGGCTTGATTGATTGCCCTCGGGAGATTTGATCTAAGGTTGGCTAATATTGGCCTCTCATAGTGTTAAACACTAATATATGATCGGCGCTCACGTGCTCCCACGTGAGGCCTTAAAGTAGTGTTAAATACTGGTGTATGATCAGCGCTCACGAGCTCCCACGTGAGGCCTTAAAGTAGTGTTAAACACTAGTGTATGATCAGCGCTCACGTGCTCCCACGTGAGGCGCTTGAAATAGTGTTAAACACTAAGAATTTGAGGCGCTCACGTGGGATCACGTGGGGCGCTTGAAGTGGTGTTAAACAGTAAGAATTTGATGCGCTCACGTGGGGTCACGTGAGGCGCTTGAAGTTGGCGTTGCTCCTTTGTGTTTATTCCCTTGTTTCTTTTCTGAATGCTAAGCACTATTGGGTCACGTGGGATCATGTGAGGCGCCCCAAGAATGGAAACTGCTCTTTGATTTATTCCCTTTCTGCTTTATAAAAGTTAAGCACGTGAGGCGCCCCAAAAATAGGGTTTATTCTATTTTCTCTTTTAGAAGTGCTGAGCACTTCTCTGGGGTCACGTGGGGTCACGTGAAGCGCCCCAAAAATAAGGTTTATTCTCTTTTCTCTTTTATAAGTGTTGAGCACTTCTCAGGGGTCACGTGGGGTCACGTGACTAGATCTCATTCTTTCCCTCTTTGTTCCTCAAAGGTGCTCACGTGGGATCACGTGAGCTTTTATGTTGCGTTTGAATGCTGACAAATCATCAGGCTGTTCTTCTATGGTTCTGAGGGATCAAGTTCTCCTTTTGTTCTTTGTAGAGATTAAATTCTTTTTTTAAAGGGTTAAACCCCAGTTCCAGAGAAATTAAATTCCTATATGTTTTGTAAGAGTTAAACTCTTTTGGATTCAGTTCTTTCCCCTAAACTTTGAATCTGCATGACAGAATCTCACCGATGAGAATTAAATTTTCAACTTGTGGGGAGATCTACTTCTGCAGATCTTAACCAGAGGAAGAACTAAGTTCTTTGAGAAGAGCAAACTCTTGGTTTGAGAATTAAATTCTCTTTTTGTGGGAGCTTTTAGGAGGGGTTCCTCTTCTTTAGAGAATTAAATTCTCTTTCTATTTTTCTTCACCTCCTCCCTTTTTTCATGTCCCTTCACTCTTATTTATAGGAGAAAGAAAAGAATTAATTTATTCAGAAAATCTCTTATTGAGAGATGTTGATTGATTTTAAAATCAACCAAAATGATCTTTTAGATCAATCGGTGAATTTTATTCACCGTAGGATTTTTAATCCAAAGGCTCTCTGTTTAACAAAGAGGATTTTTTGTTTGTTTAGCAAGATTATGAATATCTTATTAATTTTAACAAAATTAGAATTTTATTCTATCAAATCTTTTTAGTTTACCAAGATTTAAAAATATATTTTCTTAATATGGATATCTTGTTAACATAGAATTTTATTCTTGTTATAAGATTAGGAAAATATTTTCCTATGATAGATTTTTATTCTATCAAATGATCACCGCTGGATCTTTGATCCAAGGATCCTCTGTTTAACAGAGAAGATCTTTCTAGTTTAAGAAAGATCAAGAAAATATTTCCCAAATAAAATTTAATTCTAGAATTTGATAGGAACATTTTAAATTATGGTGCTCACATGCTTTGCACGTGATTGGCAAAAGCACTCACGTGTTTAACATGTGACCCCCATTATGGGTTTTAGCCTGTTTATGTTTAGAGCGCTCACGTGCTTAACACGTGAGGCATGTTTGGCCCTTGGTGATTTATGTTCAGCGCTTATATGCTTTACATAAGAGCGCTCACGTGTTTTACATGTAAGGCCTGTTTTTTGAGGATTCTCCCCCTTTTTTGTAACGGAACAAGTAGCTCTTGGCCGAAAATTTTGGCGGGAACAATTATCCATGGTAATTCCTATAGTGTGTGTGTCATGGCAATTACTAACGGTGTGTGTGGCATACAATTCGGTGCTCATGCAACATGAACCGTTAGTAATAGTGTAGTGTCTAATTAATACCGTGTCAATGTACAACAAGTAATGGGATGTGCAAAATGATGCTCATGCACAATCAATATATATATATACAATTAAGCATATGGTTATATCATTGAATCTAGCCCTCGACACTTAGCGCCATACAAGCGATTCCCCCGTAGATGTTAAATCTACTCACCGGAACGCATCGGCTAGTCGAATCCGATCACTGCCTTTCCTTTCCTTTCCGTATCCGACGTCCCCGCAACCGATCCTAGAATCACACAATCAAAACACATAAGACTAAATATCCGATAAAACGCGACATCAAGACGATACGAAGGAACTATGCTCACAAGCATAACCATGTGTGCACTTGGTGCACAAAATGTGTGCAACAACGTCACAAACCACACCTAAGGGCTGTTAAACACAGCAACGCCAAACCTAGAATCGAATCGCGCGTATCGTACAATAATCAAAACATTCACATACAAGGAAAAAGGTTGCAGATTTAATCTGCAGCTAAACTAGGAAAAACAAATAATACCAAAAACCCTAAAAGACCAACAGAAGACTACCTGCAAAAACTCATCACTGAATTGCAATGGGGGACCGGCGGCACCGGAGAATCCTTGACTCTCGCCAGTCCAACAACAAGGGTTTGGGTCCGGGTTTTTGGTGGTAAACTCAGGGTTCTTTACCAATACTACTGTATTGTTGGATTTAGTTGCAGACAAACGTAAAGATAGCAGATCGTAAAGAACAGAAAATTAATTTTAAAAAACCGTTTTAAAAACACTAAACTAAAACAATATGGTGTTTTAGTGAGAACTTGCAGGATTAAAGAGACTATTTGGTGTTAAACTACACTTAACTACCTTAATAAGTGATCAAAACATTAACTTGACCTAACCCTCCCTTAAACACACTAAACTTGGTTTAAAAAACAAATTAGCACCTAGTTAAAACTAATCAAAGCAAGAATTTGCAAAATAAACTAAGATTAGGTTTCATACCTCAAGAATTAGTAAAGAGACCCGACAAGAGAAGATTTGCCACAAAGATGAAGGCTTGCTTCAAGAACCCATAAGAGTCTCTCAAGAATTTGGATTTTTGAAGTGATTTAAAAGGGATTTGTATTGTTTTTTTTGGAGGTTTATTTGGTGAGGTAGAAGAGAATTTTGCAAGAGAGAAAAAGAAATAGGGGGAGGCTGCCATTGTGAGGAGAGAGAGTGAGGTAACACAAGTCATGGCATGCACCATGCCTCATTAAAACACCATGCCTCTTTTTCTTGTCTTTATTCAATTTTCCTTTACATTTAAATTAGTGAATTCTAGAACCATGCCATATATATAAAAGAAAACATGTTAACAAAATTGTATTAGGTAGACATGGTTACAAAACTTATATCAACCAAGCCTAAATTGGGATTAACACTAGATTAGTGTGCAAGTGAAAGTTTAAAATAATTTTTAAAAATTAATAAATAAGGAAATAATTAAGTGTGCAAGTAATTAAATAAATACTAGTAAAACACAATTAATTAAGTATTTACGTAAGTGAACTAGTAAAATTATGTCGATGTGGGAAGAATAATTATAACTAGGTTTTACAAAAGACATGTGTTATCACTAATTAACATACAATTATCCTAAATGATTTCTAAAGCGTTACAGGAGCACGTGCGGCGCCATATAAGAATTTAATTCTTATATAATAAGCGTTCATGTGCTTTACACATTGGTGCCTACGTGAGGAGCACGTGCGGCGCCACCATAGGATTTAATCCTACGAGATTGGCGCTGATGCTGGCGCCTTCGTGGGGAGCACGTGAGGCGCTGCCTCATTAAAATTTAACAGAGCTTAACTCTTTTTATTATGTTTTAATATTGGGAGAACACTGGTGATTACTCAGGTTCCATCCGGGGATCGGACGGGTAGTGTATATGGTGATCCTGTGCAGAGAGGACAAGGGTCCAGCGATAGAGTACGTCAGGACATGAGCGGTAGATGTTCATACCAGAATATTGCATTTTATACCGCCCATTCTTATGCTCATTTGTTTATAGGTAGGTTCTTTTAATCCGTGTTTGCTACATAGTTACAGGTTACAGGTTTCCAGTTCAAATATTGCAAATCAACACAAAATCTCCACAGTTACACCAAAATCCAGAACATCTGTCACAGACAGATAAAAGCCGGGTTTCAGTCATCCGCATCCGTCTAGTACCGCTTACCAGTTCAAAAGGGCAGGACGAAAACAGTCGTCATTTCTGGTCAAGCGTGGGGCCCGATGAAGATATTCAAAGATGCGTGGGGCCCGATGAAGATATTCAAAGATGCGTGGGGCCCAATGAAGATATTCAAAGATATGTGGGACCCGAGGGAGATAAATTCAAAGGTGTTGAAAAGTAAAGCCATCATTGTTGACTTCTGGAACCTGAAGCAATCATGGAAGAATACTGAAAATCTGTACATGTTTAACAGAAGAAAACAGCAACACAGGCAAAACCACAAAAGACGATCACCCAACTCACCAAGATGGCCGCGGATCCGCGGCCAACATGGGGTCTAGGCCGCGGATCCGCGGCCATATAGGCTTGTCAGAACATGGTTTTTTGGGGGTTGGTGGCACATGGTATTTGGGTTGAAAATGTTGCCCTAGGTTTCCCATTCCCTTCCTATAAATACCCCGGATCTAAGCTAAACCAAGAGAGCAATTTTTAGATCACTTCTTTAGTTTTGTTAGTTTCTTTCTTCTTCTTCTTCATTCCTCCATTAAATTGTAGTGAGAGATTTTGAGTGGATGTTAATGAAGATGAGGGTTTTGTATCTTTCTTGTTAGTTCGGCTCCCCCTTGAGATTTCTGCTTTCTCTTGCTCATTCAACCTCTTCATTGAGCTTGAATGGGTAAGAGTTAGTTATTGATCTCAAGGGTCGTATTTTCTTCCGGGACTAGCACTTCATTTCACATGTGTTTTCTACCCTTTCCTTGATCTTGCAACCTCTTCATTGAGCTTGCAAGTTTAAGGGTTGGCTATTGAGCACATGCTTGGCTTGGGTCCTAGTTCCGTATTCTTTTTATTACCCGCTTTTTATTACTCGCTTTTTATTACTTGTCCTTTATTACTTGCAATTTTATTCATGCACCTTTATTACTTGTATCTTTTCTTTTCTTTGTTCTTTTCTTTTTGTTCTCTTTTGTTTATATTGTGAATGTTGTAATTATCGTCGTTGTTAAGAATGAATAAGGTATTGTAAGTTAACATTTCTTTGCCAATTCCTTTTCCCGTTATTTTCCATTTGAACTCCGCCCGAACCATACGCAAGCGCTCCGTTAGGCACCGTACCCTGACAAGGTAACGGTGATTCCTAACCACGACCGGTTGCGTTCGGTTTGGTCGGAGGCGAAGGCAAGAGACAAGAACGGAAGGACAAGGGTAAATAAGCCGGATTCCACGAATACCGCGCTTAAATCCCCTAATCCACGTTGTTACCGATTGCTTAGCTTCAATTGGTCAAGACTCGGCTCAAAGGTTTTTGAGTACGGATTTCTTAGCTTACAATCTCGTATTTTCTTAACAATCTTATACTTGCAGATAATACACATAGGTTAGAATCAAACTCACACAAATTCTTTATTAACTCGTCTAAGACAAGAAGGTAAGATACCACCATCTCCCTGTGGACCGACCCGTGCTCACCGGCTAGCTGCATAGCGACACCGTCCTGATCGCGGTTACACTTAAATTCTTTGAACATCCGACACGCCAAAAGCGTGCGATCAAATGGCGCCGTTGCCGGGGAGACGGTAGCGTATTTTCTTTCTTCTTATTCGGGTTAATATTCTTTTTGTATATATATAAAAAAAAAATATTCTTTTTGTTTTTTTTGGACAATATTTTTGTGGGCAAGTGTGCAGATTTTTGCTGATTTGCAAACTGCGATTGTGGGAGCAAAGTGCACATTCAAAGTTAAGGTGATTACGGAGTACAGTGCCAAAGATCCGGGTAGTTTGACCCGCGCAAGCGAACCTTTCAAGCTTACCGGACTCGATTCAACGGGGGTTTCTTAACCCAAAACTTAAACGGTACGTACTTTACTAACATCTTCTTCTCAAATCCGACGCTTCCAATATACTATTCTTTGCAGGATTCTTTGCAAGTTCGCTAGCAAATGCCAAAATTGACTAACCCGTATTTGTTGCAGCGCCGCGCTTAAAATAAAAAACGATTGTTTGATTCTTTATAGAATTTTTTGAATTGCGCATTGCATCAATTAATACGGACTTAAGGGCAAGCGAACCCCACAACATACGGTAAAGGATTTCATCACCTTTTCCGTGGCCCACAAATCACGAACTTGCGCATAACGTTTACCCGAACAAATTTAAAAGAAACTAGACTTTAAGCCTTAAGGACTTCGCGCTCACTAGGAGAAGTTAACTGTATTTAGAAGCTTGCCTACGGTATATTGTTTACGGGGTGTCTAGGAAAGTGTTAACGGCGAAACCGCCAAAAGAGAAAGGGTTATTTAATTAAGGAACATCGCGAAAGCGTTGGAAAACCTCCCCTTATCTCTGCACTTACCTGGCCTCGTGATCAGTGTATCGTGAGTCTGTTTCTCGACACAGTTTAATTTCGACAATCAAGTTCTTGAGCAGGTCTAGTTGACCTAGGTGAACCCTAGAACGATTAGGTGTGTGGTATTTTTGTGTCGTGATTATTTTTGTCCATATTCTTTTTTGTATATTTCATTCTTTTGCTAACAACTAACTAAAAAATAAATAAAATAAAAATAAAAAAAAATCACATTCTTTTTCCCCTCCTTTTCTCTTCCTTTCTTTCCTTCTCTCTTCATATCATGGGTACTCCACCTCGCAAAACTCTTGCCGAACTTTGGTACCCACAACCAGACATCACTTCTTACGGTTCTTGCTTTGGCCGAACATCGAACGATCCCTCCATGCCCAAAGTTTCACTGAAAGATCGCATAGCAGCGTCTAGGACAAACACTTGCACTCCTCATTCCACTTTGTATCAACCTTTTCAACCTCCCACACCCGCTTATGTTGATACCCCTTCTGCAAGTCGTCCTATGTCTCTTGCTGAACGAATTAAACAATCCCGTAGCCGATCTTTCACTCCTTTCACCACTACAAATTCTTGGGATCAACAATTCCATTCACCTTCTTATCCAAATGTTGATCCCACTCCTGTCCAGCCATTCAATTCCTACCAATCCTACCCTACTTTTGCACCTTCCCTAGACATTACTTCAGAACCGCCATTTGGGAGTTTTCAGTATCCAAACAACTTTGAATCTTTTACTGAAACCCCTTCTCAACCTATGTCTAGTCTGGGACAGTCATTGGATGACTTTAGGGTAGCGTCAAGCCAACAGATGATGGATTTGAACGCGTCCATGGCCGCCCTCATGCAACCTAGTAACCCGGTAGCTAGTTTTCAACTAGCTCCAACTTTTTCAATGCATGATAAGGCGGCAGGACAGGCTGTGAATTTGAGTGGAGAGAGTGAGCTATACCCCCTTCCAAACCAAACCTACCCGTCCCAAATTGAATCCCACAACTCCTGTTTTGAAAGTCTATCAAGTGTCCCAAATGAATTATCAGTTGAAGATAGAATGTTTAATGAGTTGTGCGACTTTGTAGTGTTTGATTTACCCGATTGTGAAGGGACCTTGCCAAGTGAAACCAATCCCAAACCTTTTGACCTCTACACCTCCATCTTAGAACCTGAAATGATTGATATCCATGCTTTTGATGAGGTGTCTGAGAAAATTGATTTTCACTTGATTGAGGATATTGACGCTGGGAACATTTTGGATGATGAACCAGTAGATTTGGCTGAGGTTGACTATTCAAATCATCATCCCGAGTCATTAAATGTTTTTCCCGAACTTCATATGCGTCTTGATATTGATGATAAAGGCATGGATGAGCTTAACTTTGAGGAGAATTTTGAGGATAGTTTTGAGGATGAACCAGTTATAATTGATGAGTCGGATTTTTCAATTCATCATGTTCCTTCCACTGACTGTGTACACCCTCCTGCACCTTTAACCGATAACCTTCCTCAACCACTTCCCTCCATCCTTTCCATCGTTCCGACCTTGCAAGAACCCGTATCACTTCCATTTCCATTGTCTGGTTTACCAAGTTCGGCGTACCCATGGTTTCTCACGAATCTTGAGGGATTTGATCCAATCTCTCGACGGGTTAATAGATTAGCACAATCACTGTTTACACATCGGTCATCACAAATTGTGCTAATCTATTTACTCCAGTTACACCCTCAAGTTCGCATTCCACTTCTTTTTCCCTTCCGCCATTCTTCTTCTTCTCATCTACCGAGACCGCATTCCACTTCTCTCCACAAGCGGTCTCGCGTATTTTCCATCTCTTTTCTCTACGCCTTCTTTCCCCAACCAGCATATTATAGAGACAAAATCTTTGAATGGTTGGTACTCACTTTTGGCCTGTGTAAGGCCTTGTATAGTTTGAAACTGTTCTTTCCCCCCTAATCCGGAACTTCAACGCTTAACAGTGGAAACACTGTTTCACTTTAGTTTGGGGGGAACCCTTTTTTTTTGTATATATTTTTGGTTTTCCTTTTTTGTTTTTGTATATAATTTGTTTTTAGAAGGAGCGCCGGCAATTTTGACCCTCTTGGTATAGCCTGACAGTGAGGGCACTGTCAAGTTTAAGTTTGGGGGTGTGCTCGGTAAGCTTTCTTCCTTCACATTCATTTGTATATTTTGCATTTGCATACCTTATTTAAAAACCCATAAAAATTAAAAAATTTCCAAAAATATAAAAACTTTGTCGTCAAGTTAGCTAATAGGGTAACTTAGATTTTTATTCTGAAAGTTTAGTTGATATGTTAGAAATAACTAAATTCTAGGCTTAGGAATTGAAAACCCTAAAAATAACCCTCATTCTGTCTAACTTTGGTAAGTATACGTTCTTACAATTTTTGAGTTCAGATCTTTAGTGAAGTCAAGATGAAGGGAAAGTATTGATGCCTTACTGGAGGGTAAGTCTGAAAAATAACCCATCTGAAACTTGATTGGAATGATTACACACCGAACCCACTAAACACGTCTTTTATCCAAAAAAATAATTGAACTACCGGTTATATCTCCGTTCGTATTGAATCATCATGTTTTTCACGCTAAACTGTCTTTTGTTTTTGGACCTAGGTAACTTGAGTAATTAAGTCCGCTGGGGTGTTTCTACACCTAATGCCCTAAAACCAACTGGTTTGGGTGCATTGGCCCAAAGCTCGCTAAGAAGCCTAGAAAGTCCAGTTTAAAACAAAGTCAAGCAAGTGTTCTCTCCGAGTTAAAATTCCTAACGGTTCTTTGTGTGAGAATAATCTTGATAAAAGACAAGCTTTTATAAAAAAAATTAACGGAGATATGAAGGTTTTACTCTATGATAAAGACTATTGCACGTTCACAGAGGTGTGTATGAAATGAAAACAAGAAAAAGGTGGAGTGAAGAATAAGACTTGTGTTTTCTGTAAAGTAGATAAAAATCCCTGATTTGAGGCCTCACTTTAGAAGGAAAACTCAGGAGATCCAAGATTAAAACAGATAGGAGGTGTGAAAAATAAGGGTTGGATATTTTTAACTTAGAATGATAGAGTTTCTAACGTAAATATTAAACTGTAGGAGTAGAATCAACGTTATTTTATGACACTAACTTGACGGGATTTTGTGGGTAGTATCCGCTGAAAACCCTCAGGAGACAACACTCCTCCTACTAGGGACACCTAGAGGTTTAACGGCTTGTTGCACATGCTCAGTGCAATCGCGTTCCCTGCGAAAGTGCGGTTAACATTTTATTTTTGTGAATAATTGGTTTTGCTCGGGACGAGCAAAAGTTAAGTTTGGGGGTATTTGTTCATACCAGAATATTGCATTTTATACCGCCCATTCTTATGCTCATTTGTTTATAGGTAGGTGCTTTTAATCCGTGTTTGCTACATAGTTACAGGTTACAGGTTTCCAGTTCAAATATTGCAAATCAACACAAAATCTCCACAGTTACACCAAAATCCAGAACATCTGTCACAGACAGATAAAAGCCGGGTTTCAGTCATCCGCATCCGTCTAGTACCGCTTACCAGTTCAAAAGGGCAGGACGAAAACAGTCGTCATTTCTGGTCAAGCGTGGGGCCCGATGAAGATATTCAAAGATGCGTGGGGCCCGATGAAGATATTCAAAGATGCGTGGGGCCCAATGAAGATATTCAAAGATATGTGGGACCCGAGGGAGATAAATTCAAAGGTGTTGAAAAGTAAAGCCATCATTGTTGACTTCTGGAACCTGAAGCAATCATGGAAGAATACTGAAAATCTGTACATGTTTAACAGAAGAAAACAGCAACACAGGCAAAACCACAAAAGACGATCACCCAACTCACCAAGATGGCCGCGGATCCGCGGCCAACATGGGGTCTAGGCCGCGGATCCGCGGCCATATAGGCTTGTCAGAACATGGTTTTTTGGGGGTTGGTGGCACATGGTATTTGGGTTGAAAATGTTGCCCTAGGTTTCCCATTCCCTTCCTATAAATACCCCGGATCTAAGCTAAACCAAGAGAGCAATTTTTAGATCACTTCTTTAGTTTTGTTAGTTTCTTTCTTCTTCTTCTTCATTCCTCCATTAAATTGTAGTGAGAGATTTTAAGTGGATGTTAATGAAGATGAGGGTTTTGTATCTTTCTTGTTAGTTCGGCTCCCCCTTGAGATTTCTGCTTTCTCTTGCTCATTCAACCTCTTCATTGAGCTTGAATGGGTAAGAGTTAGTTATTGATCTCAAGGGTCGTATTTTCTTCCGGGACTAGCACTTCATTTCACATGCGTTTTCTACCCTTTCCTTGATCTTGCAACCTCTTCATTGAGGTTGCAAGTTTAAGGGTTGGCTATTGAGCACATGCTTGGCTTGGGTCCTAGTTCCGTATTCTTTTTATTACCCGCTTTTTATTACTCGCTTTTTATTACTTGTCCTTTATTACTTGCAATTTTATTCATGCACCTTTATTACTTGTATCTTTTCTTTTCTTTGTTCTTTTCTTTTTGTTCTCTTTTGTTTATATTGTGAATGTTGTAATTATCGTCGTTGTTAAGAATGAATAAGGTATTGTAAGTTAACATTTCTTTGCCAATTCCTTTTCCCGTTATTTTCCATTTGAACTCCGCCCGAACCATACGCAAGCGCTCCGTTAGGCACCGTACCCTGACAAGGTAACGGTGATTCCTAACCACGACCGGTTGCGTTCGGTTTGGTCGGAGGCGAAGGCAAGAGACAAGAACGGAAGGACAAGGGTAAATAAGCCGGATTCCACGAATACCGCGCTTAAATCCCCTAATCCACGTTGTTACCGATTGCTTAGCTTCAATTGGTCAAGACTCGGCTCAAAGGTTTTTGAGTACGGATTTCTTAGCTTACAATCTCGTATTTTCTTAACAATCTTATACTTGCAGATAATACACATAGGTTAGAATCAAACTCACACAAATTCTTTATTAACTCGTCTAAGACAAGAAGGTAAGATACCACCATCTCCCTGTGGACCGACCCGTGCTCACCGGCTAGCTGCATAGCGACACCGTCCTGATCGCGGTTACACTTAAATTCTTTGAACATCCGACACGCCAAAAGCGTGCGATCAGTAGACAAGCGAGAGTTCTTGCTCTGACTGCTCCGGGTGCTCAGGCAACTGTCGACGTTGGAGCAGATACGCTTCAATGTCAGTGTTTAATTTGTATTTATAATGATCTGGATATCACCCTTTGTTTTGGCCTCGATATTTTGGTGATTCGGGTGTCACACTTTCGACGTTGAAGAAGGAATATTTCGATTTCGGTTATTTTGAATTATCTGTTTTAATGACTTGATTGATGTTTTCATGCATAGTAATTGCACTTGATTTTTATTTCATGCACACTCGATGCACTTGATGTTGTTTCATGCACATTCGTTGCACTTGGTTTTGTTTTCATATACATACGTCGCATTTGATTTCGTTTCCATGCATCGCATATAGTATCATAGCTAGCGTGGTTAGCGTAGCGGGTGTTGAAGTTCCAGTTATCTGGGTTTCACACTTTTATTCCATAATCATACACATTGCATCATGATATTTTAGGAGTTCGAGTGTCGATGATGGGAACATGATTTTGACGATGTTTTATCGATGAGGATTTCATATCATGCGTAATCCATTAGGATGCGCTTGTTGGCTATAATGCCCTCAAGGCAATTATTGTAATTGTAGGCAGGAAATTATTGTAATCGCAGGCATGCAATTATGATAATTGAGGGAGGGCCTATATGGGTAGGACGGTCTTACTCGAGATGATAGTATGTTATCTGGTTATCTCTATCATCATGTGCATATATAATGTGGTATTACGGATCATTGTTACATGTTTATAGAGCCCATAGGATAATTGCTTGACTACAATGGTTATTGTGGTGATCACACTTGTAAGAACTGGATAGTCTATAAACAAAATCCTTAAATGTCCCTAGGCATGGGAATATCGAGACCGGGTATCGATATTCCAAAGTAGACTGGTGTATACTCTTCTTGACCCCGATGAAGGGCGATGGCCGGTCTCACAGCCATTAGTGTCAGTTAGTTGCCAAAAATAGTATGCAGGTGCTCATTGGGTTATGAGTTACACTGGACAGACTCGTCGGGAACATGCTATATGGTATTATACATATTGTCAGATAGCAGTTCTCAGGTGATATGAGTACAGGTTAGTCTGTCGACCTCATATCGTCATTTTTCCCATGTGATTTCCCACTGTGGTTTGATTACTACCCTACCACAGCTCAAAGGAGTCGTGCAAACTGGTTTTAGTTAGGTGCAATCCTGAGCCACATGGAGGCAGTGAGCGGATCGTCAGGGATTCGTCTCTCCTGGTATTGAGGGTAGATGTTGCGCTGTGCACGGGTGGCCATTACCAGAAATCCTTGGCCAAGATAGATGAGATTTACTGGTTTGGATCAGTTGTTTCTTGGTGAGTGACGGGGTTCACATCAACACGACTTATCGCGTTATTAGGAGTCTAATTTTATCCACCCCCTAGACCCAGTATGCGATACTCTTAGACGAACAGACCGGACTATATGGAGATTGTCATAGACAGGCTCAGTAAGGGTACGGATGAGTTTTCTCATCGACCTTCCTTTCATTCAATACCTAAGTAGCCGTTACATACAGCTAGTGCCACTGATGTGCATGTGTTTAAACCTACTGCTAGCGTATTGACGAATCGTTTGAGTCCAACACAGAAGGTTTTTCCCAGTTCAGGAAAAATGATGTAGTGGCCGTATATTGATACATGCAGGGTTCCGATTAGGTATGCGTGCTAGCCACACGAATTTTAATCAGGCGGATGATAATACTAGCCGGCTTAGCATTAAGCCGAATTATTAATCAAGTTTTGATTTAATAATTTAGATATATATATATATATTTCGATATGTATATTCTAGTATTATGTTCATTGTGTTTTTCTATCTCTTGGATATTCGTATTTTGATACGAATACGGGCATCTATTTGCGGAGACGTATTCTTTTATTCATACAAGAATACTTCTAAATGGAGGACACCTCATTTCTAGGTTTTTCTTTAAAAAGAAATTATGAAATGAGATGGAAAAGAGAAATTGTGGAGGGTATGGGCAAATGAATTATTAATTCATTTGCATATACTATTCAAGCATGGTTGTAATTTTAAAATGGTAAAAATTCTTTTAACAAAAGAAATGAAGCATGCTTGAATTTGATGATGAGATTTTCATTCTACCATTCTTGTTTCTCTCTCTTCCATGGCTCCTCCTTCTTCTTCTTCTTCATTATCTTCTACCATTCTTATGTGTTGAGAAACAAGAAGATAAAAGAGAAAGAAAAATGTTAGAACACCCATACACATCCTAAGCATCCTAAATTAGCAGCGTAGGATACTTAGTTATTTCATTGATGAAATTGAAGCTTGAACGTGGTTCACTCGGGTGGATCATCTTCGGCGAACGAAGATTGGCTTGCAACCGCGATCTGGAGCTCTTGAGAGCATGCTAGATTCGAACCCAATTGGAGCAAATGAAAACGCTACAAAGTTTGTGATTTCTATCTTTTTGTGCTTGTTAGTTTATGTATTTGGTTAGATTCTTGGGTGTAAGTTTCTAGTGCCATAAAAAAATTGTTTTTGAATTCCACATTGGCCACGGGTTAGAAGCGAAGGCAATAGGAACCTACAGCGCTTATTTTTACTTATACTATATGTATGCCATTACCACACACTAGGTAGTATTTTCTAGCTTATGTGGAACTTCGAGCCCCGTTGATTTGGTTTATTGAAATGTTTTAAGATTTGGGGTTTAAATTTAAATTCAGGGACCAAATTTATTTAAGGGAGAATATTATAACATTTCAGAAAATGAGAAATATTATTTTGGAATTTAAATAATAATATAATATATTTTGTTATATTAACACCAATTATAAAATTGGGTTATCATAATTTTATCATGATAAAACTAATAAGTATTTTGGGTATGGTTGGTATAGATTAATGATGACATTTGCATTTCTTTTCCAAATGATATTAGGGTTTCTATTTTAAAATTAGAGCATGGCTATCATTCTTTTTTTAATCTACTAGAATATTGTAGAGAGAGAGTCATGGATGAGCCCATGCCCATTCTCCTCCTTCATTCCCTCTCCATTCTCTACAAATCATTTCTCTCTCCCTTTCATGGCTTTGCCTTCCGTCTCTCACACTCTCAACACTCTCATTCTCACCACAACTCAATAATCCAAACAATAACCCTTCACCCATCATCAAAATCAAACTCAAATTGATCAAGTAGAAACCTTCAAGTATTCAAGTAGCCACATCTAAGCTGGTATTCTCTCTTTGAAATCCATTCTAAGATAAAATATTCATCTTGAATCAAGTTTAGAGTTTCTTTTCCAAGTAAAACTATAGGTTGCATAATAATGGGAGTCTTTCTTTGATTTAGATGTTAAAAAGATGGGTTTTTTGTGTATGGTTAATTGTAGTAGTTGTGTAGTGATGTTTTCTTGTATGTTTCAACTTGGCTTTGGAAGTTTAGGGTATTCTAATGCAAAATAGTTTGATTAAATGAAATAAGTTTTACTAAAATCAATGTTTTCATGGAGTTTTGATGAAGTTTTAGTATTCAAATGAATTCTGGAGTAATTTGGGGTCTTTACAAAATAAACAAACAATTACACCGATCTAGTAAGACCACAAGAAGACCACACAAGAACCAGGAGACCCTAATTCCAAAATCAGACCGCCCATAGCGGTAACTGTAGAACTTTTCGGCGGCCCAATTTTGATTTGGGTGTCGAGGTTTGGTCAGTGGCTCATATACATGATAAATAAGCCCCTATAATACTTTGTTTTTCCCCAGATGCCCTTAGAAAAAATCTGGAAGTGTTTTGAGTTGGTTTTGACGGTGTTTTAAGGTTTTTAAACTTGCTAATCCATATTTTTAATTCTTGATGATGTCTTTTATATTAAAACTGCGAGTTCGGGGGTAATTCCTTGTTGTCAGTACTCGCGTAGCTCTTATTGATCATAAGTTCTAGCCTATGCATGTTTGTTCATTACATCGATGTCGATTTGAATTCTTATGTGAGTGTGTGGTTATGTGAATGCTAGGTTCAATTGCGGAGACCTCCAAGGCGGCAGCGAAGCGCGAGACGGTCATAGTATATGACTAGCGTGATCGCAAATTGTGAGTAGATTATATTTATGAGTGGGGAATCGGGTGGATAGCGTATAGTACCCCCATGAAAGATATTGCTTATTATATCATTGGATGTTTAGATTTGTCTAATATGTAGTATACTACTTTAGTATCGCTTATTAGACTTATATTGTAGATATACTTGGTAGAACGCTAGCACAAATACTAATGATTTCCATATTGCACGATCACAGACTCGCATGTACACTATACATCATTAATACTGCCATGTAATGTAGAACTGCCATATTTACACATCATAGTAGGATTGACGTTATAGTAAGATGATGCTATACACGATTTATATTAGGTGCACATACGAGACTTGAAATCCATACTGATTGTTAGGCGAGTACGCCTGGAGGTCCGTTCTAGTCGCCGTGCATGTACGTGACATGAGATGTCCATACCGATCATTAAACAGGTGCTTGGACGAGATGTTCGCATGGGTGCTATGTTTGTACGTTACTAGAAGTCTGTACTGTTGATATTCCATTTCTATGTGTGTACGTTGACTTGATGTACGTACTAGTTAGCTATGTATTTGGGTACGTAGATAAGATATCTGTACCGATCATTATTATGATACGAGATAATGAAATATGTGATGGTTATCGTACGAGGCGAGATTCCGTACGGGATGATATGATGATGATGATTAGTCGGATATGGCCCTAGTTTTACTTGACGCGTGAAGTCTTACTATTTTACCCGATTGAGAGATTATACAGATGTGACGGAATTACCCACTTTCTAAAAAAACGATTCGTTTCATGTTTTAAAAGTGATAATGAAAGGATATGCTACTTGGATTTCAAAGGGGGGGGTGTATTTTAAAAATATTGTAGCCACCTTATTTTCAAACAACGTTTCGTTCTAATTTAAAGACATATAAGTGGGAATATTCTAAATAATTACCCATTTATTGTTTGCTTACGCTATGCTTACGTTTATGTTATTCGATCACGTATTGTTTATCTTATTAGTTATGCTACGCTTTATGATTTCTACTACGCATTATATATTGTTGATATCATACCTCAGTGGTATGGGACGCTGATATATATATATATATATATATATATATATATATATATATATATATATATATATATATATATTACCGGCTTATGCTATAATATGCTACTCGGCTTTGCTATACCTAGTTCATACAGACTAAAAAGGTACGAGTTTAATGGATTTATATTACTGTGGATATAATGTGATATGATATCAATCCTAAGAGATTGAATATATATATAAAGGATTATAAAAAGCTAAAGATGATTCAGACACGGTGGATATAGCCGGAGATCCATGAAGTGTGAGACACGGTGGATATAGCCGGAGATCCATGAAGTGTGTGTGTGTGTGTGAGAGAGAGAGAGAGAGAGAGAGAGTGATCATTCCATGAGAGATTGAGGCAGGAAGAGACAAGATCTCGCCCGATAATATATGTGTGATCAATTCATGAGTGATTGGGGGTAGTTGACATATGATATCTCTGCGGATAAATGTGAGGGATCGATATAGATGTCCTGCATGAATATGGATATTATATATATGTGAGCGATCGATATAGATTCCCTGGACGGATATGAATATTGTGTGTATGGGCGCGCGCGCGCGTGTGTGAGAGATCGATATAATGCCCTGCACTGAGATGGATATTATATATATATGAGAGATCGATATAGATGCTCTGCACTGATAAGATATATTATGCTATATATAGTAGTCAGACATGACTGATCCACGAGACAGTACCTGAATATTATTTTCATACAACGATGTATATTAAAGAGATTTTTAAAGAAGTTATAGCCTCACTATTTTCCACGTGTCTATGATTGACACATGCTTTTATAAAAGAAAACCTCTTTTTAAATAAATTATCTTCAAAAGGTGGGACATATCTTTAAATAAAATGCATGCTTGTCGGGACCCGGTTCTTGCTTAACTGTCAATACTTAATAACAAATCTTACTTACTATAAGCATACCTCTCTAATTACATGTTGATTTCTCTATGGTATTCATTCTGCCTATTTGGTTTTCAAGTAGTATTAGGTATGTATGTGTTCATGTGGTTTGTGTGTGTGGTTATTATGGTTATAAAGTTGTCTAATATGTAGTCTTTTGGTTTTAATGTCACATATATTATTTGATTTTAAATGATATCAGTATGTGTGTTTGTTTGTGCATAAATTAGATCGAATGTGCTATGGGGCAATATTGAGCAAAAGTAGTAAAATTATTAATGTATATTTATATATTGTCATGTATGGTATTAGTTTTATTTAAGTAGTAATTATTTATGTCCATATTGAAAATGTTATGAAATGGAACAAAATATACATAAGACAACAAGAATAAATTTAATTGTGCCGAGACTCCAGACTTAGGCAAACAAGTAATAGACATCCCTAACACAGACGGTATTGTCCGCTCTGGCCGAAACCGCACGGTTTTGTCCTTTGGAGCGAATCAGACCCGACCAGGGGCACTTCCCAGGAGGTCACTCATCCCAGAACTTTCCTGGCTCGAGCACGCATAGCTACGGAGTTTTCAAGCTTTAAAAGGCACTTCTTTATTGAAGAGTGGTATCATTCCATTTATAGTTCAGAATCTACCCTCTTTCGGAATGTATTCCGAAGATTCCACATTGTTCTAGAGTGGGTCCCACGGACTCGAGAGATGGCCCCCACGGATTCAAGAGGTAGCCTCTGCCCCTTGGCATGACACTTGGTATGGTACTTTGTTCCGTATGGTATTTTGTTCCGTGAGCAAGAACCAGGTCCCGACAATGCCTTTCTTCACAAAACAACGTCCGCCACATATACCACGATATATATATCATCCATTTATTTTGAAAGGATTTCACATGCATACATGTTCCGGCTACTCTTATATGATTGCATATGGATGGGTGCTATATATGTATTATAGCCTTAATTATGTTATGCTTGGTCGCGTGCTATAGATATTGCACTACAGCTACGATGATCATGATTTGACACCATTATGTATGTTTGCAGTAAGTTATTGACGACTGATGGTTGTTAGCGTTTCATTGCGCGGTATTGCATTTACTTCCATGACACTCATGTTTTCAGATGCTTATGGTTATGACGTGCCCGTACCGGGCCAAATACTGATTACTTGATGTTAATATGATAATCACACATAGATTCATATTTTACATGTTAGGATGGCGGTACACGAGTTGTACATGAGGGCTTACTATCTTTATATTCTATCGCTCGAACTCTAGTTTCGACTCGTACTTATTTACCCTCCTTGATGTACACATTTTTCATGTTTTAGTTGTTTCATCGCTTATCCATGCGACTTATAACTTGTTATATAATTCTACTCACGAGTTGGCAACTCACCCCGTTGTGCCATAGTTCTTTGCAGATTTGACCGCCTGGATCCATAGCGGCTTATTTAGCACATTTACTATCTTTATGGTGGGGTAGCTCATATCTTGAGTTGGTAGGTTATATTTTGTATCGGCATTTGCCTTGTACCAATTTGTATATAGAAGTACTCCATTAAAGACCAAGTCTAGTATTGTCGAGGTCTTAAAGTTGTATATTTTATTGTTGTCGGACTCGTGTGCAATCGACTTGATATATATTATGTTGTTTACTTTCCACTTTATCGATCTTTCGTCTTTTGGCGTCGTATATTACTGTGTGATTGTGTATCCGCCATTTGGGCGTTGATTTAGCTCCTGTATGTGGGATGCTGCTATATTTATTATCATTGTACTCGTTGTATTCAAAATTTACAAAGGATGTGTTGTTCGTTTTTCAAGCAATCTTTTGAAACAAGCTTTACTTTTTACAATACTTCTCTAAAACTTTAGCTCTACCTGTTATTATCTATTTTCCACTTATATTTGGTTTAGATTTCTGGTTTTTGCTTACTTGGGTTACGATGGGGTCCACATGACTTCACATGATCCTTGTGCCGGTCATGTTCCCTTTTTCCGGTTCGTGACATTGGCTCGGGTAGTCATCGTTTCTGGTGTTTCAGTCACCTTTTGATGGCTCTCTTAATGTATATGCTAAGAAGTTTATGAAGAAGCGGACTACTCCCAGAAAATGCCCCGCTCCGCTGTTCGTTTGTCCTTGGGGCTTCATTGCTCGTTCTGCGGTTATCAGTAACGTGGCTGTTGGGGTAAAAATTTACACCCCGGTTGACCAAGTCAAAATCAAAGTCAACCCCAAACCAAGTGGGCCCATGCCCGGGTCGAGCCCGAACATGAAGCGGCCAGCCTCCCCCATGCCAAGATAAAAATTTTGTAATAAATAATTTTGTTATATTTCTTTTATTTTATTTTATGAATAAATGTAAGAAAAATAGGCATAAAGCCATATTTTTGCAAAGCCCATGGGTTGTGTGCAAAAAGAAATGGCACATGAGCCATGGGATAGGCAAAATGGCATTTTGGGAAGCCCAAGGGGCTATGTGTAAAGTGTATAGCCTATAAAGGCAAGGATAATAAAAATATCCCAACAACTTTTTCTCTCTCAAAAAAATCCAGATCTGTGATCTTCTTCCTCAAGGTTCTAAAACTTTCTTTTTTTCTTTTGAATTAAATCAAGAGTTTTACTCTTCCTTTTAAAAAACAAAATAGTTTTTCACCACAAAACCCACAAAGGGGAATTCAGATCTGCCATCAGATCTCAAAAAGAAGAGATTTTTAAAATCTCACATCTCTTGATCTTCAAGATCTGGCCAACAAAGGAAGAAGAAGGAGACCCATCTCCAGAAACCCCACTTTGGAGAAGAACTAGGGCCCAAGGGGAAAATCCCTTCATCAGCTTCAAAACATTTTAGGAGTTTCACTCCACTCTAATTTCTCTTTCGAGAGTTTCTCGGGCTAAAAGCCCCTTTTCCTCGCCGGCGCCTGAGTGCCTTGCGCTCAAGCGCCCGCGCCCACGTGCCGACACGTGGCGCGCCAGCGCTCGAGCGCCCAGCGCTCAAGCGCCAAGCACCCACGTGCCGACACGTGGTGCGCCAGCGCTCGAGCGCCCAGTGCCCACGTGCCGACACGTGGCGCGCCCAGCGCCCACGTGCCGACACGTGGCACCGAGCGCTCGAGCGCCCAGCGCTCAAACGCCCAGCGCCCACACGCCGACACGTGGTGCGCTAACGCTTGAGCGCCCAGCGCTCACGCGCCGACAAGTAGTGCGCTAACGCTCGAGCGCCCCGCGCTCAAGCGCCCACGTGCTGACACGTGGTGCGCTTGCGCTCGAGCGCCCAGCGCCCACGTGTCGGATACGTGGCGCGCTAGCGCCTAAGCGCACAGTGCTCAAGGCGCTGGCCCCACGCGTCCTTTGGGCGCTTTTTCCCCTTTTTTTTATATGTATACATGCATATATATGTATAGATACACACACACTCCACAACACTATCCCCCTTAAAAAAAATTTGGGGTTCGCATTACCAGTTTAACCCGTTAATCGGAGGTTCTCTCGCTCCAAAGGCGAGGGGTAATTAACGGCAGCTTAGTCCGCGGCTGCTGGAGATTCGGATCCCCACAATCATTAAACCCCAGCCTATCCTAGACAGGGGGAATCTGTAATGCGCCTGACATGCGCGCGCGTATTCCCATCTCAATGGGGTGACGAAAAACACCCTACAGATTCTGGCACGCCCGGTGGGACCTTTCTCTCCTCCCATATTTCGGGTTAAACGTTCATGTGAACTCAATCAATGTACATATCGATTGCCTATACTGAAATGATATTGTTTTTTTCGTGCATCAATCAACTTTTGACGACAATGTCTCCCAAGACGAATTCATCCTCCAACGTGACCTCGATCCCGTACGTGGTCAAGATCAATGCTCGTGTGGTTCTCCCCGCAAGCCTCAGTCGACATTGGGAGGAACTGCCCCGCCAGTTTGGCTCCGTCATTATCTACCCTGCCGGAAGCGCTCATCTGGCAGAAATCCCGGCAAACAGATGGCCAAGCCGGTCTCAAGGGACAAGAGGCCGAATGTTGTGATCGCTAAGGCACCACAACCGAAGCTTAAGACGGTGTCCGAACGACTCTCTGGTGCTCCAGCTGGGGGCAAGACTTCTGGTACAAAGGGCAACATCAAATGTTGCGTACGAGCTCAGGCGATGACTCCAACAAATGCACAATCGAGGGTATCTCCAAAATCCTCCATTGTACGGTCTACGGCGTCTTCCCAAAGAGCCGAAGTCTACCAGGTGCTTAGAATAGAAAAGTTAAGGCAGAAGCGGCTCAGGTATCGAGCCAACAAGAGGGCCAGGGCTTCGGCCAAGTGGAATCTTGTGAAGTTCCAAGAGCAGGGTTACTCTGTGACGACGGCTGAGTCGGCTGTAAAAATCAGCAATTCCTTCGAACCTCTGAAGTGGGTTCAGAAAAATGCCATGACCGCCAGAATCAAGAAGACAGCGATCCAAACGTCGCTATAAAGAGACGTGTCCCGGTCCCAACAGAAAAAGTATGACACTGTCTCTTCAAGAGTCTATCAGGCGCTCTGTGCCGCGCGAAAGCAGCGGGGAAAATCCAGAAAAGAAGCGCCAGCACCATTCAAGAATCCGGCCAGGCCATCCGCCTTCAATCGACTGCCCGCTACCGAAACAGGGGGGTCAAGACAGTGATCTGTGAAATTAGCCGCCGATAATAAAAAGACGGCTGGATATATTATCCATACGGTCTATATGACGGGAAGGCGCCCCAGCGACAACCTTCGTAGCAAAAGCAAGGATGGGGCCACCACATCCCAAACCCAATCTGGTTTGAATATGGTTATCGTTGCCCAAGAACAGCCGCCTCCGCTGGATGATGAAAACCCTCTCGAGGAGGACGATAGGCAGAAAGACCTCTCAGTCCATGCAGAGTTGAGCTCGGACAGCGAGGAAGAGCCAACTTTCCGCCCCAGGACCGCGAAGCAAGAGCTGCTTCAAGAGCTTTGAAAACAGCTCAGGAGCAAAGATAAAGAGATGGCCAAGCTCTATTCGAAGATTGACGACTTAACGAGCGTTGTGATGCAGCTTACGGCTCAAATTGCTCGAGCGCCTCCCAATCAAGCACAAGTCGCTACTAATCAACCGGGTGATGACAACCCGAAGCAGCCAATGCCTATTCCTTTGGGTCCAAGACTGGTCGAGCCGCACGAAAGCCGGCCACATTCCGCTTCTGGGGATGCCTTGGCCCCAGATAGCACTATCCCGCTAACACAAGATCGGATAATGGATTTGGTCACCAGCAAAGTTAAAACATTGGTGGCTGAAGATGAAGCTCAGAAAGAAATTGGCAGTAGTGGGAGGCCATATCCCGCACAATACGATCTGATCGAGTTCCCGATCGGCTACGTCATTCCTAAGTTCGGAAGATTTGACGGAACAGGGAATGCAAATCAGCACATCGCCCACTTCAAAGCCCCGTGCGGAAATACAGGGGGCAACGACATGCTCCTTCTTCATCAGTTTGTCAACAGCCTAACCGGTGTCGCCTTCGACTGGTACGCAAGTATACCAGACGGGTCCGTCATTACCTTTGCCCAAATGGAGTCTCTGTTTCGGTAAAGGTTCATGAGTGTCAGTGATAAAATCTCCATTGCCGACCTTGTGAGGACCAAGCCGGGGAAGAATGAAAGCAACACCGACTTTATCGCCCGATGGCATAATCTCACAGTCAAGTGCGAACCGCCGCTGGAGCAGGACCAGTCCGTCAGCCTTCTCATTGGGAACCTCAGCAATTGGATGGTCCCGTTCTTGTGTACAGCAGGCCTCGGGACGTTTCAAGAGCTAACCAAGAAAGTCCAAATGCTGGAACGCTCGAAGCAAGAGTCTACCCCGGACTCTCAGAGAGACAAAACTTGGAAAAGAAAGCGGGACAACAACCGTAGAAGCGGGAGTTCCAGCAGCACCAATGTCTTCAATGCATCCGACAATAAAGAAAAAGCGAAGGGCGGGCGAATCCAAAACCAACCGGTCTCGAAAGCCATTGCTGGGAGGAGATGGGCCTTCCCTAGAGGAGAAGAAGAACAAGGTTTACTCTTTCAGAAAAGATAAGGTCCGCAAGATATTTAAAGATGCCTTGAACAACGGCCTACAATTGCCGGAGTCGAAAAGACCCCAAGAAGCAAAAATGACCGACAATCCCCTATATTGCCCGTACCACCGAGTAGTGAGCCATGCGATCGAGGATTGCTATATCTTCAAAGACTGGGTCGAGAAGCGGTACAAAAGTGTGTTGGTGAACAATCAAGTTGTAACCACCAACTTTATACAGACAGGAGTTGAAGCCTTCTGGGAGCAGACAGCCGAACCCGCTGCCCTGAGAAATGAGACCGACTCACCGCAACCTCCTTGGAGTAAGCACATATCTAATAAGACGAAGAAGATGCTAAAGCTGCTTCAGAAAGAGCCCAGGACGGAATGGGAAGGACAGAAGAAGCCTACCAGTCCAGCTGCCAATGCGGCTCCATCAGGCTCAAAATTCAAGAAGTTCAAGAAGAAGAAAAGTGCAGCTCGGCGTGAAAAATGTTGGGTCCCGGCAACGTCCCGGCCATCAAAACGCGGCCAAAATGCGGAACAAAAATTTTCTAAACTGGCGCTACCATTACCCGAATCCCGGATCGACCTTAAACCCTAAACTAGCAAACTAACTAAGAGTTAGAATTGTTATACCGAGTTGATCCGTGTCCTTCGGTCTTCATTCCAATCTCCTAGCGGCTCCTTGATGTGGTTTGGTTGCCGGTCTTCCTTCGTCTCCGATGATCCACCCGAGAGAAACGACACAAGCTCCAGGTTCGCCAAGCGGACCAACCGACTCTCCAGGATTGCTAGTAGTGGAGAGTGGGGGTGTAGGATAGACTCACCATAATTTTCTCTCATACTATAATGCTCATGGAGCAACCATAGAAGATGTGGAGGAGATGAAAAAGCAAAGGCATGAGCATGATGGCAAAGTATTTCTGTGTGAGCATGAGAGTGAGAGAGCACCAAGCTAATCCCAAAATGAACAAGCAAATTCCCACCATGAAAAGAGTGGTCGGCCCCTCTCTCATCCCCACACAAAAATCCTCATTTCCATTTTTACAATAAAGAATTACACCATACCAATCACTACATGAAAAAGCCCATACTTTGACCAAGACCCATGCCTATGCCATGTCACCATTTCCACCTCATTATTAACATGTGATTTTATAAATAAAATCAATAATGAGGTAGCATCTTCTAGAAGTCATTCCGCACAAATACGGAATACTTCCCGGTACATGTATCGAAATACACATACGCATATTCGTACGAAAATACGAATAGCCAAAGGGAGAAAATAAATAGTGAGCAATAATACTAGAATACATATATATAAATACATATGTAAATTATTAAATCAAAACTTGATTTAACAATCTGGCTTAATCCTAAGCCGCTAGTATTATCAACCGTCCGATTAAAGTCTGTGCAGTCCGTACACATATTTAATCGGACACCTGTATGTATCAATATACGTCGCCTACACCATATCACCTGAACCGTGAAAACCCTCTGTGTGGGACTCTAAAGACTCGTCAATACTCTGGCAGTTGGTTTAACCACAAACACGTCAGCGGCACTAGCTGTACGTAACGGCTACCCAGGTATTGAGCGAAAGGAAGGCCGGAGAGCAAACTCATTCGAACCCCTACTGAGCCTGTCAGTGACAATATCCGTACAGTCCGGTCTGTTCGTCTAAGAGTATCGCATATCGAGTCTAGGGGGGTGGATAAAGTCAGACCCCTAACAACGCGATAATTCGTGTCGGTATGAAATCCATCACTACCTGAGAAACTATCGATCCTGGATCGGTAATTCTCACATACCCCGGCCGAGGGTTTCTCTTGATGGCCACCCGTGCACTGCGCGACATCAACCCCCAATACCGGGAGAGACGAATTCCCGACGATCCGCTCACTGCCTCCATGTAGCTCGGGACTGTACCCAACTAAAACCTGTTTGCACGACTCCTTTGAGCCGTGGTAGGGTAGTAATCAAAGCATAGTGGGAACTTACACGAGACAAATGACGATCTCAGGTCGACAGACTAACCTATACACATGTCACCAGGGAACTACTATCTGACTATAGGTATAATACCAACCAGCATGTTCCCGGCGAGTCCGTCCAGTGTACTCATAACCCAATGAGCACCTGCATACTATCTTAGGTGAACAACTATCACCAATGGCTTGTGAGACCGGCCACCGCCCCTCGTCAGGGTCTAGATAAGTATACACCAGTCTACACTGGAGTATCGATGCCCAGTCTCGATACTCCCACGACTAGGGACATTTAAGGATGTGCTTATAGATCCCCAGCTCCCACGTATGTGATCGCCATCACAATGTTAGTAGTCAAGCAAGAATCCTATGGGCTTTATCAACATATACATGATGATAAAGACAAACCAGATAGCATACTATCATCTCAAGTAAGACTGTTTTATCGGTATAGGTCCTCCCTCAATCATCATGATCACATGCCTGCGACTATGATAATTGCCTTGAGGGCACTATAGCCAACAATCTCCCACTTGCACTTAAGGCTAATTATTGCGATGTCGCATACTCACAGCCCATGTGATACCGAACACCCAACTCCTCTACTAATCAGTTTCACAAACCTCGTTCGTAAAACTATTGCGTTCGAGAAATAGCCTCAGTGAGTGGATCCGCTCCAGTGTTTCTTTCTATGTCTCTCTTTATCTCAACTTCGCGGAGAAAGCTATCTCCCGAAATGTGCAATACCCGTCTTAAAATATTTCTGGATATCTGATGGGACCCAGTTCACAAATGAACTCCAAATCCAGCAAACTTCTTAGACTATATCGTCTACTGAACTTAATCAGTATGCTGCACCATGCCTTCCTCAGTATCCGCTTGGACTACCAGTCCAAACTACTGCCTCTCGTCAGAGGGAAAAACTATAACTCCGACAGTCACTCTGTTATCCAGGTCACCTTGGAAGCCTGGAATGATAACCGTCTCCCAAAAGTGGCTGCCGTTATCAAATCCCTAGAACATCCACTTATGTTCATAAACTGCTTCCATTCGTTTTTCTCCAGGATTGGATTAATATATCAAATTATTACATCTAGTGCAAAAACAACATCTGGTGTGGTACTTGACATGTCATGATTGACTCAATTTCCTAAGCAAGTGGTATGCCAATCATGCATACCCCTCTCCCCTTTAGTCTGTAAGACACCTTTAGAGAGGGTGACTCCATCACCTGCAGGTACACGACCATGCCAGGAGTCGTCCATTATAAATATCTTTAAATTACTGTCTAAGTATCCAGATTGGGAAACTACCCAAATATAGATCTAAAACTATAGATCTAGTAACCAGAATGCCTGATATTATATCCATAACCTATGTGGAGAAAACATTGTGTGACAACCAAAGTATAACCGATCGTAGTATAGGAATTTCACTTCCTACTATGTGCATGTCATCCAAATACCAGGACATCACACCCTACTACCTTCTTAACTGATCCATCCCCTATTCTGATGAAGTCAAAAACCATGACTATAACATCAAAAATAGATGATCTATCTCCGCTATATTTGCTTTAGTCTATAAATAGACACTAGCTACTTATCCACTATGCTACCGCTGCTCCCACTGACTACGACAGCCCTCTGGTAGAATCATATACACGTACACTTCTAAAGCTAGTTCAGAATGATGCTATACTCATCTTCCTGCCGGGTCTCATAGTCTGGAACAGCAGCAATGACAAGTCTGGGTAAACAAGAACCTCCATGTCACCGTCCTTGAGGATACCAAAGTACCTCTCGGGCGCCTGAGGTTACCCACCATATCTGCGGAGTGGCTAATGGAATGTCCATCCTGATTGAATCTTTAAGTCCTATTAAATTTTCCGTAATTGTTTGTGGTTCTGGAATCACTTCCAGTTCTACCATACTCCCACTACTGTTTTCTGAAAAAGTCCATTTTACTAAAACTGTGGCGAGTCTAGAACAATATCACTATTGATCTTCCAGATGGTAGAAAGTTAACCCTCGTCAAAGCCCAGTTAACCCACAAACTGCCATTACAGAAACGTGCCCTGAGTTTATCCGGATTCTGGTTTTAAGCATCAGCCGGACGACTCCCTATACCTTAACATCGTTAAGATATAAATCGATTCTATATATATCTAATATAGAAACAAAAGCACTAATTTAATTGGAACCATATTCAACTCATGCAGTTGTTTCCAGTGCATGTCAACTAAATGGAAAAAGGCCGATCGGCATTACTCAACTTAGGAGTGCATCCAATTATAAGTAACCTGAAAGAGAAACAAGTTTCTCAAAAATATTACTATCAACTGAATACCACATACAAGTATCTACATCTTCAATCGCCTTGAAGAATCCTGATACTTGCGACACCCGGTTCTCTACTTCATTCTTGTACCTATAACTTCTCAAACTTGGACCTTGTATTTCTACGAAACACTTGTCTAAAACTTGAGAAGTCACAAGTAAACAGAATATAGTACGAGGACCAAACCCTTTGTCCTAATGGACACTGGACAACACTGGACAACATACAATACTTTGTATAAGTCCCCTGAGTTGAATAACTCAAACTTTGTGCGTCGTAGGTTGAAAACTGTACCCAGGCGATTTCCTCAAATACCACCAATTACAACGAATTCTGATATAATGAGGATGATCACCTAATTCCCAATAACTTACTCCCACTCATCATCTGTAAAACCATACAGATGTGAGAATCATACCTGGTAAATACATATCCTGGAGCAAGGGCCTAATTGAGAAATCAGTTTTCTATTAACAATACACAGTGAAACTGAAACATGAATATGTTTCGAAAAGGGTATCCGGGTATTCCTAGTAATGTCTCTTCCATTATCAGATTCATGACTGTAACCGTATATTTCGTTGTCATCTCTCCAAATCCCTTTATTTGTCTTTAGTCATTTCCTTCTGTACACCATCGTTAAGCTAAGTGGTTTTCTTCCTTCCCTACCGTTCGGCACCAGCCTATGGTTTGGAAGAAAAACTATCCAATAAGCATAATAGGTGTACTCTCCTAATCCTAGGAGCACTCGCAACCTGAGAGAAGGTGATGATAAAAGACAACTGAATAATCCTTATTCTATTTCTCATGAACCAGAATCCATCCTCGAAAAAGTTCCTTCGAGTTCGTATATAACCATACGATGGATTTATCCAATGGAATTGGATGTTCGTAGTGATACGGGGTGTTCTGGAGAAATACAGAGGTAAAGTAGGAGTGGCGATGAAATACGTGGTTTGGTCGTGAATAGCAGTCGCATTTTACTTTGCCCTCTTTTCTAATCCTTTTATTTGTCTTCACTCATTTCCTTCTGTACACCACACTTAGGCTTATCAGTTTTCTTCATTCCCTACCTTTCGGCACCTGCCTATGGTTTGGAAGAAGACTATCCAATAAGCGTAATAGGTGTACCGTCTCCTAATCCTAGAAGCCCTCACAACCTGAGAGAAGGTAAAAAGAAAAGACAACTGAATAGTCCTATTCATTTTCTCCAGAACCGGAAACCATCCTCGAAATAGTTCCTTCGAGTTCGTATATAACCATACGATGGTTTTATCCAATGGAAGTGGATATTCGTAGTGATACGGGTGTTCTGGAGAAAAGCAAAGGGTAAAAGAAGAAGTGACAATGATGTATGCAATTTAGACAATCCAAAATCCAGTGTTTTTAAGAAAGTTCGGTTAACTTGGTCACTGAGTCATAGTCTAGGATCGGGGCATGGTCGATGCCAAAGAGAGAGAGAAAAGAAACACTCAGCGTACACTCTAACCTAGATCAGAATGGATAATCATTTTATCTAATCTGGATAGCTCCCACTGTTTTCTCAAATTCTCCTCCAAACCTAAAAGGAGAATTAGTCGGAATTACCCGAGGAGTAATCCTACTCATCAGTGGGAATCGGGATCTAACTATCATCGCATGATAACTTGATGGAAGCCACTCAAGTCACCACACTCCAGAAGGTATGCGCATGTCTGGCAAGTTTCATGTATGTTTGAAACTCCCGATATGATTTTTACCCCTAGGATCCAAGTGACCTTGACAAGGTCAACAAGTCAAAGGGTCCTAGTCAAGTTCAACCCGTCATTATCTTGATTGCATTAGACCCACCCGTATAGACCCTTGACAAGGTCAACAAGGTCGAACGACTGTCCTAACCAATCCACATTTGCTTGCGACAGAAAAGTATTACAGAGCTACCACTCACTACGCCTTGACAAGTCAACAAACACAACACGAATACTAAGCAATACTAATCTGAAATGACGGAGGGCTACGGCTGGTTTTTGGCGGAAAACCATTAATGTAATGAACTTGATATCGTTGAAGGAATCCAAGTTGTTTTTACAAATATATGGTGGCGAAAACTTTTGCTAAAGAGGTCACTCCCGGTGAAGGGATCTCGGCTTTTTCCCCGTCGAATGAGGTGCAGGATATTCCAAACTGAATACCACGATGCAAAGCAAAAAGTTAACGACTATAGTGAAGTTATTACGTTGACGCAAACTTTTACTCAAGGGGTCACTCCCGATGAAGGGATCTCGGCCCTTGCCTTGTCGAATGAGGTGCAGGATATTCCAATCTGAATACCACGATGCAAAGCAAAAGCGTACGTCTGTAATGTCAGTTTTTAAAAAAATCTTGGTTCCAACAAAATCATATAAATAGGTTTGTTTTCCTTGCATTGATAAGAATCAACACAGTCCCATCAAATAATCACACCAGAAAAGAACGAAAATAAAATGTACGTATATGCCATCCGCATTCGCCATTGTGTCCCGTCATCACCCGTTAGGTTACTTAACTAACGACAGAGCGGGGACTGGGCTAGCGCGGGTGCAAAACATATACAACATCTACTAGTATATATAAATATATATAACAATCGTCCCAGGCATGATAAATGCAACATCACAGAAAAGTAATAAGCATCACAGAACAATACAGATAATCTGGAAGCCCCGGGTTTCCTTCGAGCCACAACTGAAAACCCGACGTTCCCCTGGTCGTGTGGATAGCCTGTGCAATGAACTCCTAGACCCCTACGAGCGCGGCAAGTTACCCGCCAAAACTAGAAGCGAGGCAGCCCCCTTCAGCAAAGTGAATGGACCACCCAGCACTTCACGGAATCCGGTAACTTGAGCACCCCTCCTTGGGTCAACCTATACCCCCTACGAGTGATGGGAATAGCCCGCTAATTCGAGAGTAAGGTCCCCTCCGTCTCAACGCCATGAGATGCGGATCTGTTGCCCTCTAGAACCCGGCTATCCGTGCACTCCACCGCGGGATAATCCTAGTACAGAAAAGAAAATAATATACAAGGGTGACATCGACCTCAGCCCGGTCGTGCCCCAAAAGAATAATATACAAACAGGCAGTGACGGCAGTCCACATGTCGGACGCTCGCCCCGCAATATCAAAAGTACAAATAAATCCAAACTGCACTACCATTGCACGCAAGCTATCCACCACGACAAATTTGCAACATTACAGCACAACACAGAACATCAGCGTGAATGTCACGTTCGCAAATCCGTCTAAAAGAACATATAGCAATTAGACGGGTTTACCGATCGAGTGATATTCACGGTCACAGATAGAAATGTAAAGTACAGAAAAATTACACAGTTAAAATTTCGATCGACTAAATTTATCCGCAAAGGCCCCAAAAGCAAATCCAGTACTCAAAAAATTCTGGGCCAAAACAAAACATCACAAAAATCATTTCTGCTTGTCCGATAGCTCCTGAAGAAATTTGGAGGCATGTTGCCACAAAAGCGCGGCGGAACCGCCGCCAAATGTCATGTTCTGCGGCGGTTACACGGCCAAAATCTTGAATCATGATCCCAAATTTCTTGTGGTGCCCTATATTTGCCTGCACGGATTTTTAAGCTATACAGAAAAAAATTTCGAGCAAGTTTTAAAATCGAAAGAAACTTGGCAAATCGGAAAATTGTTTTTGAAATTTTGATCGATCGAGATTTTAAGCTTGTGCAAACTAGCTAGTAGGGTTTAATGGGTGGCTCTGATACCATGGTTGGGTCCCGGCAGTGCCCCGGCCATCGAAACGCGGCCAAAATGCGGAACAAAAAATTTCTAAACTGGCGCTACCGTTACCCGAATCCCGGATCGACCTTAAACCCTAAACTAGCAAACTAACTAAGAGTTAGAATTGTTATACCGAGTTGATCCGTGTCCTTCGGTCTTCATTCCAAGCTCCTAGCGGCTCCTTGATGTGGTTTGGTTGCCGGTCTTCCTTCGTCTCCGATGATCCACCCGAGGGAAACGACACAAGCTCCAGGTTCGCCAAGCGAACCAACCGACTCTCCAGGATTGCTAGTAGTGGAAAGTGGGGGTGTAGGATAGACTCACCATAATTTTCTCTCATACTATAATGCTCATGGAGCAACCATAGAAGATATGGAGGAGATGAAAAAGCAAAGGCATGAGCATGATGGCAAAGTATTTTTGTGTGAGCATGAGAGTGAGAGAGCACCAAGCTAATCCCAAAATGAACAAGCAAATTCCCACCATGAAAAGAGTGGCCGGCCCCTCGCTCATCCCCACACAAAAATCCTCATTTCCATTTTTACAATAAAGAATTACACCATACCAATCACTACATGAAAAAGCCCATACTTTGACCAAGACCCATGCCTATGCCATGTCACCATTTCCATCTCATTATTAACATGTGATTTTATAAATAAAATCAATAATGAGGTGGCATCTTCTAGAAGTCATTCCGCACAAATACGGAATACTTCCCGGTACATGTATCGAAATACACATACGCGTATCCGTACGAAAATACGAATAGCCAAAGGGAGAAAATAAATAGTGAGCAATAATACTAGAATACATATATATAAATACATATGTAAATTATTAAATCAAAACCTGATTTAACAATCTGGCATAATCCTAAGCCGCTGGTATTATCAACCGTCCGATTAAAGTCTGTGCAGTCCGTACACATATTTAATCGGACACCTGTATGTATCAACATACGTCACCTACACCATATCGCCTGAACCGTAAAAACCCTCTGTGTGGGGCTCTAAAAACTCATCAATACTCTGGCAGTGGGTTTAACCACAAGCACGTCAGCGGCACTAGTTGTACGTAACGGCTACCCAGGTATTGAGCAAAAGGAAGGCCGACGAGCAAACTCATCTGAATCCCTACTGAGCCTGTCGGTGACAATATCCGTACAGTCCGGTCTGTTCGTCTAAGAGTATCGCATATCGAGTCTAGGGGGTGGATAAAGTCAGACCCCTAACAACGCGATAATTCGTGTCGGTATGAAACCCATCACTGCCTGAGAAACTATCGATCCTGGATCGGTAATTCTCGCATACCCCGGCCGAGGATTTCTAGTGATGGCCATCCGTGCACTGCGCGACATCAACCCCCAATACCGGGAGAGACGAATCCCCGACGATCCGCTCACTGCCTCCATGTGGCTCGGGACTGTACCCAACTAAAACCTGTTTGCACGACTCCTTTGAGCCGTGGTAGGGTAGTAATCAAAGCATAGTAGGAACTCACACGAGACAAATGACGATCTCAGGTCGACAGACTAACCTATACACATGTCACCAGGGAACTGCTATCTGACTATAGGTATAATACCAACTAGCATGTTCCCGGCGAGTCCGTCCAGTGTACTCATAACCCAATGAGCACCTGCATACTATCTTAGGTGAACAACTAACACCAATGGCTTGTGAGACCGGCCACCGCCCCTCGTCAGGGTCTAGATAAGTATACACCAGTCTACACTGGAGTATCGATGCCCAGTCTCGATACTCCCACGACTAGGGACATTTAAGGATGTGCTTATAGACCCCCAGCTCCCACGTATGTGATCGCCATCACAATGCTGGTAGTCAAGCAAGAATCCTATAGGCTTTATCAACGTATACATGATGATAAAGACAAACCAGATAGCATACTATCATCTCAAGTAAGACTGTTTTATCGGTATAGGTCCTCCCTCAATCATCATGATCACATACCTGCGACTATGATAATTGCCTTGAGGGCACTATAGCCAACAAAAAAGAGTCTGCAAGGAGATCGACCATTCAAAAATATATCGATTCCCTCGAAGACTATGAACAAAAGGAAAGAACTCTGATTCAATTGAAGGAGTTCCTCCCTGTACGAGCGGCTGAAATTCTGGACGAGTTAGAAGAAGACCCCAATGAAGATATCCCAGTAGTGACCTGCTACGCCATCCATCTTGGCAGCGATTCTGAGGAGGAGCTCTGTTTTCCCGAAGAGGACGAGGAGCTCGCCACAAAGTCTAACCAAATCCAGCTCAGAAGCGGCAGGGCTCTACCGCCAAATCAGGGCAACGCCCCAAAAGGGAAGGAAAAACAAGTCGCTAATGAAGAAGATGGCAGAGAAATTGCTCATGAAGATTCGAGTCCTTTCCTAGTAGATTATAATGTCTTGGCTCACCTCCGAAAGCTTCCGTCTCTCCTTAGCATCTACAATGCCTTCGTTCTATCTCAAGAGATTAGAGATGTTCTCATTCATGCTCTACAAAACCCTGAGCGGTATCTGGCTCGCTTTGCAGAAATTAATATGAAAGAAGCTCAGTACACTTTGCAAGCCGCCGCAGTCACGTTCAAGGATGAAGACTTGCTACTAGGAACGGCTGAGCATAATCGGCCGCTTTACGTGACCGGGTACAGCGACGGAGATCAGATTAATCGCATATTGATTGATCCGAGGTCTTCAGTGAACATCATGAACTTGCGGACTCTGAAGAGTTTGTCAATGGACGTCCGACACCTGTTAAGGGAAAGGATTGTTATTCAAGGCTTCAATCAAAACTGCCAGCAAGTTCTGGGGTCTATAGCTTTGCCAATCAAATTCGGGGATCTACAAACTGAAGCTAAGATATACGTGATCGACGCCGACACGTCTTATAAGGTTCTCTTGGGACGGCCATGACTCCACGATTACGGCATCGTTCCGTCAACTCTCCATCAATGCATGAAGTATACTAAAAATGGCAAAGAAAGATGCATTGACAGAGACATCCAGCCGTTCGGTGTGCATGAAGTCCGATATGAAGATTCTCGGTACTTTATGAACCACCAAAATGCTAAGCCACAACTGACCGAGGATAGAGCGGCCCCAAGACTCATAGGCAAATCGGAGCCAGCTGTCACTTTCAAAAGCAAAAACGCCCAAGTGCGCCCACGTTTCGGTAGTAACACTGATGAGTCTGACGCTGGAAGTCCGTCCTTCCGTAAAACTCGCCCTCGTTTCGGTAGCGATACGGACGAATCCGATACTGAAAGCCCATCTAGCAGCAAGGTCCACCCTCATCTTGGCAGCGACACTGAAGAGTCGGAGGAAGAGGACCTGCCGTGCAATAGCGGTGCAGATTAGACCCCCATGCAACAAGCGAAACTACGAGAGACCTTCGAAATTACAGAAGGGTCCCTAGCCGTCACAAGGGTACCGGAGCAGATGTGCAAAGAGCTCGAAACGTTGTCAGTCTCCACCGTGGACCAGCTGAAGACTTTCTACGTCCCCGGAAGGAAAAGTGGGCAGAAAGGCATCCTGTTTTACGGGTCAAACCCCGTTGTGCACCCGGACGATTTGTCTGTCGCGTGCCTTCCATATGAGAGAGGCATAAGAGCTGTCCTCAATCCCAGATACTATGCGCCCGAGATGCGGGAATACTTTAAAAAGTGCTGTAACAACCCTAATTTTCTTATACACTTTTTCCTATACAAATTTTTTTTCAAAATATTTTTAAAATCCACAAAGGGGTATTTTAGCCTGAGCACAAGATTTAGGTAATTATTTTTGTTTTTAATTACAAGCTACAAGAATGAAATAACTCCATTTTTAGTGTACAAGAAATTACTTTAAATTTAATGTATACTAGGAGTATTTTTTCTTGCTGCTATCAGTTTAAGTAATTAAAAACCATAATAATTACAAGAAGGAGCTTGTAGTTCATTGGTAATACCTTGCACTGCTGAACCAACCCACCGGAGTTCAAATCCCATGCCCCACATTATTTTTGTATTTATTTTATTTTAATTTTTTTTGGGAAGTCAACGGTAAAAAGGCCATAACTCCCAAAATATGTACTGGACTTGAAAAAGTAAATATACCAAATTGTACCCCCAGAAAATCCTCGGCCAATGGACCCCCGACTCGGCCGACTCGATCCGGCGCCGCCGGCCGGACTTGGCCGGACGGCCGAGTCACCAACTGAGAAAAGTTGGCTCTTGACTTGGTCAACCCTCTTGCACACTTATTATACCTGGATCGGTTTTAATTTGGCCAATAAATCCCTTTTACTCCTAGGTTTAATGATTTTTAATTTTTTTATATTTTCTTTTAATATTTTTTAACCCTAACCCTAACCCTAGCCTAGCCCTATATAAAGACCCCTACCCTCTACCATTTCACCTCACCACTCTAAGTTCACTCTCCCAAATTCTCGAGAAATCGGTACGAAGAGCAAGAAGCGAAGCGCTGCCGAAATTGACGACGGATTCCGGCGACCGGATCAGAACCTTCGCGACGTTTTCGACGAATCGACAACCACCACGTCCATTAGCTTCCTTAGCTTGTCCAAACCGTAAGTCCCATCCCCTCTATCTCTCTTTTCTATAAGTATAAAAATACAACTTTTTGGAACCCGACGGAAATCGGACAAACCGATTTCCGATTCGGTTTTTCTATAAATTTCCACTTGTCACCTAATACATACTATCTACCCATATTCATGTTGACTATTAATCACCCATAAACCAATTTAATCAAACTTTTTCACATGAAATGATAAGTTCTTTGCAAAACCGTACTCTTTTCATAAAAATACCATGAAGTTCATTTTTCTTAGTTTAATTAATTCCCTCACTCCTAAATAGGTTTATCTTGATCACTAAACTTGTAAAACCCAATTTGAATGAAATTTCACACATAAAATAATAACGTTTTTAAATACCGTATTCTTGCACTTTAATACCTTCAACTTTAACTTGTCATGTTTTACCTTTAAACTTCACCAAAACTTAAAATAAGTCACGGGGTAATGACCTACCCCTACACACACTCAATATAACCCTAATTGATAGATATCAAAACACAGAATACGAAATTACAGGACTTTTCACTAAAATACCCTAATCTTTATTTAAAGCTTTAAGTCGTAAACTTTTCTAGATAAAATCTTTTAATAAAATGAAAACACGATTGGTCATGGACATCGATCGTTTATCTAAACTGTCTTGTGGTGCCTAGGCAAGTGTGTCTAAGGCTAGTGGTTTTTAATTAGGCCCACGACTGTGGTTCCTTCCCACTTACCTGGCACTTACCTGGCCGCAATTGACGGTGAAGAGGCGATTTGAGGCTTCTAATGACTCATCGTTTAGACCTTAGAAATAGGCTAGTTGGTTTAGGAAACCCTAATAACTAAAATACGGGAAACTGTACTCGTTTGCAAATAAATACCCCATATTTATAAAACCGTTTTCCCAAATGAAAAGTATTTGTTAAACCTAAGCAAAGCGCCGCTACAACCCACTTTTGGGGAACCTGTTAGGGATAGTACGGTTCATCGTGCACCCGCAGGCTAGTAGTGCGAGATTCAGACCTCCGCAAGGAGCATTTGGTCTCGAAGGGTTAAAATACGACATTTAAGGAAAATGAGATTTTTGAAAATAAAATATTTATATAAAATTATTCATGTGTTAATATATATATAATTATCATTTAAACATATATTTTATCATAATATAAGTTTCCACAGTTTTTCTAAAAATTACAAGATTAAAAGTTACACTAAAATACCATGAATTTCAGATAAAACAATTAATAATTTTATTAGGATATATTCACTAGAATAACACAAATAAAATTCACATTCATTATAACAATAAAGACGATTATTAAATACTTGAGGTGTATTTTGAAAAATATACAAAAGTACTTTTTACATAAAACCCCCTCAAGTTTTACAAATTACTATAAGGTCCCTAGCTAATATTGAACTTCAAATTCTCTTCTTTTAGTCTGACTCGGGTTAGAGTCTGACTATTTCTGACTTGAATATGGTTCAAGTCAATCTATATTCTTTTATATTCCAATACAATTTGAATACATGAAACCCTGAATCCAGTTAACAATATATTCTTTTTGACTGAATAAAACCATGGATATTCATCCATTATCCTGATATTCCATTTACCTGATTATACAGTTGTAACATGTTTACTGATATCATGGTTTTGGTCAGTCACCCAACTTATATATTCCAATACTACAATACTGTTAAAACACTACGGGGTTTAAGGGGTAGATTGGTACGGAAGGTGTTAAAGGTGGCACGAGGTGGTCAGATTAAGACACCTAACCTGAATCCTATTGCTGTTGTACCGTGGCATAACGGTTCCTTGTACTTTCCTTTTGCCCTGATCTCTAGCATATAGAGATCCCCCTCGTATACACTGGCATCCTTCTGTACCAAGCTACAAACAACAGCGTTACACAATGTTCCATAATATTCACAATATAATACCTTAGAAAATACTGTTACTCTGTCATTCTCATTCTTCTTATCTTTGGGACTTACCGAGCGACCTGTTCGCTGACGACATTCTATCTCTTTCTTCTTTGAATGTCGTCAGGTGCGTTGGACCAAGTTGAGATCGAGCCCACCGGTGAAGATTTGGAGCAGTTCCAGGCAGACCCAGAGCTCTAGATAATTGTACCTTGTTCTTTCCAGTTTATTTCATTTCCTGTTATGCCGCTGTTTAGGCATTGCTTTTTCATTCCAGTTGTATTTTCTTTTCCTGCATTGTAAAAAGAATGTTATTAATAAAAGTTGCTGTTATTTCCATATTATTCGTCTCTTGTGATTTACTTTATATTGCTTAGTTACGCTTAGCGTATATATTTCTGAGTATATACGTAGCGGGCCTCGTCGCGTCCACTTCGCCGTACACTGGGAAGCGGGGCGTGACAAGTGCGGATGCCGGTTATATCAAATGGAGTCCGAAGCAAAGTTTTACGAAGGGCTATGGCATCCACCTCAGGTCCGAGCACTCATCAATGGACGAATTCCAGATAGGCGGGGCATAGGTTTCATCCAGCCTGATTCTAAGGTATGCTACATGACCCATATTGGGGAAGCCAGCGAAGAGTCAAATGATGAAGACGAGCTAACCGAGCCAGAAGAAACTCCTCAGGAGCTCGAAGATGGAGGACAAGTAACCTTTGACGAGCTAACCGAGATTGACTTAGGAACGCCCGATGATCCAAGGCCGACCTACATCAGCTCACTCTTGTCAGAGGAAATGAAAGTACAAGTAATCGCCCTGCTACATGAGTTCGTCGACTGCTTCGCGTGGACGTACAAAGAAATGCCTGGCCTTTCCTCTGAAGTGGCCATGCATAAGATGGCTATATCTCCTGATGCTAAGCCAGTCAAACAAGCTCCTTGAAGAATGAGAAAGGAGTTGGAAGAAAAGGTCATCGAGGAAACCAAGAAACTCATCGATGCCGGCTTCATCAGGGAGGAAAAATATGCGGACTGGATCGCATGCATAGTCCCAGTGAAGAAGAAAAATGGGCAGATCCAAGTTTGTGTCGATTTCAGGGACCTCAATAAGGCGTATCCTAAAGACGACTTTTCGCTACCAGTCATGGAAATGATGGTCGACGACACCTCAAATTATGAGTTGTTCACCTTTATGGATGGCTCGTCTGGGTATAATCAGATCAAGATATCGCCTGAGGATGAGAAACACAGCATTTCGAACCCCGATCGGAATATATTGCTACAAGGTAATGCCGTTCGGACTGAAGAACGCAGGTGCTACATATCAAAGGGCAATGACTAATATCATTGATGACCTAATCCATAAAGTCGTCGAATGCTATGTTGATGATCTAGTCGTCAAAACTAAAGCAAAGGCCGACCACATCCAAGATCTTAGGACCGTTCTCACCAGACTGAGGGAATACGATCTAAAGATGAATCCTTTAAAGTGCGCTTTTGGTGTGTCATCGGGAAAATTCCTAGGCTTCATATTCCGACATTGTCACGCCCCGCTTCCCAAAATACGGAATACGAGGGGTTGACAAGGCCAGCCATGCTCCTACGGTCAAGGAAATATCCTGCCGTAGTCACACTTCGGCTTCTAGCTTTACGTGGTAAACAGTAAACAATGCTCAGGTAATGAGAAATGCAGTAACTGAAACAAAACAATACAAAGAACTGACCTGATGGAAAACAAAAGGTATAACTCTGGATAGCTGCTCGAGATGTCCGTGATGTACGTCTGGTCCTGGTCCCGGCTAGATCCACTCCTCACACTGAGCATGCATACTCAGGTCGTCAGAGCGACACAATAGCAAAATATATATAGATGCAAGTGGCAACTCGAACAATGATAATAGATGTGTAACAGTAAACCAATACAGTAAATATATGAACATGGAGTAACCAATGCAGTGTCTAGTAGATCAGGTGAACAGTAAAGCAGTAATATAGTATGCCAGGTATGTCAACACAGTAAGAAATGTATATCAATGCCATTATCCCTGTCAGTCTCTAAGTCTCACTGTACAGGTCACTAAGCCTATCGTCAGTCCAAGTGTGAGAGTCAACCACTCGCGAGTGTCCTCCACCCAAGGGTAGGACCCAAGGGCAAGGGACCATGGGCCCAAAATGTAACTCACGGTAATAATCATGTACCCTGTAAATCTCCATATATCTCCAAATATATAAGCCGGCATGGGACTCCCGAGATTCTGTTGAACTCACACTCAAACTACCCCACACCCCGTGGTCTACATCAAACGCTAACCATAACCTCACATACCAATCGGTCTGTGACAAGTCTGCGCGAGAACTGGAGACAGGATCTCCATCAAGCACGTCCCGACTAATACCCAAGATAAATGGCAGTGTCTGGTGCCTTATCTGTGACACCCATGCAAGAGCTTCCATAAGTGTCCCATACCACTTATAGTCACACTTACACGCGTCCCACAGACGTCGACAATGCAATAGAATAAAAGGGTTCACTGATTGTGTACAAGTACGTGTCACTTTCACTTATTCACTCATGCACGAACACTAACGTACTTGCCACAGTCATCACTAATACCTAACACTGGGTAATGCACATGATCACTAAGTTATCAATGCAGTGACATATATATGATGTAATGAGAAAACAGTATGTAAAGCATGATTAAAATGTCATAAATCAGTATTCTACCACTTGCATAATTTATCATAAATCATACGTGTACAGTTTAGCAAAACAATGAACAGGAAATAAATAGTATGTCTGATTATCTATCCAGCGAATTTGGTTTCACGTCAATCGGGTTTCAGGATCACTAGTTATGGCCATTTCATTTTAAGCGTTCACGGCTGGAAATCCGGTTTCAGAATCGGAAATCCATTTCGCAACGTATTTTAATCCAAGTTGGGATCAGAATTTAGCGATACTACAGTTAAGTGAAATCTAGGGTTTTCAGTAAGGTTTTCAACTCAACAAACGGATCCTCAATCGCGTATGTACGTCAGGAGTTATACACTGTTCAATACTAGTATGTCAATTCTGATTCTGTTGGGACTGTTATACGTCCCGATCTTTTAAATTACAGATTAAATAGCAAACGATGACGAAACAGAATGAAACCACTTGTGTTATCTAGCTAACAGTTTCACCTTTAATAAACAGCGGAGTTACGCAACCTACGAGTTAAGGAAACAAGGTGGTACCCATTACGGGACAGTAAACAATAATCAGAGTCGCTCTGGACTGCAGTCCAGAGTCGCACTCCGAACCAAATATCGTCACAATTTAAGTACAGAAACCATTAGAAACTTGCATAGGATTATAGTTCGTCGAGTCGACTTCGATTTAAGCCCTCAAACGCATCATTCCAGTATGTACATAATTTATGGTAATTTTAATAATTTTCAGATACGGGAAAGTTCCAGTTTTACAGGTATATTTGGGGGTATTCATTTTAGCCACTAACAGTCGTATTATCCAGTGAAATTTATACATAGCATTCAATATCACATGGGCCAGCAAATGCCCTCATGTTCCGTCAATTTAAATGAGGATTTCCATTGAGATCATGCATCGAACAGTTGCGTCATATAAATTATCGAGAATTGTAAATTTGTAATATATACGATCTAAGTTTATAACACGAATATATTATCATGTAGCAAGTAAAATACTTGCCTGGAGACGTTCTGGCGATACACGGCAGCTGCACGAACGCGCGACGAACGGCGCGGCTAGGGTTCGCGGCCTCGGCTCGCGCTCGGGTTCTACGTCGGAGTTGTCCGGAGATGCCTCGCGTTTGCTGGATGCGGAGAGGTATGCTCTGTTGATTTCTCGAGATGTGCTGGGAGATTTAGACGCTGACAAAGAGAGATAGAAATTTAGAGAGATGGGAAGAGAAAATTGGAGATAGAGAGAGAGACAGAGAGATTGAGAGAGAGGCAGAGAGAGATAGAGATAGAGAGAATTAGAGAGAGAGAGAGAGAGAGAGTGAGTGAGTGAGAAAGAGAGAGACAGAGAGATTGAGAGAGAGGCAGAGAGATTGAGAGAGAGAGGGAGAGAGATGTAGAGGCTCGTGTGGATGTATGGGGTGATGGTGATGCTGCTGACGACGAGGAGGGTGCGGGGAGTCGACGAGATGCAGTGGGGCTCGCCGGCGAGAGGGCGCAGAAGCTCGCTCGGGTGTGCAGTGCAAGTTGGAGCTCGAGAGAGGGGATCGGCAGAGAGGGAGGTGAGGTGATGAGGGAGGAGATTAGGGTGAGGAGAATGAAGGCGAGGAGGCGCTGGTCGACGACGAAGGGGGTGAACGTCGGCGACTAGAGCAGGCGAGGGCGTGGCTGTGACAGAGGAGGTAGGTGCGTGGGTGGAGAAAGATCTCGGGCTCGTGGTGCGAGGGGGTGAAGGGAAGTGGGGACGAGGCGGTCGTAGTTGACGTCACCGTCGTCGGCGGGGAGTGGAGTGCAGGGATTCAAGCGGGTGAAAGTTTGATAGGGAGAGAGAAGGTCGGTTATGGAGATAGGAGCGAGAAAGAGAGAACGTGAGGGGGGGAGAGTTAGGAGTTTGAGGGTGTGAGGGAGAAGGAGGAGGTTGAATGGATCGAGTCGTGGGGTGCGTGAGTCGGGGTAACGGCGCTGCGACGTGGGCACAAGCGCGGGCGGAGGAAACGGATCGGGGAGCAGGGAGCGGGAAATCTGGAGAGAGCCGTTGGGGAAGAAGAGTTAGTGCATGGGCCGGGTCGGGTTGCTGTGGGTGAGGGCTTGGGCTTGGGTGTCATGGGCTGGGCCGGGGTTAAAATAGAATAAAAGAATTATAAAAGAATGGAAGAGGCCGGGCTGCTTTAATAAAATGAAATCAATTTAATTTCGTGGGCTGAGGAAAGGAGTTGGGCTGGAAAGAAAATAATTTTAATTTTAGAGCAATGGGCTGAAGGAATAAAAGGTGGGAATATATATATTTGGTTTTAACTGGGTATTGAGTTTAAGGAAAATAAAATAATTAGAATTAGAATAAAACAATTTTGTAAATATATATATATATAAAGAATACGGAAAATGATGTTCAAAAAGAGCTGGGTATTACAGACATCGAGGGATCGAAGTTGACCCATCAAAGATAAAGGCCATAATGGAGATGCCCCCTCCAAAGATCCTGACACAACTAAGATCTTTTTAAGGAAAGCTTGCTTATATACGGAGGTTTATCTCAAATTTATCGGGAAGATGTAGGCCCTTCTCAAAGCTCATGAAGAAAGGAGCTCCTTTTATCTGGGATGCCGAATGTCAAGCAGCGTTCGAAAGCATCAAACAATACTTGTTGCACCCTCCAGTGCTGGCCGCTCCCATTCCAAATAAACCGCTGATTCTCTACATTGCCGCGCTAGATGAGTCACTCGGTGCGCTCCTTACCCAGAATAACGAAGAGGGAAAAGAAAATGCCCTTTACTACCTCAGTCGAACTCTAGTCGGGGCGGAACACAACTATTCCCCAATCGAAAAGCAATGCCTGGCTCTGATATTCGCTGTGAAGAAGCTGAGGCACTATCTGCTCGCTCATAGGGTTATGCTGATCTCCAAGGTCAACCCGCTCAAACATTTGATGACCAAAGCAAGCCTAGCCGGCAGAATGGCAAGATAGGCTGTCATGCTACTTGAGTTTGACATAGTTTATACTCCTCAGAAAGCAGTAAAAGGGCAATCTCTTACAGACTTTCTCGCTGCTCATCCCATACCAGAAGGGTCACCACTCAATTGCGAGTTACCCGACGAACAAGTGCTGCACCTAGAGAATGACGAGCCATGTTGGGAGCTCTACTTTGATAGGGCCTTATCGATAAGGACCTCCAGTAAATCAAGCGTCCCGAAGATAAAAGCAGGGATAGGATTGGTGTTCATCACGCCATCAATGGGAACCCTACGGTGTTCTTTTGCTCTCACCGAGCCTCGCACAAACAATGAGGCCGAGTATGAAGCTCTGATAGCTGGTTTGGAGCTCGCCATAGAAATGGAAATCTTTCGGCTACGGGTTTACGGTGACTCCCAGCTTGTCATCAACCAAGTAAGCGGCGACTATAAGATATACAAACCCGAGTTAGCTCGGTACAGAATCCGGGTGGTGGAACTCATGAAACGGTTCACTCACATTGAATTAATGAGAGTCCCCAGAGCGTTGAACGGAAAAGCCGACATACTCGCTCGCCTAGCCAAGGAGCTGGCTGATCCTGACATGGACGAAATTCTGATCACAGTCAAGAGCCGGCAAATTCTACCCCCAGTCTCTCTACGAGAAGAGGAAAGCGCGGAACAGAAGAGCAGTCCGGCCGAAGAAGCTTCGATCATCTAAGACGAGCCCGATTGGAGAGGACCCTTCATAGAGTACCTCCGGTACGACAAGCTGCCCAAAGGAAAATCTGCAAGGATTCGGCTGAAGAAGAGAGCTCTCCGATACGTGTTTGTGACTGACACGCTATACCGCAGGTCATATGACCAACTCTAGCTCAGGTGCCTGTCATCAGCCGAAGCCTAGAAAGTTATGAAAGAAGTTCACTCAGGCGTCTGCGGGGCTCACCATTCCGGCCCCAAAATGCGGCTTCAGATCAAACGGCTTGGGTATTACTGGCCCACCATGATACGGGATTACGGAGAGCATGCAAAGAAATGTTATATCTGCCAAATTCATGGTGATTTCATTCACAAGCACCCCAATCCATTGCATCATACGGTGGCGTCATGGCCCTTCGAAGTCTGGGGAACCGACATAGTTGGTCCAATTGATCCTCAGTCATCTAAAGGCCACCGGTTCATACTGGCCGCAACAGACTACTTCTCCAGATGGGCTAAAGCTGTCCCGCTAAAAGAAGTCAAGACAAACGATATTCTGACATTCTTCCAGCATAATATTCTATACCGCTTCGGTACACCAAGAAGAATCATTTCTGACAACGGGCCTTCTTTCAAGAGCTTCAAAGTCTCAAGGTTCGCTACTCAACACAAGATAGACTGGAGATATTCATCCATCTATAATCCAAGAGCCAATAGACTAGCCGAAGCCTTCAATAAGACTCTATGCAAGCTCCTGAGGAAAAATACTTCAGCCAACAAGAGAGACTGGAATCTCAAGCTTCACGAGGCGTTGTGGGCATATCGTACCATGTACCGTACTCTAACTCAGTCCACTCCATACTCATTGCTCTTCGGAGTGGAGGCGGTCCTCCCCCTCGAAGTCGAAGTTCCAAGCTTAAGAATGGCCGTTCAGCACGAATTGACGGAGGAGGAAAACGTGCTCCTTCGGCTAGAAGAGCTCGACGCCCTCGAAGAAAAGAGCCACGCGGTGCAGTAAAATCTGGAGCTATACCGAGCCCAAATGTCACGGGCCTATGACAAGATAACCCGTCTCCACGCTTTCAAGAAAGATGAGTTGGTGTTGGTGCTCAAAAGACCGATCATCCCCAATCGACATGCCAAAGGAAAATTCGAGCCAAACTGGGAAGGACCATACGTCATCGAGAAAGTGTTCGACGGAGGATCCTACCAACTGATAAGTACCGAGGGGGAAAGACCTATACCACCCATCAATGGCCGATATCTCAAGAAATACTACGCGTGAATGCTCCAAGTCGCAGGCGAATTGAGCGCATCATCCCTACGGTCTGGATCATACATCCTGCAAAACCGTATACAATCCACGGGCGTAAACGACCCCTATCTTTCCCAAATCCTGCCGGTGGGACTATTTTTAAAGTCCCACCAGCGGCCAAAAAAAAACGGTATGTCCATAAGCAAAACGGGCATGGATGAAAACCCGAAAGGGCTCCGTGAGTAAACAGCAGGACTACCGGCGAGTTTGTGAAAACCCGAAAGGGCGCAAACTCATGAAAAGCGATGAAATGCGCTCGCAAAGTCCTCTCGACCTTGTGAGGAGAAAATCCCTGCGTGAGATCCTTACGACTCACAAAGGAGCAACACACTTAGGAATCCTCACGATTCCTAAGGAGAACATACACCTGCGAGATCCTCTCGACTCGTAGGGAGAAAATGCTTTTATGAGACCCTTACGGCTCATAAAATTGAAAAGTCTTAGGTGACAGAGACTTAAACCTGTCTCCTAAGCCATCGCTCCCCAATGAGAACCGGCAAATGATGAGTCGCTCCTGGCATTACACTTCAGTGTTAGCGGTGTTGATGCCGACCCAAAAACCAAATCCCATATCCTCCCCAGGCAAATGATAAGTTGCTCCTGGCATTATTCCAGTGCAGCAATGCTGATGCCAAACAAGATCCAAATTCCAAGTCCCCAAACGGCGAATGATGAGTCACTCCTGGTACCATATTCCAGTGTAGCGATGCAGATGCCAACCAAAATCCAATTTCTCAAAATTCCTCCAGCCCTACGGTTAGTCCCCAAATTGACTACCGTATACAATCCACGGGCTCAAATAATTCTCATCATACCCATACCCCACCGCAATCACCAGTCCAGCGGCCGGTCTTCGCCCTTGGACTTATGCTCCATTTTGGAAGACCCACTCATGCGTCCTCACGATACATAAGGAGAACTAACTTACGGGATCCTCACGACTCGTAAGAAAATACCTTCGTGGGATCCTTACGACTCATAAAGGAAAAACACACTTGGGAGTCCCCACGACTCCTAAGGAGAAAGTGCACCTACGAGATCCTTTCGACTCGTAGGGAGAAAATGCTTTTATGGGACCCTTACGGCTCATAAAATTGAAAAGCCTTAGGTGATAGGGACCTAACCTGTCTCCTAAGCCACCGCTTCCCAACAGGAAAAAGCAAATGATGAATTGCTCCTGGCACATGTGCTTCAGTGTTAGCAACGCTGATGCCTACGCTAACCCCAAAATTCCAAACTCAAATCTAATAGACCCCTAAGTCTTTAAACTGGGAACAGATGACCTCTAAGTCGTTAAACTGGGAACAAATGACCCCTAAGTCGTTAAACTGGGAACGGAAGAAATTCCCTCACGGCAAATGATGATTCGCTCCTAGTACCATATTCCAGCGTAGCGATGCTAATGTCAACCCAAATCACATCAAGTCAGCAAAACAACCAATGACCTCCTTGGCAGAATCAAATTCCACCTCGGAAACAAGTCAACTTCATCTCTGATGCCGCAAGAAGCGGGGCAAGTCAAATCCAGGATCGACCGTCCAAGTCACAAAAAGGGCAGCACCGACCGTCCAAGTTGCAAAAAGGGCAGCACCGACCGTCCACGTCGCTAAAATGGCAGCAGCGACCGTCCACGTCGCTAAAATGGCAGCATCGACCGTCCAAGTCGCAAAAAGGGCAATATCGACCGTCCACGCCGCTAAAAGGGCAGCAACGACCGTCCAAGTCGCAAAAAGGGCAGAACCGACCGTCCAAGTCGCAAAAAGGGTAGCACCGACCGTCCACGTTGCTAAAATGGCATCACCGACCGTCCACGTCGCTAAAATGGCAGCACCGACCGTCCAAGTCGCAAAAAGGGCAGCACCGACCGTCCACATCACTAAAAGGGCAGCATCGACCGTCCATGACGCTAAAATGGCAGCAACGACCGTCCAAGTCGCAAAAAGGGCAGAACCAACCGTCCAAGTCGCAAAAAGGGCAGTATCGACCGTCCACATCGCTAAAATGGCAACACCGACCGTCTACGTCGCTAAAATGGCAGCACCGACCGTCCACGTCGCTAAAATTGCAGCACCGACCGTCCAAGTCTCAAAAAGGGCAGTATCGACCGTCCATGTCGTAAAAAGGGCAGTGCCAGCTTCCCAAAAGATGGGAACCGAATCAAGTCGCCTCCACGTGAAAGAAAATCCATCAATTTCATGCACACGACCCACATATGTGGTGTGCATTTATTGATGGGGGGCAATTTGTTGGGGTAAAAATTTACACCCCGGTTGACCAAGTCAAAATCAAAGTCAACCCCAAGCCAAGTGAGCCCAAGCCCAGATCCAGTGAGCCCATGCCCGGGTCGAGCCCGAACATGAAACGGCCGGCCTCCCCCCATGCCAAGATAAAAATTTTGTAATAAATAATTTTGTTGTATTTCTTCTATTTTATTTTATGAATAAATGTAAGAAAAATAGGCATAAAGCCAAATTTTTGTAAAGCCCATGGCTTGTGTGCTAAAAGAAATAGCACATGAGCCATGGGATAGACAAAATGCCATTTTGTGAAACCCAAGGGGCTATGTGTAAAGTGTATAGCCTATAAAGGCAATGATAATAAAAATATCCCAACAACTTTTTCTCTTTTCAAAAATTCCAGATCTGTGATCTTCTTCTTCCTCAAGGTTCTAAAACCTTCTTTTTTCTTTTGAATTAAATCAAGAGTTTTACTCTTCCTTTTAAAAAACAAAATAGCTTTCACCACAAAACCCAAAAAGGGGAATTCAGATCTGCCATCATATCTCAAAAAGAAGAGATTTTTAAAATCTCACATCTCTTGATCTTCAAGATCTGGCCAACAAAGGAAGAAGAAGGAGACCCATCTCCAGAAACCCCACTTTGGAGAAGAACTAGGGCTCAAGGGGAGAAGCCCTTCATCAGCTTCAAAACATTTTAGGAGTTTCACTCCACTCTAATTTCTCTTTCGAGAGTTTGTCGGGCTAAAAGCCCCTTTTCCTCACCGGCGTCCAAGCGCCCGAGTGCCATGCGCTCAAGCACCCAGCGCCCACGTGCCGACACGTGGCGCGCTAGCGCTCAAGCGCCCACGTGCTGACATGTAGAGCGCCCAGCGCTCAAGCGCAGCGCTCAAGCGCCAAGCGCCCACATGCCGACACGTGGCGCGCGAGCGCTCAAGAAAATAGATTTTATTTGTGTTGAATTCTTAGACGAGTCATATCATTATTAAAACAAAACTGCAAATTGTATATTTAACGATTATTGTGTGAATTTTTGCGAGGAAATCTGAAGTCACGGACTTGAGGAAACAGGAGATCTAGGGTTCACACTTCTCTGGTAAGATTCTAACTCCCTTCTCTCTCCTCTAAAATCCAATAAAATCTATTTTCTGCAGGATTCTTTGCAAAATATCGCCGCTCAAAAATCTTTTTGCAAAGTTTTGTTTTTCGGTTTGTTTTTGCATATTTTAATACGGATCTTTAAGGGGCAAGGACCAAATCAAGATTAGGTGGGGATTTCATCACCCTTCCTAAGCCCCACAAATCACAAACCAAGCATATAGATCAACCCTTCATTAATTTAAAATATATCTAGACCAGACTCTAAGGACCGTCGCGCTCAATAAGGACAGAGGAAGGTCGTGGGTAATCTATCGTTTATCCGCATTATTTTTGTAGTGCCTGGGAAAGTGTGTCGAAGGCTAGTGGTTTTTAATTAGGCCCACGACGTGGTTCCTTCCCACTTACCTGGCAAACCTGGCTACAAGGGTAGTACGGAGGCGGTAGAGGATTTATCCTGCGGCTTGTCCTTTGGAAGTCTAGGAGCGGTCTAGAGACTGGACCTAGGTAACCATAGTTCTAGGGTTGTGCATTTTTTGTGATTTATCTAAATCCGTCCTTTTTTTAAAACAAACCAATTACTTTCTCTCCTTTTTACCCCTTCCCCATTCTTCTCTTCTTATAATGGGTGACCTAAACAGAAGAACACTTGCCGAGCTTTGCTGTCCACAACCAGATATCTCTTGTTTTCGAAATCCCTTCGGTATACCGTCCGGCTCTTCCATGTCCTTAAGAGATCATATAGAACAAGCAGGAAGAAACAGTTGTCCACCTCAGTCTAGGTCTTATCAACCGTATCCTAATCCTACACATGTTTCAGTTCATACCCAGAGTGAGGAAGCCCCTAGACGAATGTCCATTGCTGAGCACATAGCTAGGTCTAGAGGCCAAAGTTTCAACCCGGACCAATATCAACCATCACCACCACTGTCTGGAGAAGAGTTTGATATGCGGTTTGTATATAGCCAACCAACCAACCCATATCAATATTCTTCTTATCATAATATTGATCCTACTCCTACCCAAGTTCAGCAACCATTCTGTTCCTATCAATCCAATCCGACTTTTCCACCTACTCTAGACAGTTCTTCTAATCAGTCATTTGGGAGTTTTAATTATCCACAGGAATTTCAATCTTATACTGAAACCCCTTATCAACCCAAGACTAGTCTGGAGCAGACATTAGAAAAATATATGGAACTGACGAATCAAATTATGAAGGATTTGCGTAGTAAGACAGAACTGTACACCCTTCCTAATCAAACCTCCCCTTTCCAAACTGAAATCCACAACTCCAGTTTCATAGATTCATCAAGAACACCAAATAGAATGACTGATAAGTTGTGTGACTTTGTAGTGTTTGATTTACCCAACTGTGAAGGGTCCCTTTCAAGTGAAACCATACCCAACCCTTGTGATCTCTACACCTCCACTCTTGAACCAAAACTGATTGAAAACCATACTTTTGATGAGGAGTTTGAGAATTTTAACCTTCACTTGAATGAGGTAATTGACATTGGGGATATATTGATTGATGAACCCAAAATTTTGGATGATTTTGTCCCACCAATTCATCAAATCTTTTCACTTCCTTGTGGTCATCATCTTGAGCCTTTAATTCTTCCCGAACCCCAAATATGTCTTGAAGTTGATGATAAAGGTATACCCGAAGATCAGATCGAAATACAGCCTCCATCTCCCACATCTGGTTCAGCAACACTCGACACACCAATTTGTTTACCCATTTCACCTTCTACTTTCTCCGGTTCTTCTTCTGTTCCTATAGTTTCAGTAAGTTTTGATAAATCACAATCCGTTAATTCAAGTTCAGTAATACCAGAAATTCAACTTGATTTGGATATTTTTGAAAAAGAGGTAGATGAGTTTTTCGAGTCCTCTACCTCGGTGATTTTTTATGAATCAAGTAGAATAAATTCTGGCATAAAACTCTTTGACAGCAAAATATTCAATCACACCATTGATAAAAGTTTTGAAGAACTTTTTGTTAACGAACTTGAATTTTTAAACAATACGGATTTTGTGATTGATCAATCTCCACCTATAGAGGTTGAACCGTCACCATTCCTTCTTCCTAATCATTCACATTCCTTCTCATTCTTTCTTTTCTCTAAATTCAAACCCTTTCCTGACCACCTCTTATCCCTTCCCCACTTTTTCTTGACTCGATACAACACATTCTTCCACCAACCTATACGATATACTGATAAAATCTTTGAATGGTTGGTGTTGACTTTTAGTCTTTGTAAAGTCTTACTTTGACCAAATGACTCACCCCTCTTAAAATGCTTCGTATTGTCTAACTCATGTTTGAGGGGGGATATATTTTTGGCTCTTGATCATAACTTTTGTCCTCAAATTTGTGAGCCAAAAATAAGTTTGGGGGAGGATTTTCACTTTCATATATTCTTGCCCCCATTAATAATTTCCTCCCAAGTCTACAGGTTTTTGAGCTTAACAGATGACATCAGTGAGGACACTGCTGTAAACAGCTTTAGGGGAGGTTTGTGCTTATTTACACATCAATTTGCATCATATTTTGCATAAGCATAACATTTTCAAAAATTTAAAAAAAAAATTCTTTTATAACAAAAGAGTAGAAAGTGAAAAATTACATCCAAAAGGTAGGAATAGTTTAAGAAAACCAAGAAAATTAGAAGTTTTCTTAAACGAACTAGTAATAAATAGTTATGAGCTGTTGTCCCAAGGGTTAGGAAGATGAAGGAAGTCACTAATCTGAGGATAAAAATAAGTCTGAAAAATAGTTTCTATTCTGGAAGCCGAACATTTGAATGTTGATACCCTACTATATGCACTTACACACGTCTTGAAACTCGGGATAGTAGAGAATACCTTGAAATGCTCTTGTCTAAAAGCCAAAGTATGAAGGAAATGAAAAAAATGAAGAAAATATAAAAATGGTGAAAAAAAAATGAACACTGGTTTTGTATCGCCAAGGCAGCAATAAAAAAATATAGCGAGGGTGCCTCTTCACCTAGTGCCCTAAGCCCAACTGGTCTGGGAGTCACTGCTAAGCCTTAGGTGGCGCAAGACGAGGAAAATATTATCACCTAATCAGCAAGCACATGAGTAATCGGTTGGTTAGTACCTCAAGAAGTATTAACGGTCGCATGAAAATGTGTGAGCGAATCTTAATATTCATCAAATTAAAAAGTACTAAGGTAGATGGACAAGAGTATGATAGCTTGAATTGAATTCTCCGAGTGAAGGGATGTCCATTTCACACACGTGGGGTTATATGATCAATGTTTGGATGAAAGGTGGGAATGAAGAATAAAGACGATGTTTTATTGAGGGATGATGTGATTTCTAACATTTTTTCATGACTATTAAGATAGGGCTCATGACAACTGAAAAGCTAGTATAGTTGGAAACTCTTCTTTTCAAGGCCTTTCTTTTATGGTTCTTATCTTTATATGTAAATTTCACCATCTTTCTTTTGTTATTGGATTTTGTGGGTATAATCCGCTGAAAACCCTCAGGAGACAACACTCCTCCTACTAGGGACACCTAGAGGTTTAACGGCTTGTTGCACGTGCTCAGTGCAATCGTGTCTGCCTACGAAAGTGTGCTTAGTTTTCTCCTTTCCTTTTCTCCTCTTGAATAAACTAGTTTGCTCGGGATGATCAAAGATAAGTTTGGGGGTATTTGTTCAGTTGATAAAACTGCACATTTGTATTACATTTTTCCTACCATTTTCATATTAAAAAAGGACTTTATTATAATATATTATACATATGAGGGTTTATGTGTAAAAACACCATTTTCCATGTGTTAATATATTTTAATTAGTATTTGGTAGAAAAATGTATGCAAATAAATTCATTGACCAAATCCTAGTAGAACTAAGTCTACTAAATATTATTTGAGATTATTATGCAGAATTTTCCAAGTTGTTATGCAGAATTTATCAAACAAATCAAGTTGTTGAAGAAGACTTGCCTAATTAAGAAGCAAAACTTGGAGACCAAGTCTGGGAGTAACCGAGAAAAGATTTCTGAATTCTGAAGGTGCCTAGGATTGCCACATGTCACAATCACAAAGCCCAAGAAAAATGATCAAGAGATCCCCACCATTGGCCGCGGAACCGCGGCCAAACCCCCCTGTTGGCCGCGGATCCACGGCCAACAGGAGAGATCATTTGCTAAGATTTTGTGGCTTAAATCTCTGCTATATTTTACCAACTTTTGAAGCAAAAGATTGTGGCTTTGGACTATAAAAGGGCACCGAGAGCCTCTTGGAAAAGTTATCAAGCCGAAGAGATCACGAAGTCCAAGACGGCTCACGCATCCAGGCTGATCATCAACTGTTCGTCTACCTCCTTAGGAAAGATCGAGAAGCAACTAGTTTGTAATCATTTTCTACGGAATAAAGTGTAGATTGTTCAAGTTGATTAATAAAGGTAGTTGTTTTATTTAATTCTTTTGCATTTTACATTATGTTTTCCCTCTCTATCTTTTCATCTTCTTTTCTCAACATGCGCGAGTAATTCTCCGCTTGTTAGGGTTCGTAGGATTAGGGTAGGCTAATGGACGATGAAAATAATTAAACCTTTTTTAAGTCCTATAAAGTTTAGGAACTTTATCAAAAGAATCATTAACATCCTAATCGGGCGCGCTAGCAATTCTTTGCTAGCTCCGACCGCGATTAGAGATTAGATTAATGATTGTTTTGGTAAAGGCTAGATATGAACGGAGTTCCGTGTCGAGATAAGGGTTAAGAGTGGGATTCCTTTTCCCTCCAGAAACCCTAATCTACACGCATCACCGTCGTTCTAGTTCTAAATCTATTAATGGATAAAAAGGGTAACTTTTAATTAATCGTCCATAACTACTAAATCCTAACGAACCCTACAAGCCCTCTTATTATCTTAACTACATCTTTAAAATAATCTAGATCTATATTTTACATTCTTGTTTAACGTAGATCTAGAAACCATTCTATAAAATTCTTTATCCCTCCTCTCTTTCTCAACACATCTAAAGTAAAAGTAAAAGGTTCCACGTTTCCCAGAGGACGACCCGTACTAATCTCGGTCTAGCTACGTGCGACACCGTTATTGATTGCGGTTAAACTACAAACAAAAACACTCTTTCGAACCAATCAAGCGCCCAGCGCCCACATGCCGACACGTGGCACGCCAGCGCTCAAGCGCCCAGCGCCCACATGCCGACACGTGGCACGCCAGCGCTCAAGCGCCCAGCGCCCACGCGCCAACACGTGGTGCGCTAACGCTCGAGCGCTTCACGCTCAAGCGCCCAGCGCCCACGTGCTGACACGTGGTGTGCTAGCGCTCGAGCGCCTAGCACTCAAGCGCCCAGCGCCCACGTGTCGGATACGTGGCGCGCTAGCGCCTAAGCGCACAGCGCTCAAGGCGCTGGCTCCACACGTCCTTTGGACGCTTTTTTCCCTTTTTTTATATGTATACATGCATATATATGTATAGATACACACACACTCCACAACACAGTCCTCCTTAAAAAAAAATTTGGGCCGGGGCGCTGCCCCGCACCCCGCAAGGGGGCTGCTAGCCCCCTTGACCCCCAGCCCGCTATCCGGGTAGCGGGACCCCCCTAAAAACTCTACGGGGCCCCCGATATATCCAAAACCCCTTCAAAACACAACACTGCACATTGAGTTCGCATGACCAGTTTAACCCGTTAATCGGAGGTTCTCTCGCTCCAAAGGCGAGGGGTAATTAACGGCAGCTTAGTCCGCGGCTGCCGGAGATTCGATCCCCACAATCATTAAACCCCGGCCTACCCTAGGCAGGGGGAATCTGTAATGCACCTGACAAGCGCGCGCGTATTCCTATCTCAATGGGGTGACGAAAAACACCTTACAGTGGCCAGCCTTCTTTATAGAATAGGGATGCGGGAAGGAGGGCTTTGTTTGTTTGTGCAAAGTTGCTCGCAACACCTCTCCTTTGGCGAACCTGCGATCGCCGTCTCTAACTGAATGCTCAACTGAGGTCGTGTCAAACAACCTTAAATGCACAAGCCTGGGCTAGGTCTACCCCATCCCTAGACGAGTTGTATAAAGCTGAAGCTCCACATACGATTTGAGGCCGAGCCTTTCCTGCAATGGAGCCTAAGGACCGATATGATGATTGGTTTAGGTAGGGAGGCCTGCCTACTATGGACACCTGTAGGGATTAGTGCGTGGGACCGCGATCCACAAAAGCACGGGGCTCACCCTTGTTTTGGGAATGGAGAAGGAAAACATAGCATGTCACAAGAGCGAGACGAGGGGGAGAATTCCCTACAGCGAGAGGGTCGCCTCGTGAGCTGGGCTTTGGAGATGAGACCTTTTGGCGAAACCAAGTCAATTTTGGGCCACCAAACCCTGCAATTGATGAGAAGGACGGGGAAGCGTGTACGTTTTCACATTCCCTGCCTTTCAAAGGTGCCTATAGGACGGGCCAGACGCAGCAGAGTGACGACCCGAAAGCGGATTCCCCACCAGCAGGGGGACAAGAGACGACCATCTTGAAGCACATCATGACCTAAAAGCAACACCGGCGAGACCCGGGAAGGAAACCCAATTGAGAGTCAGAGGATCCATAGTACCTGTAGCCTCCCAGACTTCATATTCATCATTTTGGAAAGTGTGGGTAAGGGATCTCTTTTCTGCAACAAACAAAAATCAGCAAAGCAGATTTGACTCGGCACAACCTAACGAAACATCCAATACCAATGATCTATGTCTACCGAGACTCGACTCCTTTTAGATATCATACTTTTCTTAGATAAAGAACTAGTGTCAATAAAAAGGCTAATTACAGAGATCGTCGGTGCCCTTGAAAATTTTTATCTCACAAGCTAGCACTGGATGTACATCCATGAACCAGCTTCTCAAGAAGAACGCGAAGCACTATTCAAATACTTTTAGACTGATAAGTGACAAAAGAATACATTATGTTCAGCTTAAAAGGTATCTCGCTTATACGCCGGTATTATCACCTTTAATTAACTTATATAGTTATAGTCAAACCCTCCTCGACTACAAAACTCGCTACACGCAAATAGAAAAACATTGTCTTGTTGTTGTAGTATGGGAAACTAAAAAACTCCGTCAAACCATGTTGTCCTATCCTGTGAAGTTACTGGCTCGAATGGATCCAATCAAATAGATATTTGAAAAACCTACTATTCTATTACTGGATGAAGATCTTGATGGCAAAGAACTCAGAAAGCAAGACATGGGCAAGCAGTAGCAGATAGCTTAGCCGACCCCCTAAAGAAGTCATACGAACCAGTTCATACTGACTTCCCTAATGAAGATATCCTATTTTAAACTGAAGAAAAAGATGAAGGGAAAACTTGGACCCTCTTTCTTTGATGGTGCACTTAAAAATACTGGAACAGGCATTGGAATCGTCCTCCTCTCACCTAAGGAGTACTCATACCTAAAGCAACCCAATTGATTTTTCCAGCAACCAACAACGTGGCCAAGTGCGAAGCGTTCATCGCGGGCTTAACAGTAGCCCAAAAACTAATAGCAAAAAGTCTCAAGGTCATTGGTTGCTCTAAATTATTCATCAGTCGGGTACTATTAGAATATGCCCTTCCGTATTAGGTCTAATAACCGATGATCCGCATTAGATATCTGATAATCCGCATCTAGTTATTGTAGGGAGTATGGAACACTGTGCTTCCTCGAGTTTGTAGAGTTGGGTTTCCCATTTACCCACAATGGAGGAGCCTCCCCCACCAGGCAGGCGGCCACGGTTCATAACGTACTCTTCGCACAATAGATCCACTTTGAAGTTGACTTATTCATTCGGCCAATTGTCGGAATGTGTATGAGATGCCGTAAGGGCCCAATATCTCAATAACACCCTTGTCTAAAGCTTCGAATGAGACTGAATATCCGAAACGCAGGAACGATCTGACTATAAAGTCATTCAAAACTTAACTGAAGAACCAGCGTTTATTGAAGAAGCAATAGAGTCGATTACAAAATGTACTAGTTTGAAGGGTTCGTTGGAATTGATCTGCTACGGGATTTACATTATATGCTAGAGAAGCACCTGAAGTACTAAACATGATAGGTATGAGTTTTGTAATGGTTGGAGCAGCAAACTCGGATTCGGCAAGAATCTCATTTTTTGGTAGAACGAAGGGGGAATTGGCCCAAAAATGAGATGGGGTAAAGACGCAGCCGAGCGCCGGCGGCTTAATCAAGTGCCTCCCGAACTACGCGAAATGGTCGTCTATTACACGGCTCACAAACTCTGCCTGGGGTGGGGGTACCTATTATTCATCGGCGGTGCGGCGCACGCAGGGCCTTGGTTTGCTTTGTTGCATGGACTTTCTATGCATTTCCTACGGAGTGCAATGGAACCCTGCTTAGCTCCGCCAACCCAAAAGGAAAGAACCGCCGAGGCGGCCAGTAGAGTCAACAATAGAGAACCTACCTTTCAAATCTTTCAGCACAAGAAAATAAATGGCAACTACCGACCTCCACCTTTTCATTAATGTTTCACCAACATGAAGTCTCGAGTGAAGGTTCTCCTCACCTCACAATTTCCAGGCATTCATACCAACTTTCATTTGACACAAAGCTAATTCCTATTCACATATATTTGCACTTTCTATAGATAGGAAGTGGAACCAAAATAACCCTAATGTTTCTAGAAATCAGTTCCAAACATAAATGAACAGATAATAGAAACTCCCACAAACTTTTGTTGTTTTTCAAATAAAACCTTCAACTTTTATAAAATATTGGTAGCGCTTCAGCTGCCACTTGAGGCTACATATTACAGCATTCAAATTATTGGGCGGGGGGGGGGGGGGGGGGGGCGGCGGGGGGAGGGAAGGGTGATACTAATTTATACAACAGTTTCATGGAGGTTTAATACAATTGTGAAAAAAATGAACAAACTGATTGCCTGTGGAATCATAGTACCACATAACACCAAGAAGAGCGCATACAATATTCTTGACAAGTGATGTTCAGGTTAAAGAACAAAGGGGCAATCTATTTTTCCAAATGCATACATATTTACACTCATAGGCCCCCAACAACCACCATCTAATTCAATCCCCCCCCCCCACCCACCGTTTTGGTGGCATTAATTTATACATACAAAAGCCATATAATGTCCCTAACCACAAACCTCAACCCATTTCGGAAAAGAAACCCTAACCACAAACCTCAACCCATTTCGGAAAAGAATCGCCATCTTCAGATTGCCCTAAATGAAAAGGGCATGACAAAGGAAGAAGAATAGTCCTTGAACAATCTCACCGGAATAAAATAATTGCGTGTCATGTTCTGCATTTTATCATCCGTTATTTTCGGTGTTTGGCTGCAATGATCCATCCTTCATTAGTTTCAAGCTGAGGCTGTTGAATCGCTCTCGCGAGTACTGCCTTGATGCCTTTCTCCAATCTGTGCCTGTCTTCATCATTGCCGCAAACTCTTCGTAACTGATTTTTCCGTCCTGATATAGAACAAAAAAGGCAATACATGATTAATTTTTCCGTAACTAAATTTATCCTGGCAATATTCTTGCACTATATGACAAATTTCTTTCAAGTTTGAGTCAATTGCACATAACACCCTCACATGTTTGGTCCCAACACCCTAAAGCGGTTCCTTGAAGGTAATATAAATGCCATCTAAGTCCATAACGAGACTAAGCCAAGGGGTATGGTGCTAATGTACTGATTGAGGGGTTATAAGTGCCGGGTAGATATAGATGATGGGTGTTATAAATGGGTTAATTGCATAGCAAAACATCCTTCATGTATAGTTTCTCTACAACTTTAACATTCTTCAACGAGAATGTGATATATGATTGTTAACTAAATAGGAATGTTGAATATAACAACATTCAATAATACCTTGCCTTAAGCTTAACATTAATCAACTATTCTACGAGAATGTGATATATGATTGTTAACTAAATAGGAATGTTGACTATAACAATAATACCTTGTCTTAAGCTTAACATTAATCAACTATTCTACGAGAATGTGATATATGATTGTTAATTAATCATCGAGAATGTGATATATGATTGTTAACTAAATAGGAATGTTGAATATAACAACATTCAATAATACCTTGTCTTAAGCTTAACATTAATCAACTATTCTATTAGGACATAGCATTCCTAGTGTCAGACCAAGGGTCAGTCTCGATATGACTCAAAAAAGAAAATCTGATTTAATTGTTGACTAACTCAAGGGTGTTATGTGGATCTTCTAATTAACCATTTGCGAGGGTGATAAGTTCCACATAAGGAATAGATGATGGGTGTTTCTTCAAAGATTGCTTCTATACAATCTTTTAAGGAAAGGGCTATAGAAGTAAATGGCACTCACCTTATCAGTGTCTACGTCGCGTATGATGGCATTGATGACTTCCTCCTGGTTTGTATTAACTTCATCAGCCAAAGATTCCCTAAGCTCCTCGATCTCTATGTATCCGCTCTTGTTCTGATCAAAGTATGCGAAGGCTTTATGCAAGTGCTCATCGTTCCCTATCTTTCTGAGGTGAACTGACACGGCGACAAATTCGCCATAATCCAATGTGCCATTTCCATCAACATCAGCCTGTCAATAGAATAGCATATTCAAGAGCTTATTGCGTAGAAAAAAGACGACATTCTACATAGGCTTACACTAAAGTACCCTCAAAACATTGCCATATTCCACTAAATTTCCACAAGTTTTTTTTTCACAATAAGCTCCCTTAAAAGTGGCACATTAAAGGCATTTTATTGAAATACACTCTTAAAATCAAAGTTGAAGGGGGTTTACTGTTTTTTTAAAAAATACTTCAAGTATATGGAAAAATAGAGATGGTTAATGTTATTTTAGTGTAATTTAGCCTTCTTTATATTATTCAACAAACATACCACTAATTTAAGGTTTCAAAAAAATATACAGCCATGCTCGGTACTTACAGCATCCATTAGAATCTTAATATCTGTATCTGGAATTTGGTGGCCAAGCTTGTGCAGACCAACTTTGAACTCTTCTAGTGTAATTTTTCCATTATTGTTTACATCCATGTTTGAAAACATATCCTTTATGTCTGCTACTTCCTCTACGGATAAATGTTCAGCAATCACCTGCAATAAATTTGAGAATAAATAAGCTATTCCATCTCACAAGAATGGTGCCATATACTACGGATTTTTTTTATGTCCACATCCTGTATTATATGACAATTCAAATCTTACCCTTAGAGCTCTCTTTTTGAGTTTGTTCATCACGGTGAATTGTTGGAGTCTAGCCCTAACAGCTTCACCTAGATTAACATTTGGTGCCTTCTTGGCATTCTGCAACCAAGGATGATCTGCAATGGGAAGCATAAGGAATGCTCAATTATATTCCAGTAAAATAAGGACATCATACATAAAAAGACCAGAAACTCAAAAAATATATTTAATTTACAGATATTACGTACGAATGGAATGATACACTAGTCAAATTAGCAGAAGAGGAAGTGTGAATTGACAAATAATTGTCAGAATCAACAGTTATTCTAAATTTAGGGGGTGTGAATTCAATATTTTCCACCAAATATCTTTAACTATAGAGTAAAAGGGTCGGGCATTTACCCAGAACTTCTTGCGCGGTTAATCTCCTCTTAGGATCAGGATCAAGCATTCTCTTCACAAGATCTTTTGCATTGTCAGAAACTCTAGGCCATGGTTCTCTTTTGAAGTCTACGACAGAACGAATAATTGCTTGTGCAACGCCTTGTTCGGTTTCTGCAAACAAGCAACAAATCACAACTAAACTTAAGTATTCATCTTCGAAATCAAATACATTGCCATATATGACTTATGATATTCAATTGTGGGTAAAGTGCATAAAATACAATTGACATGTTCCCAATTTTATTTATATAGAAAACCATTAATCTTAAGCAACCATATTAAGAATCCTTAATTTTTTTATAATTGAATTAAAATTACATAATACACCATTCAAAAGTTGCACTAAACATTTAAACAGTGGTGGTATTTACAAATTTAGAAGTCTAATCTTGTTATGTCAAAAATGAGATAAGGCCATGGTGCTCTGTGTAATTTGAAGAAATTACCTGCCCAAAACGGCGGCACACCACAAAGCAAGATGTAAAGGATGACACCTGCACTCCATACATCCACTTCAGGCCCATAATTTCGCTTCAAGACTTCCGGCGCCATGTAATAAGGACTACCCACGATCTCTGTGAATCTCTCCCCTATGCAAAATCAGACACAATCACACAATCAGCAAAAACTTACACAGAGAGGTAAAAGAAAACCAAAAAGAAAAAAAATATATAGCAACTATAGCGAGATCAATACCAGGCTTGAAGAAAACCGACAACCCAAAATCGATGGCCTTGAGTGCAGCAGTCTCCTTTTTGTTGGCAAACAAGAAGTTCTCTGGCTTGAGATCCCGATGCATCACCCCGTGCTTGTGGCACATCTGAAATCAGCATTAAAAAGGGAAAAAAATCAGATTAATAAAACTCAATATTCAATATTTTCTTCTTCTCCTTTTACCAAGTGAACCCAGCTCAAGCAGTCAAAAGCATGGCGGTAAAAGGAGATTTTCACTAATTGAGATCATTATGCAATGAATGAAGTTCACGACACATATAAGTGTTTGGACTTTTATAGAGGCTGGTTGTGATTTACATATGCACGATAAGATTTTGGATGTTTCTCCTTTTCCTTCCTCATTTTCCTTTCGGTGAGTAGGATTTGGACCAAGACCTCTTGTTAGACATATCTCGAAACTTATTATTTTTGTTTACCAATTACGGAAAATTCTCTTCATCATAACACAAGCCTATAGTCAATTGTCCAAAGGGAAAAAAAGCCCAATTTTTTTGCTCTTTTATGCTAGTAAGATTTGAACCCAAACCTCTTTATTCAACATCTCAAAGCTTTCCCCCAATCATGGAGGTAATTCTTCACCATGATGCAAGTCTATCATCAATTATCCCAAAAAAAAAATTCCCTTCTTCACCTTTAAAAAAAACCCAAAATGGATCCCTATTCAACCGAAACCTCACCTGCACCACTTCCACAATCGTTTTCGTGACGATAGCGGCCGCTCTCTCCGTATAATGCCCTCTCGCCACGATCCTATCGAAAAGCTCCCCTCCCTCACAAAGCTCCATCACAAGATGCACCGCATTGTCATCCTCATACGTGTCCTTCAAGCTCACGATGTTTGGATGCGGCGGCAGCGACCTCATGATCTCCACCTCTCTCCTCACATCCTCGATATCCACAGCCGTCCTCAGCTTCTTCTTCGAGATCGATTTGCATGCATATTGATCGCCTGCACATTTTCCCATAATGCAACCGTTGTCATAAACAAAACAGAATAAAATAATAAACTTTCTAGATTCAATATATATATATATATATATATATATATATATATATATATATAAAGCTCCATTTTTTTTTCTTTTTTCTTCGTCATAATGCAAAAATCATTCATGGGTTTGAAAAAATCCCAAAACTGATATGAATTCAATAATCTCCACGATCAAAATTCTCGCTCACCTGTGGATTTGTCGGTACAGAGGTAGGTGACGCCGAACTCGCCGCGGCCGAGCTCGCCTCCGAGGTCGTAGCTGCTGAGGATGTCGGCGCCAGTGGGGGACTTGAGGACGGCGAGCTTCGGGGCGCCGCCGGCCTTGTTGTACTCGATGGAGAAAGGGTTGGGCTTTTTGTTCTTGCGGTGCTTCTGGGGGCGATCCGAGGGATCAACGGGCGAGGCGCAGCAATTTCCCATGTCGAATTGGGATGGAGATTGATAAAAGATGAGATCTTTACGACTTCTGTACAGAAATTGGGGATGGGGATGGATTTATTTAGGGTTAGGTTTTCAAATAGGGAAGAAGAGGAGAGAGAGAGAGAGAGTCAAGGCTGGATCCAGGCTAATGTGGTTAGGGTTTGGGGTGGGAATTTGGGAAAAGATCATAATCTAACAGTCTCGATGATATTAGATCATCCTGGCCACACATCCTACATACGAAAAGGATACGACAATACACAAGATCTCTTGTTTTACCGTTGACTTCAATTTTGTATAAATCTCGATCTAAGAGCATGAGTGCTTTTATGCTTATAATAGCAGCCGGTATTTTATATAATTCTGTCTTTCTCGCTTTGTCTTTCTTGTACTTATGTCTTTTTTTTTCTTTTAATTTTTGTGCCTTTAGAGCGCCAAAAATATGGAGGAAAATGGATAAAAGGGAATATTTTTTGTTTGGAAATGGGTCAACATTTTAACATGAGATTGGTTTAACTTCTTCTAGAATGATTAGTTATGGGATGTTATGGTCTAAATTGCAACAAAATAGATAGATGTTCTGTATTTAATAAATTGCAAATAGATATCATCAAGTTAACAATTTTTCGGAATATTCTATGTTTTGAAAACGATCATTTTATATCGCGATGGTTTTGTATATTCCTCCTGATTCTCTGAAGTAATATTTTGCATCCTATCTTAAGGTGTCCAAACCAAGGTTACTAGTTACAAATGTTGACAATATCGTCTTTATATCTCTGATTTCGGATATTGATATTTTTCTCACTTTTACAAGAAGATTTGATCGATGCATAAAAATGTAAAAAAATGAAGCTGGAATTATATGTAGGAGTTTCTGTAAGAGATAAATGGAAAGAAATATAGGAACACTCAAATTAAATTAATCTTTAGAAATAAGAGAGATAAATCAAAAGAAATATAGAATCACTCAAATTAAATTAAGCTTAAGAAATTAGAGAGAAATCAAGTTCTGATATAAACAAATACTAGGAAGCTATCTAACATTGGCAGCAGAATATTCTAATTTTTAAGTATACTCTAACTTCAAAGTATACGAGTTAAATGTTGATTCTAGAGAGAAGTTTTGGATAATGAAGAGATTCAAGTTGATCGCCCTACCTTCAATTCGATCGCCCTACCTTCAAGTCTATATGTATGAAAAATCAAAAGATTTGAAGATCTTTATCCTATGCATCAGATGGAGTTTATCTTGCTATATTGAAAGACTTTCATTTTGTACTCATTTGATACATAGGTTAGAGATCTTCAAACCCTTTGATTTTTCATACACATACATTTGAGAATAGGGTGATCAACTTGAACGGTTCGGATCATTCAATTATGTTAGGGATCGAGAGTTTTCATTTTTAAAAATTGCGGACTGATTTGCAATAGATCACTCCCCCATACACACACACTATCACACACAAGAATAATAGAGAATAGGTGGCATATAAAGGAATTTCCTCCTATGGCATCGAAGAAATACACCCTCCACGCTCTTTTTCGACGATCGGCACCCATCGTCATAATCTTTATCATGTAAGATATGGATACACCAAACTTCATGTGATTCCACAACCTTTTCACCATTGATTTAGTTGGAGAAAAATTAACGATTTACCGACAATATAACTTTTTACGCTGCTGATTCAACGGTGAAAAAGATGTGGAATCATGTGAAATTTGGTGTATCCACATCTTACATACTAAGGATGATGATGATGGGTGCCGATCGTCGGAAAAATTTGTGGATGATATAGATATTTGATGTTGCTTAGCGAAAAAGTCTCTTAGGGCCTCTTTTCTTCATTATATATATATAAAGTTATATTGTCGGTAAACCGTTAATTTTGCACCCACTAAATCAACGGTGAAAAGACGGTGGAATCACGTGAAGTTTGGTGTATCCACATCTTACATGATGATAATAGGTACCGATCGTCGAAAAAAGTCGTGGAGGGTGCATTTTTTCGACGTAGGAAAAGTCGGAACAATGCTACGACTAACAATCGCGCAACAACAACGCGATACCGACGAAAGACAAAACAATAAAAACGCGAGAATATAAATAGAATCACACAAATCAGAGATAAGAGATTTGTTAACGAGATTCACCCACCGTATAGCTAGTACCCAGCAGAGCGGAATCTGCAAAGTTCTACAAGATCTTGAATCAAGTTTACACCAAGTAACCCTAGGAGATTTCTCTCAAATATTTCTAGATCTTAACCGTCACTCTCTCTTTATACAATAGTCTTTCAAATTAACAGCGCATATAACATAGGAGTCCATATATATAGGCAAATTCTAATCCTACTTAAAATAAAAGATAAGTCCAAATAAATAATATTCAGTTTGCACAGGAAAAAAAACCCGACAACAGACGTATGATCAAGATTTTGTCAGACGTCCACTAACTCTCTGTTAGACTTCAGCTCCTTTGGGCAGACGTTTTCATCCTTACCATTAGACGTCTGTCGTTGCTCTGAGTTGGGCTTCAGTTTCTTCAGACGTCTGGCTACGCTTTATTTTTTGGTTAAGACTTCCCAGACGTTTGCACTCTGACCGTCAGACGTCTGGCGTTGCACTGGATTTCTGACATGAGTATTGTGCATGTCCATATGCCTGCACCTCCTGCTTCAAACGTCTAATGAAGAATTTTTCACAATTCAACAAAATCATCACCATAGAAACTTCGGCAAAAAGTAGTTACAATATGAATCATTATGAAAAGGACACAACTCTACATACATAATAAGATTAGGAGATAAGCTTTTCTGATATATAATTTGGTTGGTGTGTTATTATTATTATTTGGTAATGAATTAGTTTGCAAAATTATTACACCAACAGCGAGCTAAAGTCCAAACATATGGACACGTTTTGGGCCGGCAAAATTCACGAGGAAAGGAATAGGTCAACCCTCACCAACATCACATTGGTCAACAGATTCAAAAAGAATCAATTGACTCCTCTTTTATTTTATTTTATTGATAAAGTCTTAACCTAAAATTTGACTATCGAATAGAATTTCAATTGCCTAAAAAAAAATTCAACGAATGATTTGAGGTGAGATCTCTTCTGAGTCAAGGACCAAGGGATAGGACCTAGGGATACAGCTACTGGTTAGATTAGCTGGGGTCCGCACAATGAGCAGGAGACGGTCGCAGAAATTACCATGACGTTCAAAACTTTTTTGTTTCACAGTTGCGAAGTGTTGGTTATTGGGTTTCATCCGGCTCAATACCCGTCCCTTCTAGTGGTATATATATATATATATATATATATATATGAATGAGGTTAGGGTTTAATCTAAACTAATTAATAATAAGAGAAATGAGGGAGTTAAGAGATTGCTAGGATTTGAACCAATGTCTTCTCTTCTCCAAGTTCTATCGAGATTTGACTTGCGAGGTGATCGCGTAGGGGATTCTCGTTCATCAAGGATGTGATTTCTCTCCGTCTACTGCAAGGAGGCAAAGATCAAAATTCATTGTGGTAACTTGGATGAGGATAATGATCCCACCACTTTCGGGTTAAGATAATTCTTGTAGAACCTTATGTGTAGATCTACTATTCCGCTGTCATGATTTGATGTTATGATCTATGCACTTATATGCTAAATTGGTATGCCCACGTTTGTAATTCATAGTTAGATCTTTATTTTAAAAATTATAGCAACTCAAAGTTGCGTTTTTTAATCTAAAAGTTGGATCAAATTTTTTAATCAATTTTTTATAGATCTGGGTTGGTGATGGAAATAGATTTTTAGAGCTGTTTAAATTTTTCATGCATCATATGCCTTTAAATTAAATCTATTTTTTGTGACATTTTGATGATTAAAAAATTTATTTCCTAATGTGAGAATTGGCCATGATCAAAATTGTGAGAATATATATTTTTTTGGCTAATGATTTAATCTTATTTGTTAATTTCTTTGGCGAAATTTTATGATAGTTGGGCCATAATTTTTGGAAAAAACAAACCCAAATCCTAATTTCTTTTGGATATATTTTGGTGTTGGCCAAAATAATTTTTTTTCAAATGAGTATTCTGGATTTACTGAAAAAAATTTCTGGATTTTTCAGATATTAATTTTTTTAATTTTTTTGTGTTCTGAAAATACCAAAAATAAAAGGAGAAGGCAAGAGCAGCGGCGGCTACGACTGCTGCTCCCGCAAGATGGGCTCGCGGGAAGCCGGCCGCAGTGCCTGAGTCTTAACACGCTTAAAATGAATTTTTGTCTTAAAAAGATGACTTCCAAAACGATTATCACTGATCTCATCAAGGGTGACAAGCTAAACAGCGATGGTTTTTTCGACCAGCGTTGAAAGATCTGATTCCCACCAAATGAGCAAGAAGTGCAAGACCGTACTGAGGAAGAAATGCCTGAACCAAAGCAGGGCTCCACTCGGCAGTATAGGAGGGCTGCGGAGCAGTACAAGAGCTGGATCCAGAAAGATCGTTCGGCGTAGTATATCATGTTAGCCCCAATGAGGAACGTTCTCATTGGTGAGTTTGAGAATTATCCGATAGCGAAGGGACTCTGGGAGACTTTTGAGGCTCGTTTTGGACATGTTTCACGAATGCAGATCCGAGCACTAACTATCAAGCTGGATTCGTACAAGATGACTGCAGGGCAGAACATCAAGTTTTATCTTCGTGTGATGGCATCGATGATTAGGGATCTCGGAATTGCTGGAGCTGCACTCAGCAACGAGCAGCAAATTCAGGCCGTCATTCGGGCTCTGCCAACTTTCTAGGATGATCTCAAACTCCTTTTATCCCATACTGAGTACGTCAAAAAGTTCGAGGAAGTAAGGACTAAAGTTAAGTTTGAAGCGGATCGTAGGGGCGCCCTCAAAGCTAAGAAGCCATCATCCTCAGCAATGGCAGCTGAAGGCTCCAAGCTGAAGGCTAAGAGGTCTAGACGCAAGGGGTCCTATAAAGAATCGAACAAAGAGAGAGAATCACATTCTTTAATAGGCAACTGCAGAATACCGAACTAAAGTATCCACATTCTCGATCACATAGAAGAATCATGATAATTCCGACGTCTGGTTCTCTACTTTATTCTTACACTTTAAGAACTTCTCTAATCTTTGGACTTTGCATTTCAATAAGAATACTTGTCTAAAACCAGAGAACTCATAAGTATATAGAATGAAGTATGAGTACCAACTCCTTGTCTGAATAGATATCGAACCACATACGTCACTATGTACAAGTCCTAAGAGTTCAATAACTCTTATTCTGTGTGTTATAAGTTAAAAACTGTATTTTGTTTAAGAATATCTATACCGTTATTCTATACACCTTACCCAATCAACACTTCGACGAAGGTAAATATTTAGAACATAATTTTCAAAATTTATATCTTTCTTTATCAAATAAAGAGACAAATATATCCTTTTTAATAATGGATGCACAACGACGGTTATTCAAAACCAAAAGTCTACCGCTAGGTGAAACCCAGGTGACTGTCCCCAATAGTAACATTTGCTCTGATTTTCGACTTTGAGGATCAAATCACCCTTTCTCAATACTCTACTCATTTTCTGCATCTGTAACACCTTACAGATATGGGATTCTTATCCGATATCCATATAGTCAGGAGTCAGAGTTCATTGAAAAACAGTTTTCAAATACAATCACACCAGAGGACGAAGCATTATCATGCTTCAAGGGGATGGCCGGGTAATCCTACTAATTCCTTTTCTATTTCCCGGTCTCATGACCGTAGTTGCAATTTCCCCCCCCCCCCCACACTTCTACCCTTTAAAATGTCTGTACAACTTACCTTCTGTATATCATATTTAGGCTGGTTGGTTTTCTTCCTTCTCTACCTTTTAGCTTCGGCTTAAAGTTTGGAAGAAGACCATCCAATAAGCTTAACTGGTGTACTCTCCTATTTAAAAGAGCTCTCAACTAAAGAGAAGATGGAGGGTAGAAACAATTGAATCATATCAATATACAACTCAATTTCTCCTGAACCAGTGGGCATTCTCGAACTGAAATAATTTCTTCCAGTTCATATTGTTGGGGTAAAAAATTACATCCAATTGCCAAAATTAGAAATTAAATTCAAGTTCAAAGTCAAAACCAAAATCAAAGTCAAAAAGTCAAATGGGCCCAAGCCCAAGCTTGAGCCAAGTGGGCCCGAGTCCAAGCCCAAGCATGAAGATGGACCGACCAAAAGAGAAGAAGAAAAGGAAAAGTTTAAATGTACTTTTTGTTTTTTTAATTAAATAGCCAAAAACCAATTTTGTACAAACCATGGGGCTAAATGTAAAAGATGTAAACCTATAAAAGGCCTCCATGATGATTTGATAATTAATTTGGATCTTAATTTTGAATTCCCAAGAACAAAATCTTGAATTTTGAGCTGCTCTTAGTGCGCAAGTCTTTTTTTTTCTTTTCCCTTTTTTTAAGTGCGCACGTCTGGAGGCTTCGAAAATTTTAAATGCACACGTCAGGAGGCTTTGCAAAAGGGAAAAAGAGCCTCTTTTGATCTTCAAAAGTCAAAATCTTGGTGTTTTTGGAGTGTTGTTTCATTAGGTTTTGACCCTACTTGTACCATGCTAGTTGCCCATTTGGTTAGGTGCGCACCCCGTTGGGTGCACATCGACCCAAGTGCACACCTCGCTAGGTGCACACTTTTCTAAGCACGCACCTTACTGGACCTTTTGGCCCATTCGGGACCCTTTGGCCCCTTTCACTCCCTCACACCTTGTCAAGTGCACACCTTGCTAGGTGCGCGTCTCGGCAGCTGCGTACTAGTCATGTGCGCCCCTTACTAGGTGCGCACTTATCAGGTGTGCCTTTGGCAAGGTGCGCACCTTGCTTGGTGCGCTTTTTGCCAAGTGCGCACCTTACCACTTGCGCACTTGACATATATACACTCATCATCTCTCCCGACAGAAAAAAATTTCTAATGAGGTGTTGCCCCGACCTCGCAAGGTGGCCGCTAGCCCTCTTGACCCTAGCCGGTTATCCGGATAGCGGGACTCCCGTAAAAATTCAGTGAGGCCCCCGATATGCCCGAAGCACCCTCAAATTTGTTCCCAAACACAACACACATATTGCATATTGAGTTCGCATGATCTGTTTGAAAGTATGTCTTAGCACCTCTACTAGGTTTATACAAGTATCAAGTATGCAATTTTAAAAAATCTAGAGTGCTAAGTTATACTAAATAAGAATCGATCTAGAGAATTAGGGTTTTGTAGCAAGCAAACTACATCTAAACCAAGTGAAGAGGGTTTGCAGCATTTGTAGACCGGTCCTTCGTTTCTAAAGCTCTAAGTAGTAGTCCCTAGAACTCTTCTTAGACTCCACTTGATGAAAGGATCGAGCTTGCTAGATGTTTTCGATGCCAAAGATGATCCACCTTGAAGTCTCTCTCACTCAAGCCCACTCTTCACTAATCAAGATATTAGTGAAGCAAACAACCTAAACTAATGGGCTAGAAAAATGTAGGTTGATGAAGTAGGAATTTTGCTCACGTATGTTTCTTCTTTCTCTTTTCTTTTCTCACCTCAAGAAAACTCTAGAGAGAAAGAAGAAGATGGGATATGAACTTAGACTTAGATGTGAGAGAGTGAACCATGAGGTGAGTGATAAGATGAGTGGAAAATATCTATGAATAAAATAAAGAAAATGTGATGAGTTAAGGCTTCTTAAGGCTTCCTTAAGCATCTTAAGAAAATGACTCATTTTCCATTTTCTATAATTCATAAATAAAACTATTATCTACTCATCACAATCCTCATGTGTGATACTCATACATCCTAGTTCTATGTATCATCAACCATGATATAATAATTAATACACATATTTATATATCACACACACACACACACACATATATAAATATGTATAAAGAGAAGAAAATCTTAAGTGAGCTTGACATTAGTTAATATATGTATATATCAAATATATAAATATATATCAAATTATTAAATCAACACTTGATTCAATAATCCGGTTATATCATATATAACCGACTAATATCATATATATATATACATATATATACATACACACACACACACATATACACATATATGTATATCACAACATCATTAAATCAACACTTGATTCAATAATCCGGTCATACCACATACAACCGGCTTATATTCAATATTAGTTTATATATATATATATATATATCAAATTATTAAATCAACACTTGATTTAATAATCCGGTTATATCAAATATAATCCGGCTAATATCAAATATATATATAAACAACATATACATAAATCATTGAATCAACACTTGATTCAATAATCCGGTTATATCACATATAACCTGACTGATATCAAATATTGCTAGATTAGAATACGGTATCACATACTTGTATTCAATCAAGCTCCCGCACATATCTTCATATGTGCCCAAATTCGTTTCTCTTGAGCTAGGAAACCTCTATGTGGGACTCTAAAGACTCGTCAATACGCCAGCAGTAGGTAATGATCACATCAGATATCCATAAGTTGTCAGTGGTACTAGCTGGACGTAAGGGCTACCCAGGTATTGAACGAATAGAAGATCAATAAGCAAACTTGTCCAAACTCCCGTAGAGCCTATAAGCAACACTTACCGTACAGTCCGACCTCTTCGTCTGATATGTCACATATCGAGTTTGGGGGTGGAATCGTCATACCCCAATAACTTGATAAGTCATGCCGATGTATGGCCTTTAACCTTTCGAGAAACTACTGATAACACTTACCAGTAAATCTCATCAGCCCTGGCCAGGGACTTGCTGTTATAGCTAATCATGCATAGCGCAACATCAACTCCCAATATCGGGAGAGACGAAACCCCTCCTATCGCTCACTGCTTCCATGTGACTCAGGATTGTACCCAAAATCCACCTGTTTGCACGACTTATTTGAGCCGTGGTAGGGAGGAAATCAAAGCACAGCGGGAACCACACAAGACACTATGTGTTAGTTGTATGTATGCCCTAGAGGCCATTGTTGTACATGATTGTATATTACAATGGATGCTTGGACCTATATAGGGAGGACTTTCTTGCTCGATATGATAGTATGCTATCTGGTTACTCTTTATCTTAACATGTAGATTAGTATTGTGATGCTGTCTTACTCTCACATATTGGTAAAACCCTTAGGATGTATACTTGACTACCAGGATTATGATGCAGATCATACTAGTGGGGCCAGGGTAGTCCAAAAGTACATCCTTTAATTATTCCTAGTGGAGGGTGTATCGAGACAGGGCATCGATATTCCAGAGTAGACTAGCGTATACACTTCTTGACCCATTTGATGGGTGATGGATGATCCCATATCCATTGGCGTTTGACATCAAAGATAGTATATGGGTGCTCAGTGGAGACTGGGTACACTGAACAGGACTCGCCGAGAACTCCTAGATGATATTATACCTATCGTCAGATAGCAGTTCTCTGGTGACACTGGTACAGGTTAGTCTGTAGACCCGAGATCGTCATAGAGTCTTGTATGATTACCACTGTGCTTTGATTTCCACCTTACCACGTTCAAGAGAGCGTGCAAAATTGTGGTTTTTGGGTACAGTCCCGAGTCACATGGAGGCAATGAGCGATAGGAGGGGTTTCATCTCTCCCGGTATTGGGGGTTGATGTTGCGCTGTGCTCGATTGACTATAACAGGAAGTCCTTGGCTAGGGCTGATACGGAGATTTACTGGTAAGTGTTATCAGTAGTTTCTCGACCCGTTATGAGCCTCACATCGACATGACTTATCAAGTTACCAGGGTCTGACGTTTACCACCCCTAGACTCGATATGCGACATATCAGACGAAGAGACCAGATTGTACGGTAGTGTTGCTGTTGGATTCACAGTAGTATGGACAAGCTTGCTTGTTGATCTTCTGATCGCTCAATACCCGGGTAGCCGTTACGTCCAGCTAGTACCGCTGACGGCTTATGAGTGACTGATATGATCATCACCTACTGCCGGCGTATTGACGAGTCATTAGAGTCATACACAGAGGTTTCCTAGCTCATGCGAAATGAAGTAGGGCACGTACGTAATATGTGCGGGACCGAGATTAACGTGTATGTGAAACCGTATTCTAATCTCGCGATATCTGATATTGGTCGGTTATATGTGATATAGCCGGGTTATTGAATCAAGTGTTGATTCGATAAGTTGATATAAATGATATTAGTCGGTTATATGCGATATAGCCGGATTATTAAATCAAGTGTTGATTTAATAATTTAATATATAATCATATATTTGATATGTTAATATATATTAACTAATATTAGCTCATTTAAGAATTTCTTTTCTCATTGCACATTTAATATATATGTGATATATATTAATGTATTATTTCTTTGTGTCATGCTTGATGATACATTATACATGGGTGTATGAGACTCATACCATACCATAGATAATTATGGTGATTAATTATTTAAAGTATAAACAAAATTAGGTAGAAATGTCATGGTTTGTGAAGCTTGGAGAAGCTCCACTAATTTTATTTTACTTTAGATATTTATTAACCCAACCATTATCTTTAGCCATGGTTAAGTCTCTGCATGAGTTATATGAGATATTTTCTCACCAATGGTTCACATTGGATCACTTGAGATCATTTTCTTCTTCTCCTCCATTTGCTCTCTAGTTTTGGGTGAGTGAAGAAAAGAAAGAGAGAAAAATTATTCTAAAGTGAGCAAAATTCCTACTTTACCAAACTAGCTATTTAGTATAGATTGTTTCTTCACTAGTTCATCAATTAGAGAAGAGATAGCTTGAGTTAGAGATTTTTCGACGTAGATCATCTTCGGCCCCGAAGGTCCTTGAGCAAGCTCGTTCTTTTCAACTAGTGAAGCCAAAGGAGAGTCCGAGACACCACTACTTAGATCAAAGGGACCACTACATGGAGCTTTAGAAGTGAAGGACCGATCTACAATGGTTGTATTTGTTGGGATACGTACAACGGCAGCAAGGTTTCGGGAGGCATCATCCATGCCAAGTTTAAATTTTTTCCATTATAGATAATCCTAACCATGAATCTTAAGCTAAAGAATCAAACAAAAACAACATGTTAACAACTTAACATATAAGAGTTAGGGATTACAAGCTTTGTAGTCCGTTCCTTCGCTTCATAAGCTCCGAGTTGAGGTCTCTTCGCTGTGATCATCAAGCTCCCGGACTCTAGAGTGGCTCCATGAGGTGAATGAGACATCCTTGCTTGAAGACTTCATAATCCAAGATGATCTACCTTGAGGAATCACAAACCCAAGCTCTCTCTTCACTAATGAGGTATTAGTGAAGTGAACACCCTAATCTAAGTGGCTAGAATGATGAGGATGATGAAGTAGGAATTTTGCTCTCTTTTATTTTCTTTTCCTCACAAACAATCACCACAAAATCAAAAGCTAGAAAGCTTTTGGGAGAGGAAGAAGAAGATGAGTTGTGACGAATGAATTATTGTTGAGGTTAGAAATGCAACCAAGGTTAAGCATGTCATGCTTAATCCTTGTAGAGAATAAACCCTAGGCTAGGGTTAAAAGGTTAGGTTAACAAATATCTAGCAAAATATCTAAAGGGTGGACTTTAGTCAACAAAAGAAAATATCTTAACTTTAATCCAAGATTTAGAATTAACTAAAAAGAAAATGTTAACCCTAATTTAAATCCTAGCATGGATTAATCTCATAAACTCTAGTTGCATTTGTAACCCTAACATGTTACAATATTATATATCACAAATATAATATATAATGTAACAAAAGAAAATAATACAACTAACATATATATATTAATGTATTATCAAGTGAGAAAAAGAATCACTTAAGTGAGCTTATATTAGTTAATGTAATGTAATATATCAAATATATAATTATACATTAAATTATCGAATCAACACTTGATCCGATAATCCGGCTATTTTGCAAATAACCGACTAATATAATATGTATCAGTTCATCAAATCAACACTTGATCCGATGACCCGGTTATACCACATATACCTGGCCAATATCACATATCGCGAGAATCGAATACGGTATCACATACACGTAATATTCTCGGTCCCGCACATATCACATATGTGCTCCTACTCCGTTTTGCCTGAGCCAGGTGTGTAGGACTCTAAAGAATCGTCAATACGCCGGCAGTAGGTGATGATCATATCAAACACCCACAAGCTGTAAGCGGTCAGCTAAACGTAACAGCCACCCGAGTATTGAGCGATCAGAAGATCAACAAGCAAGCCTGCACACTCTCCTATGAATCCAATCAGTAACACCACCGTACAGTCCGGTCTCTTCGTCTGATATGTCACATATGCAGTCTAGGGGTGGTAAATGTCAGACCCCAGTAACCGAGAAGTCATGTCGATGTGAGGCTCATAACGGGTCGAGAAACCACTGATAACATTTACCAGTAGGTCTCCATATCAGCCATGACCAGGGACTTCCAGTTATAGCCAATCGAACACAGCGCAACATCAACCCCCAATACCGAGAGAGACAAAACCCCTCCCATCGCTCATTGCCTCCATATGATTCGAGACTGTACCCAAAAGCCACCGTTTTGCACGTTCTTATGAACGTGGTAAGCTGGAAATCAAAGCACAGTGGGAATCACACAAAACTCTATGACGATCTCGGGTCTACAGACTAACCTATACCAGTGTCACCAGAGAACTGCTACTTGACGATAGGTATAATACCATCTAGAAGTTCTCGGCGAGTCCGTTCAGTGTACCCAGTCTCCACTGAGCACCCATACACCATCTTTGATGTCAAACACCAATGGATGTGGGATCATCCATCGCCCATCATATGGGTCAAGATGGGTATACGCTAGTCTACTCTGGTGTATCGATGCCCTATCTCGATACACCCTCGACTAGGAACAATTATAGGATGTACTCGTTGACTACCCTGGCTCCACTAGTATGATCTTCATCATAGTCCTAGTAGTCAAGTACATATCCTAAGGGCTTTATCAACATGTGAGAGTGAGACAGTAAACCAATACAAGTCAACATGTTAAGACAAAGTGAAACCAGATAGCATACTATCATATCGAGCAAGAAAGTCCTCTCTCTATATATCCAAGCATCCACTATAAAATACATCATATGTACAACAATGCCCTATAGGGCATATACATAACTAACAATCTCCCACTTGCACTAAGGCCAGCTGTTGTAGTATCTCATACCCAACATCCCGAAGAGTCTCTCAAATTGTATCTGGGGTATGGCCTTCGTGAGTGGATCCGCATTGTTGTCCTTTGTGTCAACTCTCCTGACCTCGATCTCTCGGCGATCAACTATCTTCCGGATCAGGTGATACCGTCTCAGAATATGCCTGGATCTCTGATGGGACCTGGGTTCCTTGGCCAAAGCCACAGCTCCATTGTTATCACAATACAAAGGTATTGGATGCTCAATGGATGGAACCAAACCAAGTTCAGTTATGAACTTCTTGATCCAGACAGCCTCTTTGGCAGCATCGTTGGCAGCGATGTATTCAGCCTCCATCGTCGAGTCTGTCACGGTTTCTTGCTTGGAACTCTTCCAACAAACCGCCTCTCTATTTAGGGTAAAGACAAATCCCGAGTTGGACTTAGAGTCTTCCTTATCACTTTGGAAGCTCGAATTGGTAAAGGACTCCACCTGGAGTTCTCCGTTACCATACACCAAGAACATCTCCTTAGTCTTTCTCAAGTACTTAAGAATGTTCTTCACAGCTGTCCAGTGATTCTCTCTAGGATCTGCTTGATACCTACTCACTACACTTAGTGAGTATGCTACATCGGGTCTGGTACATAGCATCGTGTACATGATAGAGCCTACTGCCGAAGCATAGGGTATCCCTTGCATGCGAGCTCTCTCCAAATCAGTCTTAAGAGACATCTCTTTGGAGAGAGTGAGTCCAGAGATCGTGGGTAAATACCCACACTTGGATTCTTCCATACTAAACCTCTTTAGTATGGTGTCAATGTACCTGGATTGGGACAATCCCAGTATCCGTTTAGATCTATCTCTATATATTTTAATCCCAAAATGCAGGAGGCATCACCTAGATCTTTCATTGAGAATCTATGTGATAAGAAGAGCTTGACCGAGTGCTGTAGGGTTCCTAGGCTCTCATACAAGGGTTAATAAGGCATCAACCATGCCCGAATAAAAATTTAGACGTGCCGAACAACCCAAAGCCGGGATCTTTGCTAGATAATTAGGGTTTAACATGCAAGTAAACATCTTTACAACTAAGAGTGAGGGATTACAACCTTTGTAGTCCGCTCCTTCGCTTCATAAGCTCCGAGTAGAAGTCTCTTCGCCGTGATCCATGATCTCCCGGACTCAAGAGAGGCTCCACAACCCGAATGATCCATGCTAGCTTGTAGTCTTCCTTTTTCTCCGATGATCTACCTCGAAATTTCTATAACTCAAGCTCTCTCTCTCTAATGAGGTGAACACCCTAATCTAATTGGCTAGATTAGATGAGGATGATGAAGTAGTATTTGTGCTCTCTTTTATTATCAAATTCTCACTCTTAATCATCACAAAATCAAAACCTAGAAAGCTTTCTCAAAGCTCAAGGAAGAAGAAGAAGAAGAATAATGAATTAAATCCTTTTGTGATGAATAATGAAAATGATTATATCATTACAAATGCAACCATGGTCAACTATGACAAGGCTAACCCATGTAGAGATTTAACTAGGGCTAAGGGTTTGGGTTGGGTTAAGGAATGAGTCACTAAAATATCAAGCATAATATCTTAGCTCAAAACAAAAGAAAACCTTCTAGAAGGTTCATGAAAGAACTAACCCAAATCAAACCCTAACAATGTTTAATCTCCACTAATCATGTTGCATTAGTAATAATAATATGTTACAATATTATATATCACATATATAATATATTTTGTAACAAAAGAAAATAATACAATTAACATATATCGCATATATATCAATGTATTATCCGGTGAGAAAGTGAATCAACAAAGCGAGCCAATATTAGATAATGTAATGCAATATATCATATATATTATTATACATTAAATTATCGAATCAACACTTGATCTGACAATCCGGCTATATCGAATATAACCGACTAATATATCATGTACCGATTCATCGAATCAACACTTGATCCGATGACCCGGCTCATATCAAAATATCGCGAGAATATAATACGGTATCTCATATCGCATTATCCTCGGTCTTGCATATATCACATATGTGCTCCTACTTCGTTTTGCCTGAGTCAAGAAACCTCTGTGTAGGACTCTAAAGAATCGTCAATACGCTGGTAGAAGGTGATGATCATATCAAACACCCACAAGCTTCAAGCGGTCAGATAAACGTAACAGCCACCCAGGTATTGAGCGATCAGAAGATCAACAATCAAGCCTGTACATTCTCCTGTGAATCCAATCAGTAACACTCCCGTACAGTTCGGTCTCTTCGTCTGATATGTTGCATATCTAGTCTAGGGGTGGTATACGTCAGACCCCAGTAACCGATAAGTCGTGTCGATGTGAGGCTCATAACGTGTCGAGAAACTACTGATAACACTTACCAGTAAATCTCTATATCAGCCCTGGCCAGAGACTTCCAGTTATAGCCAATCGAACACAGCACGACATCAACTCCCTATACCGGGAGAGACGAATCCCCTCCTATCGCTCATTGCCTCCATGTGATTCGGGACTGCACCCTAAAGCCACCGTTTTGCACGCCCTCTTGGACGTGGTAAGGTGGAAATCAAAGCATAGTGGGAATCACACAAGACTCTATGACGATCTCGGGTCAACAAACTACCCTGTACCTGTGTCACCGGAGAACTGCCATCTGACGTGACGTATAATACCATCTGGGAGTTCTCGGCGAGTCCGTACAGTGTACCCAGTCTCCACTGAGCACCCGTACACCATCTCTGATGTCAAAACATCGATGGATATGGGATCATCCATCACCCATCATATGGGTCAAGATGCGTATACGCTAGTCTACTCTGGTGTATCGATACCCTGTCTCGACACACCCTCGACTAGGAACAGTTATAGGATGTACTCATCGACTACTCTGGCCCCACTAGTATGATCTCATCATAGTCCCATTAGTCGAGTACATATCCTAAAGGCTTTATCAACATGTGAGAGTAAGACAGTAAACATATACAAGTCAACATGTTAAGATAAAGTGAAACCAAATAGCATACTATCATGACGAGCAAGAAAGTCCTCTATATATATATCCAAGTATCCATTATAATATATATCATATGTACAATAATGGCCTCTAGGGTATATACATAACTAACAATCTCCCACTTGCACTAAGGCCAGCTGTTGTAGTATCTCATACCTAGCATCCCGAATAATCTCTCAAACTGTATCTAGGGAATGGCCTTCGTGAGTGGATCCGCAGTGTTGTCCTTCGTATCTACTCTCCTGACCTCGATCTCCCGGCAATCAACTATCTCCCTGATCAGGTGATACCGCCTCAGAATATGTCTGGACTTTTGATGGGACCTGGGTTCCTTGGCCAAAGCCACAGCTCCATTGTTATCGCAATACAGATGTATTGGATGTTCAATGGATGGAACCACACCAAGTTCACTAATGAACTTCTTTATCCAGACAGCCTCTTTGGCAGCATCGTTGGCAGCGATGTATTCAGCCTCCATCGTCGAGTCTGCAACGGTATCCTGTTTGGAACTCTTCCAACATACCGCCCCTCCATTAAGGGTAAAGACAAATCCCGAGTGCGACTTAAATTCGTCCTTATCACTTTGGAAGCTGGAATCGGTAAAGGACTCCACCTGGAGTTCTCCGTTACCATACACCAAGAACATCTCCTTAGTCCTTCGCAAGTACTTGAGAATGTTCTTCACAGCTGTCCAGTGACTCTCTCCAGGATCTGCTTGATACCGACTCACTGCACTTAGTGAGTATGCTACATCGGGTCTCGTACATAGCATCGCATACATGATAGAGCCTACTGCCAAAGCATAGGGTATCCCTTGCATGAGAGCTCTCTCCAAATCAGTCTTGGGAGACACCTCTTTGGAGAGAGTGAGTCCAGAGATCGTGGGTTGGTTCCCACGCTTGGATTCTTCCATACTAAACCTCTTTAGTATGGTGTCAATATACCTTGATTGGGACAATCCCAGTATCCGTTTAGATCTATCTCTATAGATCATGATTCCCAATATGCAGGAGGCATCACCTAGATCTTTCATTGAGAATCTTTGTGATAAGAAGAGCTTGACTGACTGCAGCATAGGAACATCATTTCCTATCAAGAGTATGTCATCGACGTACAATACGAGGAAGACAACTTTATTCTCTGCAACCTTTTTATATATACAAAGTTCATTTACGTTTTTGATGAAGTCAAACTCTTTGACTACAACATCAAAGCAGATGTTCCAACCCCGCGATGCTTGCTTTAACCTATAGATGGATTTAAGCAGTTTGCACACCTTTCCGCTGCTCCCACTATCTACGAAGCCCTCTGGTTGAGTCATGTACACACACTCTTCTAAATCACCGTTTAGAAAGACGGTCTTAACATCCATTTGCCAGATTTCTTAGTCATGGTATGAAGCAATAGCAAGTAAGATCCGGATGGACTTAAGCATAGCCACTGGAGAAAAGGTTTCGTCATAATCCACACTTGGTCGTTGACGAAAACCCTTTGCAACAAGTCTAGCTCTGAAAGTCTCAATTTTTCCATCTACACCAATTTTCTTTTTAAAGATCCACTTGCTCCCAATGGGTTTTACCCCTTCAGGAGCATTTTCTAAAGTCCATACTTTGTTGGTGTACATGGATTCCATCTCAGATCGCATTGCATCCAGCCATTTCACAGAATCACCACTCGTGATGGCCTGCTCGAAACTAGTCGGGTCATCATCTTCCATGATGCAATCCTCGCTCCCACCATCAATGAGAAAACCGTAGTATCTCTCAGGTGGATGAGAAACCCTGCTAGATCGGCGGAGAGGCTGGGGTTCGTCGGGTACTACTGAATCCTCTGGTTCCACTAAATCTTCAGTTGCAGTTTGTGTTGCTGGAACTTCTTCCAGTTCTACCTCATTGCCACTATCTTGTTTCATAAGAAAACCCTTTTCTAAGAAGGTGGCATGTCGAGAAACAAACACTTTTTGTTCCTCGGAGTGGTAGAAGATATACCCTTGCGAATGCTTGGGATATCCAATAAACATGCATATAACTGATCTTGCCTCGAGCTTGTCCGGATATTGTGTTTTCACATATGCCGGACAACCCCATATCTTAATGTAATTAAGATGTGATCTCTTTTCTTTTCATATCTCATATGGAGTGGTAGGCACAGATTTGGTGGGAACCCTATTCAATAGGTCTATGGCTGTCTCGAGTGCATACCCCCAGAAGGAAATAAGCAACTCAGCAGTGCTCATCATAGAGCGCACCATATCTAATAGGGTGCGATTCCTCCGTTCCGATACACCGTTGTGCTGTGGTGTATAAGGAGGAGTAAGCTGAGAGAGAATCCCATTCTCTTTTAGATAATCCAGAAAATCATTGCTCAAGTATTCTCCTCCTCGATCAGATCGAAGGATCTTAATACTTTTGCCCATTTGGTTCTCTACTTCATGCTTATATTCTTTGAATTTCTCAAAAGCTTCAGACTTGTATTTCATCAGGAACACATGTCCGTATCTAGAGAGATCGTTAGTGAATGTAATGAAGTAGGAAGAACCGTTCCTGGCATGCGTAGACATAGGACCGTATACATCACTATGTACCAGTCCTAAGAGTTCCGTAACTCTTTCTTCGTGTCCACTAAACGGAGTTTTGGTCATTTTACTTTTGAGACATGAATGGCAAGTATCATAAGATGATAATTCGAACGGATTCAAATATCCATCCTTATGTAACTTAGCTAGTCGTGTCGCATTGATATGACCAAGTCTACAATACCACAAGAAAGATTCGTTCATTTCTGAAATTTTCCTCTTGTGTGTGTTTTGTATATTAAGGACTGTATTTTGATTGAGAATGAATATGCCATTATGTAACGAGCCTGATCCAATCAACTTTTGATCTAGGAATATGTTCATAACATTATCCTGTACTACAAAATTATATCCTTCTTTACTTAATGAAGAAACTGATATAATGTTGCACATCATGTTCGGCAAATAATAGCACTCATTCAGAATCAGTGTATTACTACTTGGTAATACAAGGTGATATTCGCCAACTGCTTTGGCTGCAATACTTGCACCATTCCCTACTTGAACGGAATGATCACCTTTTCCTAGTTGTCTACCTTTACGTAGCCCATGTAACAATTTACATATGTGGGATCCCGATCCGGTATCTAATACCCAGGACGTAGAGTGAATTGAGAAACAGTTCTCAATAACTAACACACCCGAAGAAGATGCATTAGCATGCATGTTCTTTGTTTGGGCGGCATGAGAATCCAGATATTCTCCTGTTTCCTGTTCAGTCTTATAACTTTTATAAGAAAGAACGGGACCAACGATCCCCTGCTCAGTATAATAAGCGGGTTCAGTCAATACATCCATATTATTATCTTGATTATGGCCTGACATGGTCGCTACCTGGAGAGAGAGAGAGAAGAAAAACACTTTAGCGTATGCTCTTGCAAGATTAGATTGGTTATTATCTTATCTAATCAGGATGTCTCCCACTGTTTTTATCAAATCTTCCTTCAAACCCTAAAAGGTAAGATTAGCCGGGATTAATTACACCCTACAATTTCGTCAATCTTTCAGCCAGATCAGTGTCGGTACTTGAGGGAGGTTCCCCGTGCTTTCGCACGGACCTAATTAAAATAAACATCGTTTTCCTAGAGGCATAACCCCGTTAACACCTTTCTAGACACCTACTTGATCGGCTAATTGTCCTGTGTAAAATTCTCCCAGGAGTAACTCTTACCCGCAGTGGGTATCGGGATCCAACTATCTCATAGGAGGTATGCAATATCATTGCAAATTTCAACACTTGAAATTCCCGATAATTCTTTTACCCCTAGCGTGCTATGACTTTGACGCATTCCAAACAACCCATAGTCCGCTAGTCAAGTTCAACCCGTACATTTCGTGATTGAATTAAACCCACCCGTACGACCCTTGACGCATGCCAAACAACGCTGTACGAATACCCTAATCCAATCGCATCTCATGCTACAGATAAGTAATAATCAGCTACCGTACACTACGCCTTGACGCATGCTAAACTACCTCAGCACGAATACTAAATATTACTTATCTAAAATGACGGAGGGCTACGCAGGTTTTTCAGAAAACCCTGAGCGTAATGAACTTGATATCGTTGTAGAAACAAGTGATTTTGAAAAGGAGTGTTTTTGAGGCTTTTCTAGTTTCGCTAAAGAGGTCACTCCCGGTGAAGGGATCTCGGCTCTTTCCCCATCGAATAAGGTGCAGGGTATATCATATATACCGCTGTGCAAAGCAAGAACTATAGAAGCTGTCAAAAACTAAGCCGCGAGTTTGTAGCATCTGCCAGTTTAGCTAAAGAGGTCACTCCCGGTGAAGGGATCTCGGCTCTTTCCTCATCGAATAAGGTACAGGGTATATCATATATACCGCTATGCAAAGCAAAACTGTAGCTACCCTTTTTATAAAGTTTTGATTCTACAACATCCTTTAGGTTTCTTTTCTTTTTATTAATCTCATTAATATATCCCATTAGCTTATGCTTCCTAAGCATCACAGAAGAAACGAAAGCAGTAATATTTATATATCAGCATATATATATATATATATATATATATATTATAAGCATTCGTCTCAGGCAGTAATATGATCTCATCACAGAACATTGCAGCAGAAGAACATATATGAAATATTGGATATACTAGGATGTTCATGTTTTTAATACGAGCCGGTATAAAACACGGATTCCACGGTCGCGATGAATAGCCAAACCCACATCCCTAGACCCCTACGAGAGCGACAAGTAACACTGCTAATTCTAGGGTTAGGAGACCTGGTCTCGACTCCTCGAGATGGCCTCCCACTGTACCCTAGAACCCGGTTACTTGTGCTCCCCTCCTTGGGTCTACCTAATGCGGAAAAGTAAATAATATACACTGGTGACATCAACCTCATCCCGGAAGTGCCCCAATAAAAGAATATTACATACAAATGAATTTTACATGAATGAAAATAAAAACCCTCATCTCACATAAAACCCCCGGCTATTCAGAACACGACGATCCAATATAACATATCATAGCAACACATAATATCTCATATCATTAACGTAAGTAAGTATGCATAGACCGATCGTCGTTGATGTATAGCAACGAAAACCAGCAATACAATTACATACTACACTTACGGTCACAGAAAAGAAATTGTAAAACTATAACATTTGGAATCCACAATCACTTTAGACATTATAAATCCAAAATATCACATACTTCGCATTTCATGCCTAACTATATAAATTCTACATATTGTATCACATTCCAGATAAATAGACAATATTAAACTTTTCGATCGAATAATCAAATACCCAAGATTTCCTAAATAGCTCAACACTTGAGCGGAGTTCAAATAATCCCATAATATGTCACAGTACCAATGGTCCAGCCGTAGAAGGGTCAAGCCAACGCCTCACATGTGGCACGCCATACTGCCCCAAACCCTAAGCTTTAAAGGCAGTTCAGACGGTCACATAATCGAGTTAAGGTTTGTGTTCTTCTAGAGGGTCCACCGCGTTACTTGCACATTTTTCCGAAAGATTTAAACTCAAGAAAAATTCAACACTTGAAAGTTTTTTGTGTCGGGAAAAAGTAAGTTAACGATATCCGTTCGAACATTTTAATAGTTTCTAAATTATCCGGAAAACAAAACGAAATTAAACTTTCCGATCGAATCAACGAGTACTAAAAGATCCTCAGAAAACTCAACACTTGAGTCAGATTAAAAATACCCAAGAGCAGCTACAAATACCTACGGATGAACTGTGCCTAAAACCTAACCCTAATACTACTGTGCTGCCGCGGAACCGCCGCAGAAGGCATGGTACGGCCGCGGTTCCGCGGCGCTTTAGTGGTATTTTGGTGTCGTTTTGCACAGTAACTCTTAGAATTCCCTGCTGATTTTTTTGAGTATTTTTAATGCAGAAAAAATCACATTTTTATAAAATTTCCAGAGAGGGGTCTATTTCGACGTTTTGGGGGGGGTTCGATCGGAGTTTTAACTTCGTAAACACGTCGCCTAATGCTCTAGCTAGGCTCTAATACCACTGTAGGGATCCTAGGCACTCATACAAGGGTTAATAAGGCATCAACCATGCCTGAATAAAAATATAGACGTGCCGAACAACCCAAAGCCGGGATCTTTGCTAGATAATTAGGGTTTAACACGCAAGTAAACATTTTTACAACTAAGAGTGAGGGATTACAACCTTTGTAGTCCGCTCCTTCTCTTCACAAGCTCCGAGTAGAAGTCCCTTCGCCGCGATGCATGATCTCCCGGACTCAAGAGAGGATCCACAACCCGAATGATCCATGCTAGCTTGTAGTCTTCCTTTTTCTCCGATGATCTACCTCGAAGTTTCTATAACTCAAGCTCTCTCTCTAATGAGGTGAACACCCTAATCTAATTGGCTAGATTAGATGAGGATGATGGAGTAGTATTTGTGCTCTCTTTTATTATCAAATTCTCACTCTTAATCATCACAAAATCAAAACCTAGAAAGCTTTCTCAAAGCTCAAGGAAGAAGAAGAAGAATAATGAATTAAATCCTTTTGTGATGAATAATGAAAATGATTATATCATTACAAATGCAACCATGGTCAACTATGACAAGGCTAACCCATGTAGAGATTTAACTAGGGCTAAGGGTTTGGGTTGGGTTAAGGAATGAGTCACTAAAATATCAAGCATAATATCTTAGCTCAAAACAAAAGAAAACCTTCTAGAAGGTTCATGAAAGAACTAACCCAAATCAAACCCTAACCATGTTTAATCTCCACTAATCATGTTGCATTAGTAATAATAATATGTTACATTATTATATATCACATATATAATATATTTTGTAACAAAAGAAAATAATACAATTAACATATATCGCATATATATCAATATATTATCCGGTGAGAAAGTGAATCAATAAAGCGAGCCAATATTAGATAATGTAATGCAATATATCATATATATTATTATACATTAAATTATCGAATCAACACTTGATCCGACAATCCGGCTATATCGAATATAACCGACTAATATATCATGTACTGATTCATCGAATCAACACTTGATCCGATGATCCGGCTCATATCAAAATATCGCGAGAATATAATACGGTATCTCATATCGCATTATCCTCGGTCTTGCACATATCACATATGTGCTCCTACTCCGTTTTTCCTGAGTCAAGAAGCCTTTGTGTAGGACTCTAAAGAATCGTCAATACGCCGGTAGCAGGTGATGATCATATCAAACACCCACAAGCTGCAAGCGGTCAGCTAAACGTAACAGCCACCCATGTATTGAGCGATCAGAAGATCAACAATCAAGCCTGTACATTCTCCTGTGAATCCAATCAGTAACACTCCCGTACAGTCCGGTCTCTTCGTCTGATATGTTGCATATCTAGTCTAGGGGTGGTGTACGTCAGACCCCAGTAACCGATAAGTCGTGTCGATGTGAGGTTTATAACGTGTTGAGAAACTACTGATAACACTTACCAGTAAATCTTTATATCAGCCCTGGCCAGGGACTTCCAGTTATAGCCAATCGAACACAGCACAACATCAACTCCCTATACCGGGAGAGATGAATCCCCTCATATCGCTCATTGTCTCCATGTGATTCGGGACTGCACCCAAAAGCCACCGTTTTGCACGCCCTCTTGGACGTGGTAAGGTGGAAATCAAAGCACAGTGGGAATCACACAAGACTCTATGACGATCTCGGGTCTACAGACTACCCTGTACCTGTGTCACCGGAGAACTGCCATCTGACGTGAGGTATAATACCATCTGGGAGTTCTCGGCGAGTCCGTCCAGTGTACCCTCCACTGAGCACCCGTACACCATCTCTGATGTCAAAACACCGATGGATATGGGATCATCCATCACCCATCATATGGGTCAAGATGCGTATACGCTAGTCTACTCTGGTGTATCGATGCCCTGTCTCGACACACCCTCGACTAGGAACAGTTATAGGATGTACTCATCGACTACTCTGGCCCCACTAGTATGATCTCATCATAGTCCCAGTAGTCGAGTACATATCCTAAGGGCTTTATCAACATGTGAGAGTAAGACAGTAAACATATACAAGTCAACATGTTAAGATAAAGTGAAACCAAATAGCATACTATCATGACGAGCAAGAAAGTCCTCTCTATATATATCCAAGCATCTATTATAATATACATCATACGTACAACAATGGCCTCTAGGGTATATACATAACTAACAAGTGCAGCATAGGAACATCATTTCCTATCAAGAGTATGTCATCTACGTACAATACGAGGAAGACAACCTTACTCTCTGCAACCTTCTTGTAAATACAAGGTTCATCTACGTTTTTGATGAAGTCAAACTCTTTGACTACAACATCAAAACAGATGTTCCAACTCCGCGATGCCTACTTTAACCCGTAGATGGATTTAAGCAGCTTGCATACCTTTCCGCTGCTCCAACTATCTACGAAGCCCTCTGGCTGAGTCATATACACGCACTCCTCTAAATCACCCTTTAGAAAAGCGGTCTTAACATCCATCTGCCAGATTTTGTAGTCATGGTATCCAGCAATGGCAAGTAGGATCTGGATAGAGTTAAGAATAGCCACTGGAGAAAAGGTTTCGTCATAATCTACACCTGGTCGTTGACAAAAACCCTTTGCAACAAGTCTAGCTTTGAAAGTCTTAATTTTTCTATCTACACTTTGTTTCTTCTTGAAGATCCATTTGCTCCCAATGGGTTTTACCCCTTCAGGAGCAACTTACAAAGTCCATACTTTGTTGGTGTACATGGATTCCATCTCAGATCGCATTGCATCCAGCCATTTCACAGAGTCTCCACTCGTGATGGCCTGCTCGAAGCTAGTCGGGTCATCATCTTCTATGATGCAATCCAGCCATTTCAATGAGAAAACCGTAGTATCTCTCAGGTGGATGAGGAACCCTACTAGATCGGCGGAGAGGCTGAGGTTCATTGGGGACTATCGAATCCTCTGGTTCGACTAAATCTTCAGTTGTAGTTTGTGCTGCTGGAACTTCTTCCAGCTCTACCTCATTTCCACTAATTTCTTTTGCAAGAAATTCCTTTTCTAAAAAGGTGGCATGACAAGAAATAAACACCTTTCGTTCCTCGCTGTGATAGAAAAGATATCCATGTGAATGTTTAGGATATCCCACAAACTTACAAAGAACTGACCGTGCCTCGAGTTTGTCCGGATTTTGCGTTTTGACATAGGCCGGACAACCCCATATCTTAACACGTTTAAGACATGGTCTCTTCCCACTCCATATCTCATATGGTGGTAGGTACAGATTTAGTTGGAACTTGATTCAATAGGTATGCCGCTGTCTCAAGCGCATAAGCCCAAAAGGAAATAGGCAACTCAGCAGTGCTCATCATAGAGCGCACTATATCTAATAGGGTGCGATTCCTCCTCTCCGATACACCGTTGTGCTGTGGTGTATAAGGAGGAGTAAGCTGAGAGACAATCCCATTCTCTTTTAAATAGTCCAGGAACTCATTGCTCAAGTATTTTCTTCCTCGATCAGATCGAAGGATCTTAATACTTTTACCCGTTTGGTTCTCGACTTCGTGCTTATATTCTCTGAATTTCTCAAAAGCTTCAGACTTGTGTTTCAACAAGAACACATGTCCGTATCTTGAGAGATCGTCAGTGAATGTAATGAAGTACGAGGAACCATTCCTGGAATGTGTAGACATGGGACCGCATACATCATTATGTATTAGTCCCAAGAGTTCCGTAACTTTTTCTCCGTGTCCACTAAACAGAGTTTTGGTCATCTTGCCTTTGAGACATGACTGGCAAGTGTCATAGGATGAAAATTCAAACGAATTCAAATATCCATCCTTATGTAACTTAGCTAGTCATGTCGCATTGATGTGACCTAGTCTACAATGCCACAAGAAGGATTCGTTCATTTATGAACTCTTCCTCTTGTGTGTGTTTTGCACATTAAGAATTGTAGTTTGATTCAGAACGTATATGCCATTATTTAACGAGCCTGATCCAATCAACTTTTGATTCAGGAAGATGTTCATAATATTATCCTGTACTACAAAATTATATCCTTCCTTCCTTAATAAAGAAACTGATATAAGATTGCATATCAGGGTCGGAATGTAATAACATTCGTTCACAATCAATGTATTACCATTTGGTAATACAAGGTGATATTCGCCAACAGCCTTGCCATTCCCTACTCTTATGGAATGATCACCCTCTCCCAGTTCTCTACCTTTACGTAGCCCATGTAACATATTACATATGTGGGATCCCGATCCGGTATCTAATACCCAGGATGTAGAGTGAACTGAGAAACAGTTCTCGATAACTAACACACCCGAAGAAGATGCATCAGCATGCTTATTCTTCATTTGGGCGGCGTGAGAATCCGGATATTCTCCTATTCCCTGCTCGGACTTATAACAATTATAAATTGGAGCGGGAACAACGTTCCTCTGCTCAGTATAATAAGTGGGTTCGGTCAATATATTCATATTATTATCTTGATTAAGGCCTGACATGGTCGCTACCTGGAGAGAGAGAGAAGAAAACGCTTTAGGGTATGCTCTTGCAAGATTAGATTGGTTATTATCTTATCTAATCAGAATGGCTCCTACTGTTTTTATCAAATCTTCCTTCAAACCCTAAAAGGTAAGACTAGCCGGGATTAATTATACCTTACAAGTTCGCCAATCTTTCAGCCAGGTTAGTGTTGGTACTTTGAGGGAGGTTCCCCGTGCTTTCGCACGGACCAAATTAAAATAAACCTCGTTTTCCTAGAGGCATAACCCCGTTAACACCTTTCTAGACACCTACTTGATCGGTTAATTGTCATTTGTAAAACTCTCCCATGAGTAACTCTTACTCACAGTGGGTATCAGGATCCAACTATCTCATAGAAGGTATGCAATCTCATTGCAAATTTCAACACTTGAAATTCCCGATAATGCTTTTTCCCCTAACCCCCCATGACCTTGACAAAGGCCAACAAACCATAGGATAAGTCAAGTTCAACCCGTTATTTCCCGATAGAATTAAACCCACGCGTACGACCCTTGACAAAGGCCAACAAGGTCGTACGACTACCCTAATCCAATCGCATCTCATGCTTAAACAGATAAGTACTAGTCAGCTACCGCACATTACGCCTTGACAAAGGCCAACAAACGCAGCACGAATACTAAATAGTCTTTATCTGAAATGACGGAGGGCTACGACGGGTTTTTATGAAAATCTTTTGCGTAATGAACATGATATCGTTGTAGAAATAAGTGATTTTGAAAAGGAGTGTTTTTGAGGCTTTTACTAGTTTCGCTAAAGAGGTCACTCCCGGTGAAAGGATCTCGGTTCTTTCCTTATCGAATAAGGTACTGGATATTCTACAAGGAATACCACTATGCAAAGCAAGAACTATAGAAGCAATCAAAACAAAACCGAGTGAGTTATAGCATCTGCTAGTTTCGCTAAAGAGGTCACTCCCGATGAAGGGATCTCGGCTCTTTCCATATCGAATAAGGTGCTGGATATTCTACAAGGAATACCACTATGCAAAGAAAAAACTAGAGCTACCCTTTTTATAAATTTGATTCTACAACATCTTTTAGGTTTCTTTTTTTTTAATTAATCTCATTAATGAATCCCATCATTTATGCTTCCTAAGCATCACAGAAGAAACGAAAATACAACGTACGCTTATACCATCCGTATTCTCCACTGTGTCCCGTTATGCACTGTTAGGTTACTTAACAAACGACATACCGGGGCGGGACTAGCGCGGATGCAAAATAAGCAACGTTTATTATATATCATATATACAGTAAAAAAGCATTCGTCTCACGCATATAAAATAATCACATCACAGTATATCAGCAGCAGAAGATAACATATGAAATATTGGATATTCTAGGAGGTCCGTGTTTTATTTTGAGCCTGTATAAAACATGGATTCCACGGTCGTGATGAATAGCCAAACCCACATCCCTAGACCCCTATGAGAGCGGCAAGCAACCCTACCAATTTTAGGGTTAGGAGACCCGGTCTCGACTCCTCGAGATGGCCTCCCACTGGACCCTAGAACCCGGTTACTTGTGCTCCCCTCCTTGGGTCTTTCCTAATGCGGAAAAGTAAATAATATACAATGGTGACATCATCCTCAACCCGGAAGTGCCCCAATAAAAGAATATTACATACAATTGAATTTTACATGAATGAAAATAAAAACCCTCATCTCACATAAAACCCCCGGCTATTCAAAACACGACGATCCAACATAACATATCACAGTAACACATAATATCACATGTCATCAACGTAAGTAAATATGCGTATCCCAATTGCCGTTGATGTATAGCAACGAAACCGGCGATACACCACATATTACATTTACGGTCGCAGAAAAGAAAGTGAAAAACTACAATATTTGGAATCCACAATCATCTTAGACATCGTAAACCCGAAATATCACATATTACGGATTTCATGCCTAAGTATATGAATTCCACATACTGTATCACATTACAGAAAAAGCTAGACGATGTTAAACATTCCGATCGAATCAAGAAACACCCAAAATTTTCCAAAATGCTCAACACTAGAGCATAGTTTAGAAGTATCCATCACATACCACAGTATCAATGAACCAGCCGTAGAAGGGTCAACCAATGCCTCACTTGTGGCACCGCTAAACTACCACAAACCCTAGGGTTTAGTAGCGGTTTTGACGGTCACAAAATCGAGTTAAGATTTTGTTCTTCTAGAGGGTTCACCGCATCACTTGCACGATATTTGAATGTTCTTTAACTAAAGAAAAATCCAACACTTGAAAATTTTCCGGAAAGGATTAAAGTGGGTATTTGATATCCGATCGAACTTTTTAATACCGTCTAAAATAACCCAAAAACAAACTAGAATTATGAATACGAAACACTCCGAATTGCCTCTGTAAAGAGATAACATCACATGCAAATTTAGCAAAAACAAACAACACCTGAATTACCAAACCCCAGAGACTAGAACACAACCCAAAACCCATACCCATACACATCTAAATGGCCGAGCAGGCCGGATATTTTGTGCATGTGGCCGGCCAAATTCCGACGAGGTGGGGTGAGTTTTGGACGGTGTTCATAATGTATCTCATACATCATTCTGAAACTGTTTGAATTTTTTTTAACACTCTGAAAATTTTTACAGAAACTAGGGTTTCGATTCGGATGTTTCAGAGTTGTTTCGGTTTCATAATCCTACACTTATCCGTTTAATTCTCTAGCTAGGCTCTGATACCACTGTTGGGATACGTACAGCGGCAGCAAGGTTTCGGGAGTCATCATCCATGCCAAGTTTAAATTTTTGCCATTATAGATAACCCTAACCATGAATCTTAAGCTAATGAATCAAACAAAAACAACATGTTAACAACTTAACATCTAAGAGTTTGGGATTACAACCTTTGTAGTCCATTCCTTCGCTTCATAAGCTCCGAGTTGAGGTCCCTTCGCTGCGATCATCAAGCTCCCGAACTCTAGAGAGGCTCCATGAGGTGAATGAGACATCTTTGCTTGAAGACTTCACAATCCAAGATGATCTACCTTGAGGAATCACAAACCCAAGCTCTCTCTTCACTAATGAGGTATTAGTGAAGTGAACACCCTAATCTAAGTGGCTAGAATAGATGAGGATGATGAAACCGGAATTTTTCTCTCTTTTGTTTTCTTTTTCTCACAAACAATCACCACAAAATCAAAAGCTAGAAAGCTATTGTGAGAGGAGGAAGAAGATGAGTTGTGATGAATGAATTATTGTTGAGGTTAGAAATGCAACCAAGGTTAAGCATGTCAGGCTTAACCCTTGTAGAGAATAAACCATAGGTTAGGGTTAAAAGGTTAGGTTAACAAATATCTAGCAAAATATCTAAAGGGTGGACTTTAGTCAACAAAAGAAAATATCTTAACTTTAATCCAAGATTTAGATTTAACTAAAAAGAAAATGTTAACCCTAATTTAAATCCTAGCATGGTTTAATCTCATAAATTCTAGTTGCATTTGTAACCCTAACATGTTACAATATTATATATCACATATATAATATATAATGTAACAAAAGAAAATAATACAATTAACATATATCACATATATATCAATGTATCATCAAGTGGGAAAAATAATCATTTAAGTGAGCTTATATTAGTTAATGTAATGTAATATATCAAATATATAATTATACATTAAATTATCGAATCAACACTTAATCCGATAATCCGGCTATTTTGCAAATAACCGACTAATATAATATGTATCAGTTCATCGAATCAACACTTGATCCGATGACCCGGCTATATCACATATACCCGGCCGATATCAAATATCATGAGAATTGAATACGGTATCACATACACGTAATATTCTCGGTCCCGCACATATCACATATGTGCTCCTACTCCGTTTTGCCTGAGCCAGGAAACCTCTGTGTAGGACTCTAAATAATCGTCAATACGCCGGCAGTAGGTGATGATCATATCAAACACCCACAAGCTGCAACCGGTCAGCTAAACGTAACAGCCACCCGGGTATTGAGCGATCAGAAGATCAACAAGCAAGCCTGCACACTCTCCTGTGAATCCAATCACTAACACTACCGTACAGTCCGGTCTCTTCGTCTGATATGTCGCATATGCAGTCTAGGGGTGGTAAACGTCATACCCCAGTGACCGATAAGTCGTGTCGATGTGAGGCTCTTAACGGGTCGAGAAACTACTGATAATACTTACCAGTAGGCCTCCATATCAGCGCTGGCCAGGGACTTCCAGTTATAGCCAATCGAACACAGCGCAACATTAACCCTCAATACCGGGAGAGACGAACCCCTCCTATCGCTCATTGCCTCCATATGATTCGGGACTGTACCCAAAAGCCACCGTTTTGCACGTTCTCATGAACGTGGTAAGGTAGAAATCAAAGCACAGTGGGAATCACACAAGACTCTATGACGATCTCGGGTCTACAGACTAACCTCCACCAGTGTCACTAGAGAACTGGTACCTGGCGATAGGTATAATACCATCTAGGAGTTCTCGGCGAGTCCGTTCAGTGTACCCAGTCTCCACTGAGCACTCGTACACCATCTTTGATGTCAAACACCAATGGATGTGGGATCATCCATCGCCCATCATATAGGTCAAGATGCGTATACGCTAGTCTACTCTGGTGTATCGATGCCCTGTCTCGATACACCCTCGACTAGGAACACTTATAGAATGTACTCGTTGACTACCCTGGCCCCACTAGTATGATCTGCATCATAGTCCTAGTAGTCAAGTATATATCCCAAGGGCTTTATCAACATGTGAGAGTAAGACAGTAAACCAATACAAGTCAACATGTTACGACAAAGTGAAACCAGATAGCATACTATCATATCGAGTAAGAAAGCCATCTCTATATATATCCAAGCATCCACTATAATATACATCATATGTACAACAATGGCCTCTAGGGCATATATATAACTAACAGTATTCCCATTTCACTTAGTGTAAAGTTGTTTACATGATTTAATAACCCTAATTCTCTAGTTAGATCCTCGGTTATGGGTTTCTTAGCACACTATGATTTTTTAAAATTGCATGCTTGATACCTTAGAAAACATAGTGAGGATTTTAGGGAACCCAGCAGTGGTATCAGAGCCAAGCAAGAGAATTATACGATATGTTAGAATTACAAAACCGAAACAACTCCGGAAATTGAAATCCGAAACCCTAGTTTCTGTCGAAATTTTTAAGTCCTCTAAATTTTTTAAATAAGTACAGAAAGCCAGTTATGATGTATCTAGAACACCAGAAAAATTTGAGGCAAAACACAAAAAAATTGGCCGGCCATATTGTCAAAAAAACCGGCCTCACCTTTTTTTCTGTAGCAAAAAATCTTGAAATTTTTATAGTGTTCTGATCTCTTGGTTTTAGGGTTTCAGGTTATGTTTATTTTTGCCAAAATTGCATGTGATGTTATCTTTCTGTAGTGGCAATACGGAGTGTTTCCTAGTCGTATTTTAACATCGTTTTGGGTTTCATATTGATATGTGATACCATATTTGGAATCCGCAATAATTAGTTTTGTGAAAACTGGTTTGAATTTTGTAAACCTAGCAATTTAGTCTCATTTGATCGGTTACCACGGGGTTTTGATATGGATCAAAACTCTTTCCCAATCACGTAGTGTACGCGGATACTCGCCGGGTAACATTACTAGATAGCCATGCCCCAAAGCCCTAGGTAGTCCTCAGGAACCTACTAGATGCTCTTAAGACACAACAGGCTTCGTTTCGACTGTAGGAGAACCCCGTCTCTAAAAGCATCCTCCCGGGTGCTTGGCCGCGGTGTTCCGCCTAAGTGCACTTCGTCAACGGTATCGAGGGGTGCGGCCTTCTACTAAAGTTTCTGACGAGCATTTGAACAGGTTGTCGGGAATCTTGTTGAATTACCCGACTGGTTATTGAAAAGTGTTTTCAATATTGAGACTAAAATGCGGGTTTATAATGTAAGTCCACGTTGCCCACCCCGGTGCTTAAGGGGAGGCAGAATAGGTAAAAAACGATTTTTTCTTAAGGCAACATGGACTAGAAACTAGAGGATCTTTGCTAAACAAAAACCTAGCAAACTAACTACAAGTTTAGCTACTCGGTTAGAAGGTTATACCTAGGTCTTGAACTCCTTCTCTTCTTGCTCCTTGGAGTGGTTTGAACGGCTCCTCCTCGTCGTCTTCTCTTTGCCGAAGAAGGATCCACCCGAAGGCCTCTACCTTGAGCTCCTACCTCAACCTAGAGGTAACTAAAGTGCTTGGCTTGCTAAACCTAGAACTCTAGAATGAGTAGAGTGAAGTCTTGAAGGTTTTATCTTAAGAGCTCATGGTTCTCAACACATGAGAGATGAGAGCTTTGAGAGAGGAAGAGAATGAGCTAATGGATGAGAGAGAATGAGCAAGAGAGAATGAGCAAGTGAGAATGAGCTAGCCTTTTTTTTACAACCATGCTCTCAAAATAAGAATAATGATAATAATAATAATTAAGAAATTGTAATGGTTAGTTTATGAATGACCATTATCATTTCATCATTTAATGCATTTGCAAGAAACAAGAAGCATCTTGCAAGTGAAATGATGATGGTCAATTGGTCAACAGTAGTCAACCGGTCAACCGAAGTCAAAAAGTCAACAAAAGTCAAATGGTCAACTCAACCATGGCACATTTATCCTTAATTAATATTATTAATCATATTTCTCATTCTCATTAGGGTTTAGAAAAAGTCAACGGTCAACAACCCTAATGAGATTCCTCTGCCTTTGTCAACTGTGCATACACACCCGTATTCGTGTTCCGAGGAATATGAATACAATGAGATAAAACCAATCCCAAAACATATACTAGGATCTGGCTTAAACCAAAGCCCGCTAGTAATAACTGCCCGGACACCAAACGTGCACAAGTGTGCGGATGTGAACGAACCCCGTCGCAAAACCATGCGACCTATACTCTGTTTTGCCTAAAGGCGAACTGCTCTCTGTGTGGGACTCTAAAGACTCGATACTACGCTGGCATGGGTTTAACCACAGGCCGCAAGCGGTACTAGCTGTACGTAACGGTCCCCAGGCAGATGCCGATAAGAATACTTATGAGGTGAACCCATCCAAACTCTTACTGAGCCTGAATGTGACAATCTCTGTACAGTCCGGTCTGTTCGTCTGAGAATATCGCATGGCGGGCCTAGGGGGGCGGTAAACGTCAGTCCCCTAATAGCGGTACAAGTCGTGTCGGAGTGTAGCCCAGAACACCCTGAGATAACACTGGAAAACCTACCAGTATATCTCGCTTGCCCTGGCCAGGGACTTTGTGTAATGGCTCTCCTAGACACAGCGCGACATCAACCCCCAATACCGGGAGAGACGAATCCTGTCTAACCGTCACTGCCTCTAAGTGCTTCGGGACTGCACCCAACTGCTACCTGTTTGCACGACTCATTTGAGCCGTGGTAGGGTAGCAATCTAAGAACAGTGGGAACACACTCGAGGCGAAGTGACAGTGTCAAGTCAGCGGACTAAGCTGTACTCATGTCACCTAGGAACTGATAACTGACGATAGGCATAGTACCAACCAACAGTTCCCGACGAGTCCTGTCTAGTGTAATCGTAACCTAACGAGCACCCGCATACTATCTCAAGCACGACGTACTGACGGCTGTGGGACAGACCATCTCCCTTGCTGGGATGAGAAGCGCATACGCTAGTCTACTCCGGAGTATCGATGCCCCGTCTCGATAATCCTACGATTAGGGACCTGTATAAGGATGTGCTTATAGATTACCCAGCCCCCACTAGTGTGACTGCCATCACAACGCTAGTAATCAAGCAAAGATCCTAAGGGCTCCACTAATGTGTATAGGCGATATGCTAAAAGAAACACATGTACACATTAAAGTAGAAACAAACCAAGCAGCATACTACCATTTTGAGCAAGATTGTCTATACAACTATGAATATCCCAAGCTTCCATTAAGTAATATACAAACTAGTATGATACAGTAATGGCCTCTAGGGCATATACACTAACAATCTCCCACTTGTACTAAGGCCATGTACTGGCTTTTCGAAGACCTATCATCTCGATCAGCCGCTCGAACTGAGTCTGGGGTATGGCCTTCGTGAATGGATCTACAGTGTTATCTTATGTAGCAACCCTCTGAACCTCGATCTCCCGGCGATCCACAATCTCCCTGATCATATAAGGTTAGGCATGAAATTCGAAATATGAGATATTCCGAGTTTATGATGTCTAAGGAATTCATATGGTTAGGCAAGAAATCCGGAATATGTGATATTTCGGGTTTATGATGTCTAAGGTGGTTGCGGATTCCAATTGTTGCAGTTTTCACTTTCTTTTCTGCGACTGTAAGTGTAATATGTGGTGTATCGCCGGTTTCGTTGCTATATGTCAATGACAATTGGGATACGCATATTTACTTACGTTGATGACATGTGATATTATTGTTGGATTACGGCAGCGCCCACGGCCATCAATCCACGACCAAATGCGGAACAAAAATTTTATAAACTATCGCTACCACAACCGGATGCCTGGATCTACCCTTAACCCTAAATTAGCAATATGTAAACTAGGAGTTAGATGGTTATACCGAGTTGATCCGTGTCCTTCAGTCTTCAACCATCATCCCAAGCTCCAAGAGGCTCCTTGATCAAGTTTGATCTCCGGTCTCCCCCATCGAAGACGATCCACCTTGAGAGTATGTAAAACAGGCTCCCGCCTCTAAACCGAGGTAACTCGAGTATCTAGTTTGCTAGCCTAGATAGCCAAGATGAAGTAGAGAGTGTGTAGGATTACTTTGTCTCAAAACACCCAATGTTTCTCAACACATAAGACTTGATGGATGGAGGAAGAAGATGAAGCCATTGGAGGATGAGTGAAGCAACTCAAGAAAGGAAAATGGCTAAGTGTTGTGAGCATGAAGCATCAAGTGAAGAATAACAAGCATGCTAGCAACTAAAGAAAAATCACCAAGTCAAGAATATATCTCACAAAACTTATCATAAATCAAGCATGCAAGAATAGTGTAGGATGAGTCACTACATGACTCACCCTATGAGTCACCAAAAGAGCCATGCTTCATTTAAAGCCAAACTCCACCTCATCCTCCACCTCATTAAGCATTTTAAATAAATGGTTAAAAACTAAATGAGGTGGCATCTTCTAGAAGCATCTTGTAATGAAATTATAAGAATACCCCTCATCCGTATATACATACCCATATCCGTATTCCGAAAAATACGAATACAACGAGACGAAAATAATCCAACAATACAATACTAGAATCCGGATTAAACCAAAGCCCACTAGTATTATCCGTCCGATCATGATCCGTGAATAAGTGCACGTATATGATCGAACCCTGCCATAAAACTATACGGCCTCTACAACGTTTCGCCCGAACCAGGGAAACCCTCTGCGTGGAACTCTAAAGACTCGTCAATATGCTGGTAGTGGGTTTAAACACAAGCACGTCAGTGGCACTAGCTGTACGTAACGGCTACCCAGGTATTGAGCGAAAGGGTGGCCGACGAGCAAACTCATCCTGAACCCCTACTGAGCCTGACAGTGACAATATCCGTGCAGTCCAGTCTGTTCGTCTAAGAGTATCGCATATCGAGTCTAGGGGGTGGATAAAGTCAGACCCTTAACAACGCGACATTTAGTGTCGGTATGAAGCCCATCACCACCTGAGAAACTACTGATCCAAATCAGTAATTCTCTACTACCCCGGCCGATGATTTCCGGTGATGGCCACTCGTGCACCGTGCGACATCAACCCCCAATACCGGGAGAGACGAATCCCTGACGATCCGCTCACTGCCTTCATGTGGCTCGGGACTGTACCCAATTAAAACCTGTTTGCACGACTCCTTTGAGCCTTGGTAGGGTAGTAATCAAAGCATAGTGGGAACTCACACGAGACAAATGACGATCTCAGGTCGACAGACTAACATGTACACATGTCACCAGGGAACTGCTATCTGATAATAGGTATAATACCAACTAGCATGTTCCCGGAGAGTCCGTCTAGTGTACTCATAACGCGATGAGCACCTGTATACTATCTTAGGTGAACAAACTAACACCAATGGCTTGTGAGACTTGGCCACCGCCCTTCGTCGGGGTCTCGATCAGTATACACTAGTCTACTCTGGAGTATCGATGCCCAGTCTCGAAACTCCCACGACTAGGGATATTTAAGGATTTGCTTATAGACCACCCAGCTCCCATGTATATGATCACCATCATAATGCTGGTAGTCAAGCATAAATCCTATGGGCTCTATCAACATGTAATAGTGATCTGTAATACCACATAAAGCATGTACATGATGATAAAGACAAACTAGATAGCATACTATCATCTCGAGTAAGACTGTTCTACCGGTATAGGTCCTCCCTCAATCATCATAATCACCTACCTGAGACTATGATAATTTCCTTGAGGGCGATATAGCCAACAATCTCCCACTTGCACTTAAGGCCAATTATTGCGGTGTCGCATACTCATAGCCCGTATAATACCGAACACCCAACTTCTCTACTAATCAGTTTTGCAAAGCTTGTTTGTGAAACTATTGTGTTCGAGAAATAGCCTCAGTGAGTAGATCCGCTCCAATGTTTCTTTCTATATCTCTCTATATCTCAACTTTGCGGAGAATAACCATCTTCCGAGATGAGCAATACCTGTCTTAGAATTTGTCTGGATATCTGATGGGACCCAGTTCACAAATGAACTCCAAATCCAGCAAACTTCTTAGACCGCATCATCCACTGAATTTAATTAGTATCCCGTGCTATGCCTTCTACAGTATCTGCTTGGACCACCTGTCTAACATACTGCCCCTCCGAAGAGGGAAAACTATAACTCTGACAGCCACTTTGTCATCCAGGTCATCTTGGAAACCTGAAATGATAACCGTCTCCAGAAGGAGGTTGCCATTACCATATCCTAAGAACATCCACTTATTTTCTTAACTGCTTCTCAATGTTTCTCCAGGATTGGATTAATATATATGCTTATTGTAGCTAGTGCAAAATCAACATCTGGTGTGGTACTTGACATCACATGATTGACTCAATTGCCTAAGCAAGTGATACGCCAATCATGAAAATCCCTCTCCCCTTTAGTCTGAAAGACATCATTTAGAGAGGGTGACTCCATCACCTGCAGGTACAACACCATGTCAGGAGTCATCCATTCTAAAATACTTTTAGAATATTGTCAAAGTACCTAGATTGGGACACTTCCCAAATCTAGATCTAAAACCATAGATCTAGTAACCAGAAACCTTGATATTATATCCATATCCTACGTGGAGAAACAACTTTATGACAACCACAGTATAACCGATCGTAGTATAGGAATATCTCTTCCTATCAAGTGTATATCATTCAAATACCTGGACATCACTCTTTACTACCTTCTTACCAGATCCATGTATTATTCTGATGAAGTCATAAATCTATGACTGTCACATCAAAAATGGATAATCTATTTTTGCTATATCTGTTTTAGTCTATAAATAGACATAAGCTACTTGCCCTCTATGCTTCCGCTGCTCCTACTGACTACACCAACCCTCTGGCAGAGTCATATACATGTGCACTTCTAAAGCTAGTTCAGAACGATGCTATACTAATCCTCCTGTCGGGTCTCATAGTCTAGAACAGCAGCAATGGCAAGTCTGGGTAAACAAGAACCTCCCTGTCACCGTCCCTGAGAAGACTGAAGTACCTCTCGGGTGCCTGAGGTTACCCACCATATTTACGGAGTGGCTAATTGAACATCAAATCCAATTGAATGCTTAGATTCTGTTAAATTATCAGTAACCGTTTATAGTTCTGGAATCAATTCCAGTTCTACCATACTCCCACTTCTGTTTTCTGAAAAAATATATTTTACTAAAATTGTGGCGAGTCAAGAACAATATCACTATTGATCTTCCTGATGGTAGAAAGTTAACCCTCGTCAAAGCCCGGGATAACCCACAAATAGCCATTACTGAAACGTGCCTGTGATTTTGTCCAGATTCTGGTTTTAAGCATCAGCCGGACAACTCCCTATATCTTAGCATTGTTAAGATACAAATTGATTCTATATACCATATAGAAACAAAGGCACTAATTTAATTAGAACCAGATTCATGCAGCTGTCTCCAGTGCATATCAACCAAATGGAATGAGGCCAATCAGCATTACTCAACTAGAAGTGCATTCATAAATGAGTAACCCGAAAGAGAAGAAAGTTCTCAAAACCATTACTATCAACGGAATACCAAACACAAGTATCTACATTTTCGATTACCTCGAAGAATCCTGATACTTCCAACAAATGGTTCTCTACTTTATTCTTATACCTATAGCTTCTTAATATCTGGACCTTGCATTTCAACGAAATACTTGTCTAGAAATGGAGAAGTCATGAGTAAACAGAATATAGTACGAGTACCAACCCCTTTGTCCTAATGGACACCGGACAACATACAATACTTTGTATAAGTCCCCTGAGTTCAATAACTCAAACCTTGTGCGTCGTAGGTTGAAAACTGTACTATGGTTAAGAAGAATTACACCGCAGTTGAATGCACCTTACCTAACCATCAACTGATATAGGTAAATGTTACAGACATAATTTCAAAACTCACTTTATAAAATAAACGTACAGATATATCAATTTGAAATTGGTGCACAACAACGGATATTCAAAACCAAATATTTGCCGTCAGGCAAAAACCAGATGATTTTCTCAAATATCACCAATTACTACGAATTCCGATATAATGAGGATCTAATCACCCAATTTCCAATATCTTACTCCCACTCACCATCTGTAACACTATACAGATGTGAGAAACGAATCTGGTAAATTCATACCCTGGAGTTAGATTCCAATTGGGAAAACAGTTCTCAATTAATATCGCACAGAGAAACTGAAACATGAAAATGTTTCAAAAGGGGTATCCTTGTATTCCTAGTAATGCCTCTTCCACTATCCTGATTCATGATAGTAACCATATACTTACCTGCCTCACTGTAATCCCTTTATTATGTCTTTACTTATTACCTTCTATACACCTTCTTTAGGCTAATTGGTATTCTTCCTTCCCTACCTTTCGGCACCAGCCTAAGATTTGGAAGAAGACTATCCAATAAGCATAATAGGTGTACTCTCCTAATATCAGGAGTCCTCACAACCTGAGAGAAGGTAAAGGGAAACGACAACTGAATATTCTTACTCTATTTCTCCTGAACCGGAAACCATCCTCGAATCTGGAACGAATTCCTTCGAGTTCGTATGTAACTATACGATGACATGTCCAATCATTATGGATGTTCGTAGTGATATGAAGTGTTCTGGAGAAATCCAAAGTGGATGTGGCAGTGGCAGGGGTATACACAGTTTTGTCGTGAATGATAGCAGTCGCAATTTTCTTTGCCGTTATTCTAATCCCTTTATATGTCTTTACTTATTACCTTCTGTACACCACCTTTAGGCTAATTGGTTTTCTTCCTTCCCCACTTTTCGGCACCTGCCTATGATCTGGAGGAAGACTATCCAATAAGCTCAATAGGTGTACCCCCTCCCAATCCTAGGAGCCCTCACAACCTGAGAGAAGGTAAAGGGAAAAGACAACCGAATATTCCTATTCAATCTCTCTAGAACCAGAATCCATCCTCGAATCTGGAACAAGTTCCTTCGAGTTCGTATATAACTATACGATGGATTTATCCAATAGGAGTGGATGTCTGTAGTGATACGGGGTGTTCTGGAGAAATGCAAAAAGTGATATAGAAGTGGCAATGATATATGCAACATCGTGACATTCCAAAAGCCAAAATATTTTAAGAAGGTTCGGTTAACATGGTTCATGAGTTTTAGTTTAGGGTCGGGTCATGATCGCTGCCAAAGAGAGAGAGAGAAAAGAAACACTCAGTGTGCACTCTAACCTAGATCAGAATGGTTAATCATTTTATCTAATCAGGATGGCTCCCACCGTTTCCTCAAATTCTCCTCCAAACCCAAAAGAAGAATTAGTCGGGATCATCTAAAATCACCCGAGGAGTAATCCTACTCATCAGTGGGAATCAGGATCCAACTATCATCGCATGATAACTTGATGGAATCCACTCAAGTCACCACACTCCAGAAGGTATGCGCATGCCTGGAAAGTTTCCTGTATGTTTGAAGTATGTTTTTACCCCTAGGATCCAAGTGACCTTGACAAGGTCAACAAGTCAAAGGGTCTTAATCAAGTTCAACCCGTCATTATCCTGATTGCATCAGACCCATCCGCACAGACCCTTGACAAGGTCAACAAGGTCGAACGACTGTCCTAACCAATCCACATATCCATGCGACAGAAAAGTATTACAGAACTACCGCACACTACGCCTTGACATTGTCAACAAACGCAGCGCGAATACTAAGCAATACTAATCTGAAATGACGGAGGGCTACGGCTGGTTTTTGGCGAAAAACCTTTAACGTAAAGAAATTGATATCGTTGAAGGAATCCAAGTGGTTTTACAAATATATAGTGGCAAAAACTTTTGCTAAAGAGGTCACTCCCGGTGAAGGGATCTCGGCTCTTTCCTCATCGAATGAGGTGCAAGATATTCCAAACTGAATACCACGATGCAAAGCAAAAGGAAATGACTATAGTGAAGTTATTACGTTGACGCAAACTTTTTCTTAAGGGGTCACTCCCGATGAAGGGATCTCGGCCCTTGCCTCGTGGAATGAGGTGCAGGATATTCCCAATCGAATACCACTGTGCAGAGCAAAAGAGAAAATGTCAGTTTTTTAAAAACTTGGTTCCAACAACATCATATATATATTTGTTTTATCCTTGCATTGATCAAAATCAACGCAGTCCCATCAATTAATCACACCAGAAAAGAATGAAAATATGATGTACGTATATGCTATCTGCATTCGCCACTGGGTCCCGTCATCACCCGTTAGGTTACTTAACTGACGACAGAGCGGGGAATGGACTAGCGCGGGTGAAAAACATATACAACATCTAATAGTATATATATATATATATATATATATAACATTCGTCCCAGGCATGATAAGCATTCCAGATCACAGATGAACACATTGGATATACTAGGAATTCCGCGTTTCGTTTGAGCCTGTAACGAAAGACGGATTCCACGGTCGTGATGAATAGCCAAACCCCACCCTAGACCCATACAGGTGCGGAAAACTACCCGCCAAATACCCAAAGTGAAGCAACCTCTCTCAACAAAGTGAGTAGGCCACTCGGCACTTCAAAGTACCCGGTAGTTTGTGTACACCACCTTGGGTCTATCTTGGGAGCAAAAACAGTAAAAGAAAAAATACAACGGTGGCTACAACCTCAACCCGGATGTGCCCCGGAAAAATAATATTACATCACTTTACAAATTTACATCGAATGAAAGAATGAAAAACCTCATCTCACATCCCCGGCTATTCATCCACGACGATCCAATAAGTTCATACACACAAACCATCCAACAACATCACAGATATGTGCAATCCCGACTAATCGACGTATAGCAATTAGTCGACGTTTCCAAACACATATATACATCACAAAGCTTATAATGTAACTACGACATTAGAATTCCGCACGCAATTAGCAAACTTAAACAATTTTCCAAGACTTGAAAATCCAGTGAGCTAAAATTCCAAAACCGAAAGTTTTGAGCCAATCCGGGAGTCGAAACGAACTCGAAAGCCGCCTGAATCTTCGCAGAGGCGAAGACACATGATGAACCATCGGATAGGGGGCCTTAGGGGTTACCCACCCCTAGGGGCCACCATGAGGTGGCCCTCAAAGGAGGGCAGACCCGAGAGCACCAATTTCTTGTGCTCTCGGGTCACCAGCCCCTAAGGCCACCAATTGGTGGTCTTGGGGTGTGGTCCCGGCCATTGGTCCTCTGGGGTGTCCTCGGGGTGTGTACGCTTCACCCTGCGGCTTCTCGGTTCAAACCTTGAGCCCGCGGGGTGTGCAAACAACTCAAAACCTCACTTTTGAAAACTGTTTTTCGACAGTTTTCGATACCCGAAAAAACGTGAATTCTAATGTCGTAACAAGCTAGTTTAAGGTGTTTGGTTGGCTCTGATACCATGTTGGGTTACGGCAGCGCCCCGGCCATCAATCCGTGACCAAATGCGGAACAAAATTTTTATAAACTGGCGCTACCACAACCCGATGCCCGGATCTACCTTTAACCCTAAACTAGTAATATGTAAACTAGGAGTTAGATGGTTATACCGAGTTGATCCGTGTCCTTCAGTCTTCAACCATCATCCCAAGCTCCAAGAGGCTCCTTGAACAAGTTTGATCTCCGGTCTCCCCCATCGAAGACGATCCACCTTGAGAGTATGTAATACGGGCTTCCGCCTCTAAACCGAGGTAACTCGAGTATCTAGTTTGCTAGCCTAGATAGCCAAAATGAACTAGAGAGTGTGTAGGATTATTTTGTCTCAAAACACCCAATGTTTCTCAACACATGAGACTTGATGGGTGGAGGAAGAAGATGAAGCCATTGGAGGATGAGTGAAGCAAGAAAGGAAAATGGCTAAGTGTTGTGAGCATGAAGCATCAAGTGAAGAATAGCAAGCATGCTAGCAACTAAAGAAAAATCACCAAGTCAAGAAAATATCTCACAACACTTATCATAAATCAAGCATGCAAGAATAATGTAGGATGAGTCACTACATGACTCACCCCATGAGTCACCAAAAGAGCCATACTTCATTTAAAGCCAAACACCACCTCATCCTCCACCTCATTAAGCATTTTAAATAAATGGTTAAAAACTAAATGAGGTGGCATCTTCTAGAAGCATCTCCTAATGAAATTACAAGAATACCCCTCATCTGTATATACATACCCGTATCCGTATTCCGAAAAATACGAATACAATGAGACGAAAATAATCCAACAATACAATACTAAAATCCAGCTTAAACCAAAGCCCACTAGTATTATCCGTCCGATCATGATCTGTGCACAAGTGCACGTATATGATCGAACCCTAACATAAAATTATACGGCCTCTACAACGTTTCGTCCGAACCAGGGAAACCCTCTGCGTGGGACTCTAAAGACTCGTCAATACGCTGGCAGTGGGTTTAACCACAAGCACGTCAGTGGCACTAGCTCCACGCAATGGCTACCCAGGTATTGAGCGAAATTGTAACACCTTAGAATGCGATTAGTGTTAACTAAGCGATATTGCGGAATTTTGGTAAAAAGGTTTACCAAAATAACTTTCTCGCATTTTAGTTAGATTAATTAATAATTTATTATTAATTTTTTTGGATCACACACACTTGTGCATGTTGACATGGAGGGGGTTGTTTAGTGTTAACCTTGCTTAGTGGACATAACACTTTAAACTAATCCATGCCTTATTTAACCTTAATCTTGCACTAGATATTTGTGTGAGATATTAGTTGTGAGAGTAGATATTTTTTTTTGGAAGGAGGGAGGTGGCTAGGTGATTCATTAGGGCTTTAATGCTTGCATTAATGATGGAGAGGGAGAGAGTAAGTGCAAGGGTGCACTTACCCTACACTCACCCTCTCATCTCCTTATCACCTCACACACTCTCATTCTCTCACTCTATCTCTTTCTCAATTTTTACTCTCTCCTCTTCACTCAAACTGAACCCTTCACTAAATCTTGCAAATACCTTCACAAAACATCACCAAATCACATCCCAAGTCTTGTTTTAGCCTTTAGGATCCCTTGGAGCTTGGAAAGCTAGGATCTTTGTGCATGTGTGTGTTAGTGTATATTCCCTAGAGGCCATTACTGTATCATACTAGTTTGTATATTACCTGATGGAAGCTTATGATATTCACAGTTGTATAGACAATCTTGCTCGAAATGGTAGTATGCTACTCGGTTTGTTTCTACTTTAAAGTGTGCATGTGTTTCTTTTAGCATATCGCCTATACACATTAGTGGAGCCCTTAGGATCTTTGCTTGATTACCAACGTTGTGATGGCAGTCACACTAGTGGGGGCTGGGTAACCTACAAGCACATCCTTATACAGGTCCCTAGTCGTAGGATTATCGAGACAGGGCATCGATACTCCAGAGTAGACTAGTGTATACGCTTCTCATCCCAGGAGGGGAGATGGTCTGTCCCACAACCATCAGTACGTCGTACTGGAGATAGTATGCAGGTGCTCGTTAGGTTACGAGTACACTGGATAGGACTCACTGGGAACTATTGGTTTGGTATTATACCTATCGTCAGTTATCAGTTCCCAGGTGACATGAGTACAGCATAGTCCGTTGACTTGACACTGTCGCTTCGCCTCGAGTGTGTTCCCACTATTCTTAGATTACTATCCTACCACGGCTCAAATGAGTCGTGCAAACAGGTAGTAGTTGGGTGCAGTCCTGAAGCACTTGGAGGCAGTGACGGTTAGACAGGATTCGTCTCTCCTGGTATTGGGGGTTGATATCGTGCTGTGTCTAGGAGAGCCATTACACATAGTCGTCCCTGGCCAGGGCAAGCGAGATATACCGGTAGCGTTTCCAGTGTTATCTCAGGGTGTTCTGGGCTACACTCCGACACGACTTGTACCGCTATTAGGGGACTGACGTTTATCGCCCCCTAGGCCCGACATGCGATACTCTCAGAAGAACAGACCAGACTGTACGGAGATTGTCACATTCAGGCTCAGTAGGAGTTCAGATGGGTTCACCTCATCAGTCTTCTTATCGGCATCTGCCTGGGGACCGTTACGTACAGCCAGTACCGCTTGCGGCCTATGGTTAAACCTACTGCCAGCGTAGTGTCGAGTCTTTAGAGTCCCACACAGAGGGCTATTCGCCTTTGGGCAAAACAGAGTAGAGGTCGCATGGTTTTGCGATAGGGTTCGTTCATATCCGCGCACTTGTGCACGTTTGGTGTCCGGGCAGTTATTACTAGCGGGCTTTTGTTTAATCCAGATCCTAGTATATGTTTTGGGATTGGTTTTATCTCATTGTATTCGTGTTCCTCGGAACACGGATGCGGGTGTGTATGCACAGTTGACAGAGGCAGAGGCAGAGGATTCTCATTAGGGTTGTTGACCGTTGACTTTTTCTAAACCCTAATTAGAATAAGAAATATGATTAATAATATTAATTAAGAATTATTGTGCCATGGTTGAGTTGAACATTTGACTTTTGTTGACTTGTTGACTTTGTTGACCGGTTGACCATTGTGGACTTGTTGACCATTATCATTTCATTTCAATGATACTTCTTGTTCTTTGCAAAATGCATTAAATGCATGAAATGATAATGGTCATTGAAACTAACTATCACAATTCTTAATTATTATTATTATCATCGTTGTTCTTATTTTTGTGAGCATGGTTGTAAATTATTATCTCATTCTCACTTGCTCATTCTCTCTCATCCAAAGCTCATCCTCTTCCTCTCTCTCAAAGCTCTCATGTCTCATGTGTTGAGAAGCATGAGCTATTGAGGTAAAACCACTAAAACTCTTCTCTACTCATTCTAGAGTTCTAGGTTTAGCAAACCAAGCACTTTAGTTGCCTCTCGGTTGAGGTAGGAGCTCAAGGTAGAAGCTTTCGGGTGGATCCTTCTTCGACAAAGAGGAGACTACGAGGTGGAGCCGTTCAAACCATCCCAAGGAGCAAGAAGAGAAGGAGTTCAAGACCTAGGTTTAACCCTCTAACCGAGTAGTTAAACTTGTAGTTAGTTTGCTAGGTTTTTGTTTAGCAAAGATCCTCATTTCTAGTCCATGTTGCCTTGTCATAAAAAATCATTTTTTACAGTTTCCGCCTCCCCGTAAGTACCGGGATAGGCAACGTCGACTTACAGTGGTATCAGAGCCAAGATAAACAACAACTAGCATGTTAGCAAAGTATTTAGAATTTCTATCCGAGAAAAAATCGCAAAACACGTCCGGAAACTGAACTTTCTGCCGATTTTTAAACTGCTCCAAAAATAATTCCACATACATTAAAAATCGGCTCAGGGTTTTTTAAGAACAGTCAGCAAAAATGAGCCACTGACTCGGTCAACGCGCCGCAGAACCGCGGCGAGAACATGCGTCTTGCCGCGGATCCACGGCCGAGTTGACTCGGCCGTGACTCGTCTTTGCTGCAGTTTTCTCAGTGTTCTGTTTTGGGATTTTTAGGATATTTTGTTTCTGCCCAGAATTTCCAGAGAACAAAGTTGTGTTTGGGGTAGTTGCAAATCCGTATTCTTGATCGAAGTTCTGTAGACTTTAGCTAATGGGTTATATCTGTGATGTGATATATGCACTGAACGTCAACTAATCGCTATACGTCAATTAGTGGGGTTGTGCATATCTGTGATCTGTAATGTTGTTGGATTGTGTATATGAACTCGTTGGATTGTCGCGGATGAATAGCCGGGGTTTTGTGAGACGAGAGTTTCTTTTTCTTTCATTTGATGTAATATGTAAATTGTTGTAATATTATTTCTATGGCCGCACATCTGGGATGAGGTTGTAGCCACCATTGTATATTATTTCTTTTACTATTTATGCTCCTAGGATAGACCGAAGGTGGGGTGCACAAACTACCGGGTACCTCGAAGTACCGAGTGGCCTACTCACGTTGTTGAGGGAGGTTGCTTCACTTCGGGTACTTGGCGGGTAGTTTGCCGCACCTGTAGGGGTCTAGGGTGGGGTTTGGCTATTCATCGCCACCGTGTAATCCGTCTTTCGTTGCGGGCTCGAACGAAACGCGGATTCCTAGTATATCTAATGTGTTCATCTGTAATCTGGAATGGCTATCATTGTATCTGACGAATGTATATATCTATATATGATATCTAGTAGGCATTGCTTATGTTTTGTATCCGCGGTAGTCCAGCCCCCGCTCTGTTGTTAGTTAAGTAACCTAACGGGTGATGACGGGGCCCCGTGGAGAATGCGGATGGCATAAACGTACGTCATATTTTCGTTGTTTTCTGCAATGGTAGCATTAAATGATAGGACGCATTAAATTAATGCAAGAAAATAAACCAAAATAAAGTCGTTGGAACAATTTCAAAACCACTCGGTTTCTTTTCAAAAACAGAAAACTTTTAAAACGCGGAGCTTGAACCACTCCTTTTAAAAGCTATCACGTTCTTTCGATTATATCAAGTTCACTACGTTCACGGTTACGCCAAAACCATCGTAGCCCTCCGTCATTTCATATGGATAGCCAATAGTATTCAAGCTGTGTTTGTTGGCCAAAGTCAAGGCATAGTGATTGGTAGCTATTGGATATTCATATGTAGCATAGATAGATGCGTTGGTTTGGGACAGTCGTACTGCCTTGTTGGCCAAAGTCAATGGTAGGTACGGGTGGGTTCAAATTAACCTGGAAAATGATGGGTAGAACTTGACATGTGACTTATGATTTGTTGGCCAAAGTCAAGGTCATAAGAGCATGGGGCAAAAATCCACATCGGGAGTTTCTAAAGAAACTGAAACTTGCTAGTGCTGCATACCATTTGGAGTGTGATGATTCGGGTAGGATTCCTTCAGTTTTATCACACGATGATATTTGGATCCCGATCCTACTGTGAGTATATGCTACTCCTCAGGAACTTTCTCACTTAATGATCAATGCTATAAACCAAGTAGGTGTCTAGAAAGGTGTTAGCGGGGCTACGCCCACAGGGAAAAGAGGTTATTTAATTAAGGAACTTCGCGAAAGCGTTGGAAAACCTCCCTCAAAGTACCAACACTGGCCTGGCTGAACGGTTAAGCAAGTATTGTATGGTGAGATTGATCCCGACTAATTCTTCTTTTTTGGTTTCAGGAAGGATTCGAGAAACAGTGGGAGCCATCCTGTTTAGACAAACTAAAAACCACTCTAAAATTGCAAGAGCATCATGCTAAAGTGTTTCTTCTCTCTCTCCTAATTGCAGCGACCAAACATCATGACTGGACTTAAGTTACTACTAGAAAAAAATATACTGACATGGCTAAACTACAAAGATTGGCTCAGGAATGTCAAAATGGCAATCACTTATGACAAGTTGGGGTATCTTCTTACCACCAAAGCTCCCCCTGTCCCAGGACCTCAATCCAGCGTCGCGGATAAGGAAATCCGTAAGACCTGGGAGATTGATTGCGCGAGGGCCAAGTGCATCGTGCTTGCCTCTATGGACAATAAACATCAGAGGAGGCATGAGGATATGGACCTAGAATCCATATTTCTTCATACAAAAGATCTGTATGGAGAGCAATCCCGTATCGCCAGATACGAAGTCTCGAAAAAGTTATTTTCGGCGAGATTGGCCGTCGGATCATCTGTAGCGGAACACATGCTTCAGATGATTGGCTACATTGAAGAGCTCGCGGACCTCGGGACCACGTTAGAGAACGAGCTCTATACTGACTTGATTCTCCAGTCCCTTCCTTCCACTTACGCCCAGTTTATCCTGAACTTCAACATGCAAGGAAAGGAAGTTGAACTTCCAGAACTCCTTAACATGTTGAGGAGTGCAGAGGGCACCCTGAAGAAAGTAAGGGAAACACCCGCTTTGTCTGTTGGAGGACCTTCTTCTTCTAGGTTCAAGGCGAAAGCCAAAGGAAAGAAGAAGAAAGCCCCCACCAAACCAAGGGGCGGTGTTAGTAAAGTGGAAGCCAAGGGAAAGGCAAAAATGGCAAAAGTAGCGGGACAGCTTGTGGGGAAAGAAGAGTGCTTTTATTATCATAAGAAAGGACACTGGAAGAAATATTGCAGGGCTTGGAAGGCCAAGATCCAGGACCCGAAGCAAGTTGTGGCTTCGGCTTCAGGTGTGTATGTTGTTGAAAACTGTCTATCAGTAAACTCTACTTCCTGGGTATTGGATACCGGATCAGGATCTCATATCTGTAATTCTTTGCAGGCACTGAGAAAGCGTAGGGTTTTGAAGGCAGGTGATATGACCCTCAGAGTTGCAAACGGAGCTGGCATGGATGCTGAGTCCGTGGGGGACTATCACTTGGGGTTGTCAGATGGAAATGTTTTGGTTTTGCGTGATTGTTATTTTGTACCCAGTGCGACTTGTAATATCATATCTGTATCTTTAATGTCTAAAGAAGGTTATGATTTTGCATTTGTAAGCAATATTGTAAACATTCACCTTAATCATGTTCTGATTTGGTCGGGTACATTAAGCAACGGTATATACGTATTGAACCAACCACAGATTTTCAATGTCCAGAATACACACAAAAGAAAGTCTCCAGAAATAAATCATGCTTTCTTATGGCATTGTAGACTGGGTCACATAAATGAGAGAAGGTTGACTAAGTTACATAAAGAAGGATATTTGGATCCGTTCGAATATCAATCATATGCAATTTGTCAATCATGTCTCAAAGGAAAGATGACAAAGACTCCGTTCACTGGACACGGAGTAAGAGCGAGCAAGCTCTTGGGACTCGTACACAGCGAGGTATGCGATCCAATGTCTACACATGCGCGAAGTGGTTATTCTTACTTCATTACTTTTACAGATGATTTTTCAAGGTACAGGTATGTCTTCTTAATGAAACATAAATCTGAAGCCTTTGAAAAATTCCAGGAATACAAGAATGAAGTAGAAAAACAAACAGGAAAAAGTATCAAAACACTGAGATCTGATCGAGGTGGTGAATACTTGAGTGCCGAGTTCCTGGGTTACTTAAAAGAGAATGGAATTCTCTCTCAACTTACTCCTCCATACACCCCACAACATAATGGTGTATCGGAGAGAAGGAACCGAACCCTATTGGATATGGTGCGTTCCATGATGAGTAACGCTGAGTTGCCGCGATCATTCTGGGGATATGCACTAGAATCAGCTGCATACCTTTTGAACCGAGTTCCAACTAAGACTGTGCCTACCACACCATATCAGATGTGGAGTGGGAAGAAACCCTATCTTAAGCACATTAAGACATGGGGATGTCCAGCTTTTGTCAAAAAGCAGCATGCGGACAAACTCGAGGCACGCTCAGTACAGTGCAAGTTTGTGGGATATCCAAAGAACTCCAAGGGATATTTCTTCTATTGCGCAGAGGAACAAAAGGTTTTTGTTTCTCGTCATGCCTGCTTCTTGGAAACTGAATTTTTGGAAAATCAGATAAGTGGGAGCGCAATAGAACTGGAAGAAATTCCAGAACCACATCTATTACTGAAAGCTTAGTAGAACCAGAGGGTTCGAAAGAACAGGACATTCCTGCACCGCTCCGCAGGAGTAGTAGACAGTCTCATCCGCCCGAGAGATACTACGGTTTTCTCATAGACGGGGATAGAGAGGATTGCATCATTGATAATGATGAGCCGACTAGCTTCCAGCAGGCCATTCAAAGCGCTGACTCGGTAAAATGGCTGGATGCAATGCGGACCGAAATGGAGTCCATGTACACCAACAAAGTATGGACTTTGGACATTGCTCCAGAAGGGGTAAAACCCGTAGGTTGCAAATGGATCTTCAAAAGGAAGATTGGTGTAGATGGACAGGTTGAGACCTATAAGGCTAGACTTGTTGCAAAGAGTTTTCGTCAAAGACCTGGTTTGGACGACGAAACCTTTTCTCCAGTGGCTATGCTCAAATCCTTTCGGATCCTTCTTGCCATTGCTGCCTTCCACGATTATGAGATTTGGCAGATGGACGTGAAGACCGCTTTTATAAATGGAAATTTAGAGGAGTGTGTCTATATGGACCAGCCAGAGGGTTTCATTTAGAGTAGGAGCAGCGGGAAAGTGTGCAAGTTGCTTAAGTCCATTTATGGACTGAAGCAGGCATCGCGGAGTTGGAACATCTGTTTTGATGAGACGGTCAAAGAATTTGGCTTTATCAAAAATCCAGATGAACCATGCATCTATAGTAAAATTGTAGCACGAATTGTCGTATTCCTCGTTTTATACGTGGATGACATTCTCTTGATAGGAAATGACATTCCTATGCTACAATTTGTCAAAGGGTTCTTGTCACACAGGTTCTCTATGAAAGACCTGGGTGATGCCTCTTACATTCTGGGGATCCGGATCCATTGTGATAGGTCCAAGAGGATATTAGGACTTTCACAGTCCAGGTATATCGACACCATACTGAAAAGATTCAGTATGGAAGATTCCAAGCGCGGTAATTTACCGGCTTGTCACGGGATCACCCTCTCCAAAGAGATGTCTCCCAAGACTGATTTGAAAAGGGATCGCATGTCTATTATACCCTACGCTTCTGCGGTAGGCTCTATAATGTATGCGATGTTGTGTACCAGACCAGATGTAGCTTATGCACTGAGTGTGGTAAGCCGGTATCAGTCAAACCCTGGGGAGAAGCACTGGATAGCGGTAAAGAACATTCTGAAGTACCTGAGAAGGACTAAGGACATGTTTTTGGTTTACGGCGGAAAAGACCTCCAGATGGAGGCCTTTGCTGACTCCAGCTTCCAGAGTGACAAGGATGACTCCAAATCCATGTCGGGTTATGTCTTTACCCTCAATGGAGGGGCGGTGTGTTGGAAGAGTTCCAAACAGGAAACCGTTGCTGACTCGACGATGGAAGCGGAATTTATCGCTGCATCTGATGCCGCAAAAGAAGCCGTCTGGATGAGGAAGTTCTTGACAGAACTTCAGGTGGTTACGTCCATTGTTTCTCCAATACCTCTGTATTGTGACAACAACCGGGCTATAGCTTTAGCGAAGGAACCCAGGTCCCATCAGAAGTCCAGACACATCTTGAGGCGGTATCACCTGATCAGGGAGATCATGGATCGCCAGGAGATCGAGGTTCGGAGGGTTGCTATAGAAGATAACACTGCAGATCCATTCACGAAGGCCATACCCCAGACTCAGTTCGAGCGGCTGATCGAGATGATAGGTCTTCGATACGCCAGTACATGGCCTTAGTGCATGTGGGAGATTGTTAGTGTATATGCCCTAGAGGCCATTACTGTATCATACTAGTTTGTATATTACTTGATGGAAGCTTGGGATATTCACAGTTGTATAGACAATCTTGCTCGAAATAGTAGTATGCTACTTGGTTTGTTTCTACTTTAATGTGTGCATGTGTTTCTTTTAGCATATCGCCTATACACATTAGTGGAGCCCTTAGGATCTTTGCTTGATTACCAGCGTTGTGATGGCAGTCACACTAGTGGGGGTTGGGTAATCTACAAGCACATCCTTATACAGGTCCCTAGGCGTAGGATTATCGAGACAGGGCATCGATACTCCAGAGTAGACTAGTGTATACGCTTCTCATCCTAGGAGGGGAGATGGTCTGTCCCACAGCCATCAGTACATCGTACTGGAGATAGTATGCAGGTGCTCGTTAGGTTACGAGTACACTGGACAGGACTCGCTGGGAACTGTTGGTCTGGTATTATACCTATCGTCAGTTATCAGTTCCCAGGTGACATGAGTACAGCATAGTCCGTTGACTTGACACTGTCGCTTCGCCTCGAGTGTGTTCCCACTGTTCTTAGATTACTACCCTACCACGACTCAAATGAGTCGTGCAAACAGGTAGTAGTTGGGTGCAGTCCCGAAGCACTTGGAGGCAGTGACGGTTAGACAGGATTCGTCTCTCCCGGTATTGGGGGTTGATATCGCGCTTTGTCTAGGAGAGCCATTATACATAGTCGTCCCTGGCCAGGGCAAACGAGATATACTGGTAGCGTTTCCAGTGTTATCTCAGGGTGTTCTGGGCTACACTCCGACACGACTTGTACCGCTATTAGGGGACTGACGTTTACCGCCCCCTAGGCCCGATATGAGATACTCTCAGATGAACAGACCGGACTGTACGGAGATTGTCACAATCAGGCTCAGCAGGAGTTCGGATGGGTTCACCTCATCAGTCTTCTTATCGGCATCTACCTGGGGACCGTTACGTACAACTAGTACCACTTGCGGCCTGTGGTTAAACCCACTGCCAGCGTAGTGTCGAGTCTTTAGAGTCCCACACAGAGGGCTATTCGCCTTTGGGCAAAACAGAGTAAAGGTCGCATGGTTTTGCGACAGGGTTCGTTCACATCCGCGCACTTGTGCACGTTTGGTGTCCGGGAAGTTATTACTAGCAGGCTTTGGTTTAAGCCAGATCCTAGTATATGTTTTGGGATTGGTTTTATCTCATTGTATTCGTGTTCCTCGGAATACGGATGCGGGTGTGTATGCACAGTTGACAGAGGCAGAGACAGAGGATTCTCATTAGGGTTGTTGACCGTTGACTTTTTCTAAACCCTAATGAGAATAAGAAATATGATTAATAATATTAATTAAGGATTATTGTGCCATGGTTGAGTTGAACATTTGACTTTTGTTGACTTGTTGACTTTGTTGACCGGTTGACCATTGTGGACTTGTTGACCATCATCATTTCATTTCAATGATACTTCTTGTTCTTTGCAAAATGCATTAAATGCATGAAATGATAATGGTCATTGAAACTAACCATCACAATTCTTAATTATTATTATCATCATCATTATTCTTACTTTTGTGAGCATGGTTGTAAATTATTATCTCATTCTCACTTGCTCATTCTCTCTCATCCAAAGCCCATCCTCTTCCTCTCTCTCAAAGCTCTCATGTCTCATGTGTTGAGAAGCATGAGCTATTGAGGTAAAACCACTAAAACTCTTCTCTACTCACTCTAGAGTTCTAGGTTTAGCAAGCCAAGCACTTTAGTTGCCTCTCGGTTGAGGTAGGAGCTCAAGGTAGAAGCTTTCGGGTGGATCCTTCTTCGACAAAGAGGAGACTACGAGGTGGAGCCGTTCAAACCATCCCAAGGAGCAAGAAGAGAAGGAGTTCAAGACCTAGGTATAACCCTCTAACCGAGTAGTTAAACTTGTAGTTAGTTTGCTAGGTTTTTGTTTAGCAAAGATCCCCATTTCTAGTCCATGTTGCCTTGTCATAAAAAATCGTTTTTTACAGTTTCCGCCTCCCCGTAAGTACCGGGGTGGGCAACGTGGACTTACAGTGTGGTTAAGTGATGATCTCAAACTGTTAAATAGGATTTTATAATGTTGTGCAGCTTGTTAGTTTCAGTTTAGAACACTAAAAGTAAAGTTTCATACACATATATAGGATATCTGTGATCTGCTGTGACCCAGAGTGTATACTGGAAAATCTAGCAGTGTAGTAGTGGTTTACCAGTGACCCTAAGCATACACCTGAAGCATGAACCCCTTATGATCGATTTTGGTCGGCGACTTTGGAGAAAAATCCGGCGACCTCGGCCATCTTGGGGAGTTAGGGCTTGGTTTTTGTAGGGTAGCTGTCTGCAGTTGTTTAGAAGTGTTTGGTACTGTTTGATTTTTATGTTTTGACAGTATACAAAATCTGGGATCACTTTGCTTATTTCTAGTGTTACGAATACGTGTGTTACGTTATCCAACACGGTGCATGTACTTTGTGTAGCTGGTGCTCTTGGGTTGGTTTCGTAGTGTCGCTACGCACGTTAGCCACTAGACGAACACTTGAGAGTATATTTAGAGTTGGTGCGTCGGTCAAACGTAGTTTATACGTGTTATTGGTCGATTGCTAATGTGAACTTATTATGTTGTTTTATGATCTTAGGGTCGCAGGCGGGGACTTCGGACGCTGCGAAGAAGGGAAAGCAAGTGGTTGGCTTTACTTAGCCCAAGATCATCTGTGAGTAGATTTAACATCTATAGGGGAATCGCCTGGATGGCGTTATGCGTCTGGGCTAGATTATATGACATGATTATTAGTTATAAGTATATGGACACTGATTTTGCATGTGTACCTTTGTTGCATATCTCATTTTCCTATTGCATATGGACATAATATTAATGAGACACAACACCATTATTGATGGTTCATGTTACACGAGCACTAATTGTATGCTACACACACTCCGTCGATAATTGCCATAACACGCACAACCCATACACATATGTGATATTGTATTGGTTAGGGACATTGATACATGATCCTTATTTCTATTGTGTATAGGAGAGATAGCATACACATATACCTTGCTATACCTACATGCTTACACTTATACATATATGATATTGTATAGGTTAGGGACATTGAGACATGGATTCTGATTTCCATTGTGCATATGAGATATAACTAACACATATACATACGTGATTTTGTATTGGTTAGGGACATTGAGACGTAGATTCATATTCCATTGTGCATATGAGATATAGTATACCTGTATACCTACATGCTCACACATATGACTTGCTATACCTATATGTATACACATACCTATATGGTATTAAATCATTATTGATAGGTATATACCCATATCTTGCCATAGCTACATGTACATCATGCACACATACTTACATATACACCCACTTACCTTTCTAGAGCTACATATACCCCTATGTGGTATTGTATTTTCATCGATATGGAGACATTGATTCTTATGCTATTGCGCATATGAAATGCATCATACATACATGCTTACATATAGATACACATATCTTGCTATACTGACATGGTTACACATATACCTTGCTATAGCTACATGTTCACCTTTATATGATGTTGCATTGGACATTTGGAGAAATTGGAAACCACATGATATATTTAATAACTTGATGCATTTAAATAGCGGTTTTTCCTTTATATGCTCATATTACTGTTTCATGTTGCATATATTATATTTCATGGATTTCGCATTGAGATATGGATTTCACATGATGTTTTCTGGATTTGAGGACCGTGGTATTTTCATGAAATTATGCATTGTTTGAAAACCCGGTTTCTCTTGATATGATATTTCGATGCGTCTACTATGAGATTTCTCGGTTCTAAGACTTGTGTTAGATACCCGATTCGAGGAGCGGTAGGCACCATCTGCGGGTACATGGTGGACCCGGTATGGTTCCCCGGGACAAGAGGTGATTTTCGTTGTATAGACGATGAGCCTGGCAGGAGGGCTAGTACCTACCGGTGATAGTATTTGGATTCGGCGGTTATTGTAGGGATATCGACCGAAGTTATGTACGAACATGACATCAATGCCAGTCGTGGTGATGGCGCCTGACAGATGAGTATTTACATGTCGATGCTGGCACGGGTTTCATGATGTTTCGAGTGTCGATGTTGGAAGCTCAGTTTTCATGATTTTGAAGTGTCGTTGAGGGACACACACACACACATATACAGGCATATGTTTTCATGATGTTTTCAGGTGTCGATGTTGGACACTCAGGTTCCATGAGACTTACAGGATATGAGGGCCGATCTGAGGATGCGGTGCCTTTGGTATTGGGATTTGGAGTGTCGTTGATGGACACTAGTTTCTCCACGATGAGGATTTCCGTGTTGTTAATATGTTTTATCCCATACTCAGCATTTATTTGATATGCATTGCTTCATGTTTTTGTAGTACCTGATAGAGTACCTTTCATGACTGTTGCATATACATATTGCCATATTATACTATCAGCTTGCATGTGATAGATTATCGCAGTGCGTGCATACCTGCGATTACCTGCATATGTTATTTACTATTCACGAGTTGGCAACTCACCCCCCGTTATGCCACAGTGTTTTGCAGGTGTCCCTCAGAGTGGTAGTGGCAGGGCTTGTTCTTATCGTATCATGTTTTGTAGCGGATACAGCTACGGCTGATTGTTTGCAGTTTTGCTATAGGTGAGTTTTGCGGTTATCCGATGATGCTCATTTGTATCTTCTTGTATCTAGTACTCTCCATCTATTACTTTCATGTATTGACTTAGAGACGAGATGTGAGGACGATATTGTATATTATTTTTGTGACTCTGGATGTCTTTTATGCTGTTATCACTTTATATCGTCCATTTCTTCACTACGGCATCGTATACCTGTTGTGGCGGTTGTTTTCGCCTTTGGGCATGGATTTGCTCCCGTTTAGGGATGCTTTACTTATATTTTTTGTTGTACCCTTTTTGGGGCTAGTTTTTACAAAGGAGGTGCTGCCAAATTTTTAAAGGAAGTAAATTTGGACTTTAAAGAATTTTGATTGAGATTCTAAAAGTTTTTAATAATGTTCTTATCACCTACTACTTTTGATGGTTTAGATTGCTGGGTTTTCGGCTTACTTGAATTGCGTTACGCCTGGAGACGTTATGTGGTTTAAGGGCCGTCAAGTGCCAAATTTCGGGTCGTGAGAAAGTTGGTATCAGAGCGCTAGGTTTTACCTTTCGAAGTGTAGGATGACCTTGGTATGATGGAGAAGGTAGCTTAAGCAGAGTGACATAGTGTGTGTATGTCCGCGGCATACTTACGACACGGTACTCCGCCTAAGTGACCTTAGTACTTATTGCTTGAAATTCCTTCCATGATGATATATATATATCCTTGTGATTCGATTTCCATGTTCATATCGAATCCTATTTCCATTTCTAGCCTTTATGCCGCCGATGACTATGAGGGCTCAGAGAGAGGCAGCGAGAGCCGAGATCAGAGTTGACTCGTTTGGGACGAGGACTGACCAGGACGGTATGCTCGTTGTACAAGAGCATATTGATCCTCCTTCGATAGATCGTATCTCTAGGCTAGAGACAGATATGCAGGATTTGTGCCAGATGATGAGATCGATGGTTGAGGCCAGTCGAGCACAGCGACAGGAGGTTGCCACCCCTGTTACCCAGTTATTCCTTGCTATCAGCACACATCATTGTGTTATGTATACAGCAGCAGTTGACGCAGCCCTACTAGATGAGGCACGTCTTCCCGAGACTTTGGAAGTTTCAGGACCGAGGAGGACTCGTACGGGTGTATCAGCCCAGAGACAGATGCTTAGACGCCGCGACAGATTTCGTTCGGTTCGCGGGAGTAGCAAAGGCTTGGGACGAGGACAGTTGTTTAGCTCTTACCCCTAAGAGGGTCAGCAGTCATCGTTTGGATATTTCCGGTGCGGGAGTTTCCATCACCTCGTCAGAAATTGTACCGTGGTACGCCAGAGAAGGGCAGCAGTACCATATTTTACCTTACCACCTTCACCTCAGGGAGTGTTTCCCCTTGCGTCTGTTGTCGCACCGCGTCAGACTTATATTCAGAGAGGTCGTGGTCACGGAGGGTTCGTTCAGAGATAACAGGATGGTAGAGGAGGAGGACAGCCAGTTGCGGGTAGAGGGCAGGCACGAGCGTTTGCTTCTACTCATCCGGACGCGCAGGCGTCCAATGCAGAGTTTTCAGGTGTTCTTATTTGTATGTTCTTTTGATGCACATGTTTGTTTAATTCTGGATCTATGCACTCGTTTGTTCTACACACTTCGTGCCGAGGTTGGGCCGAGAGTCGTGTATGCTAGATCAGCCGTTGTTGTGTTTACTCATGTTAGCGATTCTTTTGTTGCGCGACACGTATTTCGGTCTTGTGCCAATCGGATAGGAGATAGAGATTCGTCCATCAATTTGATCCTTCTAGAGATGTTGGACTTTGACGTTCTCCTGGGCATGGACTGGTTAGCTACGTGCTATGCGGCTGTGGACTGCCGCAAGAAGACAGTCAGGTTTTGTTTTCCCGGCGAGTCAGTTCTTGTTGTGCAGGGGGACTGTGGTGCCGTCCCTCACAGCTTGATTTCAGCCTTTTACGCTAGTTGGCTTTTGAGGAGAGGATGTCGAGAATTCTTGGCTTTCATTAGTGATACTGGAGCCACAGTGGATTCGTTGGACCGGGTTTCTATTGGGCAAGATTTTCCGACGTTGTTCTAGATGAGCCGGCGGAGCTTAGTGAGCTTAAGGATCAGCTGCAGAGTTGCTAGATAAGGGGGACATCTACGTCCAAGTGTTTCTCTTTGGGGAGCTCCTATTCTGTTTGTCAAGAAGAAGGACGGCAGTTTGAGGTTGTGTATTGATTTTCGTCAATTGAACCGAGTTACAGTGCGGATTAGGTATCCTTTACCTCACATTGACGATTTCTTTGATCAGCTCCAGGGTGCGGGATATTTTTCTAAGTTTATTTTGAGATCGGGTCATCATTAGTTGTGGGTTCGGAGTGATGACATTCCGAAGACTACTTTTGTGCGCGCTACGGGCTTTATGAGTTTTTGATGGTGTCGTTGGACTCACCAATGCCCTAGCAGTATTCATGGATGTGATGAACCAGATTTTTTCCGGCCGTTCCTCGACCAGTTTATTGTTGTGTTATTGATTACATTCTGTTCTATTCCAAGAGTCGAGAAGAACATGAACATCACTTGAGGATTGCTTTGCAGACATGGAGAGAGCACTAGCTGTTTGCTAAATTCTCGAAGTGTTCCTTCAGGCTTGATTGTGTTGACTTCCTAGGTCATGTGGTTATGGGAGACGGTATTCGTATGGACCCGAGGGAGATCGAGGTCATACAGCTTTGGCCCAGACCTGTTCAGTGACAGAGGTCCGCAACTTTTTGGGCTTAGCCGGTTTTTACCGCCGTTTCGTGCAGGATTTCTTGTGTATCGCTGCACCGTTGACTGGACTGACCAGGAAGGGGGTTTCTTTTCTTAGACTGAGGCATGCGAGCTGAGTTTTCAGCAGTAGAAGACTCGGTTGACGACTGCACCAGTTCTATCTTTGCTTCTGGATCGGGCGACTTTGTCGTTTATTGTGATGTTTCGCGAGTGGGGCTCGATTGTGTACTGATGTAGCATGATGGAGTTATCGCTTATGTTTCCCGACAGTTGGAGGAAGTACGTGCAGGATTTATCCCACTCATGATTTGGAGATGGCCGCGGTGGTCTTGCGCTGAAGATTTGGAGACACTACTTGTATGGAGAGTCGTGTTAGATTTTCATAGACCACTAGAGCTTAATCTTCCTGCAACGGGGTTTGAGTTTGAGACAACGCCGTTGGATGTAGCTTGTGAAGGATTATGATTATGAGATCCTTTATTACCCGTGGCAATTATGGTAGCTGATACTTTGAGTCGTAGGCCCGGGATTAGCTTGTCCCAGATGAGCACAGTTCAGAGACAGTCTTTTGCAGATTTGCAGTTCTTATGCGATCGTTGAGTATAGCTTAAGTTCACCTCTACTAGGGGACATCTTGCTTATATCCGTGCCTGTCCACTTTTACTTAATCGTTTTCGTGAGGCACAACCTACCGATGCTCGTTTGTCTGAGATTCTTGAGCATGTTCGGCAGGGTAAAGATTCAGAGTTCTTGATTTATGACCAGGGTGTGCTACGTTTAGGGACTCGTTGGTGTGTACCTGATACTGATGGGTAGAGACACGAGGTCCTAGAGCAGGCACATCAATCAGCTTTCAGTGTTCACCCAAGTGCCACCAAGATGTAATGTGACTTGAGAGTTAGTTACGGATGGGCAGGGATGAAGAGTGAAGTTTTAGATTTCGTTTTGAAGTGCTTGACTTGTCTGCGAGCTAAGGTTGAGCATTTGAGACCGGCAGGAGAGTTGCAACTTTTAACCGTTCTAGAGTGGGAATGGGAGCAGATCTCCATGAATTTCTTTGTGGTGTCTACCCAGGTCTAGACAGGGTGTGACTCCATTTGGGTCATTGTTTTCCGGTCAACGAAAGCAGCTCACTTCCTTCTTGTGAAGACCACTTTCGGTTAGCTCAGTATGCTCGGTTGTTTTTTGATAAGTTTGTGCGTTTGCACGGAGTTCCTTCATGCATTGTATCCAATAGAGGCACCCAGTTCACTAGCCGTCTTTGGCAGAAGCTTCAGGAAGCCTTGGGTACTGTTTGAGCTTTAGCACCGCTTCCCATCCGTAGACCGATAGTTAGTGAGAGCGGACTATATAGACTCTGGAGGATATGTTTATGCTTACGTACTAAATGTTGTTGGCAGTTGGGATCGTCACTTGCCATTGATAGGGTTCTCCTACAATAACTGTTATCAGGAGACGTTTCAGATGACAACTTTTAGGCTTATTTGGTAGATTGTGTCGATCGCCAGTCTGTTTTACTGACTCCGTGAGAGCAGGATTTTGGACCCCAGCTAGTCAAGAGACTTCGGAGATGATCTAGTTGATTCGGGACTGGATGAGAGCAGCCCAGGGCTGACAGAAGTCTTATGCCGACCGTCGTTGTCGCAGACTTGAGTTCGCAGTGGGAGATCATGTATTCCTACGGATTTTTTTTCCGATGAAAGGGCGTGTTGAGTTTTGGGAAGCTTAGTTCCAGATTGTAGGTCCTTTTGAGATCCTTGAAGCGAGTTAGTTCCGTTTCTTATCGTTGGCACTTCCACCCAGATTTCAGGATGTTCACCCCGTATTCCTTGTATCGATACCTCATAATTACCTTCAGGACCCATCTCACATGATTTAGCACCAGACCATTTGGACGCGATCTTTTTGTTCACCAGCAGCCGATAGTTATAGTGGATCGGCAGGTAGAGAAACTTTGGTCAAGGGTCTTTCCATCTGTGGAGCTTCTTTGGCGTAGCCCGTTTAGTGAGGAGATCACTTGAGAGGCTGCGAGCGAGATATGAAATATTTTCCCTCATCTTTTTGAAGATACGCATAGTAAGAATTTTAAATTCAGGGATGAATTTCTATAAGGGGGGATTGTAACACCTTAGAATGCGATTAGTATTAATTAAGTGATATTGCGGGTTTTTGGTAAAAAGGTTTACCAAAATAGCTTTCTCGCATTTTAGTTAGATTAATTAATAATTTATTGTTAATTGTTTTGGGTCACACACACTTGTGCATGTTGACATGGAGGGGGTTGTTTAGTGTTAACCTTGCTTAGTGGACATAACACTTTAAACTAATCCATACCTTGTTTAACCTTAACCCTGCACTATATATTTGTGTGAGATATTTGTTATAAGAGTAGATATTTGTTTTGGATAGAGGGAGGTGGCTAGGTGAGTTATTAGGGCTTTAATACTTGCATTAATGATGGAGAGGGAGAGAGTAAGTGCAAGGGTGCACTTACCCTACACTCACCCTCTCATCTCTTTATCACCTCACACACTCTCATTCTCTCTCACTCTATCTCTTTCTCAATTTTTACTCTCTCCTCTTCACTTAAACTGAACCCTTCACTATCCTTCACTAAATCTTGCAAAAACCTTCACAAAACATCACCAAATCACATCCCATGTCTTGTTTTAGCCTCTAGGATCCCTTAGAGCTTGGAAAGCTAGAATCTTTGTGCATGCGTGGTTAGGTAATGATCTCAAACTGTTAAATATGATGTTATAATGTTGTGTAGCTTGTTAGTTTCAGTTTAGTACACTAAAAGTAAAGTTTTGTGCACATATCGTATTTTTAGTGTCATTATAGGATATCTGTGATCTGCTGTAACCCAGAGTGTGTACTGGAAAATCTAGCAGTGTAGTAGTGTTGTACCAGTGCCCTAAGCATACATCTGAAGCACGAACCCCTTATGATCGGTTTTGGCCGGCGACTTTGGAGGAAAATCCGGCGACCTCGGCCATCTTGGGGAGTTAGGGCTTGGTTTTTGTAAAGTAGCCGTCTGTAGTTGTTTAGAAATGTTTGGTACTATTTGGTTTTTATGTTTTGACAGTATACAAAATCTGGGATCACTTTGCTTGTTTCTAGTGTTACGATTACGTGTGTTACGTTATCCGACACGGTGCGTGTACTTTGTGTAGCTGTTGCTCTTGGGTTGGTTTCGTAGTGTCGCTACGCACGTTAGCCACTAGACGAACACTTGAGAGTATGTTTGGAGTTGGTACGTCGGTCAAACGTAGTTTGTACGGGTTATTGGTCGATTGCTAATGTGAACTTGTTATGTTGTTTTATGATCTTAGGGTCGCAGGCGGGGACTTCGGACGCAGTGAAGAAAGGAAAGCAATTGGTTGGCTTTACTTAGCCCAAGATCATCTGTGAGTAGATTTAACATTTACAGGGGAATCGCCTGCATGTCGTTATGCGTCTGGGCTAGATTATACGACATGATTATTAGTTATAAGTATATGGACACTGATTTTGCATGTGTACCTTTGTTGCATATCTCATTCTCCTATTGCATATCGACATAGTATTAATGAGACACTATACCATTATTGACGGTTCATGTTACACGAGCACTAATTGTATGCTACACACACTCCGTCGTGCCATGACATGCACAACCCATATACATATGTGATATTGTATTGGTTAGGGACATTGATACATGATCCTTATTTCCATTGTGTATAGGAGAGATAGCATACACATATACCTTACTATACCTACATGCTTACACCTATACATATGTGATATTGTATAGGTTAGGGACATTGAGACATGGATTCTGATTTCCATTGTGCATATGAGATATAGCTAACACATATACATACGTGATTTTGTATTGGTTAGGGACATTGAGACGTAGATTCATATTCCATTGTGCATATAAGATATAGTATACCTGTATACCTACATGCTCACACATATGACTTGCTATACCTACATGTTTACACATACCTATATGGTATTACATCATTATTGATAGGTATATACCCATATCTTGCCATAGCTACATGTACATCATGCACACATACTTACATGTACACCCACTTACCTTGCTAGAGCTACATATACCCCTATGTGGTATTGTATTTTCATCGATATGGAGATATTGATTCTTATGCTATTGCGCATATGAAATGCATCATACATACATGCTTATATATAGATACACATATCTTGCTATAGCTACATGTTCACCTTTATATGATGTTGCATTGGACATTTAGAGAAATTGGAAACCACATGATATATTTAATAACTTGATGCATTTAAATAACGGTTTTTCCTTTATATGCTCATATTACTGTTTCATGTTGCATATATTATATTTCATGGATTTCGCATTGAGATATGGATTTCATATGATGTTTTCTGGATTTAAGGACCGTGGTATTTTCATGAAATTATGCATTGTTTGAAAAACCCGGTTTCTCTTGATATGATATTTCGATGCGTCCACCATGAGATTTCTCGGTTCTGAGACTTGTGTTAGATACCCGATTCGAGGAGCGGTAGGCACCGTCTGCGGGTACATGGTGGACCCGGTATGGTTCCCCGGGGCAAGAGGTGATTTTCGTGGTATAGACTATGAGCCTGGCATGAGGGCTAGTGCCTACCGGTGATAGTATTTGGATTCGGCGGTTATCGTGGGGATACCGACCGGAGTTATGTATGAACATGACATCAGGGCCAGTCGTGGTGACGGCGCCTGACAGATGAGTATTTACATGTCGATGCTGGACACAGGTTTCATGATGTTTCGAGTGTCGATGTTGGACACTCAGGTTCCATGATTTTGATGTGTCGTTGAGGGACACACACACACATATATACAGGCATATGTTTTCATGATGTTTTCGGGTGTCGATATTGGACACTCAGGTTCTATGAGACTTACAGGATATGAGGGCCGATCTGAGGATGCGGTGCCTTTGGTATTGGGATTTGGAGTGTCGTTGATGGACACTAGTTTCTCCACGATGAGGATTTCCGTGTTGATGATATATTTTATCCCATACTCAGCATTTATTTGATATGCATTGCTTTATGTTTTAGTAGTACCTGATAGAGTACCTTTCATGACTGTTGCATATACATATTGACATATTATACTATCAGCTTGCATGTGATAGATTATCGCAGTACGTGCATACCTGTGATTATCTGCATATGTTATTTACTATTCACAAGTTGGCAACTCACCCCCCCGTTGTGCCACAGTGTTTTGTAGGTGTCCCTCTGTAAGGTTCTTAGGCACTAGAACAAGGTTCTACAAGGCATCAAACATGCCGTATTTAAAAATTTCAAGTGCCAAACAACCTAAGCAATGATCTTTACTAGAGAATTAGGGTTATAAACTTAAAGCAAAGATCTTTACTACTAAGTGAGAGGGATTGCAACCTTTGTAGTCCGTTCCTTCGCTTCATAAGCTCCGAGTTGAGGTCCCTTCGCTGCGATCATCAAGCTCCCGAACTCTAGAGAGGCTCCATGAGGTGAATGATCCATGGTTGCTTGAAGGCTTCACTATCAAAGATGATCTACCTTGAGGAATCACAACCCCAAGCTTACACTTCATTAATTAGATATTAGTGAAGCAAACACACTAATCTATATGGCTAGTATAGAAGATGATGATGAAGTAGGAATTTTGCTCTCTTTAGTTTTCTTTTTCTCACTTCATTTCATCACTTAGAAAAAATCTAGCAAGCTTTTGTGAATAACAAGAAGAAGATGAATAATAATGAGAGTGATGATAATGAATTATTGTTGAGGTTAGAAACGCAACAAAGGGTTAAGCATGTCATGCTTAACCCTTGTAAAGACTTGACCATGGGTTAGGGTTAGGGTTGGGTTAAAAAATATCTAGGAAAATATCTAAAGAGTGGACTTAGTCAACTATGAGAAATATCTTATCAATTATCCACACAATTTTGATTTATCCAAAATAAATATAAATCCAACCATAAAACCTAATCATGGTTTAATCTCACAAACCCTAGTTGCATTTGTAACCCAAACATGTTACAATATTATATATCACATATATAATATATAATATAACAAAAGAAAATAATACAATTAACATATATCTGTAAGTCGATGTACAACACCCCACGATGTGCAGGGAGGCGGAAATATGAAAAACGATCTTGTTCTTTGTACTAACATCGACTAACCGCAAGAATCATTGCTAAACGATAACTAACAAAGACATAAAAGTAGTTAACTACTATGAGAAGTGATTATACCTAGTGAACCGTATCCTTCGTCTTTTCATTCTCCACCTCCTCCTCGGCCTTCTCCATGTAATAGACGATCCACCCGAGCGGTTCTACACCAAGCTTCACCTCTAATCTTGAGGTAACTAGGTTTCTTTAGTTGCTAATCAAAGGCACCTAGGTGATATAGAGCATGGTTATGGATTAATAAGTCTATCTAATCCTTGATCTCAACTCATGAGTGGTAGGATTAGGGTTTGAAGAATGAGAGAGCTTGAGGAGAGAGAAGGTGAGCAAGAGAATGAGAAGAAATAATGAACTCATTTGAATATATGAAGCATTATCTTTTATCAAATAAATAAAATAAATAATTTAACAAACATGCTTCATTTATTCATATGAGTGATTCATCTCATGAGTCATTAGTTCAATAAATGAAGCATTAACTCTAAGGATGAATCACACAAATGAGTCATTAAAACAATAAATGCAAATGCCATCTTAACCCCCAAGTCACCATCCTTCTAGAAGCTTCCCGCGAAATTATGAAAACGCCCCTCCTATCCGTGAAAACACGGAAAAACTTTAGACTGTATAAATCCAATAATCCGATACTAGAATCTGGCTTAAACCAAAACCGACTAGTAAAAACTGTCCGAACGTCGTACGTGCGTTTAAACACGTATGCGTCCGAACCCTTGTCGTAAAACCATACGACCTCTATATCGTTTCGCCTGGAGCAGGGAAACTCTCTGTGTGGGACTCTAAAGACTCGACTACTACGCTGGCAGTGGGTTTAACTACAGACCGCAAGCGGCACTAGCTGTACGTAACGGTCCCCAGGTAGATGTCGATAAGAAGGCCGATGAGGAAACCCATCCGAACTCCTACTGAGCCTGCTGTGACAATCTCTGTACAGTCCGGTCTGTTCGTCTAGGACTATCGCATATCGGGCCTAGGGGAGCGGCAAGCGTCAGTCCCCTAAAAGCGGTATAAGTCGTGTCGGAGCGAAGCCCATTACACCTTGAGAAACTACTGGAACCTACCAGTAAATCTCGCTTGCCTTGGCCAGGAACTTTGCGTAATGGCTCTCTGACACAGCGCGATATCAACTCCCAATACCGGGAGAGACGAATCCTGTCTAACCGCCACTGCCTCCAAGTGCTTCGGGACTGCACCCAACTGCTACCTGTTTGCACGACTCCTTTGAGCCGTGGTAGGGTAGCAATCTAAGAACAGTGGGAACACACTCGAGGCGAAGCAGCAGTGTCAAGTCTACGGACTATGCTGTACTCATGTCACCTGGGAACTGTTAACTGACGACGGGTATAATACCAACCAACAGTTCCCCGTGAGTCCTGTCCGGTGTACCTGTAACCCAACGAGCATCTGTATACTATCTCTAGTACGACGTACTGACGGCTGTGGGACAGACCATCTCCCCAACTGGGATGAGAAGCGTACACACTAGTCTACTCCGGAGTATCGATGCCCTGTCTCGATAATCCTACGACTAGGGACCTGAAAAAGGATGTGCTTGTAGACTACCCAGCCCCCACTAGTGTGACTGCCATCACAACGCTGGTAGTCAAGCAAGATCCTAAGGGCTCTATCAATACGTACACATATTAAGATAGAGAAAACCAAGTAGCATACTACCATGTTTAGCAAGACTGTTATATAACTGTGAATATCCCAAGCTTCCATTAAGTAATATACAAGCTAGTATGATACAATAATGGCCCCTAGGGCATATACACTAACAATCTCCCACTTGCACTAGGGCCATGTACTGGCATATCGAAGACCGATGATCTTGAGTACCCTCTCGAACTGAATCTGAGGTAGGGCCTTCGTGAATGGATCAACAATGTTCTCTTCAGTAGCAACTCTCCGGACCTCGATTTCCCGGCGATCTACGATCTCCCTGATCAGGTAATACCGCCTTAAGATATGTCTGGACTTCTGATGGGACCTTGGTTCCTTCGCTAAAGCTATAGCTCCGTTGTTGTTGCAATACAGAGGTATTGGATCAACAATGGTAGGAACCACCTGAAGTTCTGTTAGGAACTTCTTCATCCAGACCGCTTCTTTTGCGGCATCGCAAGCAGCAATATACTCCGCTTCCATTGTCGAGTCAGCAACGGTGTCCTGCTTAGAGCTCTTCCAGCACATCGCCCCTCCATTGAGGGTAAAGACATAACTTGACATGGACTTTGAATCGTCCTTATCACTCTGGAAGCCGGAATCAGCAAAGGCCTCTATCTTGAGGTCTTTTTCACCGTAAACCAAGAACATCTCCTTAGTCCTTCTCAGGTACTTGAGAATGTTCTTCATTGCTATCCAGTGCTTCTCCCCTGGGTCTGACTGATACCGGCTTACCACGCTTAGTGCGTAAGCTACATCTGATCTGGTGCACAACATCGCATACATTATAGAGTCTACCGCAGAAGCGTAGGGTATAATAGACATGCGATCCCTTTCCAAATCAGTCTTGGGAGACATCTCTTTGGATAGGGTGATTCCGTGACAAGCCGGTAGATTACCGCGCTTAGAATCTTCCATATTGAATCTTTTCAGTACAGTGTTGATATACCTGGACTGCGAAAGTCCCAACATCCTCTTGGATCTATAACGATAGATCCGGATCCCCAGATTGTAAGAGACATCACCCAGGTCTTTCATGGAGAACCTGTGTGATAAGAATCCTTTGACATATTGTAGCATAGGAATGTCATTTCCTATCAATAGAATGTCATCCACGTACAAGACGAGGAATACGACAGTTCGTGCTACAACTTTACTATATATACATGGTTCATCTGGATTTTTGATAAAGTCATATTCTTTTGACCGTTTTATCAAAACAGATGTTCCAACTCCGCGATGCCTGCTTCAGTCCATAAATGGACTTAAGCAACTTGCACACTTTCCCGCTGCTCCTACTCTGATCGAAACCTTCTGGCTGATCCATATAGACGCACTCTTCTAAATTACCATTTAGAAAAGCCGTCTTTACGTCCATCTGCCAGATTTCGTAATCATGGAAGGCAGCAATAGCAAGAAGGACCCGAATGGATTTGAGCATAGCCACTGGAGAAAAAGTCTCGTCATAGTCCAAACCAGGTCTTTGACGAAAACCCTTTGCAACAAGTCTAACCTTATAGGTTTCCACCTGTCCATTTACACCAATCTTTTTCTTGAAGATCCATTTGCATCCTATGGGTTTTACCCCATCTGGAGCAAAGTCCAAAGTCCATACTTTGTTGGTGTACATGGACTCCATTTCGGTCCGCATTGCATCTAGCCATCGTACCGAGTCGCTGCTCTGGATGGCTTGCTGGAAGCTAGTAGGTTCATCATCATCAATGATGCAATCCTCTCTATCCCCATCTATGAGAAAACCGTAGTATCTCTCAGGCGGATGAGACAGCCAACTACTCCTGCGGAGGGGTGCGGGAATGTCCTGTTCTTCTTGAACTACTGGTTCTACCAAACTTTCAGTAGTAGTTTGTGGTTCTGGAATTTCTTCCAGTTCTATTTCGCTCCCACTTGTTTCCTTTTCTAAAAACTGATGTTCTAGAAAATGGGCATTACGAGAAACAAAAACCTTTTGTTTCTCTGCGTAATAGAAATAATACCCCCTGGAGTTCTTTGGATATCCCACAAACTTACACTGTACTGATCGTGCCTCGAGTTTGTCCGCATGCTGCTTTTTAATAAAAGCTGGACATCCCCATATCTTCAGATACTGAAGATAGGGTTTCTTCCCTCTCCACATCTGATATGGCGTGGTAGGCACAGTCTTGGTAGGAACCCTGTTCAAAAGATATGCCGCTGATTCTAGCGCATAACCCCAGAAAGATCGCGGTAACTTAGCATTACTCATCATGGAACGTACCATATCCAATAGGGTTCGATTCCGTCTCTCCGATACACCGTTATGCTGTGGAGTGTATGAAGGAGTAAGCTGAGAGAGAATTCCTTTCTCTTTTAGGTAACCTAGGAACTCGGCACTTAAGTATTCACCACCTCGATCAGATCTTAGTGTCTTGATACTTTTTCCGGTTTGGTTTTCTACTTCATTCTTATACTCTTGGAATTTCTCAAAAGCCTCGGATTTATGTTTCATCAAGAAAATGAATCCGTACCTAGAGTAATAATCCGTAAAAGTAATGAAATAGGAAAAACCATCTCTTGCATGTGTAGACATTGGACCACATACATCGCTGTGTACGAGTCCTAAGAGCTCGCTCGCTCTTACTCCATGTCCAGTGAATGGAGTCTTTGTCATCTTTCCTTTGAGACATGATTGACAAGTGGCATAAGATTGATATTCGAACGAGTCCAAATATCCTTCTCTATGTAACTTAGTTAACCTTGTCTCATTGATGTGACCTAATCTACAATGCCATAAGAAAGCCTTATTTAAATTTGGAGACTTTCTTTTTAGTGTGTTCTGGACATTGAAAATTTGGAATTGGTTTAAGACATATATACCGTTATCCAGTGTACCGGACCCAATCAAACTTTGATTAAGGTGGATGATAACAACATCGCTTACAAACGTGAAATCATAATCTTTATTTGATAACAAGGAAACTGATATAATATTACACGTTAAACTAGGTATACAAAAACAGTTATGTAATACTAAAATGTGTCCACTTGTCAATCCCAGGTGATAATCCCCGACGGACACAGCTCCCACGCTAGCTCCGTTAGCAACCTTGAGGATCATATCACCATCCTTCAGCACTCTACGGTTTCTCAGTGCCTGCAATGAATTGCATATATGAGATCCTGATCCGGTATCCAATACCCAGGAAGTAGAGTTGATTGACAGACAATTCTCAATTATAAACACACCTAAAGTCGAAGACACAGCTTGCTTCGGTTCCTGGTTCTTGGCGTTCCACGCCTTGCAATCTTTCTTCCAGTGCCCTTTCCTATGACAATGGAAGCACTCATCGTGGGCCACTACTGGCACCGCAATCTTTTTCTTTCCCTTCGTTCCCACCTTACTCACGAAGAAGCGAGGCGAACAAACATAGTGTGTGTTTCCCTTGCCTTCTGCAAGGTGCCCTCTGCACTCCTCAACATGTTAAGGAGTTCTGGAAGTTCAACTTCTTTTCTTTGAATGTTGAAATTCAGAATAAACTGGACATAGGTGGAAGGAAGGGACTGGAGAATCAAGTCCGTATAGAGTTCATTCTCCAAAGTCATCCCCAGATCTGCGAGCTCTTCTATATAGCCAATCATCTTTAGGACATGTTCCCCTACCGATGATCCTGTAAGTCCACGTTGCTCACCCCGGTTCTTACGGGGAGGCGGAAAAGGCAAAAAACAATGATTTTGGCGCAAGGCAACATGGACTAAAAGTCGGATCTTTGCTAAACTAGAAACTAGTAAACACTAAGAGGTTTTATCTACTATGCTGTAGAAAGTATACCTCACAGAACTGGTCCTTCGGGTCTTCATCCCGCTGTCCCACTCGTCCATCCAAGCTCCAAGCGTCGATCCGGACCTTGGGCACCTCCGCGGCCTTCTTGAGTCGAAGACGATCCACCCGAGAGTTGTACACTAAGCTCCGCCTCAAGCCAAGGAAACTAGGGCAAAGTGATTGCTAGTCAAGAAGCCCTAGAATGTGTAGAGGAGATGTATGGATGTATTTGTCTTTATGGGATCTTTTTCTCTCAACACATGAGATCAAAAGATAAGATCAAGAGGAGGAAGAAGAAGGAGAAAGGTTAGCAACCATGGAGCTTTTCTTTTCTTCTCATTTCATGAGAGAGAATAAGAAGAGAATAATGAAAAAGATTAAGCCCAAATGAAATGAACCATGGTTGCAATAATACACAATAATCGTCATTACTAATCATATCAAGAAAGACTTGATGGCACATTGAATTGACCATTATCATAACACAAGAAATAAAAAGAAAATAAAAGAAGAGTGTTGATCCCTCTTGAAGGTCAATGGTCAATACGTTCAACAGGTCAACAAAGTCAAGAGGGGTCTAAGTGGTCAAATGGTCAATGCAATTAGCCATCACTAATCTATCACTAAAAGGATTAGTAAACAATGTCTCCCACTCATAACGGTTTTGACCAAACGAATTGTCAAAACCCTAATGAGTGTGCCACATTACGGTTTAGGCCGAACCAACTGCCAAAACCCTAATGGGGCACCTCCTCCTTCATCGCTCCTCAAAACTGTGCATACACACCTGCATCCGCATTCCGTAGAATGCGAATGCACAGAAGACAAATCAAATCCATCTGTGCAATACTAGGATCTGGCTTAAACCAAAGCCCACTAGTATTGCCTGCCCGAACAGCATACGCACACAAGTGCACATAAGTGATCGAAGCCCTGCCGTAAAACCATACGGCATCTACACGTTTCGCTCAATGCAGGGAAACTCTCTGTGTGGGACTCTAAAGACTCGACACTATGCTGGCAGTGGGTTTAACCACAGACCGCAAGCGGCACTAGCTGTACGTAACGGTCCCCAGGTAGATGTCGATAAGAAGGCCGATGAGGTAAACCCATCCGAACTCCTACTGAGCCTGTATGTGACAATCTCCATACAGTCCGGTCTGTTCGTCTGATACATCGCATGGCGGGCCTAGGGGGGCGGTGAACGTCAGTCCCCTAATAGCGTTACAAGTCGTGTCGGAGTGTAGCCCAGAACACCCTGAGATAACACTGGAAACCTACCAGTATATCTCGCTTGCCCTGGCCAGGGACTACTCGTGTAATGGCTCTCCTGGACACAGCGCGATGTCAACCCCCAATACCGGGAGAGACGAATCCTGTCTAACCGTTACTGCCTCCAAGTGCTTCGGGACTGCACCCAAAAACTACCTGTTTGCACGACTCCTTTGAGCCGTGGTAGGGTAGTAATCAAAGTGCAGTGGGAACACACTCGAGGCGAAGTGACAGTGTCAAGTCAGCGGACTAAGCTGTACTCATGTCACCTGGGAACTGATAACTGACGATAGGTATAATACCAACCAACAGTCCCCGACGAGTCCTGTCCAGTGTACTCGTAACCTAACGAGCACCCGTATACTATCTCAAGTACGACGTACTGACGGCTGTGGGACAGACCGTCTCCCCCGCTGGGATGAGAAGCGCATACGCTAGTCTACTCCGGAGTATCGATGCCATATCTCGATAGTCCAACGACTAGGGACCTGTATAAGGATGTACTTATGGATTACCCAGCCCCACGAGTGTGAGCGCCATCATAACGCTGGTAATCAAGCAAAGATCCTAAGGGCTCTACTAATATGTATACAAGCGATATGCTAAAAGAAACATATGCACATATTGAAGTAGAGACAAACCAAGTAGCATACTACCATTTTGAGCAAGATTGTCTATACAACTGTGAATATCCCAAGCTTCCATCAAGTAATATACAAGCTAGTATGATACAGTAATGGCCTCTAGGGCATATACACTAACAATCTCCCACTTGCACTAAGGCCATATACTGGCGTATCGAAGACCTATCATCTCGATCAGCCGCTCGAACTGAGTCTGGGGTAAGGCCTTCGTGAGTGGATCTGCAGTGTTGTTCTCCGTATTTACTCTCTTCACCTCGATCTCCCGGCGATCTACGATCTCCCTGATCAGGTGGTACCGCCTCAAAATGTGCCTGGACTTCTGATGGGACCTGGGTTCCTTCGCTAAAGCTATAGCGCCGTTGTTGTCGCAATACAGCGGTATTGGATCAACAATGGTAGGAACCACCTGAAGCTCCGTGAGGAACTTCTTCATCCAGACAGCTTCCTTTGCGGCATCGCAAGCAGCTATGTACTCCGCTTCCATAGTTGAGTCTGCAACGGTCTCCTGCTTGGAACTCTTTTAGCAAACCGCCCCTCCATTGAGGGTAAAGACATAACCTGACATGGACTTGGAGTCATCCTTGTCACTCTGGAAGCTGGAGTCAGCAAAGGCCTCAAGCTGGAGGTCTTTTCCGCCATACACCAAGAACATCTCCTTAGTCCTTCTCAGGTACTTGAGAATGTTCTTTACCTCTATCCAGTGTTTCTCCCCTGGGTTCGACTGATACCGGCTTACAACGCTCAATGCGTATGCTGCATCTGGTCTTGTACACAACATCGCATACATTATAGAGCCTACCACAGAAGCGTAGGGTATAATAGACATGCGATCCCTCTCCAAATCAGTCTTGGGAGACATCTCTTTGGAGAGGGTGATCCCGTGACAAGCCGGTAAATTACCGCGCTTGGAATCTTCCATACTGAATCTTTTCAGTATGGTGTCGATGTACCTTGACTGTGAAAGTCCCAACATCCTCTTAGATCTATCACGATAGATCTGGATCCCCAGAATGTAGTTGGCATCGCCCAGGTCCTTCATGGAGAACCTCTGCGACAAGAATCCTTTGACTGACTGTAGCATAGGAATATCATTTCCTATTAGGAGAATGTCATCCACGTACAAGACGAAGAATACTACAGTTCTCCCTACAATCTTACTGTAAATGCATGGTTCATCTGGGTTTTTGATAAAGTCGAATTCTTTGACAGTATCATCAAAGCAGATGTTCCAACTCCGCGATGCCTGCTTAAGTCCATAAATGGACTTTAGCAACTTGCACACTCTACCGCTGCTCCCACTCTGATTGAATCCCTCCGGCTGATCCATATAGACGCACTCTTCCAAATTTCCATTTAGGAAAGCCGTCTTTACGTCCATCTGCCAGATTTCATAATCGTGGAAGGCAGCAATGGCAAGAAGGATCCGAATGGATTTCAGCATAGCCACTGGAGAAAAGGTCTCGTCATAGTCCAAACCAGGTCTTTGACGAAAACCCTTTGCTACAAGTCTAGCTTTATAGGTCTCAACCTGCCCATCTACACCAATCTTCTTTCTGAAGATCCATTTGCAGCCTACGGGTTTTACCCCTTCTAGAGCAAAGTCCAAAGTCCAAACTTTGTTGGTGTACATAGACTCCATCTCGGCCCGCATTGCATCCAGCCATTTTACCGAGTCGCCGCTCTGGATGGCTTGCTGGAAGCTAGTAGGCTCACCATAATCCATGGTGCAATCCTCTCTATCCCCGTCTATGAGAAAACCGTAGTATCTCTCGGGCGGATGAGACTGCCTACTACTCCTGCGGAGTGGCGTAGGAATGTCCTGTTCTTTCGAACCCTCTGGTTCTACTAAGCTTTCAGTAATAGCTTGTAGTTCTGGAATTTCTTCCAGTTCTATTGCGCTCCCACTTATCTGATTTTCCAAAAACTCAGTTTCCAAGAAGCGGGCATGACGAGAAACAAAAACCTTTTGTTCCTCTGCGTAATAGAAAAGATACCCCTTGGAGTTCTTTGGGTATCCCACAAACTTACACTGTACTGAACGTGCCTCGAGCTTGTCCGCATGCTGCTTTTTTACAAAAGCTGAACATCCCCATGTCTTAAAGTGTTTAAGACTGGGTTTCTTCCCACTTCACATCTGATATAGTGTGGTAGGCACTGACTTAGTAGGAACTTGGTTCAAAAGATATGCAGCTGTTTCTAGTGCATAACTCCAGAAGGATCACGGCAACTCAGCCTTACTCATCATGGAACGAACCATATCCAATAGGGTTCGATTCCTCCTTTCCGATACACCGTTGTGTTGTGGTGTGTATGGAGGAGTAAGCTGAGAGAGAATTCCATTCTCTTTTAAGAAGCCCAGAAACTCGGCACTCAAGTATTCGCTACCTCGATCAGATCTCAGTGTCTTGATACTTTTGCCTGTTTGTTTTTCAACTTCATTCTTGTATTCCTGAAATTTCTCAAAGGCCTCGGATTTGTGCTTCATTAAGAAGACATGTCCATACCTAGAGAAATCATCTGTGAAAGTAATGAAGTATGAATAACCACTTCGCGCATGTGTAGACATTGGACCACACACATCACTGTGTATGAGTCCCAAGAGCTCACTCGCTCTTTCTCCGTGTCCAGTGAACGGAGTCTTTGTCATCTTTCCCATGAGACAAGATTCACAAGTGGCATAAGACTGGTACTCGAACGGATCCAAGTATCCTTCTTTATGTAACTTTGTCAACCGTGTCTCATTAATGTGACCCAGTCTACAATGCCATAAGAAAGCCTGATTTGTTTCCGGAGACTTTCTTTTAAGTGTGTTCTGGACACTGAAGACCTGAGCTTGATTCAAAACGTATATACCGTATTTTAATGTACCTGACCGAATCAGTACTTGATTTAGGTGGATGTTTACTACATCGCTTACAAAAGTAAAATCATATCCTTCCTTAGAAAGTAAGGATACAGATATGATGTTACAAGTCGCACCTGGTACATAAAAACAGTCACGCAGAATCAATATCTGCCCAGTTGTCAGTCCTAGATGATATTCCCCTACGGATTCAGCATACATGCTCATTCCGTTAGCAACCCTGAGAGTCATATCACCTTTCCTGATAACCCTACGATTTCTCAGAGCCTGTAACGAATTACAGATATGAGATCCTGATCCGGTATCCAATACCCAGGAAGTAGGGTTAACTGACATACAGTTCTCTATTACAAACACACCCGAAGCCGAAGCCACAACATGCTTCGAATTCTGGCTACTGGCTTTGCAAGCCCTGCAATCCTTCTGTCCATGTTCATTCCCGTAACAATAGGAACATCCCTCTTTTACTGCATCCATTCCTGAAACTTCTGTCCTTCTCTTTCTTTCTACTTCCCTGGTTTCCTTCAGGGTAGTAGGTAGAGACTGTTGAACTAAGTCAGCATCTGACCCGTTCTTCAACGTGGTCTTCAGGTCCGAGAGCTCAAAAGAGCTGGTCTCTGTAAGGACGTTGCCCCCTACAGATGACCCAATAGCCAACCTCGCTGGAAGCAATTCGTTCGAGGTCTCATATCTTGCGATACGAGATTGCTCTCCATATAAAACTTTGTTATGGAGGAAGATAGAAGATGAGTCCATCTTCTCGTGCTGCCTCTGGTATAAACCATCAACTGAGGCTAACACGAGGCACTTGGCTTTCGCACAGTCTTCTTCCGATGTCCTACGGATATTAATATCCGTGACAGGGGAAACTGGACCTGAGACGGCATGAGTTGGATCAGTCAAGAGGTGTTCCAGCTTGTCCTGGGCAATGGACATCTGGACAGACCTTTGCCAGTCATAACAGTCAGATTCAGTCATTTTATTATCTAGATGTAACCTAGGTGCGGTCACAGGGTCGCTGCAATTAAGAGAGAGAGAAGAAAACACTTAGCATGATGCTCTTGCAAGTTTTGATTGGTTTTTAATTTATCTAAACAGGACGGCTCCCACTGTCTCTCAAATCCCTCCGCAAACCATAAAGGAAGAACTAGTCAGGATCTATCTCACCGTACAATACTTGCTTAACCGTTCAGCCAGGCCAGTGTCGGTACTTCGAGGGAGGTTTTCCAACGCTTTCGGGAAGTTCCTTAATTAAGTAACCTCTTTTCCCTGTGGGCGTAGCCCCGCTAACACCTTTCTAGACACCTACTAGGTTTATAGCATTGATCGTTAAGTGAGAGATTTCCCGAGGAGTAGCATATACTCACAGTAGGATCAGGATCCAAATATCATCGCGTGATAAAACCGAAGGAATCCTACCAGAATCATCACACTCCAAATGGTATGCAGCGCTAGAAAGTTTCAGTGCTTATGAAACTCCCGATGTGGATTTTTGCCCCATGCTCTTATGACCTTGACTAAGGCCAACAAATCATAAGTCACATGTCAAGTTCTACCCGTCGTTATCTAGGTTAATTTGAACCCACCCGTATAAACCCTTGACTATGGCCAACAAAGCAATACGACTGTCCCAAACCAACGCATTCTATCTATGCAACATATGAATACCCACCAGCTACCAAACACTGTGCCTTGACTAAGGCCAACAAACACAGCTTGAATACTGTTGAATATTCATATGAAACGACGGAGGGCTACGGATGGTTTTGGCGAAACCGTGAACGTAGTGAACTTGATATAGTCGATGGAACGAGATAGCTTTTAAAAAGAGTGGTTCAAGCTCCGCGTTTAAAATGCTTGTTTTTGAAAAGAACCGAGTGGTTTTCAAAGTGTTCCAACGACTTTTACTTGGTTTATTTTCTTGCATTAGTTCTTTTAATGCGTCCCATCATTTAATCCTACCATTGCAGAAAACAACCAAAATATGACGTACGCTTATGCCATTCGCATTCGCTACGGGGCCCCGTCATCACCCGTTAGGTTACTTAACTAACGACAGAGCGGGGGCTGGGCTAGCACGGCTGTAAAACATAAGCAACGCCTAAATAGTTATCATATATAAATATATAGCAATGATAGACATTACAGATCACAGATGAACACTTTGGATATACTAGGAATCCGCGATTCGTTCGAGCCTGCAACGAAAAACGGATTACACTGTCGCGATGAATAGCCAAACCCCACCCTAGACCCCTACGGGTGCGGCAAACTACCCGCCAAGTACCCGAAGCGAAGCAACCTCCCTCAACACCGTGAGTAGGCCACTCGGCACTTCGAGATACCCAGTAGTTTGTGCACCCCACCTTGGGTCTATCCTAGGAGAAAAAATAGTAAAGAGAAATTATACAATGACGGCTACAACCCCGACCCGGTTGTGCGGCCAAACAAATAATATTACATCAATTTACATATTTTACAATGAATGAAAGAAAAAGAAACTCTCATCTCACACCCATTTCCGACTATTCATCCGCGACAATCCACCGAGTTCATATACACAAACCATCAACATTACAGATCACAGATATGTATAACCCCCACTAATCGACGTATAGCGATTAGCGGACGTTCAATACATATATCACATCACAGATAATATTCATTAGCCAAAGAGTACGGAATATCGATCAAAATACGGATTTTTAACCACCCCAAAAGTCAATTTGCTTTCTGGAAAATCTGGGTAGAAAAAACATGTATTAAAAATCCCAAAACATCCAAACTAAAACACTGCACCAAACCCGATCCAGTGCCGAGCCAAAACGGCGGCGGAACCGCGGCAATGAGCATGTCATTGCCGCGGAACCGCGGTCGTTTGATCGAATCACTGGATCGTTTTTCTGCAGTGTTTTCAGAAAACCCTGAGACGATTTTTCATATATTTTAAAACACTTTTTGAACAGTATAAAAATCGACAGAAACTTGAGGTTTTGCGGATGTGTTTTGCGACTTTTTTTCCGATCGATGTTCTTAACACTTTGCTAACTTACTAGTTTATGTTTAGCTAGGCTCTGATACCACTGTAAGTCCACGTTGCTCATCCCGGTTCTTACGGGGAGGCGGAAAAGGCGAAAAACAATGATTTTGGCGCAAGGCAACATGGACTAAAAGTCGGATCTTTGCTAAACTAGAAACTAGTAAACACTAAGAGGTTTTATCTACTATGCTGTAGAAAGTATACCTCACAGAACTGGTCCTTCGGGTCTTCATCCCGCTGTCCCACTCGTCCATCCAAGCTCCAAGCGTCGATCCGGACCTTGGGCACCTCCGCGGCCTTCTTGAGTCGAAGACGATCCACCCGAGAGTTGTACACTAAGCTCCGCCTCAAGCCAAGGCAACTAGGGCAAAGTGATTGCTAGTCAAGAAGCCCTAGAATGTGTAGAGGAGATGTATGGATGTATTTGTCTTTGTGGGATCTTTTTCTCTCAACACATGAGATCAAAAGATAAGATCAAGAGGAGGAAGAAGAAGGAGAAAGGTTAGCAACCATGGAGCTTTTCTTTTCTTCTCATTTCATGAGAGAGAATGAGAAGAGAATAATGAAAAAGATTAAGCCCAAATGAAATGAACCATGGTTGCAATAATACACAATAATCATCATTACTAATCCTATCATGAAAGACTTGATGGCACATTGAATTGATCATTATCATAACACAAGAAATAAAAAGAAAATAAAAGAAGAGTGTAGATCCCTCTTAAAGGTCAATGGTCAACACGGTCAACAGGTCAACAAAGTCAAGAGGGGTCTAAGTGGTCAAATGGTCAATGCAATTAGCCATCACTAATCTATCACTAAAAGGATTAGTAAACAATGTCTCCCACTCATAACGGTTTTGACCAAACGAATTGTCAAAACCCTAATGAGTGTGCCACATTACGGTTTTGGCCGAACCAACTGCCAAAACCCTAATGGGGCACCTCCTCCTTCATCGCTCCTCAAAACTGTGCATACACACCTGCATCCGCATTCCGTAGAATACGAATGCACAGAAGACAAATCAAATCCATCTGTGCAATACTAGGATCTGGCTTAAACCAAAGCCCACTAGTATTGCCTGCCCGAACAGCATACGCACACAAGTGCATGTAAGTGATCGAAACCCTGCCGTAAAACCATACGGCATCTACACGTTTCGCTCAATGCAAGGAAACTCTCTGTGTGGGACTCTAAAGACTCGACACTACGCTGGCAGTGGGTTTAAACACAGACCGCAAGCGGCACTAGCTGTACGTAACGGTCCCCAGGTAGATGTCGATAAGAAGGCCGATGAGGTAAACCCATCCGAACTCCTACTGAGCCTATATGTGACATTCTCCGTACAGTCCGGTCTGTTCGTCTGATACATCGCATGGCGGGCCTAGGGGGCGGTGAACGTTAATCCCCTAATAGCGGTACAAGTCGTGTCGGAGTGTAGCCCAGAACACCCTGAGATAACACTGGAAACCTACCAGTATATCTCGCTTGCCCTGGCCAGGGACTACTTGTGTAATGGCTCTCCTAGACACAGCGCTATGTCAACCCCCAATACCGGGAGAGACGAATCCTGTCTAACCGTTACTTCCTCCAAGTGCTTCGGGACTGCACCCAACTACTACCTGTTTGCACGACTCCTTTGAGCCGTGGTAGGGTAGTAATCTAAGTACAGTGGGAACACACTCGAGGCGAAGTGACAGTGTCAAGTCAGCGGACTAAGCTATACTCATGTCACCTGGGAACTGATAACTGACGATAGGTATAATACCAACCAACAGTTCCCGACGAGTCCTGTCCAGTGTACTCGTAACCTAACGAGCACCCGCATACTATCTCAAGTACGACGTACTGACGGCTGTGGGACAGACCGTCTCCCCCGCTGGGATGAGAAGCGCATACACTAGTCTACTCCGGAGTATTGATGCCCTGTCTCGATAGTCCAACGAATAGGGACCTGTATAAGGATGTGCTTATGGATTACCCAGCCCCACGAGTGTGAGCGCCATCACAACGCTGGTAATCAAGCAAAGATCCTAAGGGTTCTACTAATATGTATACAAGCGATATGCTAAAAGAAACACATGCACATATTGAAGTAGAGACAAACCAAGTAGCATACTACCATTTTGAGCAAGATTGTCTATACAACTGTGAATATCCCAAGCTTCCATCAAGTAATATACAAGCTAGTATGATACAGTAATGGCCTCTAGGGCATATACACTAACAGATCCGACGGCCAACCTCACCTGAAACAGGTTCTTTGAGGTCTCGTATCTTGCTATATGAGATTGCTCCCCATACAGATCCTTTGTATGGAGAAATATGGATTCGAGATCCATATCCTCGTGCCTCCTCTGATGTTCATTATTCATCGAGGCAAGCACGATGCACTTGGCCTTCGCACAATCTAACTCCCAGGTTTTGTGGATTTCCTTATCCGCATTATTGGATTTAGGACCAGGAACTGCAGGTGCCTTAGTGGTGAGGACATACCCCAATTTGTCATAGGTCAAAGCCATTTTGACATTCCGCAGCCAATCTTTATAGTTTGGCCCTGTCAGTATATTTTTTTCTAAAAGTAACTTAAGTCCAGTCATTTTCTGGGTCGCTGCAATTAGGAGAGAGAGAGAGAGAACACTTTAGCATGATGCTCTTGCAAGTTTAGAGTGGTTTTTAGTTTATCTAAACTGGATGGCTCCCACTGTTTTTCGAATCCCTCCTCAAACCAAAAAGGAAGAATTAGCCAGGACTATTCTCACCGTACAATACTTGCTTAACCGTTCAGCCAGGCTAGTGTCGATACTTCGAGGGAGGTTTTCCAACGCTTTCGCGAAGTTCCTTAATTAAAGAACCTCTTTTTTCTGGAGGTGTAGCCCCGTTGACACTTTTCTAGACACCTACTTGGTTTATAGCATTGATCGTTAAGTGACGAATATCCTGATAAGTAGCATATACTCACAGTAGGATCAGGATCCAAATATCATCGCGTGATAATGTTGAAGGAATCCTACCAACATTCATCTCACTCCAAATGGTATGCATCTCTTTACAAATTTCAGTTTTTTTAGAAATTCCCGATATCTATTTTTTCCCCATGCTCTTATAACCTTGGCGTTAGGTCAAAATGTCATAAGTCACATGTCAAGTTCTACCCATCATTATCTTGTTAATTTGAACCCATCCGTATATATCCTTGACGTTCGGCCAAAATGATAATACGACTGTCCCAAATTAACTCATCTATCTATGCAACAAATGAATACCCAGCAGCTACCAAACACTATGCCTTGGCGTTAGGTCAAAATACATAGCTTGAATACTACTGAATACCCAAATGAAATGACGGAGGGCTACGAATGGTTTTGGCGAAACCGTGAACGTAGTGAACTTGATATAACCGAAGGAACCTGATAGCTTTTAAAAGGAGTGGTTAAAGCTCCGCAATTAAAAATATCTCCTGTTTTAAAAATAACCGAGTGGTTTCTTTTAAACTGTTCCAACGATTAGACTTTGGTTTATTTTCTTTGCATTAATAATAATGCGTCCCATCATTAACCTATCATTGCAGAAAACAACGAAAAAACAACGTCCTCTTATGCCATCCGCATTCGCCACGGGGTCCCGTCATCACCCGTTAGATTACTTAACTAACGATAGAGCGGGGGCTGAGCTAGCGCGGGTGTAAAACATAAGTGACGTCTAAATAGCTATCATATATAGATATTATTAATTCGTCAGAAGCAATAATAGGCATTCTAGATCACAGATGAACATTATTGGATATGCAAGCAATCCGCGTTTCTTTTAAGCCTGCAACGAAAGACGGATTACACAGTTGTGATGAATAGCCATTACCCCACCCTAGACCCCTACGGGTACGGCAAACTACCCGCCAAGTACCCGAAGCGAACCGGTCTCCCTCAACGACGTGAGTAGGCCACTAAACACTTCAAAGTACCCGGTAGTTTGTGCACCCCACCTTGGGTCTATCCTAGGAGCAAAAACAGTAAAATGAAATATTACAACGGTAGCTACAACCGCAACCTGGATGTGCCCCGCAAAAAAATATTACAACATATTACAATTACATCGAATGAATTAATATAATAACCCATCACAAAACCCCGGCTAATCATCACAACAATCCAATACAGTTCATAATCACAAACAATTAAAATCATCACAGAAATGTGCAACCCCCTGCCAACCGACATACTAGCAGTTAGGGGAGCTTTACAAACACATTAAACATTTCACAGATATAATCTAATTAGCAAACATCGTATAATTTTGATCGATCAAACACTTTAGATTTTACTCCAAAACTTCTCTGTGCACCTGAACCTTGAGCAGAAAATAAACATTCCAGAAAAGACAAAAACATCACAGAAGACCCACTGGAAAAACTTGGGCTGAATCGGCTTTAACTCGGCCGCGGATCCGCGGCGGATCGTTGGGATCGGCCGCGGTTCCGCAGCTGTTTAGCCGATTCATGCACCCAATTTTTTTCAGTGTTCTTATAATTGGCTGTAGTTTATTCTGAAGGTCCCTGAAAAATTTTTAGACCTCATTTTAAAATCGACAGAAACTATGTGATATCAATGTTTTTTCTGGTTCGTTTCGCATTCGAAATTGTAACGACTTTGCTAATGAGTTAATTATTGTTTAGCGAGGCTCTGATACCAGTGTAAGTCGATGTACAACACCCCACGATGTGCGGGGAAGCGGAAATATGAAAAACGATCTTGTTCTTTGTACTAACATCGACAAACCGCAAGAATCATTGCTAAACGATAACTAACAAAGTCATAAAAGTAGTTAACTACTATGAGAAGTGATTATACCTAGTGAACCGTATCCTTCGTCTTTTCATTCTCCACCTCCTCCTCGGCCTTCTCCACGTAATAGACGATCCACCCGAGAGCTTCTACACCAAGCTTCACCTCTAATCTTGAGGTAACTATGTTTCTTTAGTTGCTAATCAAAGGCACCTAGGTGATATAGAGTATGGTTATGGATTAATAAGTCTATCTAATCTTTGATCTCAACTCATGAGTGGTAGGATTAGGGTTTGAAGAATGAGAGAGCTTGAGGAGAGAGAAGGTGAGCAAGAGAATGAGAAGAAATAATGAACTCATTTGAATATATGAAGCATTATCTTTTATCAAATAAATAAAATAAATAATTTAACAACCATGCTTCATTTATTCATATGAGTGATTCATCTCATGAGTCATTAGTTCAATAAATGAAGCATTAACTCTAAGGATGAATCACACAAATGAGTCATTAAAATAATAAATGCAAATGCCACCTTAACCCCCAAGTCACCATCCTTCTAGAAGCTTCCCGCGAAATTACGAGAACGCCCCTCCTATCCATGAAAACACGGAAAAACTTTAGACTGTATAAATCCAATAATCCGATACTATAATCTGGCTTAAACCAAAGCTGACTAGTAAAAACTGTCCAAACATCGTACGTGCGTTTAAACACGTATGCGTCCGAACCCTTGTCGTAAAACAATACGACCTTTATATCGTTTTGCCTGGAGCAGGGAAACTCTCTGTGTGGGACTCTAAAGACTCGACTACTACGCTGGCAGTGGGTTTAACCACAGACCGCAAGCGGCACTAGCTGTGCATAACGGTCCCCAGGTAGATGTCGATAAGAAGGCCGATGAGGAAACCCATCCGAACTCGTACTGAGCCTGCTGTGACAATCTCTGTACAGTCCGGTCTGTTTGTCTAGGACTATCGCATATCGGGCGTAGGGGGCGGTAATCGTCAGTCCCCTAAAAGCGGTATAAGTCGTGTCGGAGCGAAGCCCATTACAACTTGAGAAACTACTGGAACCTACCAGTAAATCTCGCTTGCCCTGGCCAGGGACTTTGCGTAATGGCTCTCTGACACAGCGCGATATCAACTCCCAATATCGGGAGAGACGAATCCTGTCTAACCGCCACTGCCTCCAAGTGCTTCGGGACTGCACCCAACTGCTACCTGTTTGCACGACTCCTTTGAGCCGTGGTAGGGTAGCAATCTAAGAACAGTGGGAACACACTCGAGGCGAAGCAGTAGTGTCAAGTCTGCGGACTATGCTGTACTCATGTCACCTGGGAACTGTTAACTGACGACGGGTAAAATACTAACCAACAGTTCTCCGTGAGTCCTGTCCGGTGTACCCGTAACCCAACGAGCATCTGTATACTATCTCCAGTACGATGTACTGACGGCTGTGGGACAGACCATCTCCCCAACTGGGATGAGAAGCGTACACACTAGTCTACTCCGGAGTATCGATGCCCTGTCTCGATAATCCTACGACTAGGGACCTGAAAAAGGATGTGCTTGTAGACTACCCAGCCCCCACTAGTGTGACTGCCATCACAACGCTGGTAGTCAAGCAAGATCCTAAGGGCTCTATCAATACGTACACATATTAAGATAGAGAAAACCAAGTAGCATACTACCATGTTTAGCAAGACTGTTATATAACTGTGAATATCCCAAGCTTCCATTAAGTAATATACAAGCTACTATGATACAATAATGCCCCTAGGGCATATACACTAACAATATCACATATATATATCAATGTATTATCAAGTGAGAAAAAGTGTCATTTAAGTGAGCTTATATTAGTTAATGTAATGTAATATATCACATATACAATTATTCATTAAATTATTAAATCAACACTTGATTTAATAATCCGGCTATTTTTATAGATAACCGACTAATATAATCTGTATCAGTTCATCGAATCAACACTTGATCCGATGACCCAGCTATATCACATATACCAGGCCGATATCACATATCGCGAGAATCGAATACGGTATCTCATATCGTATTAATCTCGGTTCCGCACATATCACATATGTGCTCTTACTTCGTTTCGCCTGAGCCAGGAAACCTCTGTGTAGGACTCTAAAGACTCGTCAATACGCCGGCAGTGGGTGATGGTCATATCAAACACCCACAACCTGTAAGCGGTCAGCTAAACGTAATAGCCACCCGGGTATTGAGCGATCAGAAGATCAACAAGCAAACCTATATAAACTCCTGTGAATCCAATCAGTAACACTCCCGTACACTTCGGTCTCTTCGTCTGATATGTCGCATATCCAGTCTAGGGGTGGTAAACATCAGACCCCAGTAACCGATAAGACGTGTCGATGTGAGGCTCATAACGTGTTGAGAAACTACTGATAACACTTACCAGTAGATCACCATATCAGCCTTGGCCAGGGACTTCCAGTTATATCCAATCGAACACAGCGCAACATCAATCCCCAATACCAGGAGAGACGAAACCCCTCCTATCGCTCATTGCCTCCATATGATTCGGGACTGTACCCAAAAGCAACCGTTTTGCACATTCTCTTGAACGTGGTAAGATGGAAATCAAAGCACAGTGGGAATCACACACGACTCTATGACGATCTCGGGTGTACAGACTAACCTGTACTGGTGTCACCAGAGAACTGCTATCTGACGATAGGTATAATACCATATAGGAATTCTCGGCGAGTCCATTCAGTGTACCCATTCTCCACTGAGCACCCGTACACCATCTTTGATGTCAAATACCAATGGATATGAGATCATCCATCGCCCATCATATGGGTCAAGATGCATATACGCTACTCTACTCTGGAGTATCGATGCCCTATCTCGATACACCCTCGACTAGGAACATTATAGGATGTACTCTTGGACTACCCTGGCCCCATTAGTATGATCTGCATCATAGTCCTAGTAGTCGAGTACATATCTTAAGGGCTTTATTAACATGTGAGAGCAAGACAGTAAACTAATACAAGTCAACATGTTAAGACAAAGTGAAACCAGATAGCATACTATCATATCGAGCAAGAAACTCCTCTTTATATATATCCGAGCATCCACTATAATATACATCATATGTACAACAATGGCCTCTAGGGCATATATATAACCAACAATCTGTAACATTTTGAAATATTTTAGATAATTAAGTAAGTTAATTAGTTAAATAGATAATGTTATTTAATTTTTATTGTAGTAAAGAAGGCTTTTTAAGTTAAAGTATAAATTAGTAAAGAAAATATTATTTATATAATAACATATGTAATGAGGGGTTTATGTGAAAAAGGTTAGTTTTATTATGCAAATTAGAGTTGTATAAGGGTGTTTATGCAAATAGGGTTAGATGATGGTTAAGGTTAAGTTTTACCTCATAGACACCACACCCTAAGTTAACATAATGGCCACACCTCCTCCTTGCATGAAACCCCCACCACCTTGTATGGTGACACCACCTCCTTCCTTATCTCCCCTTATCCTTTAATGTTAAATTTGTTCAGTTGATATATATTAGGTCAGGGGAAAAGAAACTGAGTTAGAAAAGAAAAATCTTAGAACACAACAAGAGAAAAAGAAAGAAAGAAGAGAAGAGAGCTAGGTGCTAAGGATTCTCACTACCATCAAGCTAAGAGCTAGGAGCTTGGGCATCTTGGAGGAAGCCTTTCAGCAATCTTGCTGTTGGTATAATACTTAAACTCTGTAGGATTTTAGTTCTGTAAAGGTTTAAAAGTAGAAATCAGATATCGGAAATGTCGTATTTTGGGTGAATATAGGCTTTGTGTAAATCTGCTATAGTTTAGATGATAATTAGCATAACCAAACAGTACCTTAATCTTATAAACTGGACCTAGAATAAACCCTAGGAAGACCCTTAACCTCGGATTTTGGCCGGCGACATGTAGGCAAAATCCGAGCTCGCCGGTTTTCTTGGGGAGTTGGGTGTTGTGGTTTTTAAGGTAGGTCACTGTATATGTATTAAGATATTTGGTATTGTTTGTTTAGGTGATTTTAGCAGTATATGGAATCTGGAAGCTAATATCTGAAATAAGGGTTAAGATTCTAAAACACGACACGTATGTTTCGTAACGCGTTTCTGTTTTCTGTTACGAATAGCGATTGGTTAAATTCTAGTTAGTATAGGTATTAGATAGTTTACAATAGTCGTATGTGGTATAGTTAATACGTAAGACTTATATTTGCATGTTTTCGCCGTGTCATAGTTTAGCCGTTTCTTATACGAATTAATGTCGATATTAGATTTGAGTACGGGAACTTCGGAGGCCCCAAGGAAAGGAAAGGAAGTGATGATCTGAGTTGATTCGACGTATTCCGGTGAGTAGACTAAACATCTACCGGGGGATTTTGTATGGATGGCGTGATACGCCCGTTGTTTAAGTTTAAATTACAACCGTTCCTTCGTTTATAAAGTTTGATCGTACGCATTCATATATATATAAATATTATCATGTTAATAATTGTTTGAACACTGCACAAATTATCGACAAGTCATGCTGCACATACACATATCTACATGTTACACTACACCTCGTCGATATTAACATGTCACATATGCACTTAGTACTTATTATACTAAATATGATTCCCATCATACCTTAAACATCAAGAATGGTAGTTATTTTTCATAAATGTTATCATGTTTTATCTCCAAGTATTTGTAGTTCTGATATAAGATGCATTGGATTACTACTGATTTATGGTTTTGAGTTTTTATACACCCTCGAAAGGATTCAATGATTTTCATGATTGATGTGACATGTCCACCATGAAATGTCGTTTATTGATTTGGTTTTGTTCTGAACCGGGTGGGGTAGCTATACGGTTGCGGAATTTCTTACGTATATCCAGGCTAGGTGGGGTAGCTATACAGCCAGATTCATGGTGGACCCGGTCGAGACCTAGGGGCAGGAAAGCCGCACTTTAGGCAGGGAGCCTAACTAGGATACTCGATACTAGAGACAGTTGTGAACACGGCGGATATCTATGTGATACCGACCGGTGTTATTGATTGACATGATCGTTCGGGGAACGATGCCTGATGAACCATCGAAGATTTGTGTCGATGTTGGATACGGGAAGAAAATGAACCTTATTTAGAAAATAATTGATGAGATTTCAGTTTTGATTTATACATTGAATAGTACATATTCATGCTTCCACCTGTTATTATGCATCAAATCCATTGTTGTGGATATTAATTCTTTCAACCTGTTATTATGCATCACATTCATCATTGTTGATATTAATTCTAGTTCGGCCTACTTACATTATCAGCCGATATATATTTGTTTTATTCACTGAGTTGGTAACTCACCCCCGTTGTGCCATAGTTCCTTGCAGGAGTCGTGTGGATGCGTAGAAGCAGTGCAGATCCACTTATCAGCTTTTGTCGCTTCTTTTTTTTGCTAGGTGGGTTACCTAGGTAGTAACCTCCTATTTTGGTTTTGTATATTGGATCTAGTATTACTCCATCAGACCCTGTATAGTTGACTTAGAATGAGATGTGGTTGTATATATTGTATGTTGACTGTTGAGATTGTTTAGTGGTGTTAAATTATATTCTTTTTACTTATGCGTGAGATTCTTCATTTTGAGTGTCGTATTACTATTGTGTATTGATTTACGCTATTTAGCATCGTGTTGCTCCCAACTAGGGATGTAACTTTTTTCCACACCCTATAACTGCTTAATTAATAACTAAAAAGGAAATACTGTCGAAGTTTCAAAACCAGTTGTTTAAACTTCTATTATTTAAAAACCATTCAGCATGCTACTTCATTCTTTTACTTAAGAACTAAAATTTTCTAAATTCCACAAAAAGGGTTTTGATCTTGGTTTTTGGCTTACTCAGATTGTGTCGACATCTTTAGATATCATACAATCTAAGTGCCGGTCACATCCAAATTTTGGGTCATGACAAAGTTGGTATCGGAGCTTAGGATTAACATTACGGAATCGAGTAGTGGATTGAACACAGTAGGCTTTAATTTCGTTAGGTAGGTTGACCCTTGGTTGATGGAGTATGTGATTTAGGATGAGTAGAATATCGTACATATGTTCCGCGTCATATTTATGCTACGATACTCAGCCTAAGTGACCTTAGGACATATTTATTCGTACTTCCTTTCTTGATTCCATGTATCCTATGATTCGATTGCAATGTCCTTATCAATTCTGTTTCTTACTCTAGCCACTAAGTCATCAATGACTATGAGGACTTAGGGGGCCGCTGTTAGAGATGATATTGGAGTAGGCTTGTCTGAGATGAGGATAGACCAAGGCAGTGCGCCTATCCTTCATGAATAGATTGATCCACCCTCTATTGATTGTATAGCTAGGATGGAGGCGAGTGTTCAGGAGATGCGCCAAATGATCGGATCCTTGATAGAGGTTAGTCGAGTACGAAGATCGGCCATTGCTCCACGTACGGTTGTTCAGAGACCAAGGTGAATTCGTACCAATACATCAGCTCCTAGTCATGTTCGTAGAGGCCGTGGCGGATTCTTTATGGGCCAGTTATGTCACTTATACCTATATGGTCAATAGCCCTCGCAAAGATGTTTCGGGTGTGGATGTCCGTATCACTTTATCCGGAATTGTCCCATGATACGACAGAGTGAGGCATCGGTCTCACATGTGGCTTCACCATCTTCACCAACTCCTTCGAGCACATTACCTCCTACACCTGTTGTTGTTCCATGCCAGATCAACGGCCATAGAGGCCGTGGTTGTGACGGTCATAATTCGAGAGGATGAGGAGGTCGAGGTAGATATAATCCATGCCGTAGTTTTTGTCGAGGTCGGACTCAGGGCCAGATGTTCAGTTCGTACCCCGATGAGCAGAGGCCCCCATCTAGTTGTTTTAGTTGTGGAAGTCCAGGGCATTTCTCTAGTAATTGTAGGCTCTACGGAAGGATGTTAGGATGCTGGTAGGGGCCAGGCTCGGGTCTTTACTTTGACTCCACAGGATGCCCAAGCATCCAATGCAGTCATGACAGGTACACTTTCCGTATGTTCCTTAAATGCACATATTTTATTTAATTCCGGTTCTACGCATTCTTATGTATCTGCACACTTTGCACTTTCTCTGAGGAGAGAGTCGTCGTTGTTAGAGTTACCACTAGTTGTGATTACTCCTATAGGAGATTCTTTTGTAGCTAGACCCGTAATCAGGTCTTGTTCAGTACATATCGGTGATAGGGATTCATTAGTGGATTTGTTTCTCCTAGGTATGTTAGATTTTGATATACTTCTTGATACGGATTGGTTGGCCGCTTGTCATGCTTATATAGATTGTTGGGGAAAAGCGGTCAGATTCTGTTTTCCAGGCGAACCGATTTTTGTTGTGCAGGGAGACTGTAGTATAACTCCTGTCAACATGATTTCTGCTCTTTGTGCGGGACGGCTCTTGAAGAAGGGTTGTCATGGGTTCTTAGCATTTGTTGGAGACATAGGAGCCGCTGAAGTCCAGTTGGACCAGGTTCTGATAGCACGAGAATTTCCGGAGGTGTTTTCTGCTGAATTACCAGGATTACCGTCTGATCGCAATATCGAATTTTGCATTGACTTGATTCCGGGTGCGGGATCTATTTCTATACCACCTTATTGGATGGCCCCGACGGAGTTGAAGGAACTCAAAGGTCAGTGCAAGAGTTGTTAGATAGATGACTTGTTCGTCCAAGTGTATCACCGTAGGGAGCTCCTGTCACGTTCGTCAAAAAGAAGGACGGCGGCATGAGACTGTGCATCGACTATAGGCAGCTGAATCGAGTTACTGTGCGAAATAGGTATCCACTACCTAGTATCGATGACTTATTCGATCAGCTGCAGGGAGCTGGATATTTCTCGAAGATTGAATTGCGGTCAGGGTATCATCAGTTGAGAGTTCGGAAGGATGACATTCCGAAGACTACTTTTCGCACACGATATGGGCATTATGAGTTCTGGTGATGTCGTTCGGTCTCACCAATGCCCCGGCAGCTTTCATGGATATAACGAACCGTATTTTCAGGCCATTTCTTGATCAGTTCATTATTGTACTCATGGATAACATCCTTTTATATTCCCGAAGCCGGGAGGAGCTCGAGCAGCATTTGCGTATCACCTTGCAGACCTTGAAGGAGCATCAGCTGTTCGCTAAATTCTCCAAGTGTGCTTTCTGGTTGGAAAATATGGATTTCTCGGGTCACGTAGTTACGAGAGATGGTATATGTGTGGACCCAAAGAAGATCGAAGCAGTACAACACTGGCCCAGACCTGTGTTAGTCATAGAGGTACGCAGTTTCTTGGGTCTGGCGGGTTACTACCGACGTTTTGTGCAGGACTTTTCTCGGATCGCTGCACCGCTGACCGGGTTGACTAGGAAAGAGGTTCCATTTCTTTGGACTGAGGCGTCTGAGCAGAGTTTCCAGCAGTTGAAGACTTGCTTGACGACTGCCCCAATATTATCTTTGCCTTCTGGGTCGGGTGGTTTTGTTGTTTATTGTGACGCCTCTCGAGTGGGTTTAGGCTGTGTATTGATGCAACACAGCAGGGCCGTCGCTTATACTTCGTGCAAATGAAGAGGCACGAACAAAATTACCCCACTCATTATTTAGAAATGCCTGTGGTGATTTTTGCACTAAAGATCTGGAGACATTAACTATACGGCTAGTCGTGCCAAATATTCACAGACCACAGAAGCTTAAGGTATATCTTTCAGCAGTGATATCTTAATCTGAAGCAGCATAGATGGATGGAACTCGTGAGGGATTATGATTGCGAGATTCTTTATCATCCGGGCAAAGTGAACGTTGTGGAGAGGCTTTGAGTCGGAGGCCCGGAGGTAGCTTATCTTATTTGAGCAGGTGCAGAGACAGTCATCCGCAGAATGGAAGATTCTATGTAATAGCCATATACAGTTTGAGTTCATATTGACAGGAGGACAGTTAGCTAATATTCGCAACCGTCCTCAGTTATTGGATCGTATCCGAGGTACATTGCCCACAGATGCTCGCTTGTCGGAGATCATAGATCAGGTTAGATAGGGTAGAGATTTTAGTTCGTGATAGATGACCATGGAGTATTACAATTTGGAATTCATCTTTGTGTGTCGGATTCAGAGGGACTGAGACTTGAAATCTTAGAGGAGACCCATCAGTCAGCATATAGTATTCATCCTGGTTCCACTAAGATGTATCATGACTTGAGATATGTCTATTAGTGGGAAGGAATGAAGAGAGATGTCACAGAGTTGTTTCGAGATGTCTAACTTTTCAGCAAGTCAAAGCCGAGCACCAGAGGCCGGTAGGAGAGTTGCAGCCCTTGCCTATTCCGGAGTGGAAATAGGAGCAGATCTCCCTGAATTTCATTGTGGGACTACCAGGACAAGAAGAGGGTAAGATTCCATCTGGGTGATTGTAGATAGATTGATAAAGACCGATTACTTTCTTCCGGTGAAGACAATGTTTAGATATGTTTGTATGCTCAAATCTATATTGATGAGATTACGCGATTGCGGGGAGTTCCGATGTGCATAGTGTCCGATAGGGGTACACAATTTACCAGCCGACTATAGCAGAAACTTCAAGAGGCTCTAGGTAACTGATTGAGTTTTAGTACAGCTTTTCAACCGCAGACAGATGGTCAGTCAGAGTGGACCATACAGACTCTAGAGGATATGCTTCGAGCTTGCCGTCTTGATTTCAGTGGCAGTTGGGATCGTCATTTACCGTTGACAGAATTCTTTTACAACAATAGTTTTCAGGAGACGAACCGGATAGCACCCTACGAAGCTTTATATGAGAGAAAGTGTCGATCACCCGTTGGCTGGACAGAACTCAGCGAAAGTAGCATTTTGGGACCGCAGATAGTACAGAAGACTACAGAAAAAATCCAGTGGATACGTGACAGAATGAGAGCGGCCCAGTGTAGACAGAAATCATATGCCGATCGATGCCGTCGTAGACTCGAGTTGATGTGGGAGATCATGTGTTCTTTCGTATATCTCCGATGAAGGGTGTGATGCGTTTCAGGAAAAAGGGGAAGCTCAGTCCCAGATATGTCGGACCCTATGAAATTCTGGAGAGAGTGGGTGCTTTAGCGTATCGTTTAGCGATTCCACCGAGTTTTCCCGATGTGCATCCAGTGTTTCATATGTCTATGCTTCGCAAGTATCTTCACGATCTCTCTCACGTGATCCAGCATCAGACCTTACAGCTTGAGCAGGATTTATCCTATACAGTGCAGCCAGTGGCTATTCTGGACCAACAGGCAAAGAAACTGAGATCAAGGGTACTTCCATCTGTAAAGGTTCTTTGCTGAGGAATGAATCGCGAGGAAGTCACTTGGGAGGCCGAGGATGCGATGCGGAAGAAATTTCCCCATTTTTTGAAGGTACGTATAGTTAAATTTTAAATTCGGGGACCGAATTTTCTTAAGAGGGGATATTGTAACATTTTGAAATATTTTAGATAATTAATTAAGTTAATTAGTTAAATAGATAATTTTATTTAATTTTTATTGTAGTAAAGAAGGCTTTTTAAGTTAAAGTATAATTAAATTAGTAAAGAAAGTAGTGTTTATATAATAACATATGTAATGAGGGGTTTATATGAAAAAGGTTAGTTTCCTTATGCAAATTAGAGTTGTATGAGGGTGTTTATACAAATAGGGTTAGATAATGGTTAAGGTTAAGTTTTACCTCATAGACACCACACCCTAAGTTAACCTAATGGCCACACCTCCTCCTTGCATGAAACCCCCACCATCTTGTATGGTGACACCACCTCCTTCCTTATCTCCCCTTATCTTTTAATGTTAAATTTGTACAGTTGATATATATTAGGTCAGGGAAAAAGAAATTGAGTTAGAAAAGAAAAATCTTAGAACACAATAAGAGAAAAAGAAAGAAAGAAGAGAAGAGAGCTAGGTGCTAAGGATTCTCACTACCATCAAGCTAGGAGCTAGGAGCTTGTGCATCTTGGAGGAAGCCTTTCAGCAATCTTGCTGTAGGTATAATACTTAAACTCTGTAGGATTTTAGTTCTGTAAAGGTTTAAAAGTAGAAATCGGATATCAGAAATGTCGTATTTTGGGTGAATATAGGCTCTGTGTAAATATGCTATAGTTTAGATGATAATTAGCATAACCAAACAATATCTTAATCTTATAAACTGGAACTAGAATAAACCCTAGGAAGACAGACCCCTAACCTCGGATTTTAGCCGGCGATATGTAGGCAAAATCCGAGCTCGCCGGTTTTCTTGGGGAGTTGGGTGTTGTGGTTTTTAGGGTAGGTCTCTGTATATATATTAAGATGTTTGGTATTGTTTGTTTAGGTGATTTTAGCAGTATATGGAATCTGGAAGGTAATATCTGAAATAGGGGTTAAGATTCTAAAACACGAAACGCATGTTTCGTAACGCGTTTCTGTTTTCTGTTACGAACAGCGATTGGTTAAATTCTAGTTAGTATGGGTATTAGATAGTTTACAATAGTCGTATGTGGTATAGTTAATACGTAAGACTTATATTTGCATGTTTTCGCCGTGTCATAGTTTAGCCGTTTCTTATACGAATTAATGTCGATATTAGATTTGAGTACGGGAACTTCGGAGGCCGCAAGGAAAGGAAAGAAAGTGATGATTTGAGTTGATTCGATGTATTCCGGTGAGTAGACTAAACATCTACCGGGGGATTTTGTATGGATGGCGTGATACGCCCGTGGTTTAAGTTTAAATTACAACCGTTCCTTCGTTTATAAAGTTTGATCGTACGCATTCATATATATATAAATATTATCATGTTAATAATTGTTAGAACACTGCACAAATTATCGTCGATATTAACATGTCACACTACACCTCGTCGATATTAACATGTCACATATACACTTAGTACTTATTATACTAAATATGATTCCCATCATACCTTAAACATCAAGAATGGTAGTTATTTTTCATAAATGTTATCATGTTTTATCTCCAAGTATTTCTAGTTCTGATATAAGATGCATTGGATTATTACTGATTTATGGTTTTGAGTTTTTATACACTATCGAAAGGATTCAATGATTTTCATGATTGATGTGACATGTTCACCATGAAATGTCGTTTATTGATTTGGTTTTATTCCGAACCGGGTGGGGCAGCTATACGGTTGCGGAATTTCTTACGTATATCCGGGCTGGGTGGGGTAGCTATACAGCCGGATTCATGGTGGACCCGGTCGAGGCCGAGGGGCAGGAAAGCCGCACTTTAGGCGGGGAGCCTAACGAGGATACTCGATACCGGAGACAGTTATGAACACGACGGATGTCTAGGTGATACCGACCGGTGTTATTGATTAACAGGATCGTTCGGGGAACGATGCCTGATGAACCACCGAAGATTTGTGTCGGTGTTGGGCACGGGAAGAAAATGAACCTTTTCTGGAAAATAATTGATGAGATTTCAGTTTTGATTTATACATTGAGTTGTACATATTCATGCTTCCACCTGTTATTATACATCACATTCATTGTTGTTGATATTAATTCTTTCCACCTGTTATTATGCGTCACATTCATCATTGTTGATATTAGTTCTAGTTCGGCCTACTTACATTATCAGCCGATATATGTTAGTTTTATTCACTGAGTTGGCAACTCACCCCCGTTGTGCCATAGTTCCTTGCAGGAGTCGTGTGGACGCGTAGCAGCAGTGCAGATCCACTTATCAGCTTTTGTAGCTCCTTTTTTTACTAAGTGGGTTACTTACGTAGTAACCTCCTATTTTGGTTTTGTATATTGGATCTAGTATTACTCCATCAGACCCTGTATAGTTGACTTAGAACGAGATGTGGTTGTATATATCGCATGTTGACTGTTGAGATTGTTTAGTGGTGTTAAATTATATTCCTTTTACCTATGCGTGAGATTCTTCATTTTGAGTGTCGTATTGCTATTGTGTATTGATTTACGCTATTTGGCATCGTGTTGCTCCCAACTAGGGATGTAACTTATTTCCACACCCTATAACTGCTTAATTAATAACTAAAAAGGAAGTACTGTCGAAGTTTCAAAACCAGTTGTTTAAACTTCTATTATTTAAAAACCATTCGGCATGCTACTTCATTCTTTTACTTAAAAACTAAAATTTTCTAAATTCCGCAAAAAGGGTTTTGATCTTGGTTTTTGGCTTACTCAGATTGTGTCGATATCTTTAGATATCATACAATCTAAGTGCCGGTCACATCCGAACTTTGGGTCATGACACAATCTCCCACTAGCACTAAGGCCAGCTGTTGTAGTATCTCATACCCAATATCCCGAAGAGTCTCTCAAAATGTATCTGGGGTATGCCTTCGTGAGTGGATCCGCAGTGTTGTCCTTCGTGTCAACTCTGCTGACCTTGATCTCTCGGCGATCAACTATCTCCCGGATCAGGTGATACCGCCTCAGAATATGTCTGGATCTCTGATTGGACCTGCGTTTCTTGGCCAAAGCCACAGCTCCATTGTTATCACAATACAAAGGTATTGGATGCTCAATGGACGGAACCATACCAAGTTCAGTTATGAACTTCTTCATCTAGACAACCTCTTTGGCAGCATCGTTGGCAGCGATGTATTCAGCCTCAATCGTCGAGTCTGCCACGGTTTCCTGTTGGGAACTCTTCCGAAAAACTTCCCCTCCATTTAGGGTAAAGACAAATCCCGACTGCGACTTAGAGTTGTCCTTATTACTTTGGAAGCTCGAATCGGTAAAGGACTCCACTTGGAGATCTCCATTACCATACACCAAGAACATCTCTTTAGTCCTTCTCAAGTACTTGAGAATGTTCTTCACGGCTGTCTAGTGACTCTCTCCTGGATCTGCTTGATACCTACTCACTACACTTAGTGAGTATGCTACATCGGGTCTGGTACATAGCATCGCGTACATGATAGAGCCTACTGCCGAAGCATAGGGTATCCCTTGTATGCGAGCTCTTTCCAAATCATTCTTTGGACACATCTCTTTGGAGAGAGTGAGTCCAAAGATCGTGGGTAAATTCCCACGCTTGGATTCTTCCATACTAAACCTCTTTAGTATGATGTCAATGTACCTGGATTGGGACAATCCCAGTATCCTTTTAGATCTATCTCTATAGATCCTAATCCCCAAAATGCAGGAGTCATCACCTAGATCTTTCATTGAGAATCTATGTGATAAGAAGAGCTTGACCGAGTGCAGCATAGGAACATCACTTCCTATCATGAGTATGTCATCCACGTACAATAAGAGGAAGAAAACCTTACTCTCTGCAACCTTCTTGTAAATACAAGGTTCATCTACGTTCTTGATGAAGTCAAACTCTTTGACTACCACATCAAAGCAGATGTTCCAACTCCGCGATGCCTGCTTTAAACCGTAGATGGATTTAAGCAGCTTGCACACCTTTCCGCTGCTCCCACTATCTACGAAGCCTTCTGGCTGAGTCATGTACACCCACTCCTCTAAATCACTATTTAGAAAGGTGGTCTTAACATCCATTTGCCAGATTTCGTAGTCATGGTATGCAGCAATGACAATTAGGATCCGGATGGATTTAAGCATAGCCACTGTAGAAAAAGTTTCGTTATAATCCAAACTTGGTCGTTGACGAAAACCCTTTGCAACAAGTCTAGCTTTGAAAGTCTCAACTTTTCCATCTACACCAAGTTTCTTCTTAAAGATTTATTTTCTCCCAATGGGTTTTACCCCTTCAGGAGCAACTTCCAAAGTCTATATTTTGTTGGTGTACATGGACTCCATCTCAGATTGCATTGCATCCAGCCATTTCACAGAGTCACCACTCGTAATGGCCTGCTCGAAGCTAGTTGGGTCATCATCTTCCACGATGCAATCCTCGCTTCCACCGTCAATGAGAAAACCGTAGTATCTCTCAGGTGGATGAGGAACCCTACTAGATCGGCGGAGCGGCTGAGGTTCGTCGGGAACTACTGAATTCTCTAGTTCCAATAAATCATCAGTTATAGTTTGTGCTGCTGGAATTTCTTCCAGCTCTACCTCTTCGCCACTAATTTCTTTTGCAAGAAATTCCTTTTCTAAAAAGGCGGCATGTTGAGAAAAAACACATTTTGCTCTTCACTGTGGTAGAAAAAATATCCATAAGAATTCTTTGGATATCCCAAAAACTTGTAGAGAACCGATCGTGCCTCGAGTTTGTCCGGATTTTGCCTTTTGACATAGGCCGGAAAACCCCATATCTTAACTCGTTTAAGATATGGTCTCTTCCCACTCCATATCTCATATGGTGTGGTAGGTACAGATTTAGATGGAACTTGATTCAATAGGTATGTTGCTGTCTCAAGCGCATTACCCCAAAAGGAAATAGACAACTCAGCAGTGCTCATTATAGAGCGCACCATATCTAATAGGCTACGATTCCTCCGCTCCGATACACCGTTGTACTGTGGTGTATATGGAGGAGTAAGCTGAGAGAGAATCCCATTCTCTTTTAGATAGTCCAGGAACTCATTGGTCAAGTATTCTCCTCCTCGATCAGATTGAAGGATCTTAATACTTTTACCCGTTTGGTTCTCTACTTCGTGCTTATATTCTTTGAATTTCTCAAAAGTTTCAGACTTGTGTTTCAACAGGAACACATGTCCGTATCTTGAGAGATCGTCAGTGAATGTAATGAAGTACGAAGAACCATTCCTAGCATGTGTAGACATGAGACCGCATACATCACTATGTATTAGCCGCAAGAGTTCCGTAACTCTTTCTCCGTGTCCACTAAATGGAGTTTTGGTCATTTTGTCTTTGAGACATGACTGGCAAGTGTCATAAGATGAAAATTCGAACAGATTCAAATATCCATCCTTATGCAACTTAGCTAGTCGTGTCGAATTGATATGACCTAGTCTACAATGCCACAAGAAGGATTCGTTTATTTCTGAACTCTTCCTTTTGTATGTTTTTTGTATATTAAGAGCTGTAGTTTGATTTAGAACGTATATGCCATTATTTAACGAGCCTGATCCAATCAACTTTTGATTCAGGAGGATGTTCATAACATTATCCTGTACTACAAAATTATATCCTTCTTTACTTAATAAAGAAACTGATATAAGATTGCATATCAGGGTCGGAATGTAATAGCATTCATTCAGAAACAATGTATTACAATTTGGTAACACAACGTGATATTCGCCAACTGCTTTGGCTGCAACATTTGCACTATTCCCTACTCTTACGGAATGATCACCCTCTCCCAGTTCTCTACCTTTCTTTAGCCCATGTAACATATTACATATGTGGGATTCCGATCCGGTATCTAATGTTAGTGTATATGCCCCAGAGGCCATTACTGTATCATACTAGTTTGTATATTACTTAATGGAAGCTTGGAATATTCACAGTTGTATATACAATCTTGCTCGAAATGGTAGTATGCTACTTGGTTTGTCTCTGCTTTAATATGTGCATGTGTTTCTTTTAGCATATTGCTGATATACATATTAGTAGAGCCCTTAGGATCTTTGCTTGATTACCGGCGTTGTGATGGCACTCACACTCGTGGGAGCTCGGTGATCTATAAGCACATCCTTATACAGGTCCCTGGTCGTTGGACTATCGAGACAGGGCATCGATACTCCGGAGTAGACTAGCGTATGCGCTTCTCATCCCAGTGTGGGAGACGGTCTGTCCCACAGCCGTCAGTACGTCGTACTTGAGATAGTATACGGGTGCTCGTTAGGTTACGAGTACACTGGACAGGACTCGTCGGGGACTGTTGGTTGGTATTATACCTATCGTCAGTTATCAGTTCCCAGGTGACATGAGTACAGCTTAGTCCGCTGACTTGACACTGTCACTTCGCCTCGAGTGTGTTCCCACTGCACTTTGATTACTACCCTACCACGGCTCAAAGGAGTCGTGCAAACAGGTAGTTTTTGAGTGCAGTCCCGAAGCACTTGGAGGCAGTAACGGTTAGACAGGATTCGTCTCTCGCGGTGCTATACAGCCATTTTTCAGCAAGATCGCATAGAGTGAACGGAATGACCCGTAGACGTATAGCATCGTCCGACAGTTGGGTGGTTTTCATCTTGGCACAGACGTTTTGAAATTTGTTGATGAAGATATAGGCATCTTCAGATTCAAGCCCATGAAATCGTGGAAGCATGTTGATGAAGTGGGGCATAATTTCAAAGTTGTCCCCATTGGCCGGTGGAAGGGAAAGGCAGGTGGGAAGTGCAGAACGGGTGGGGTAGAAACGATCCTGGAGCGCGATTCGCTGCGGAGCTACAACTGGCGGTGGCGGTGGGATATTGGTCTCCGTAGGAGGTGGAGCCAATCCAGCGGTAGTCAAAGAGATGTTCGGATTAAATCCTGACATCGCGAAAGAAGAGGTTGGTGAAGGTGAAGGTGAAGGTGAAGATGTATGAACAGAATTCCGGTCAACGTCGAAGTTGGCCGGCAAAGGGAGGGGTGAAAGAGGAGTGGACGGAGTTTCGACTTCGGAGTCGATCGCGTAGTCGGTAGCGAATAACGTAACGCGGACTAGACGGGCGCTAGTGTCTCGAGTCCAAGCGGACATACACTAAACGAGTTTAGTATAGTCAAAGCGGAGAAGGTGAGGGTAAGAAAACGTCAATGGAGAAAAGCGATGGGTGGGGGGTGAAAAATTGGATTTTGGCGACAAAGGGCAAGTTTTTATAAAAGTTTTTGATTTTTGATTTTTTCTTTTTTTTGCTTTGTTTTTAGAAAGAGATTTACAGAAATATGTACGGATATACGGCTTAAGTAATCACAAACAAGATATGCACAATCTCACCTAGATCTACGGTCGCCTAGGTCAACTAGACCTGCTCCTAACTGTTCCAGAGGGCTAGAAAAAGGAACTCAAACCGCCTCTTCTCCGTCTAATGCGGCCAGATAAGTGCCAGGTAAGTGGGAGGTTATCCAACGCTTTCGCGAAGTTCCTTAATTAAATAACCACTTTCCTTCGTCACACTTGCCTAGGCACCGCAAAAGTCAGATAGGATAAACGGCCGATGCCTGTAACTAGTCCTCTGTCCAATTGAGCGCGAAGTCCTTAGGGCCGAGTCTAGTATTTTTTAATTTTTAACAGTGGTCAATGCATATGCTTTTTGTGATTTTTGGGGTCCTGGGAAGGGTGATGAAATCCCCACCCAATCTGAATTGGTTTCAAGCCCCTTAAGTCCGTATTAAGAAATGCAAAGCAGTAACAAATCAACTGCAAACAATTTTTATTTTTTTAGCGCGGCGCGAAGAATCCTGCACAAGAACAGTTTATTGGAAGGGGGAAGAGAGTTTGCGCAAAGAAATCTGCAGAAAACACAGTTTATTGGAGTTCAGAGGAGTGGAGAGGAGAACAGGGAAACTTACAGAGAAATTTGGGGCCCTGAAGACACCAAGTGGCCGCGGATCCGCGGCCAAACACCACCTTATGCCGCGGTTCCGCGGCTATGTGGTGGAATTGGAGCTTCAAATTTTTTGTGTGGGCTGCTGTGCTTGTCTTCTGCTTTTCTGGATTTGCTGAATCTTTAGTTGCTCACTGGAACTGCTCCAGAATCTTACAGTAGACCGTTTGCTTCGTTTTGATCCGTCGCGGTGGAGCCGCGAAATGTGGGTCTATCTTCCCACGTCTTTGCACTGAACTCGAACTCCGTATTTCCCTGCACACTTGCACAAAAACTAATCAAAAATAACAAGATGAATTTTTTACAAAGTATATTTTTTTTTTGTTGTTTTTCGGTTGTTTTTATATTCACAAGTTAACCCGAAATTGCACAAAGAAATAAACTACCGTCTCCCCGGCAACGACGCCATTTGATTGTTAGGGATTCTGCGTGTTCAAGTTTTAGTTAATTACCGCAATCAAGACGGTTTCGCTTGTAGCTAGCCGGTTGAGTACGGGTCGTCCGCAGGGAGATGTGAATCTTTTTCTAAGTGCTTTAACGAGTTAAGTCCAGATTTCCAGATTTTGTTTGTGATTATCTAAGTGTTAAAGTGATATGTAAAGAGAGCTTGTTAGGGTTAGGATTAGGTTAGTTTGAGTTAGGAGTCGCTCACCTCTTTCGTTGCCCTTCTTAATATCGTGTTACGGTAATCGGCAACAACGGGGATTAGCACGACTAGGAAGGAACTTGCGAATATAAGCTAGGCTTTCCAACGCATAAGTTCTTCCTTTTGGTGCTTGTCCGTCCGTTCTTGGCTCTTAGCCATAACCTCCGGTTAATTCAACCACAACCGGTCTCACTACGGAATCACCGCTATCATGTAGGATAGGGTGCCGTAAGGAGCGGATTGTGGTTCAATTAACGGGAGTTGATTTAAGATGTTGGGCAAGGAAAGAGTGAGAGAGATTTCCTTCTCTCAAACTTCCCTTATCCTACCCTAACAAGTATGAAACTACTCACACATCATAATGAAAACAAAACAAAACAAAAGAGGAAGATAGAAAGAAAGAGATTAGAAGATAACAACTAGCTATTTGCGACCTCACCTTGGCGAGGATCAAGCGTAAGCATCATGGTTGTTTTAATGATAAAGAAAAGAGAGAAGAAAGAAACAACAAGAAAAATAACAACAACTAAGTTAACAAATGAAAATTACAACAATTAACAAGAGAATAAGACAAGCATAATAATAAACGGTTCTTCTTTATTCATCATTCTTCACTCACAAGCTCACTACAAGTTTTAATGGAGAAGAGATGAGAAGAGGAAGAAGAACATGTATTCTAAAACCTAGAGAAAAAATACAAGATTATGGATCCTTTCCTTCACAAAGTTCTGGGCTATTTATAGGCTGAAAAATGAAAACCTAGGGCAACCACCAGAACACAAATGAAAAGACAATTCTACCCCTGAAAAGTCTCTGTCTGCGGCGCCAGTACGGCCGCGGAACCGCGGCCTAAGCATGCTTAGGCCGCGTTTCCGCGGCCATATAGATGAGTTGTCTGCTCTGGTTTTCTGTGGTCCCCTGGTTTGATGTACCATCTTGTCTGGTACATGTAGTTTCTGAAAATACTTCCACATTTCTTCCAGAATTTCTGTTGAGGGAAAGGTGGACTTTGGACATGGATTTTCTTGAGCTCCGCGTAAATTTCTTGGATCTTGTGTTGCCATTGTGCTTTGTGCATGAAGGTGACAATTGATTTGTCATTTTGTCTCCTAAACTGGTGTGTGGCAACAGACGGATAAAGAGCGGAGACCCGTGTTTTATCTGTGGTTGGCAGGAACTCGGATTTTTGTCGTATTTTTCCATGGATTTCACCGTTTAGAGCCGAGAACCTGTATCCTGCAATTGATTAGCAAACACGGCTCAAGAGTACCTACCGATATGCAATGTGATAAAAATTGGGCGGTATAAAAATGCAAAAATCTGATATGAACAAATACCCCCAAACTTATCATTTGCTCGTCCCGAGCAAAGCCAATTTATTCACAAAAAATTTCCTAACCTCACTTTCGCAGGGAACGCGATTGCACTGAGCATGTGCAACAAGCCGTTAAACCTCTAGGTGTCCCTAGTAGGAGGAGTGTTGTCTCCTGAGGGTTTTCAGCGGATACTACCCACAAAATCCGGTCAAGCTAGTTTTGTAAAATAACTAAGATTCAAATCCTAAAGTTTTGTTTCAGAAAATAACAATTCTATAATCCTAAGTCTAGACTATCAAACCTTTATTTTTCACACCTCGCTTCTTATTTAACTACAGATTTTATATGTCTTTACGTGCAGTGCAAATAGTGTCGTTAAGTTCCAGAAGGATCGATTAAAGTCATCATGTCGCACAATAAAGCCCAGATAACAATTTTAAAAGGATCACATAAGTTTTATAGAGAGTTAAGCATTTTTCAAGTTTCGTTTTCCAGTAAGGTTTCAACTTCAGAATTTCTATCTTCCTTAACAGGAAACTAAGTCGTATTTTTCACTCCACCTTTTTCTTGTTTTCATTTTATACACACCTCTGTGAACGTGCAATAGTCTTTATCATAGAGTAAAACCTTCATATCTCCGTTAAATTTTTTTATAAAAGCCTGTCTGTTATCAAGATTATTCTCACACAAAGAACCGTTAGGAATTTTAACTCGGAGAGAACACTTGCTTGATTTTGTTTTAATCTGGACTTTCTAGGCTTCTTAGCGAGTGTTGGGCCAATGCACCCAAACCAGTTGGTTTTAGGGCATTTGGTGTAGAAACACCCCGGCGGACTTAATTACTCAAGTTACCCAGGTCCAAAAACAAAAGACAGTTTGGCGTGAAAATCAGATGATTTAATACGAACGGAGATATAACCGGCAGTTCAATTATTTTTTTTATAGATAAAAGACGTGTTTAGTGGGTTCGGTGTGTAATCATTCCAATCAAGTTCCAGATGGGTTATTTTTCAGACTTAGTTCCAATTACGGCATCAATAACATTCCTTCATATTCGCTTTACTTCATAAACTATTCTTGACATTACTTATTTCAGAACAAACCTATTTGATCCTCAGAAAATCATTTATCTGTTTAAAAGTTTTTAAACATAAAAGACTTGTCATCTAATTTCCAAAAACTTACGACACGTGTAGTGTGATGTAAAGACGTATATCAGCTATAGTTAACTTCAAAGGAGAGTTATCTTTCAGGTTTTCAAAATCTAAACATAAGATTTAGTTATTCTTATTTTATCAAACAAAACCGTCGAAATGTTGAATCAGAGTCCTCCCACTAGCTAACTTGACAGAAAAGTTTTTATGTTTTTAGAAAATTTTCAGATTTTTATGGATTTTATGGGTTTTAATATGCAGATGCAAAATATACATATGAATGCGAAGGTAAGAAATGCGTACCGAGCGTACCCCCAAACTTAAACTGGACAGTGTCCTCACTGTCATTGCATGAAGAGATCATTTGAAGGGTCAAAATTGTCGGTTAGCGATACACAATTTTTTTTTTTGTTTTTAAAGAAAAGAAAAAGAAAAAGAATATACACAAATATATACAAATTGGTTTATACATACCCCCAAACTTATTTGGAACAGTGTCCACTGTTCTTGGCTGGATAACCGAAGTTTGGAGGTAGGCAGAGGAAGATCAGGCAGGGTAAACCGGCTCCTGTAAGAACAGGAGCTCCTCTGTTGGTTCGGCGCTAAGGTACGGTTTGCATCGTTGTCCATTCACTTTGAAAAATGAACCGTCCTTCGGATTCTCCAAATTCACAGCGCCCTGCGGATACACATTCCGCACAAAATACGGCCCTTTCCAGCGAGATCTGAGCTTTCCTGGATGGAAGTGAAGTCGGGTGTCGTAAAGAAGTACCTGCTGACCAGGTACGAAGGTTTTGCGCAAAAGGTGTTTATCGTGAAACACCTTCGTTCGATTCTTAACGACAACCGCGTTATCGTAAGCCTCATCCCTAAGCTCGCTCAATTCATTCAACTGCAGCTTCCGATGGCTGCCCGCATCTTCGAGAGACAGAATCAAATCTTTTATCGCCTAAAATGCGCGATGCTCTATTTCGACAGGTAGGTGGCAGGCTTTTCCGTATACAAGCCGATAGGGAGACATGCCAAGGTCGGTCTTATAAGCGGTTTGAAATGCCCAAAGGGCATCAGTGAGTTTCAGCGACCAATCCTTACGGTTCTTGGAAACCGTCTTCTCCAGTATCTGCTTGATTTGCCGATTTGAAACTTCGGCCTGCCCGCAGGTTTGGGGGTGGTAGGGCGTGGATAGCTTATGATTAATGGAGTATTTCCGCATCAAGGCCTCGAAAGTCTTATTGCAGAAATGACTTCCATTGTCACTAATGATCGCTCGGGGGTGCCCAAACCGGGAGAAAATGTTTTCTTTAAGGAACCTAACGACAACCTTGTTGTCGTTAGTTCGGCTGGGCACAGCCTCGACCCATTTAGAGACGTAATCAACAGCGAGAAGGATGTACAAGTTCCCAAAAGAGCTGGGAAACGGCCCCATGAAATCTATCCCCCAAACATCGAAAATCTCCACAACCAAGATCGGCTGGAGCGGCATCTCGTTCCTCCGGGATATCCGGCCCATGTGTTGGCACCGGGAGCAAGTCTTGCAATAGTCATGAGCGTCTTTGAAGAGTTGTGGCCAGTAGAAACCACATTGCAAGATCTTCTCAGCTGTCTTTATGGGGCCAAAATGCCCGCCACACGCTTGATCGTGGCAAAATGACAGCACACTCTTGAATTCCTCGTCAGAGACACACCGACGAATAATCTGGTCGGACAGTACTTGAACAAGTAGGGTTCGTCCCAGTAAAAGTGTTTTACTTGGGATAAGAAGCGAAGTCTGTCCTGACTTGACCATTCAGTCGGTAGTAATCCCGTGGCCAAATAGTTCACAATATCTGCGAACCAGGGTTCGCAAGATACTGTCAAGAGCTGTTCATCCGGGAAAACGTCGTTGATCGGAATTGGAAGCGAAGGCGAAGAAGGAAGTCGTGAGAGATGGTCGGCAACTACGTTTCACATCCTCTTTTGTCCTTAATGACAAGGTCAAACTCTTGAAGCAAGAGGATCCAACGTATTAACCGAGATTTTGCATCTTTCTTCGCAAAAAGATGGCGCAGAGCAGAATGGTCAGTGTAGACAATGACTGGAGAGCCGATGAGGTAGGGCCTGAACTTTTCTAAAGCAAATACAACAGCCAAGAATTCCTTCTCAGTTGTTGTATAATTGAGTTGGGCGTCGTTCAGGGTTCGGCTCGCATAATAGATTACGTGCGGCATCTTGTTGATGTGTTGTCCAAGGACAGCACCAATGGCAAAGTCGGATGCATCGCACATAATCTCAAATGGGTGCGTCCAGTCAGGTGAAGAAAGAACGGGAGCAGAAGTGAGTGAGCGTTTCAATGACTCGAATGCAGTCACACAGCTCGAGTTGAAGTCGAATGGCGTATCCTTGGCCAGCAAAAGAGTCAAGGGCCTAGCAATCTTGCTAAAGTCCTTGATGAACCGTCTATAGAAACCGGCATAGCCAAGGAAGGCTCGGATATCTCTGACGCATCGGGGAGGAGGCAGATTGGAAATGAACTCAATCTTTGCTTTGTCAACCTCTATGCCATTTTGCGAGATGATATGTCCTAAGACAATACCTTCGCGCACCATGAAGTGGCATTTCTCCCAATTCAAAGTGAGATTCTTGTCCTTACATCGGGTAAGGACATCGTCAAGATGCAGCAAACACTCGTTGAAGGAATCGCCAAAGATGGAGAAGTCATCCATGAAAATCTCCAGAAATTTTTCCGCCATGTCTGAGAACATTCCCATCATACACCGCTGGAAGGTAGCGGGCGCATTGCATAACCCAAAGGGCATGCGACGATATGCAAACGTGCCGAAAGGACAAGTGAATGTGGTCTTGTCCTGGTCTTTTTCGGCGATGGGAATCTGATTGTAGCCGGAGTAGCCATCAAGAAAGCAGTAGTACTCGTGCCCGGCCAATCGTTCAAGCATCTGGTCAATAAAAGGTAGCGGAAAGTGGTCTTTCCGCGTTGCGGCGTTGAGTTTTCTGTAATCAATGCATACTCGCCACCCAGTTTGGGTGCGAGTAGTGGTTAACTCGTTCGCCTCGTTGGTTATGACCGTGATGCCCGACTTCTTGGGGACAACATGAATGGGGCTAACCCACTGGCTATCAGAGATAGGGTAAATGATACCACTATCTAGACATTTTACGATCTCCTTCTTCACAGCCTCTTTCATGACTGGATTGAGACGTCTTTGTGGATCCCAGGCTGGTTTGGCATCATCCATCAGATGAATGTGATGCTCAACGATAAGGGGACTAATCCCCTTGATGTCCGCCATGGACCAGCCAAAAGCTTGCCTGTTGCTGTGCAAGACCGCGAGAAGGGCTTTCTCTTGCTCGGGAGCTAGAGAAGCCGAAATGATGACAGGGAGGGTCTCGTTCTCACCTAAGTAAGCGTACTTAAGGTGAGACGGCAAAGGCTTGAGTTCGAGCGTTGGAGGTGAAACGATGGAAGGCAAGATTGGTGCAGAGGTCTCGAACTCAAAGGACTCCAGTAAAGGTTCAAAACGAGTGTAGGCGACCGAGTCGGATGGTTCAGGTAACTCATCCGAAAATTCGAAATATTCAAACTCGGGTTGTGCGCCGCTAAGATCGTTCAAGAACGTGAAACACTCGTAGTCATTGTCGGGCGCAGAAACAGCAGCAGGTTCGAGGAGGAACGCACTAGTGGCGTCAAGATTATCGTGTTCGAACAGAAACTCCTCGAATTCACATTCTTCTGGGGTGATCTCCTGGATCGAGCAGACGTCCAGTATATGAGCATTAGGTTCGGCGGGCTGATTCCCCAACCTAAAAATGTTGAGTTCAATCGTCATGTTTCCAAAAGAGAGGTTCATCGAACCATTGCGACAATTGATCACAGCATTTGAGGTTGCAAGAAATGGGCGACCGAGTATCACCGGAATTTGATTCCGGGGGTTAGCTACAGGCTGTGTGTCTAATACAATGAAGTCAACGGGGAATATGAAGTCCCCGATTTTTATTAACACATCCTCTAGCTCACCCCTAGGATGGGTGATCGATCGGTCGGCCATTTAGAGAGTGCAGTGCGTGGGTTTTAGCTCTCCGACGCCTAATTGCTCGTATACTGAATACGGAAGCAGGTTAACACTGGCACCAAGATCTAATAGTGCGCGGTTGATGTTCTTATCCCCAATAGTAATAGAAATCGTAGGACAGCCAGGGTCCTTCCGTTTTTGTGGTAAAGATTGGGTAAGGGCATCACTAACAGCACTGGCCAAGAAAACTTTCTTGGGTACCTGAGACTTCCTCTTTTTCGTGCACAAGTCCTTTAAGATTTTCGCGTAGGATGGGACTTGTTGGACAGCATCTAAAAGAGGAATGTTAATGTTAACCTGTTTAAATAACTCCAGAATCTTCTCCATTTGAGGATTTTGTTTATTAGACCTCAACCGGTTTGGAAATGGAACATTTTTAAAATTGGTTGAGTCTAATGCTGGAGGAGGAGATTGTGGAGTTGGAACGGATCCCAGAACAGGTGTTTTCGTGGAGTGAGAAGTGGGTCCGTTCAAAGCAGAAGAAGAAGCAGAAGGAGAGCCTTTTGAAGAATGGAGAATAGGCTCAGAAGACGAAGAAGCAGGAGAAGAAGACGACGAAGAAGAAGAAGCGGCCGGGGTGTCATCGTTGATCCGTTTGCCAATGTTGTTTTGCAGCATCCTTCCCGATCTCAGTGTGGTCACGACACTCACATTATGGTTTTGTTGTTCAAGAGCAACATATGCATTATGTGGGTGACCGGGATTTGGGAGTGGCTGGGACGGGAGCTTCCCCTTCTCTCGCTCGCTGAAGGCCGCGTTCAGCTGTGCAATCTGGGCCTCGATGGTCTTGATGCTCTGCCCGTGTGCGGCAGTGTGTTGCACTAAGGATTGAATGGAAGACTGGATGTTGGCGGTGGACTGAGTCGATTTTTTAACGAACACCTCCAGACTTCGTTCGAGCGAGGAAACCTTATCGTTGTTTGACGGAACAAAGTTGTTTGGTGGAAAAGAATTGTTGGGTGCAAAGTTGTTCGTCTGATTTTGGAAAGGTTGGGGTTGGAAGGGCTGCTGATACTGAGTTTGTTGTTGCGCTTGATGTTGCGGCGGAGGGGCCCTTTGGAAATTGTTGCCTTGGAATTGATTCTGATTCTGATTCCAGGGGAAATTGGGGTGGTTCCTCCAACCGGGATTGTAGGTGGAAGAGTATGGATCATTCCTTGGTCTTTGCTGGAATGCATTAACCTGATCCTGTCCTTGCGATGGTGGATTGTAAGGACACTCTTCGGTCAAGTGAGAAGGATCGGAACAACAAGCGCAGATGGTACGAAGGGGGAGAACAGGGGCAGGAGCAGGAGAAGAAAATTTGCTCTCTATCGCTTCAAGCTTTCTTGTTATTGCAGCCATTTCAGCTTTCATCGCAATAGAGACATCAAGCTGGTGAATTCCTACCCTAGACTGACCGGTAGAAGTGGAGGTAGAAGAAGAAGAAGTCGGTCTGGTGCTCTCCCACTGTAGCGTTTGCTCCGCAAGGTCGTCAAAGAACTGCCACGCTTCCCCGTCAGATTTCGATAAGAAGTGGCCCTGACAGATGGTTTCCAACAACTGCTTCGTTGCTGGGTTCATGCCCTCGTATAAGGTTTGGCAAAGTTGCCATTTCTCTATACCGTGGTGAGGACACTGAACAAGAAGGTCTTTGTACCGGTCAAAGCACTTCCAGAAGGGTTCAGAAGGAAGCTGAGAGAATTGGTTGATTTCATTTCGAATCCTTGCGGTCTTATGATTCGGATAGAATTTTTTCAGAAACGCTTTAACAAACTCGTCCTAACTGGTTATGGAATGGGAAGCGGTGCTATACAGCCATTTTTCAGCAAGATCGCATAGAGTGAACGGAATGACCCGTAGACGTATAGCATCGTCCGACAGTTGGGTGGTTTTCATCTTGGCACAGACGTTTTGAAATTTGTTGATGAAGATATAGGCATCTTCAGATTCAAGCCCATGAAATCGTGGAAGCATGTTGATGAAGTGGGGCATAATTTCAAAGTTGTCCCCATTGGCCGGTGGAAGGGAAAGGCAGGTGGGAAGTGCAGAACGGGTGGGGTAGAAACGATCCTGGAGCGCGATTCGCTGCGGAGCTACAACTGGCGGTGGCGGTGGGATATTGGTCTCCGTAGGAGGTGGAGCCAATCCAGCGGTAGTCAAAGAGATGTTCGGATTAAATCCTGACATCGCGAAAGAAGAGGTTGGTGAAGGTGAAGGTGAAGGTGAAGATGTATGAACAGAATTCCGGTCAACGTCGAAGTTGGCCGGCAAAGGGAGGGGTGAAAGAGGAGTGGACGGAGTTTCGACTTCGGAGTCGATCGCGTAGTCGGTAGCGACTAACGTAACGCGGACTAGACGGGCGCTAGTGTCTCGAGTCCAAGCGGACATACACTAAACGAGTTTAGTATAGTCAAAGCGGAGAAGGTGAGGGTAAGAAAACGTCAATGGAGAAAAGCGATGGGTGGGGGGTGAAAAATTGGATTTTGGCGACAAAGGGCAAGTTTTTATAAAAGTTTTTGATTTTTGATTTTTTCTGCTTTGTTTTTAGAAAGAGATTTACAGAAATATGTACGGATATACGGCTTAAGTAATCACAAACAAGATATGCACAATCTCACCTAGATCTACGGTCGCCTAGGTCAACTAGACCTGCTCCTAACTGTTCCAGAGGGCTAGAAAAAGGACCTCAAACCGCCTCTTTTCCGTCTAATGCGGCCAGATAAGTGCCAGGTAAGTGGGAGGTTATCCAACGCTTTCGCGAAGTTCCTTAATTAAATAACCACTTTCCTTCGTCACACTTGCCTAGGCACCGCAAAAGTCAGATAGGATAAACGGCCGATGCCTGTAACTAGTCCTCTGTCCTATTAAGCGCGAAGTCCTTAGGGCTGAGTCTAGTATTTTTTAATTTTTAACAGTGGTCAATGCATATGCTTTTTGTGATTTTTGGGGTCCTGGGAAGGGTGATGAAATCCCCACCCAATCTGAATTGGTTTCAAGCCCCTTAAGTCCGTATTAAGAAATGCAAAGCAGTAACAAATCAACTGCAAACAATTTTTATTTTTTTAGCGCGGCGCGAAGAATCCTGCACAAGAACAGTTTATTGGAAGGGGGAAGAGAGTTTGCGCAAAGAAATCTGCAGAAAACACAGTTTATTGGAGTTCAGAGGAGTGGAGAGGAGAACAGGGAAACTTACAGAGAAATTTGGGGCCCTGAAGACACCAAGTGGCCGCGGATCCGCGGCCAAACACCACCTTATGCCGCGGTTCCGCGGCTATGTGGTGGAATTGGAGCTTCAAATTTTTTGTGTGGGCTGCTGTGCTTGTCTTCTGCTTTTCTGGATTTGCTGAATCTTTAGTTGCTCACTGGAACTGCTCCAGAATCTTACAGTAGACCGTTTGCTTCGTTTTGATCCGTCGCGGTGGAGCCGCGAAATGTGGGTCTATCTTCCCACGTCTTTGCACTGAACTCGAACTCCGTATTTCCCTGCACACTTGCACAAAAACTAATCAAAAATAACAAGATGAATTTTTTACAAAGTATATTTTTTTTTTGTTGTTTTTCGGTTGTTTTTATATTCACAAGTTAACCCGAAATTGCACAAAGAAATAAACTACCGTCTCCCCGGCAACGACGCCATTTGATTGTTAGGGATTCTGCGTGTTCAAGTTTTAGTTAATTACCGCAATCAAGACGGTTTCGCTTGTAGCTAGCCGGTTGAGTACGGGTCGTCCGCAGGGAGATGTGAATCTTTTTCTAAGTGCTTTAACGAGTTAAGTCCAGATTTCCAGATTTTGTTTGTGATTATCTAAGTGTTAAAGTGATATGTAAAGAGAGCTTGTTAGGGTTAGGATTAGGTTAGTTTGAGTTAGGAGTCGCTCACCTCTTTCGTTGCCCTTCTTAATATCGTGTTACGGTAATCGGCAACAACGGGGATTAGCACGACTAGGAAGGAACTTGCGAATATAAGCTAGGCTTTCCAACGCATAAGTTCTTCCTTTTGGTGCTTGTCCGTCCGTTCTTGGCTCTTAGCCATAACCTCCGGTTAATTCAACCACAACCGGTCTCACTACGGAATCACCGCTATCATGTAGGATAGGGTGCCGTAAGGAGCGGATTGTGGTTCAATTAACGGGAGTTGATTTAAGATGTTGGGCAAGGAAAGAGTGAGAGAGATTTCCTTCTCTCAAACTTCCCTTATCCTACCCTAACAAGTATGAAACTACTCACACATCATAATGAAAACAAAACAAAACAAAAGAGGAAGATAGAAAGAAAGAGATTAGAAGATAACAACTAGCTATTTGCGACCTCACCTTGGCGAGGATCAAGCGTAAGCATCATGGTTGTTTTAATGATAAAGAAAAGAGAGAAGAAAGAAACAACAAGAAAAATAACAACAACTAAGTTAACAAATGAAAATTACAACAATTAACAAGAGAATAAGACAAGCATAATAATAAACGGTTCTTCTTTATTCATCATTCTTCACTCACAAGCTCACTACAAGTTTTAATGGAGAAGAGATGAGAAGAGGAAGAAGAACATGTATTCTAAAACCTAGAGAAAAAATACAAGATTATGGATCCTTTCCTTCACAAAGTTCTGGGCTATTTATAGGCTGAAAAATGAAAACCTAGGGCAACCACCAGAACACAAATGAAAAGACAATTCTACCCCTGAAAAGTCTCTGTCTGCGGCGCCAGTACGGCCGCGGAACCGCGGCCTAAGCATGCTTAGGCCGCGTTTCCGCGGCCATATAGATGAGTTGTCTGCTCTGGTTTTCTGTGGTCCCCTGGTTTGATGTACCCTCTTGTCTGGTACATGTAGTTTCTGAAAATACTTCCACATTTCTTCCAGAATTTCTGTTGAGGGAAAGGTGGACTTTAGACATGGATTTTCTTGAGCTCCACGTAAATTTCTTGGATCTTGTGTTGCCATTGTGCTTTGTGCATGAAGGTGACAATTGATTTGTCATTTTGTCTCCTAAACTGGTGTGTGGCAACAGACGGATAAAGAGCGGAGACCCGTGTTTTATCTGTGGTTGGCAGGAACTCGGATTTTTGTCGTATTTTTCCATGGATTTCACCGTTTAGAGCCGAGAACCTGTATCCTGCAATTGACTAGCAAACACGGCTCAAGAGTACCTACCGATATGCAATGTGATAAAAATTGGGCGGTATAAAAATGCAAAAATCTGATATGAACAAATACCCCCAAACTTATCATTTGCTCGTCCCGAGCAAAGCCAATTTATTCACAAAAAATTTCCTAACCTCACTTTCGCAGGGAACGCGATTGCACTGAGCATGTGCAACAAGCCGTTAAACCTCTAGGTGTCCCTAGTAGGAGGAGTGTTGTCTCCTGAGGGTTTTCAGCGGATACTACCCACAAAATCCGGTCAAGCTAGTTTTGTAAAATAACTAAGATTCAAATCCTAAAGTTTTGTTTCAGAAAATAACAATTCTATAATCCTAAGTCTAGACTATCAAACCTTTATTTTTCACACCTCGCTTCTTATTTAACTACAGATTTTATATGTCTTTACGTGCAGTGCAAATAGTGTCGTTAAGTTCCAGAAGGATCGATTAAAGTCATCATGTCGCACAATAAAGCCCAGATAACAATTTTAAAAGGATCACATAAGTTTTATAGAGAGTTAAGCATTTTTCAAGTTTCGTTTTCCAGTAAGGTTTCAACTTCAGAATTTCTATCTTCCTTAACAGGAAACTAAGTCGTATTTTTCACTCCACCTTTTTCTTGTTTTCATTTTATACACACCTCTGTGAACGTGCAATAGTCTTTATCATAGAGTAAAACCTTCATATCTCCGTTAAATTTTTTTATAAAAGCCTGTCTGTTATCAAGATTATTCTCACACAAAGAACCGTTAGGAATTTTAACTCGGAGAGAACACTTGCTTGATTTTGTTTTAATCTGGACTTTCTAGGCTTCTTAGCGAGTGTTGGGCCAATGCACCCAAACCAGTTGGTTTTAGGGCATTAGGTGTAGAAACACCCCGGCGGACTTAATTACTCAAGTTACCCAGGTCCAAAAACAAAAGACAGTTTGGCGTGAAAATCAGATGATTTAATACGAACGGAGATATAACCGGCAGTTCAATTATTTTTTTTTATAGATAAAAGACGTGTTTAGTGGGTTCGGTGTGTAATCATTCCAATCAAGTTCCAGATGGGTTATTTTTCAGACTTAGTTCCAATTACGGCATCAATAACATTCCTTCATATTCGCTTTACTTCATAAACTATTCTTGACATTACTTATTTCAGAACAAACCTATTTGATCCTCAGAAAATCATTTATCTGTTTAAAAGTTTTTAAACATAAAAGACTTGTCATCTAATTTCCAAAAACTTACGACACGTGTAGTGTGATGTAAAGACGTATATCAGCTATAGTTAACTTCAAAGGAGAGTTATCTTTCAGGTTTTCAAAATCTAAACATAAGATTTAGTTATTCTTATTTTATCAAACAAAACCGTCGAAATGTTGAATCAGAGTCCTCCCACTAGCTAACTTGACAGAAAAGTTTTTATGTTTTTAGAAAATTTTCAGATTTTTATGGATTTTATGGGTTTTAATATGCAGATGCAAAATATACATATGAATGCGAAGGTAAGAAATGCGTACCGAGCGTACCCCCAAACTTAAACTGGACAGTGTCCTCACTGTCATTGCATGAAGAGATCATTTGAAGGGTCAAAATTGTCGGTTAGCGATACACAAATTTTTTTTTGTTTTTAAAGAAAAGAAAAAGAAAAAGAATATACACAAATATATACAAATTGGTTTATACATACCCCCAAACTTATTTGGAACAGTGTCCACTGTTCTTGGCTGGATAACCGAAGTTTGGAGGTAGGCAGAGGAAGATCAGGCAGGGTAAACCGGCTCCTGTAAGAACAGGAGCTCCTCTGTTGGTTCGGCGCTAAGGTACGGTTTGCATCGTTGTCCATTCACTTTGAAAAATGAACCGTCCTTCGGATTCTCCAAATTCACAGCGCCCTGCGGATACACATTCCGCACAAAATACGGCCCTTTCCAGCGAGATCTGAGCTTTCCTGGATGGAAGTGAAGTCGGGTGTCGTAAAGCAGTACCTGCTGACCAGGTACGAAGGTTTTGCGCAAAAGGTGTTTATCGTGAAACACCTTCGTTCGATTCTTAACGACAACCGCGTTATCGTAAGCCTCATCCCTAAGCTCGCTCAATTCATTCAACTGCAGCTTCCGATGGCTGCCCGCATCTTCGAGAGACAGATTCAACTCTTTTATCGCCCAAAATGCGCGATGCTCTATTTCGACAGGTAGGTGGCAGGCTTTTCCGTATACAAGCCGATAGGGAGACATGCCAAGGTCGGTCTTATAAGCGGTTTGAAATGCCCAAAGGGCATCAGTGAGTTTCAGCGACCAATCCTTACGGTTCTTGGAAACCGTCTTCTCCAGTATCTGCTTGATTTGCCGATTTGAAACTTCGGCCTGCCCGCAGGTTTGGGGGTGGTAGGGCGTGGATAGCTTATGATTAATGGAGTATTTCCGCATCAAGGCCTCGAAAGTCTTATTGCAGAAATGACTTCCATTGTCACTAATGATCGCTCGGGGGTGCCCAAACCGGGAGAAAATGTTTTCTTTAAGGAACCTAACGACAACCTTGTTGTCGTTAGTTCGGCTGGGCACAGCCTCGACCCATTTAGAGACGTAATCAACAGCGAGAAGGATGTACAAGTTCCCAAAAGAGCTGGGAAACGGCCCCATGAAATCTATCCCCCAAACATCGAAAATCTCCACAACCAAGATCGGTTGGAGCGGCATCTCGTTCCTCCGGGATATCCGGCCCATGTGTTGGCACCGGGAGCAAGTCTTGCAATAGTCATGAGCGTCTTTGAAGAGTTGTGGCCAGTAGAAACCACATTGCAAGATCTTCTCAGCTGTCTTTATGGGGCCAAAATGCCCGCCACACGCTTGATCGTGGCAAAATGACAGCACACTCTTGAATTCCTCGTCAGAGACACACCGACGAATAATCTGGTCGGACAGTACTTGAACAAGTAGGGTTCGTCCCAGTAAAAGTGTTTTACTTGGGATAAGAAGCGAAGTCTGTCCTGACTTGACCATTCAGTCGGTAGTAATCCCGTGGCCAAATAGTTCACAATATCTGCGAACCAGGGTTCGCAAGATACTGTCAAGAGCTGTTCATCCGGGAAAACGTCGTTGATCGGAACTGGAAGCGAAGGCGAAGAAGGAAGTCGTGAGAGATGGTCGGCAACTACGTTTCACATCCTCTTTTGTCCTTAATGACAAGGTCAAACTCTTGAAGCAAGAGGATCCAACGTATTAACCGAGATTTTGCATCTTTCTTCGCAAAAAGATGGCGCAGAGCAGAATGGTCAGTGTAGACAATGACTGGAGAGCCGATGAGGTAGGGCCTGAACTTTTCTAAAGCAAATACAACAGCCAAGAATTCCTTCTCAGTTGTTGTATAATTGAGTTGGGCGTCGTTCAGGGTTCGGCTCGCATAATAGATTACGTGCGGCATCTTGTTGATGTGTTGTCCAAGGACAGCACCAATGGCAAAGTCGGATGCATCGCACATAATCTCAAATGGGTGCGTCCAGTCAGGTGAAGAAAGAACGGGAGCAGAAGTGAGTGAGCGTTTCAATGACTCGAATGCAGTCACACAGCTCGAGTTGAAGTCGAATGGCGTATCCTTGGCCAGCAAAAGAGTCAAGGGCCTAGCAATCTTGCTAAAGTCCTTGATGAACCGTCTATAGAAACCGGCATGGCCAAGGAAGGCTCGGATATCTCTGACGCATCGGGGAGGAGGCAGATTGGAAATGACCTCAATCTTTGCTTTGTCAACCTCTATGCCATTTTGCGAGATGATATGTCCTAAGACAATACCTTCGCGCACCATGAAGTGGCATTTCTCCCAATTCAAAGTGAGATTCTTGTCCTTACATCGGGTAAGGACATCGTCAAGATGCAGCAAACACTCGTTGAAGGAATCGCCAAAGATGGAGAAGTCATCCATGAAAATCTCCAGAAATTTTTCCGCCATGTCTGAGAACATTCCCATCATACACCGCTGGAAGGTAGCGGGCGCATTGCATAACCCAAAGGGCATGCGACGATATGCAAACGTGCCGAAAGGACAAGTGAATGTGGTCTTGTCCTGGTCTTTTTCGGCGATGGGAATCTGATTGTAGCCGGAGTAGCCATCAAGAAAGCAGTAGTACTCGTGCCCGGCCAATCGTTCAAGCATCTGGTCAATAAAAGGTAGTGGAAAGTGGTCTTTCCGCGTTGCGGCGTTGAGTTTTCTGTAATCAATGCATACTCGCCACCCAGTTTGGGTGCGAGTAGTGGTTAACTCGTTCGCCTCGTTGGTTATGACCGTGATGCCCGACTTCTTGGGGACAACATGAATGGGGCTAACCCACTGGCTATCAGAGATAGGGTAAATGATACCACTATCTAGACATTTTACGATCTCCTTCTTCACAGCCTCTTTCATGACTGGATTGAGACGTCTTTGTGGATCCCAGGCTGGTTTGGCATCATCCATCAGATGAATGTGATGCTCAACGATAAGGGGACTAATCCCCTTGATGTCCGCCATGGACCAGCCAAAAGCTTGCCTGTTGCTGTGCAAGACCGCGAGAAGGGCTTTCTCTTGCTCGGGAGCTAGAGAAGCCGAAATGATGACAGGGAGGGTCTCGTTCTCACCTAAGTAAGCGTACTTAAGGTGAGACGGCAAAGGCTTGAGTTCGAGCGTTGGAGGTGAAACGATGGAAGGCAAGATTGGTGCAGAGGTCTCGAACTCAAAGGACTCCAGTAAAGGTTCAAAACGAGTGTAGGCGACCGAGTCGGATGGTTCAGGTAACTCATCCGAAAATGCGAAATATTCAAACTCGGGTTGTGCGCCGCTAAGATCGTTCAAGAACGTGAAACACTCGTAGTCATTGTCGGGCGCAGAAACAGCAGCAGGTTCGAGGAGGAACGCACTAGTGGCGTCAAGATTATCGTGTTCGAACAGAAACTCCTCGAATTCACATTCTTCTGGGGTGATCTCCTGGATCGAGCAGACGTCCAGTATATGAGCATTAGGTTCGGCGGGCTGATTCCCCAACCTAAAAATGTTGAGTTCAATCGTCATGTTTCCAAAAGAGAGGTTCATCGAACCATTGCGACAATTGATCACAGCATTTGAGGTTGCAAGAAATGGGCGACCGAGTATCACCGGAATTTGATTCCGGGGGTTAGCTACAGGCTGTGTGTCTAATACAATGAAGTCAACGGGGAATATGAAGTCCCCGATTTTTATTAACACATCCTCTAGCTCACCCCTAGGATGGGTGATCGATCGGTCAGCCATTTAGAGAGTGCAGTGCGTGGGTTTCAGCTCTCCGACGCCTAATTGCTCGTATACTGAATACGGAAGCAGGTTAACACTGGCACCAAGATCTAATAGTGCGCGGTTGATGTTCTTATCCCCAATAGTAATAGAAATCGTAGGACAGCCAGGGTCCTTCCGTTTTTGTGGTAAAGATTGGGTAAGGGCATCACTAACAGCACTGGCCAAGAAAACTTTCTTGGGTACCTGAGACTTCCTCTTTTTCGTGCACAAGTCCTTTAAGATTTTCGCGTAGGATGGGACTTGTTGGACAGCATCTAAAAGAGGAATGTTAATGTTAACCTGTTTAAATAACTCCAGAATCATCTCCATTTGAGGATTTTGTTTATTAGACCTCAACCGGTTTGGAAATGGAACATTTTTAAAATTGGTTGAGTCTAATGCTGGAGGAGGAGATTGTGGAGTTGGAACGGATCCCAGAACAGGTGTTTTCGTGGAGTGAGAAGTGGGTCCGTTCAAAGCAGAAGAAGAAGCAGAAGGAGAGCCTTTTGAAGAATGGAGAATAGGCTCAGAAGACGAAGAAGCAGGAGAAGAAGACGACGAAGAAGAAGAAGCGGCCGGGGTGTCATCGTTGATCCGTTTGCCAATGTTGTTTTGCAGCATCCTTCCCGATCTCAGTGTGGTCACGACACTCACATTATGGTTCTGTTGTTCAAGAGCAACATATGCATTATGTGGGTGACCGGGATTTGGGAGTGGCTGGGACGGGAGCTTCCCCTTCTCTCGCTCGCTGAAGGCCGCGTTCAGCTGTGCAATCTGGGCCTCGATGGTCTTGATGCTCTGCCCGTGTGCGGCAGTGTGTTGCACTAAGGATTGAATGGAAGACTGGATGTTGGCGGTGGACTGAGTCGATTGTTTAACGAACACCTCCATACTTCGTTCGAGCGAGGAAACCTTATCGTTGTTTGACGGAACAAAGTTGTTTGGTGGAAAAGAATTGTTGGGTGCAAAGTTGTTCGTCTGATTTTGGAAAGGTTGGGGTTGGAAGGGCTGCTGATACTGAGTTTGTTGTTGCGCTTGATGTTGCGGCGGAGGGGCCCTTTGGAAATTGTTGCCTTGGAATTGATTCTGATTCTGATTCCAAGCGAAATTGGGGTGGTTCCTCCAACCGGGATTGTAGGTGGAAGAGTATGGATCATTCCTTGGTCTTTGCTGGAATGCATTAACCTGATCCTGTCCTTGCGATGGTGGATTGTAAGGACACTCTTCGGTCAAGTGAGAAGGATCGGAACAACAAGCGCAGATGGTACGAAGGGGGAGAACAGGGGCAGGAGCAGGAGAAGAAAATTTGCTCTCTATCGCTTCAAGCTTTCTTGTTATTGCAGCCATTTCAGCTTTCATCGCAATAGAGACATCAAGCTGGTGAATTCCTACCCTAGACTGACCGGTAGAAGTGGAGGTAGAAGAAGAAGAAGTCGGTCTGGTGCTCTCCCACTGTAGCGTTTGCACCGCAAGGTCGTCAAAGAACTGCCACGCTTCCTCGTCAGATTTCGATAAGAAGTGGCCCTGACAGATGGTTTCCAACAACTGCTTCGTTGCTGGGTTCAGGCCCTCGTATAAGGTTTGGCAAAGTTGCCATTTCTCTATACCGTGGTGAGGACACTGAACAAGAAGGTCTTTGTACCGGTCAAAGCACTTCCAGAAGGGTTCAGAAGGAAGCTGAGAGAATTGGTTGATTTCATTTCGAATCATTGCGGTCTTATGATTCGGATAGAATTTTTTCAGAAACGCTTTAACAAACTCGTCCCAACTGGTTATGGAATGGGAAGCGGTGCTATACAGCCATTTTTCAGCAAGATCGCATAGAGTGAACGGAATGACCCGTAGACGTATAGCATCGTCCGACAGTTGGGTGGTTTTCATCTTGGCACAGACGTTTTGAAATTTGTTGATGAAGATATAGGCATCTTCAGATTCAAGCCCATGAAATCGTGGAAGCATGTTGATGAAGTGGGGCATAATTTCAAAGTTGTCCCCATTGGCCGGTGGAAGGGAAAGGCAGGTGGGAAGTGCAGAACGGGTGGGGTAGAAACGATCCTGGAGCGCGATTCGCTGCGGAGCTACAACTGGCGGTGGCGGTGGGATATTGGTCTCCGTAGGAGGTGGAGCCAATCCAGCGGTAGTCAAAGAGATGTTCGGATTAAATCCTGACATCGCGAAAGAAGAGGTTGGTGAAGGTGAAGGTGAAGGTGAAGATGTATGAACAGAATTCCGGTCAACGTCGGAGTTGGCCGGCAAAGGGAGGGGTGAAAGAGGAGTGGACGGAGTTTCGACTTCGGAGTCGATCGCGTAGTCGGTAGCGACTAACGTAACGCGGACTAGACGGGCGCTAGTGTCTCGAGTCCAAGCGGACATACACTAAACGAGTTTAGTATAGTCAAAGTGGAGAAGGTGAGGGTAAGAAAACGTCAATGGAGAAAAGCGATGGGTGGGGGGGTGAAAAATTGGATTTTGGCGACAAAGGGCAAGTTTTTATAAAAGTTCTTGATTTTTGATTTTTTTTTTTCTGCTTTGTTTTTAGAAAGAGATTTACAGAAATATGTACGGATATACGGCTTAAGTAATCACAAACAAGATATGCACAATCTCACCTAGATCTACGGTCGCCTAGGTCAACTAGACCTGCTCCTAACTGTTCCAGAGGGCTAGAAAAAGGACCTCAAACCGCCTCTTCTCCGTCTAATGCGGCCAGATAAGTGCCAGGTAAGTGGGAGGTTATCCAACGCTTTCGCGAAGTTCCTTAATTAAATAACCACTTGCCTTCGTCACACTTGCCTAGGCACCGCAAAAGTCAGATAGGATAAACGGCCGATGCCTGTAACTAGTCCTCTGTCCTATTGAGCGCGAAGTCCTTAGGGCTGAGTCTAGTATTTTTTAATTTTTAACAGTGGTCAATGCATATGCTTTTTGTGATTTTTGGGGTCCTGGGAAGGGTGATGAAATCCCTACCCAATCTGAATTGGTTTCAAGCCCCTTAAGTCCGTATTAAGAAATGCAAAGCAGTAACAAATCAACTGCAAACAATTTTTATTTTTTTAGCGCGGCGCGAAGAATCCTGCACAAGAACAGTTTATTGGAAGGGGGAAGAGAGTTTGCGCAAAGAAATCTGCAGAAAACACAGTTTATTGGAGTTCAGAGGAGTGGAGAGGAGAACAGGGAAACTTACAGAGAAATTTGGGGCCCTGAAGACACCAAGTGGCCGCGGATCCGCGGCCAAACACCACCTTATGCCGCGGTTCCGCGGCTATGTGGTGGAATTGGAGCTTCAAATTTTTTGTGTGGGCTGCTGTGCTTGTCTTCTGCTTTTCTGGATTTGCTGAATCTTTAGTTGCTCACTGGAACTGCTCCAGAATCTTACAGTAGACCGTTTGCTTCGTTTTGATCCGTCGCGGTGGAGCCGCGAAATGTGGGTCTATCTTCCCACGTCTTTGCACTGAACTCGAACTCCGTATTTCCCTGCACACTTGCACAAAAACTAATCAAAAATAACAAGATGAATTTTTTACAAAGTATATTTTTTTTTTGTTGTTTTTCGGTTGTTTTTATATTCACAAGTTAACCCGAAATTGCACAAAGAAATAAACTACCGTCTCCCCGGCAACGGCGCCATTTGATTGTTAGGGATTCTGCGTGTTCAAGTTTTAGTTAATTACCGCAATCAAGACGGTTTCGCTTGTAGCTAGCCGGTTGAGTACGGGTCGTCCGCAGGGAGATGGGAATCTTTTTCTAAGTGCTTTAACGAGTTAAGTCCAGATTTCCAGATTTTGTTTGTGATTATCTAAGTGTTAAAGGGATATGTAAAGAGAGCTTGTTAGGGTTACGATTAGGTTAGTTTGAGTTAGGAGTCGCTCACCTCTTTCGTTGCCCTTCTTAATATCGTGTTACGGTAATCGGCAACAACGGGGATTAGCACGACTAGGAAGGAACTTGCGAATATAAGCTAGGCTTTCCAACGCATAAGTTCTTCCTTTTGGTGCTTGTCCGTCCGTTCTTGGCTCTTAGCCATAACCTCCGGTTAATTCAACCACAACCGGTCTCACTACGGAATCACCGCTATCATGTAGGATAGGGTGCCGTAAGGAGCGGATTGTGGTTCAATTAACGGGAGTTGATTTAAGATGTTGGGCAAGGAAAGAGTGAGAGAGATTTCCTTCTCTCAAACTTCCCTTATCCTACCCTAACAAGTATGAAACTACTCACACATCATAATGAAAACAAAACAAAACAAAAGAGGAAGATAGAAAGAAAGAGATTAGAAGATAACAACTAGCTATTTGCGACCTCACCTTGGCGAGGATCAAGCGTAAGCATCATGGTTGTTTTAATGATAAAGAAAAGAGAGAAGAAAGAAACAACAAGAAAAATAACAACAACTAAGTTAACAAATGAAAATTACAACAATTAACAAGAGAATAAGACAAGCATAATAATAAACGGTTCTTCTTTATTCATCATTCTTCACTCACAAGCTCACTACAAGTTTTAATGGAGAAGAGATGAGAAGAGGAAGAAGAACATGTATTCTAAAACCTAGAGAAAAAATACAAGATTATGGATCCTTTCCTTCACAAAGTTCTGGGCTATTTATAGGCTGAAAAATGAAAACCTAGGGCAACCACCAGAACACAAATGAAAAGACAATTCTACCCCTGAAAAGTCTCTGTCTGCGGCGCCAGTACGGCCGCGGAACCGCGGCCTAAGCATGCTTAGGCCGCGTTTCCGCGGCCATATAGATGAGTTGTCTGCTCTGGTTTTCTGTGGTCCCCTGGTTTGATGTACCATCTTGTCTGGTACATGTAGTTTCTGAAAATACTTCCACATTTCTTCCAGAATTTCTGTTGAGGGAAAGGTGGACTTTGGACATGGATTTTCTTGAGCTCCGCGTAAATTTCTTGGATCTTGTGTTGCCATTGTGCTTTGTGCATGAAGGTGACAATTGATTTGTCATTTTGTCTCCTAAACTGGTGTGTGGCAACAGACGGATAAAGAGCGGAGACCCGTGTTTTATCTGTGGTTGGCAGGAACTCGGATTTTTGTCGTATTTTTCCATGGATTTCACCGTTTAGAGCCGAGAACCTGTATCCTGCAATTGACTAGCAAACACGGCTCAAGAGTACCTACCGATATGCAATGTGATAAAAATTGGGCGGTATAAAAATGCAAAAATCTGATATGAACAAATACCCCCAAACTTATCATTTGCTCGTCCCGAGCAAAGCCAATTTATTCACAAAAAATTTCCTAACCTCACTTTCGCAGGGAACGCGATTGCACTGAGCATGTGCAACAAGCCGTTAAACCTCTAGGTGTCCCTAGTAGGAGGAGTGTTGTCTCCTGAGGGTTTTCAGCGGATACTACCCACAAAATCCGGTCAAGCTAGTTTTGTAAAATAACTAAGATTCAAATCCTAAAGTTTTGTTTCAGAAAATAACAATTCTATAATCCTAAGTCTAGACTATCAAACCTTTATTTTTTACACCTCGCTTCTTATTTAACTACAGATTTTATATGTCTTTACGTGCAGTGCAAATAGTGTCGTTAAGTTCCAGAAGGATCGATTAAAGTCATCATGTCGCACAATAAAGCCCAGATAACAATTTTAAAAGGATCACATAAGTTTTATAGAGAGTTAAGCATTTTTCAAGTTTCGTTTTCCAGTAAGGTTTCAACTTCAGAATTTCTATCTTCCTTAACAGGAAACTAAGTCGTATTTTTCACTCCACCTTTTTCTTGTTTTCATTTTATACACACCTCTGTGAACGTGCAATAGTCTTTATCATAGAGTAAAACCTTCATATCTCCGTTAAATTTTTTTATAAAAGCCTGTCTGTTATCAAGATTATTCTCACACAAAGAACCGTTAGGAATTTTAACTCGGAGAGAACACTTGGTTGATTTTGTTTTAATCTGGACTTTCTAGGCTTCTTAGCGAGTGTTGGGCCAATGCACCCAAACCAGTTGGTTTTAGGGCATTTGGTGTAGAAACACCCCGGCGGACTTAATTACTCAAGTTACCCAGGTCCAAAAACAAAAGACAGTTTGGCGTGAAAATCAGATGATTTAATACGAACGGAGATATAACCGGCAGTTCAATTATTTTTTTTTATAGATAAAAGACGTGTTTAGTGGGTTCGGTGTGTAATCATTCCAATCAAGTTCCAGATGGGTTATTTTTCAGACTTAGTTCCAATTACGGCATCAATAACATTCCTTCATATTCGCTTTACTTCATAAACTATTCTTGACATTACTTATTTCAGAACAAACCTATTTGATCCTCAGAAAATCATTTATCTGTTTAAAAGTTTTTAAACATAAAAGACTTGTCATCTAATTTCCAAAAACTTACGACACGTGTAGTGTGATGTAAAGACGTATATCAGCTATAGTTAACTTCAAAGGAGAGTTATCTTTCAGGTTTTCAAAATCTAAACATAAGATTTAGTTATTCTTATTTTATCAAACAAAACCGTCGAAATGTTGAATCAGAGTCCTCCCACTAGCTAACTTGACAGAAAAGTTTTTATGTTTTTAGAAAATTTTCAGATTTTTATGGATTTTATGGGTTTTAATATGCAGATGCAAAATATACATATGAATGCGAAGGTAAGAAATGCGTACCGAGCGTACCCCCAAACTTAAACTGGACAGTGTCCTCACTGTCATTGCATGAAGAGATCATTTGAAGGGTCAAAATTGTCGGTTAGCGATACACAATTTTTTTTTTTGTTTTTAAAGAAAAGAAAAAGAAAAAGAATATACACAAATATATACAAATTGGTTTATACATACCCCCAAACTTATTTGGAACAGTGTCCACTGTTCTTGGCTGGATAACCGAAGTTTGGAGGTAGGCAGAGGAAGATCAGGCAGGGTAAACCGGCTCCTGTAAGAACAGGAGCTCCTCTGTTGGTTCGGCGCTAAGGTACGGTTTGCATCGTTGTCCATTCACTTTGAAAAATGAACCGTCCTTCGGATTCTCCAAATTCACAGCGCCCTGCGGATACACATTCCGCACAAAATACGGCCCTTTCCAGCGAGATCTGAGCTTTCCTGGATGGAAGTGAAGTCGGGTGTCGTAAAGCAGTACCTGCTGACCAGGTACGAAGGTTTTGCGCAAAAGGTGTTTATCGTGAAACACCTTCGTTCGATTCTTAACGACAACCGCGTTATCGTAAGCCTCATCCCTAAGCTCGCTCAATTCATTCAACTGCAGCTTCCGATGGCTGCCCGCATCTTCGAGAGACAGATTCAACTCTTTTATCGCCCAAAATGCGCGATGCTCTATTTCGACAGGTAGGTGGCAGGCTTTTCCGTATACAAGCCGATAGGGAGACATGCCAAGGTCGGTCTTATAAGCGGTTTGAAATGCCCAAAGGGCATCAGTGAGTTTCAGCGACCAATCCTTACGGTTCTTGGAAACCGTCTTCTCCAGTATCTGCTTGATTTGCCGATTTGAAACTTCGGCCTGCCCGCAGGTTTAGGGGTGGTAGGGCGTGGATAGCTTATGATTAATGGAGTATTTCCGCATCAAGGCCTCGAAAGTCTTATTGCAGAAATGACTTCCATTGTCACTAATGATCGCTCGGGGGTGCCCAAACCGAGAGAAAATGTTTTCTTTAAGGAACCTAACGACAACCTTGTTGTCGTTAGTTCGGCTGGGCACAGCCTCGACCCATTTAGAGACGTAATCAACAGCGAGAAGGATGTACAAGTTCCCAAAAGAGCTGGGAAACGGCCCCATGAAATCTATCCCCCAAACATCGAAAATCTCCACAACCAAGATCGGTTGGAGCGGCAACTCGTTCCTCCGGGATATCCGGCCCATGTGTTGGCACCGGGAGCAAGTCTTGCAATAGTCATGAGCGTCTTTGAAGAGTTGTGGCCAGTAGAAACCACATTGCAAGATCTTCTCAGCTGTCTTTATGGGGCCAAAATGCCCGCCACACGCTTGATCGTGGCAAAATGACAGCACACTCTTGAATTCCTCGTCAGGGACACACCGACGAATAATCTGGTCGGGACAGTACTTGAACAAGTAGGGTTCGTCCCAGTAAAAGTGTTTTACTTGGGATAAGAAGCGAAGTCTGTCCTGACTTGACCATTCAGTCGGTAGTAATCCCGTGGCCAAATAGTTCACAATATCTGCGAACCAGGGTTCGCAAGATACTGTCAAGAGCCGTTCATCCGGGAAAACGTCGTTGATCGGAATTGGAAGCGAAGGCGAAGAAGGAAGTCGTGAGAGATGGTCGGCAACTACGTTTCACATCCTCTTTTGTCCTTAATGACAAGGTCAAACTCTTGAAGCAAGAGGATCCAACGTATTAACCGAGATTTTGCATCTTTCTTCGCAAAAAGATGGCGCAGAGAAGAATGGTTAGTGTAGACAATGACTGGAGAGCCGATGAGGTAGGGCCTGAACTTTTCTAAAGCAAATACAACAGCCAAGAATTCCTTCTCAGTTGTTGTATAATTGAGTTGGGCGTCGTTCAGGGTTCGGCTCGCATAATAGATTACGTGCGGCATCTTGTTGATGTGTTGTCCAAGGACAGCACCAATGGCAAACTCGGATGCATCGCACATAATCTCAAATGGGTGCGTCCAGTCAGGTGAAGAAAGAACGGGAGCAGAAGTGAGTGAGCATTTCAATGACTCGAATGCAGTCACACAGCTCGAGTTGAAGTCGAATAGCGTATCCTTGGCCAGCAAAAGAGTCAAGGGCCTAGCAATCTTGCTAAAGTCCTTGATGAACCGTCTATAGAAACCGGCATGGCCAAGGAAGGCTCGGATATCTCTGACGCATCGGGGAGGAGGCAGATTGGAAATGACCTCAATCTTTGCTTTGTCAACCTCTATGCCATTTTGCGAGATGATATGTCCTAAGACAATACCTTCGCGCACCATGAAGTGGCATTTCTTCCAATTCAAAGTGAGATTCTTGTCCTTACATCGGGTAATGATGCAGCAAACACTCGTTGAAGGAATCACCGAAGATGGAGAAGTCATCCATGAAAATCTCCAGAAATTTTTCCGCCATGTCTGAGAACATTCCCATCATACACCGCTGGAAGGTAGCGGGCGCATTGCATAACCCATAGGGCATGCGACGATATGCAAACGTGCCGAAAGGACAAGTGAATGTGGTCTTGTCCTGGTCTTTTTTGGCGATGGGAATCTGATTGTAGCCGGAGTAGCCATCAAGAAAGCAGTAGTACTCGTGCCCGGCCAATCGTTCAAGCATCTGGTCAATAAAAGGTAGCGGAAAGTGGTCTTTTACGGATGACTTTTCAAGCTACGGTTATGTCTTCTTAATGAAACATAAATCCGAGGCTTTTGAAAAATTCCAGGAATATAAGAATGAAGTAGAAAAGCAAACAGGCAAAAATATAAAGACACTGAGATCTAATCGAGGTGGTGAATACTTGAGTGCCGAGTTCCTGGGTTACTTAAAAGAGAATGGAATTGTCTCTCAGCTTACTCCTCCATACACTCCGCAACATAATGGTGTATCGGAGAGACGGAACCGAACCCTATTGGATATGGTACGGTCCATGATGAGTAACGCTGAGTTGCCGCGATCGTTCTGGGGATATGCACTAGAATCAGCTGCATACCTTTTGAACCGAGTTCTAACTAAGACTGTGCCTACTACACTATATCAGATGTGGTGTGAGAAGAGACCCTATCTTAATCACATTAAGACATGGGGATGTCCAGCTTTTGTAAAAAAGCAGCATGCGGACAAGCTCGAGGCACGCTCAGTACAGTGCAAGCTTGTGGGATATCCAAAGAGCTCCAAGGGATATTACTTCTATTGTGAAGAGGAACAAAAAGTCCTTGTTTCTCGCCATGCCCACTTTCTAGAACACCAGTTCATAGAAAAAGAATTAAGTGGGAGCGCAATAGAACTTGAAGAAATTCCAGAACCACGAGCTATTACTGAAAGCTTAGTAGAGCCAGAGCGTTCGAAAGATCAGGACATTCCCACGCCACTCCGCAGGAGTTGTAGGCAGTCTCATCCGCCCGAGAGATACTACGGTTTTCTCATTGACGGGGATAGAGAGGATTGCATCATAGATTGTGATGAGCCTACTAGCTTCCAGCAAGCCATTCAGAGCGTCGACTCGGTAAAATGGCTGGATGCAATGCGGACCGAAATGGAGTCCATGTACACCAACAAAGTATGGACGTTGGACATTGCTCCAGACGGGGTAAAACCCGTAGGATGCAAGTGGATCTTCAAAAGGAAGATTGGTGTAGATGGACAGGTTGAGACCTATAAAGCTAGACTGGTAGCAAAGGGTTTTCGTCAGCGACCTGGTTTGGACTATGACGAAACCTTTTCTCCAGTAGCTATGCTGAAATCCATTCGGATCCTTCTTGCCATTGCTGCCTTCCACGATTATGAGATTTGGCAGATGGACGTAAAGACAGCTTTTCTAAATGGTCATTTAGAGGAGTGTCTATATGGACCAGCCAGAGGGTTTCATTCAGAGTGGGAGCAGCGGAAAGGTGTGCAAGTTGCTTAAGTCCATTTATGGACTAAAGCAGGCATCGCGGAGTTGGAACATTTGTTTTGATGAGACGGTCAAGGAATTTGGCTTTATCAAAAATCCAGATGAACCATGCATCTATTATAGATTTGTAGCGAGAACTGTAGTATTCCTCGTTTTATACGTGGATGACATTCTCTTAATAGGAAATGACATTCATATGCTACAATCTGTCAAGGGGTTCTAGTCACACAGGTTCTCCATGAAAGACCTTGGTGATGCCTCATACATTCTGGGTATCCGGATCTACCGTGACAGATCCAAGAGGATATTAGGACTTTCGCAGTCCAGGTACATCGACGCCATACTGAAGAGATTCAGTATGGAAGATTCCAAGCGCGGTAATCTACCGGCTTGTCACGGGATCACCCTCTCCAAAAAGATGTCTCCCAAGACTGATTTGGAAAGGGATCGCATGTCTATTATACCCTACGCTTCTGCGGTAGGCTCTATAATGTATGCGATGTTGTGTACCAGACCGGATGTGGCTTATGCACTGAGTGTGGTAAGCAGGTATCAGTCAAACCCTGGGGAGAAACATTGGATAGCAGTAAAGAACATTCTCAAGTACCTGAGAAGGACTAAGGATATGTTCTTGGTGTATGGCGGAAAAGACCTGCAGATTGAGGCCTTTGCTGACTCCAGCTTCCAGAGTGACAAGGATGATTCCAAGTCCATGTCGGGTTTTTTCTTCACCCTCAATGGAGGGGCGGTGTGTTAGAAGAGCTCCAAAAAGGAAACCGTTGCTGACTCGACTATGGAAGCGGAATACATCGCTGCATCTGATGCCGCAAAAGAAGCTGTCTGGATGAGGAAGTTCTTGAGAGAACTTCAGGTGGTTCCGTCCATTGTTGACCCAATACCTCTGTATTGCGACAACAACGGGGCTATAGCTTTAGCGAAGGAACCCAGGTCCCATCAGAAATCCAGACACATCTTAAGGCGGTATCACCCGATCAGGGACATCGTGGATCGCCAGTTGATCGAGGTCCGAAGAGTTGCTTCAGAAGATAAAACAGCAGATCCATTCACCAAGGCCTTGCCCCAGACTCAGTTCGAGCGGCTGATCGAGATGATAGGTCTTCGATACGCCAGTACATGGCCTTAGTGCAAGTGGGGGATTGTTAGTGTATATGCCCTAGAGGCCATTACTGTATCATACTAGTTTGTATATTACTTAATGGAAGCTTGGGATATTCACAGTTGTATATACAATCTTGCTCGAAATGGTAGTATGCTACTTGGTTTGTCTCTGCTTTAATACGTGCATGTGTTTCTTTTAGCATATTGCTGATATACATATTAGTAGAGCCCTTAGGATCTTTGCTTGATTACCGGCGTTGTGATGGCGCTCACACTCGTGGGAGCTCGGTGATCTATAAGCACATCCTTATACAGGTCCCTGGTCGTTGGACTATCGAGACAGGGCATCGATACTCCGGAGTAGACTAGCGTATGCGCTTCTCATCCCAGTGTGGGAGACGGTCTGTCCCACAGCCGTCAGTACGTCGTACTTGAGATAGTATACGGGTGCTCGTTAGGTTACGAGTACACTGGACAGGACTCGTCGGGGACTGTTGGTTGGTATTATACCTATCGTCAGTTATCAGTTCCCAGGTGACATGAGTACAGCTTAGTCCGCTGACTTGACACTGTCACTTCGCCTCGAGTGTGTTCCCACTGCACTTTGATTACTACCCTACCACGGCTCAAAGGAGTCGTGCAAACAGGTAGTTTTTGGGTGCAGTCCCGAAGCACTTGGAGGCAGTAACGGTTAGACAGGATTCGTCTCTCCCGGTATTGGGGGTTGACATCGCGCTGTGTCCAAGAGAGCCATTACATGAGTAGTCCCTGGCCAGGGCAAGCGAGATATACTGGTAGGTTTCCAGTGTTATCTCAGGGTGTTCTGGGCTACACTCCGACACGACTTGTACCGCTATTAGGGGACTGACGTTCACCGCCCCCTAGGCCCGCCATGCGATATATCAGACGAACAGACCGGACTGTACGGAGATTGTCACATACAGGCTCAGTAGGAGTTCAGATGGGGTTCACCTCGTCAGTCTTCTTATCGACATCTAGCTGGGGACCGTTACGTACAGCTAGTGCCGCTTGCGGTCTGTGGTTAAACCCACTGCCAGCGTAGTGTCGAGTCTTTAGAGTCTCACACAGAGAGCTATTCGCCTTTAGGCAAAATGAGTAGAGGTCGCATGGTTTTGCGACAGGGTTCGTTCACATCTGCGCACTTGTGCATGTTTGCTGTCCGGACAGTTTATACTAGCGGGCTTTGGTTTAAGCCGGATCCTAGTATATGATTTGGGATTGGTTTTTCTCATTGTATTCGTGTTCCTCGGATCACGAATGCGGGTGCGTATGCACAATTGTTTGAGACAGAGGGAGAGGACCTTGATTAGGGTTAATGGCTATTGTCATTTTATTAACCCTAATGTTTATGTGTGTATTATTGTTAATTGGTATTAGTTTAATAATTGAGCATGGTTATGGTTGTTGACCATTTGACCTTATTGACTTGTTGACCTAGGTTGACACTTTGACCATCATCATTTCTTTTGGAAGATGCTTTTTGATCCTTGCAAATTGAAATGATAATGGTCATGTCATGATTAACCATGACAATTATCTTACTAATTATCTAATTAAAATAATACACATATATTTGTGAGAATGGTTTATTCTATTCTCATTCTATCATTTCATTTCTCTCTCTTGTTCTTCCTCTCCCTCAAGCTCTCCCCTCTCATGTGTTGAGAAACACTTGAGCTTGAGAAAAACTCTCTCTTGATCATCTCTACTCTCATCTAGGGTTGAAGGATTATCACTTCTTGAACCCTAGTTACTTTTAGCTTGGAGTTGAAGCCAAAGGTTGAGGCTTTCGGGTGGATCTTTCTTTGACGGGAGAAGACGACAAGGTGACCTCCTTCCACTACTCCAAGGAGCAAGGAGAGAAGGACATAAAGCCCAAGGTATAACCTTTCTAGCACTTATCTAGTTTCAAGTTAGCTTTAGCAAGTTTTTGTTTAGCAAAGATCCTTCAAGCTATAGTCCATGTTGCCTAAGCTCATAAAAATCCGATTTTTATTCCGTTTTCCGCCTCCCCGCAAGCACAGGGGTGGGCAACGTGGACTTACATCTAATACCCAGGCCGTAGAGTGAACTGAGAAACAGTTCTCGATAACAGTTTCAAGAAGATACATCAACATGCTTATTCTTCGTTTGGGTGGCGTGAGAATCCAGACAAATCACTATTCCCTGCTCAGCCTTATAACATTTATAAGAAAGAACGGGACCGACGTTCCCCTGCTCAGTATAATAAACGGGTTCAGTCAATACATCCATATTATTATCTTGATTAAGGCCTGACATGGTTGCTACCTGGAAAGAGAGAGAACAAAACACTTTAGCGTATGCTCTTGCAAGATTAGATTGGTTATTATCTTATCTAATCAGGATGGCTCCCACTGCTTTTATCAAATCTTCCTTCAAACCCTAAAAGGTAAGGCTAGAAGGGATTAATTACACCTTACAAGTTCGCCAATCTTTCAGTCAGGTCAGTGTTGGTACTTTGAGGGAGGTTTCCCGTGCTTTTGCACGGACCTAATTAAAATAAACTTAGTTTTCCCAGAGGCATAACCCTGTTAACACCTTTCTAGACACCTACTTGATCGGCTAATTGTCATGTGTAAAACTCTCCTAGGAGTAACTCTTACTCGCAGTGGGTATCGGGATCCAACTATCTCATAGAAGGTATGCAATCTCATTGCAAATTTAAAAACTTGAAATTCCCGATAATGTTTTGCCCCTAGCGATCTATGACCTTGACAAGGTCAACAAACCATAAATTGCAAGTCAAGTTCAATCCGTCATTTCCTGATTGAATTAAACCCACCCACATGACCCTTGATATGGTTAACAAGGCCGTACAACTACCCTAATCCATTCACATCTCATGTTTTAGCATCTAAGCACTAATTAGCTACCGTACACTACGCCTTGACAAGGTCAACAAACGCAGCATGAATATCAAGTAGGACTTATCTGAAATGACGGAGGGCTACGCAGGTTTTTCAAAAAACCTTTTGCGTAATGAACTCGATATCGTTGTAGAACAAGTGATTTTGAAAAGAAGTGTTTTTGATGCTTTTACTAGTTTCGCTAAAGAGGTCACTCCCGGTGAAGGGATCTCGGCTCTTTCCTTATCGAATAAGGTGCAGGATATTTCACAAATACCACTATGCAAAGCAAGAACTATAGAAGCAATAAAAAAAACTGAGTGAGTTGTAGCATCTTCTAGTTTTGCTAAAGAGGTCACTCCCGGTGAAGAGATCTCGGATCTTTCTTTATCGAATAAGGTGCTGGATATTCTACAAGGAATACCACTATGCAAAGCAAGAACTGGAGCTACCTTTTTTTTTGAAAATATGATTCTACAATATCTTTTAGGTTTCTTTTTGTTTCATTAATCTCATTAATGAATCCCATCATTTAAGCTTCTTAAGAATCACGGAAGAAACGAAAATACAACGTATGCTTATGCCATCCGCCTTCGCCACAGTGTCCCGTTATGCACCGTTAGGTTACTTAACTAACGGCATACCGGAGCGGGACTAGCGCGGGTGCAAAACATAAGCAACGTTTATTATATATCATATATACAATAATAAAGCATTCGTCTCACGCATATAAAATGATCACATCATAATATATCAGCAGCAGAAGATAACATATGAAATATTGGATATATTAGGAGGTCCGTGTTTTATTGTGAGCCTGTATAAAACATGGATTCCATGGTCGCGATGAATAGCCAAACCCATATCCCTTGACCCTTACGAGAGAGTCAAGTAACCCTCCTAATTCTAGGGTTAGGAGACCCAGTCTCGACTCCTCGAGATGGCCTCCCACTGGACCCTAGAACCCGGTTACTTGTGCTGTCCTCTTTGGGTCTATCCTAATGCGAAAAAGTAAATAATATACAATGGTGACATCATCCTAAACCTGGAAGTGCCCCAATAAAAGAATATTATATACAATGAATTTTACATGAATGAAAATAAAAACCCTCATCTTAAAACCCCCGGCTATTCAAAACACGACGATCCAATATAACATATCACAACAACATATAACATCACATGTCATCAACGTAAGTAAATATGCGTATCCCAATTGTCGTTGATGTATAGCAACGAAACCGGCGATACAACACACATTACACTTACGGTCGCAGAAAAGAAAGTGAAAAACTACAACATTTGGAATCGTAACTGCCCTTTGACAACACAAACCCGGGATATCACATATCTAAGATTTCATGCCTAACAATGTAACTCTCGCATTTAAGTCTCACCCGTGAAAACACTTTTCAAAATAAGTCGGATAATTCAACAAGATTTCCGATTACACCTGAGACCGAAATGTTAGATTTACATGCAACAAACAAATTTGTAGATTCCAATTATTGTATCTCATTACAGAAAGTTAGACGACGTTAAACAATTCGATCGAATCAACGAATTCCAAAAATTCCCAGAGAGATCAACACTTAAGCAAAATTAAAAATTCCTAGAAGCATGCCTCAGTACCTACGGACCTACAGCTGAAGGGTCCGACCCAAGCTTCTTATGTGGCGCCGCGGATCCACCGCCAAAACTATGTTTTGGCCGCGGATCCGCGGTCACTTAGACGAGTTAGGGTTTCGTTTTTCAGGTGTATCCATAGAATTACCTGCATGATTTTCTGAATATTTTTAACATGGAAAAATCCAACTTTTTGAAAAATTTCCAGAGAGGGGGTATAATTTGGGTTTTCGGGGTTCGATCGGACTTTTAACTTCGCCTATGCAACGCCTAATGCTCTAGCTAGGCTCTGATACCACTGTAAAGTTCTTAGGCACTAGAACAAGATTCTACAAGGCATCAAATATGCCGTATTTAAAAATTTCAAGTGCCAAACAACCTAAGCAAGGATCTTTACTAGAGAATTAGAGTTATAAACTTAAAGCAAACATCTTTACTACTAAGTGAGAGGGATTAAAACCTTTGTAGTCCGTTCCTTCGCTTCATAAGCTCCGAGTTGAGGTCCCTTCACTGCGATCATTAAGCTCCCGAACTCTAGAGAGGCTCCATGAGGTGAATGATCTATAGTTGCTTGAAGTCTTCACTATCAAAGATGATCTACCTTGAGGAATCACAAACCTGAGCTTACACTTAACTAATTAGGTATTAGTGAAGCTAACACACTAATTTATATGGCTAGTATAGATGAGGATGATGAAGTAGGAATTTTTCTCTCTTTAGTTTTCTTTTTCTCACTTCATTTCATCACTTAGAAAAAATCTAGCAAGCTTTTGTGAAGAGCAAGAAGAAGATGAAGAATAATGAGAGTGATGATAATGAATTATTGTTGAGGTTAGAAATGCAACCAAGGGTTAAGCATGTCATGCTTAACCCTTATAGAGACTTGACCATGGGTTAGGGTTAGGGTTGGGTTAACAAATATCTAGGAAAATATCTAAAGAGTGGACTTTGTCAACTATGAAAAATATCTTATCAATTATCCACACAATTTTGATTTATCCAAAATAAATATAAATCCAACCATAAACCCTAATCATGGTTTAATCTCACAAACCCTAGCTGCATTTGTAACCCAAACATGTTACAATATTATATATCACATATATAATATATAATGTAACAAAAGAAAATAATACAATTAACATATATCCCATATATATCAATGTATTATCAAGTGAGAAAAAGAATCATTTAAGTGAGCTTATATTAGTTAATGTAATGTAATATATCACATATATAATTATACATTAAATTATTAAATCAACACTTGATTTAATAATCTGGCTATTTTTACAGATAACCGACTAATATAATCTGTATCAGTTTATCGAATCAACACTTGATCCGATGACCCAGCTATATCACATATACCAGGCCGATATCACATATCGCGAGAATCGAATACGGTATCTCATATCGTATTAATCTCGGTCCCGCACATATCACATATGTGCTCCTACTTCGTTTCGCCTGAGCTAGGAAACCTCTGTGTAGGACTCTAAAGACTCGTCAATACGCCGACAGTAGGTGATGATCATATCAAACACCTACAACCTGCAAGCGGTCAGCTAAACTTAACAGCCATCCGGGTATTGAGCGATCAGAAGATCAACAAGATAGCCTGTACAAACTCCTGTGAATCCAATCAGTAACACTCCCGTACAGTCCTGTCTCTTCGTCTGATATGTCGCATATCCAGTCTAGGGGTGGTAAACGTCATACCCCCAGTAACCGATAGGACGTGTTAATGTGAGGCTCATAACGGGTTGAGAAACTACTGATAGCATTTACCAGTAGATCTCCATATCAGCCCTGGCCAGGGACTTCCAGTTATAGCCAATCGAACATAGCGCAACATCAACCCCCAATACAGGGAGAGACGAAACCCCTCCTATCATTCATTGCCTCCATGTGATTCGGGACTGTACCCAAAAGCCACCGTTTTGCACGTTCTCTTGAACGTGGTAAGGTGGAAATCAAAGCACAGTGGGAATCACACAGGACTCTATGACGATCTCGGGTCTACAGACTAACCTGTACCAGTGTCACCAGAGAACTGCTATTTGACAATAGGTATAATACCATCTAGGAGTTCTCGGCGCGTCCATTCAGTGTACCCAGTCTCCACTGAGTACCCGTATACCATCTTTAATGTCAAACACCAATGGATAAGGGATCATCCATCGCCCATCATATGGGTCAAGATGCGTATACGCTAGTCTACTCTTGAGTATCGATGCCCTGTCTCGATACACCCTCGACTAGGAACAGTTATAGGATGTACTCTTGGACTACCCTGGCCCCACTAGTATGATCTGCATCATAGTCCTAGTAGTCGAGTACATATCCTAAGGGCTTTATCAACATGTGATAGCAAGATAATAAACTAATACAAGTCAACATGTTAAGACAAAGTGAAACCAGATAGCATACTATCATATCGAGCAAGAAATTCCTCTCTATATATATCCAAGCATCCACTATAATATACATCATATGTATAACAATGACCTCTAGGGCATATATATAACTAACACCCTCAGAGTGGTTGCGGCAGAGCTTCTTCTTATCGTATCATCTTTTGCAGCGGATACCGCTACGGCTGACTGTGTGCAGTTTTGCTATAGGTGGGTTTTGCGGTTATCCGATGATGCTCATTTGTATATCGTTGTATCTAGTACTCTCTATCTACTACTTTCATGTATTGACTTAGAGACGAGATGTGAGGACGATATTGTATATTATTTTTGTAACTCTGGATGTCTTTTTTGCTGTTGTCACTTTATATCATCCATTTCTTCGCTACGGCATCGTATACCTATTGTAGTGGTTGTTTCCGCCTTTGGGCGTGGATTTGCTCCCGTTTGGGGATGCTTTACTTATATCTTTTGTTGTAACCTTTTTGGGGCTATTTTTTACAAAGGAGGTGCTGCCAAATTTTTAAAGGAAGTAAATTTGGACTTTAAAGAATTTTGATTGAGATTCCAAAAGTTTTTAACAATGTTCTTATCACTCACTACTTTTGATGGTTTAGATTGCTGGGTTTTCGGCTTACTTTAATTGCGTTACGCCTGGAGACGTTACGTGGTTTAAGGGCCGTTACGTGCCAAATTTCGGGTTGTGACAGAAAGGGAGGCCGACGAGCAAACTCATCCTGAACCCTTACTGAGCCTGACAGTGACAATATCCGTGCAGTCCAGTCTGTTCGTCTAAGAGTATCGCATATCGAGTCTAGGGGGTAGATAAAGTCAGACCCCTAACAACGCGACATTTAGTGTCGGTATGAAGCCCATCACCACCTGAGAAACTACTGATCCAAATCAGTAATTCTCTACTACCCCGGTCGAGGATTTCTGTGTTAGTTATATGTATGCCCTAGAGGCCATTACTTTACATAAGATGTATATTGTAGTGGATGCTGGGACATATATAGGTAGGACTTTCTTGCTCGACATGATAGTACGCTATCTGGTTGCTCTTTATCTTAACATGTATACTTACTGTCTCTCTGTTACGTGTTGATAAAGCCCTTAGGATGTGTACTCTACTTGCAGGACTATGATGTAGATCATACTAGTGGGGCCTAGGTAGTCCATGAGTACATCCTTCAATATTCCTAGTCGTGGGAATGTCGAGACGGGGCATCGATATTCCAGAGTAGACTAGCGTATATCTTCTCGACCCATGTGATTGGCGATGGATGATCCCATATCCATTGGTGTTTGACATCAGAGATGGTATGCGGGTGCTCAGTGGTGACTGGGTACACTGAACGGACTCGCCTAGAACTCCCAGATGGTATTATACCTCACGTCAGATGGCAGTTCTCTGGTGACACTGGTACAGCTTAGTCTGTTGACCCGAGATCGTCATAGAGTCTCGTGTGTCTCCCACTGTACTTTGATTTCCAACTTACCATGGCTCTACTGAGTCGTGCAAACAGGTGGTTTTTGGGTACAGTCCCGATTCACATGGAGGCAATGAGCGATAGGAGGGGATTCGTCACTCCCAGTATTGGGGGTTGATGTTGCGCTATGCTCGACTGGCCATAACTGGAAATCCCTGGCCAGGGTTGCAGTGATTTACTGGTAAGTGTTATCAATAGTTTCACGCTTGTTATGGACCTTACATCGGCATGACTTATCAAGCTGCCGGGGTCTGACGTTTACCACCCCTAGGCGAGATTTGCGACATATCAGACGAACAGACCGGACTGTGCGGTAAGTGTTACTGATTGGATTCACAGGAGTGTGAGCAGGCTTGCTCGTTGATCTTCTGATCGCTCAATACCCGGGTGGCCGTTACGTTTAGCAGACCGCTTGCGGCTTGTGGGTGATTGATATGATCGCCACCTACTGCCGGCGTATTGACGAGTCTTTAGAGTCCTACACAGAGGTTTCCTGGCTCAAGAAAAACAAAATAGGAGCGCATATGAGATATGTGCGGGACCGAGAATAATACCAGTATGTGATACTGTATTCTATTCTCGCGATTTGTATCATCGGACGGTTATATGTGATATAGCCGGGTTACCGAATCAAGTGTTGATTCGATACGTTGATACACTGGATATTAGTCAGTTATATGCGATATGACCGGATCGTTAAATCAAGTGTTGATTTAATGATTTAATGTATAATTATATATTTGATATATTACTTTACATTAACTAGTATTGGTTCACTTAAGATTGATTTTCTCACTTGATGTGCACTAGTTGTATATGTGATATATGTTTGTGCACTAGTTTGTATCATGATTGATGATACATGCAAACTTGGGTGTGTGTATGACTTACACCATGTTTAGGATAATGGTTTAGGTTTTATTTATTTTGGTAAAACATAATGGTGGCTTTCTTTGACTTTGCTTGAAGCTTCATGAAGCTTTTAAGCATCTTTGACAAAGTCCAACCATTTTGTTTTTGCATGAGATTTTCATTAACCTAACCATTAACTCAAACTAGGGTTTAGTCTCTACAAAGGTTAACTCACCCATGGTTGCATTATGATAGACTTCACTTGATTATTCTTTTTAAAAATAATTCATATGATGAATTATTCTTTCTTCTTCTTCTTCTTCATCAAGATCCATGAAAAGCTTGCTAGCTCCAATGGTGCCATGAGAAAAAGTGTGAGAAAATCAATTCTAAAGTGAGCCCACTTCCTACTTCTTCATCCTCTAATACTTGCCATGTAGTATAGGGTGTTCTCTTCACAAAGTTCATGACCAAGTGAAGGAATAGCTTGAGTTTGAGTCTCCTCGACGTAGATCATCTTCGGCCTCGAAGTCAACGACCTTGCCCGCTCATTTCTCCGAAGAAACCATCGCTAGAGTCCGGGATCCCGATGATCGCAGCGAAGGGACGTCGACACGGAGCTATTGAAGTGAAGGACCGGATCTACAAAGGTTGTAATCCCTTTCACTTGTAGTTAAAGAGTTTAACTTGCTTGTTTTCGCATAATCTCTAGTATACGATCTTGGTTAGGGTTGTTCGGCACGGTTTTTTTTGAATCGGGGATGGTTGATGCCTTGTGGAACCTTGTTAGAGTGCCTAGTAACCCTACATTCCGGTGATGGCCACCCGTGCACTGTGCGACATCAACCCCCAATACTGGGAGAGGCGAATCCTTGACGATCCGCTCACTGCCTCCATGTGGCTCATGACTGTACCCAACTAAAACCTGTTTGCACGACTCCTTTGAGCCATGGTAGGGTAGTAATCAAAGCACAGTGGGAACTCACACGAGACAAATGACGATCTCAGGTCGACTGACTAACCTGTACACATGTCACCAGGGAACCGCTATCTGACAATAGGTATAATACCAACTAGCCTGTTCCCGGTGAGTCCGTCCACTGTACTCATAACGCGATGAGCACCTGTATACTATCTTAGGCGAACAAACTAACACCAATGGCTTGTGAGACCTAGCCGCTGCCCCTCGTCGGGGTCTCGATCAGTATACACTAGTCTACTCTGGAGTATCGATGCCAAGTCTCGAAACTCCCACGACTAGGGACATTTAAGGATTTGCTTATAGACCACCCAGCTCCCACGTATATGATCGCCATCATAATGCTGGTAGTCAAGCATAAATCCTATGGGCTCTATCAATATGTAATAGTGATCTGTAATACCACATAAAGCATGTACATGACGATAAAGACAAACCAGATAGCATACTATCATCTCGAGTAAGACTGTTCTACCGGTATAGGTCCTCCCTCAATCATCATAATCACCTATCTGCAATTATGATAATTGCTTTGAGGGCACTATAGCCAACAATTATGTGTTGCTGTGTTATGTTATATTGGATCGTCGTTTTTGAATAGCCGGGGTTTTTTGCGTGAGATGAGAGTTTTTCATTTTCATTCATGTAAAAACTTGTATGCAATATTCTTTTATTGGGGTACTTACGGGTTGAGAATGATTTCACCATTGATGTATATTATTTACTTTTCTGCATTAGGATAGACCCAAGGCGGGGAGCACAAGTAACTGGGTTCTAGAGTCCAGTAGGAGACCATCTCGAGGAGTCGAGACCGGGTCTCCTAACTCTAGAATTGGTAGGGTTGCTTGCCACTCTCGTAGGGGTCTAGGGATGTGGGTTTGGCTATTTATCACGACCGTGGAATCCGTGTTTTTTACTGGTTTGATTTAAAACACGGACCTCCTAATATATCCTTGTTAGTGTATATGCCCTAGAGGCCATTACTGTATCATACTAGTTTGTATATTACTTAATGGAAGCTTGGGATATTCACAGTTGTATAAACAATCTTGCTCAATATAGTAGTATGCTACTTGGTTTGTTTCTACTTCAATGTGTACGTGTGTTTATTTTAGTATATCACCTATACACATTAGTGGAGCCCTTAGGATCTTTGCTTGATTACCAGCGTTGTGATGGCAGTCACACTAGTGGGGGCTGGGTAATCTATAAGCACATCCTTATGCAGGTCCCTAGTCGCAGGACTATCGAGACAGGGCATCGATACTCCGGAGTAGACTAGCGTATGCGCTTCTCATCCCAGTGTGGGAGATGGTCTGTCCCACAGCCATCAGTACGTCGTACTAGAGATAGTATGCGGGTGCTCGTTGGGTTACGAGTACACTGGACAGGACTCGTCGGGAACTGTTGGTTGGTACTATACCTATCGTCAGTTATCAGTTCCCAGGTGACATGAATACAGCTTAGTCCGCTGACTTGACACTGTCACTTCGCCTCGAGTGTATTCCCACTGCACTTTGATTACTACCCTACCACGGCTCAAAGGAGTCGTGCAAACAGGTAGTTTTTGGGTGCAGTCCCGAAGCACTTGGAGGCAGTGACGGTTAGATAGGATTCGTCTCTCCCGATATTGGGGGTTGACATCGCGCTGTGTCTAGGAGAGCCATTACACGAGTAGTCCCTGGCAAGGGCAAGCGAGATATACTGGTAGGTTTCCAGTGTTATCTCAGGGTGTTCTGGGCTTCACTCCGACACGACTTGTACCGCTATTGGGGGACTGACGTTTACCGCCCCCTAGGCCCGCCATGCGACGTATCAGACGAACATACCGGACTGTATAGAGATTGTCACAGTCAGACTCAGTAGGAGTTCAGACGGGTTTCACCTCGTCAGTCTTCTTGTCGACATCTACCCGGGGACCGTTACGCACAGCTAGTGCCGCTTGCGGTCTGTGGTTAAACTCACTGCCAGCGTAGTGTCGAGTCTTTAGAGTCCCACACAGAAAGCTATTCGCCTTTAGGCAAAAGAGTAGAGGTCGCATTGTTTTGCGACAGGTCGCATGGTTTTGCGACAGGGTTCGGTTACATCCGTGCACTTGTGCACGTACAGTGTCCGGACAGTTAACAATAGCAGGCTTTGGTTTAAGCCAGATCCTAGTGTACGTTTTGGGGTTGGTTTTATCTCGTATGTATTCGTGTTCCTCGGAACGCGGATGCGGGTGTGTATGCACAGTTGACAGAGAGACAGAGGCAGAGTATTCTCATTGGGGTTGTTGACTGTTGACTGTTGACAGTTGACCATTGACTTTTGCTTAACCCTAATGAGAATAAGATATATGATTAACATTAATATTAATTAAGTATTATAGTGACATGGTTGTTGAGGGGTTGACATTGTTGACTTGTTGACTTTGTTGACCGGATGACTAGGTTGGACTAGTTGACCATCATCATGACAATAGCTATCATTCCATGGCAAAGACTTTTGCTTGCTTGTTTATTTATGCAAAATGAGTGCATGAAATGATATAGCCATTTTGACTTAAACCATTTACACAATACTTGATTACTATTTTTGTTATGATGGCTTTTGGATTATGAGAGGTGAGAATGAGAAGAGTATGGTTCATTCTATCATTTGCTTTCTCTCTCTTGAGCTCTCTCATTCTCAAGCTCTCCCTCTTCCTCTTGCTCTCTCTACCTCAAGGCAAACCATTCTCATGTGTTGAGACTCATTGCCTTAGAGATAAAAAGACACCAAAACATTCCTCTACTCATTCTAGTTCACAAGTCCTAGCAAGCCAAGTGATCTAGTTTCTTCAAAGTTCGAAGAAGAAGCCAAAGGTAGAAGCTTTCGGGTGGATCCATCTTCGGCGCAAGGAGACGACGAGGTGAGGCCGATCCGTACACCGGGAGGAGTCGAAGACGAAGGAGTTCAAGAAAGGTATAGCCCCCTAACCGAGTAGGTAAACTCTTGTTAGGTTGTTAGCTAGTAGTTTAACAAAGATCCGTATTGGTAGTCCATATTGCCACCCTCTTGAGAATCGTTTTTCACCAATTCCGCAACCCCGTAAGTACCGGGGAAGGGTAGCATGGACTTACAGTGGTATCAGAGACTAGTTAAACACTACCTAACATGTTAGCATAGTAACTAGAAATTCGATCGGAGAAAAAGTCGTGAAATACACCCCGATATCTAACTTGCTGTCGATTTTCAAAGTGCTGTAAATGTAATAAATCATGCTTTAAAAATCGACTCAGGGTTTTTATAGTCTTCTGTAGAAAAACGGTCCAGAGATCCCACCAAACCGCCGCGGTTCCGCGGCAATAGCTTGCTATTGCCGCGTTTCCGCGGCCGATTAAGCTCCTCTGTGGATCGTCTTTGCTGCAGTATATTCAGTGGGGTATTTTGGGAATTTTGGTATATGTGTTTTCAGCCCAGATTTTCCAGAAAGAAAATTTTGTTTTTGGGGCTTTAAAAACCGTATTTTGATCGAGTTTCTTATGACTTAAGCTGACGGGTTTATTTCTGTGATGTGATATTTGTATTGAACGTCTGCTAATCGCTATATGTCAATTAGTGGGAGTTATACTAATCTGTGATCTGTAATGTTGTTGGAATGTGTATATGAATTCATTGGATTGTCGCGGGTGAATAGCCGGGGGTTGTGAGACGAGAGATTTCTTTTCTTTCAATTCATGTAAATTTGTAAATTGATGTAATAATTATTTATATGGCCGCACAACCGGGTCGGGGTTGTAGCCGTCATTGTATAATTTCTTTTTACTGTTTTTGCTCTTAGGATAGACCCATGGAGGGGGTGCACAAACTACCGGGTATCCCGAAGTGCCGAGTGGCCTACTCATGGAGTTGAGGGAGGTTGCTTCGCTTCAGGTACTTGACGGGTAGTTTGCCGCACCCGTAGGGGTCTTGGGTGGGGTTTTGGCTATTCACCGCGACCGTGTAATCTGCTTTTCGTTACAGGCTCGTACGAAGTGCGGGTTCCTAGTATATCCAATGTTTTCATCTGTGATCTGAAATGGCTATCATTGCAATATATCTATATATGATATTATTTAGGCGTTGCTTATGTTTTGCAGCCGCGCTAGCCCAGCCCCCGCTCTGTCGTTAGTTAAGTAACCTAACGGGTAATGACGGGGCCCCGTGGCGAATGCGAATGGCATAAGCGCACGTCATATTTTGGTTGTTTTCTGCAATGGTAGGATTAAATGATGGGACGCATTAAAAAAACTAATGCAAGAAAAATACGCATTAAAAGAACTAATGCAAAGAAAAATAAACCAAGTAAAAGTCGTTGGAACACTTTGAAAAACCACTCGGTTCTTTTCAAAACCAAACTTTTAAATGCGGAGCATGAACCACTCCTTTTGAAAGCTATCTCGTTCCATTGATTATATCAAGTTCACTACGTTCACGGTTTCGCCAAAACCATTCGTAGCCCTCCGTCGTTTCACATGGATGGTCAATAGTAATCAAGCTATGTTTGTTGGCCAAAGTCAAGGCATAGTGATTGGTAACTATTGGGTATTCATGTGCAGCATAGATAGATGTGTTGGTTTGGGGCAGTCGTTCTACAGTGTTGGCCAAAGTCAAGGGTATATGCGGGTGGGCTCAAATTAACCTGGAGAATGACGGGTAGAACTTGACATGTGACTTATGATTTGTTGGCCAAAGTCAAGGTCATAAGAGCATGGGGCAAAAATCCACATCGGGAGTTTCAAAAGAACTGAAACTTGCTAGTGTTGCATACCATTTGGAGTGTGATGATTCTGGTAGGATTCCTTCAGTTTCATCACGCGATGATATTTGGATCCCGATCCTACTGTGAGTATATGCTACTCCTCGGGAAATTTCTCACTTAACGATCAATGCTATAAACCAAGTAGGTGTCTAGAAAGGTGTTAGCGGGGCTACGCCCCCAGGGAAAAGAGGTTCTTAAATTAAGGAACTTCGCGAAAGCGTTGGAAAACCTCCCTCGAAGTACCAACACCAGCCTGGCCGAACGGTTAAGCAAGTATTGTACGGTGAGATTGATCCTGACTAATTCTTCCTTTTTGGTTTGAGGAGGGATTCGAGAGACAGTGGGAGCCATCCTGTTTAGACAAACTAAAAACCACTCTAAACTTGCAAGAGCATCATGCTGAGTGTTTCTTCTCTCTCTCCTAATTGCAGCGACCAATCAACATGACTGGACTTAAGTTACTTCTAGATAAAAACATACTGACAGGGCCAAACTACAAAGATTGGCTCAGGAATGTCAAAATGGCAATCACTTATGACAAGTTGGGGTATCTCCTTACCACCAAAGCTCCCCCTGTCCCAAGTCCCACCTCCAGCGTCGCGGATAAGGAAATCTGTAAGACTTGGGAGATTGATAGCGCGAAGGCCAAGTGCCTCGTAGTTGCCTCTATGGACAACGAACATCAAAGGAGGCATGAGAATATGGACCTCGAATCCATATTTCTCCATACAAAAGAACTGTATGGAGAGCAATCTCGTATAGCAAGATACGAAGTGTCGAAGAAGTTATTTTCGGCAAGGTTGGCCATCGGATCATCGGTAGCGGAACACGTGCTTAAGATGATTGGCTTCATTGTGGAGCTCGCGGAACTTGGGACCACATTAGAGAACGAGCTCTATACGGACTTGATTCTCCAGTCCCTTCCTTCCACTTACGCCCAGTTTATCCTGAACTTCAACTTACAAGAAAAAGAAGTTGAACTTTCAGAACTCCTCAACATGCTGAGGAGTGCAGAGGGCACCCTACAGAAAGGTAGGGAAACATCCACTTTGTTTGTAGGAGGATCTTCATCTTCTAGGTCCAAGGCGAAAGCCAAGGGAAAGAAGAAGAAAGCCTCCGCCAAACCAAGGGGCGATGTTAGTAAAGTGGATACGAAGGGAAAAGCAAAAGCAACAAAAGTAGCGGGAAGTCTTGTGGATAAGGAAGAGTGCTTTTTCTGTCATAAGAGTGGTCACTGGAAGAAAGATTGCAGGGCTTGGAAAGCCAGGACACAGGAACTGAAAAAAGTTGCGGCTTCAGCTTCAGGTGTGTATGTTATTGAAAACTGTCTATCAATAAACTCTACTTCCTGGGTATTGGATACCGGATCAGGATCTCATATCTGTAATTCTTTGCAGGCGTTGAGAAACCGTAGGGTTTTGAAGGCAGGTGACATGACCCTCAAAGTTGCAAACGGAGCTAGCATGGATGCTAAGGCCGTGGGGGACTATCACCTGGGGATGTCAGATGGACACGTTTTGGTTTTGCGTAATTGCTTTTTTGTACCCAACGCAACTTGTAATATCATTTCTGTATCTTTGGTTTCTAAAGAAGGTTATGAATTTGCGTTTGTAAGTAATGTTGTAAACATTCACTTAATCAAGTTTTGATTTGGTCAGGTACATTAAGCAATGGTATATACGTATTAAACCAACCACAGATTTTCAATGTCCAGAATACACACAAAAGAAAGTTTCCGGAAATAAATCAGACTTTCTTATGGTATTGTAGACTGGGTCACATCAATGAGAGAAGGTTGTTAAAGTTACATACAGAAGGATATTTGAATCCGTTCGAATATCAATCGTATGCCACTTGTCAATCCTGTCTCAAAGGAAAGATGACAAAGACTCCGTTCACTGGACACGGAGTAAGAGCGAGCGAGCTCTTGGGACTCGTACACAGCGACGTGTGCGGTCCAATGTCTACACATGCGCGAAGCGGTTATTCTTACTTCATTACTTTTACGGATGACTTTTCAAGGTACGGTTATGTCTTCTTAATGAAACATAAGTCCGAAGCCTTTGGAAAATTCCAGGAATATAAGAATGAAGTAGAAAAACAAACCGGCAAAAGTATCAAGATTCTAAGATCGGATCGAGGTGGTGAATACTTGAGTGCCGAGTTCCTGGACTATTTAAAAGAGAACGGAATTATCTCTCAGCTTACTCCTCCATACACTCCGCAACATAGCGGTGTATCGGAGAGACGGAACCGAACCCTATTGGATATGGTACGGTCCATGATGAGTAACGCTGAGTTACCGCGATCATTCTGGGGATATGCACTAGAATCAGCTGCATACCTTTTGAACCGAGTTCCAACTAAGACTGTGCCTACTACACCATATGAGATATGGTGTGGGAAGAGACCCTATCTTAATCACATTAAGACATGGGGATGTCCAGCTTTTGTCAAAAAGCAGCATGCAGACAAGCTCGAGGCACGCTCAGTACAGTGCAAGTTTGTGGGATATCCAGAGAACTCCAAGGGATATTTCTTCTATTGCGAAGAGGAACAAAAGATTTATGTTTCTCGTCATGCCCACTTCTTGGAAACTGAATTTTTGGAAAATCAGATAAGTGGGAACGCAATAGAACTGGAAGAAATTCCAGAACCACGAGCTATTACTGAAAGCTTAGTAGAACCAGATAGTTCAAAAGAAAATGACATTCCTACGCCGCTCCGCAGGAGTAGTAGGCAGTCTCATCCGCCCGAGAGATACTACGGTTTTCTCATAGACGGGGATAGAGAGGATTGCATCATAGATTATGATGAGCCGACTAGCTTCCAGCAGGCCATTCAGAGCGTTGACTCGGTAAAATGGCTGGATGCAATGCGGACAGAAATGGAGTCCATGTACACCAACAAAGTATGGACGTTGGACGTTGCTCCAGATGGGGTAAAACCCATAGGATGCAAGTGGACCTTCAATAGGAAGATTGGTGTAGATGGACAGGTTGAGACCTATAAAGCTAGACTGGTTGCAAAGGGTTTTCGTCAAAGACCTGGTTTGGACTATGACGAGACCTTTTCTCCAGTAGCTATGCTGAATTCCATTCGGATCCTTCTTGCCATTGCTGCCTTCCACGATTATGAGATTTGGCAGATGGACGTAAAGACCACTTTTCTAAATGGAAATTTAGAGGAGTGTGTTTATATGGACCAGCCAGAGGGTTTCATTCAGAGTGGGAGCAGCGGAAAGGTGTGCAAGTTGCTTAAGTCCATCTATGGACTAAAGCAGGCATCGCGGAGTTGGAACATCTGTTTTGATGAGACGGTCAAGGAATTTGGCTTTATCAAAAATCCAGATGAGCCATGCATCTATAGTAGATTTGTAGCGAGAACTGTAGTATTCCTCGTTTTATACGTGGATGGCATTCTCTTAATAGGAAATGACATTCCTATGCTACAATCTGTCAAGGGGTTCTTGTCACACAGGTTCTCCATGAAAGACCTGGGTGATGCCTCATACATTATGGGGATCCGGATCTATCGTGATAGATCCAAGAGGATATTAGGACTTTCACAGTCCAGGTACATCGACACCATACTGAAAAAATTCAGTATGGAAGATTCCAAGCGCGGTAATCTATCGGCTTGTCACGGGATCACCCTCTCCAAAGAGATGTCTCGCAAGACTGATTTGGAAAGGGATCGCATGTCTATTATACCCTACGCTTCTGCGGTGGGCTCAATAATGTATGCGATGTTGTGTACCAGACCAGATGTAGCTTATGCACTGAGTGTGGTAAGCCGGTATCAGTCAAACCCTGGGGAGAAACATTGGATAGCAGTAAAGAACATTCTCAAGTACCTGAGAAGGACTAAGGAGATGTTCTTGGTGTATGGCGGAAAATACCTCTAGATCGAGGCCTTTGCTGACTCCAGCTTCCAGAGTGACAAGGATGATTCCAAGTCCATGTCGGGTTACGTCTTTACCCTCAATGGAGGGGCGGTGTGTTGGAAGAGTTCCAAACAGGAAACCGTTGCTGACTCGACGATGGAAGCGGAATATATCGCTGCTGCAGATGCCGCAAAAGAAGCTGTCTGGGTAAGGAAGTTCTTAACTGAACTTCAGGTGGTTCCGTCCATTGTTGATCCAATACCTCTGTATTGCGACAACAACGGGGCTATAGCTTTAGCAAAGGAACCAAGGTCCCATCATAAGTCCAGACACATCTTAAGGCGGTATCACCTGATCAGGGAGATCGTGGGTCGCCAGGAGATCGAGGTTCGGAGAGTTTTTACAAAAGACAACACTGCTGATCCACTCACAAAGGACTTGCCCCAGACTCAGTTCGAGCGGCTGATCGAGATGATAGGTCTTCGATACGCCAGTACATGGCCTTAGTGCAAGTGGGAGATTGTTAGTGTATATGCCCTAGAGGCCATTACTGTATCATACTAGTTTGTATATTACTTAATGGAATCTTGGGATATTCACAGTTGTATAAACAATCTTGCTCAATATAGTAGTATGCTACTTGGTTTGTTTCTACTTGAATGTGTACGTGTGTTTATTTTAGTATATCACCTATACATATTAGTGGAGCCCTTAGGATCTTTGCTTGATTACCAGCGTTGTGATGACAGTCACACTAGTGGGGGCTGGGTAATCTATAAGCACATCCTTATGCAGGTCCCTAGTCGCAGGACTATCGAGACAGGGCATCGATACTCCGGAGTAGACTAGCGTATGCGCTTCTCATCCCAGTGTGGAAGATGGTCTGTCCCACAGCCATCAGTACGTCGTACTGGAGATAGTATGCGGGTGCTCGTTGGGTTACGAGTACACTGGACAGGACTCGTCGGGAACTGTTGGTTGGTACTATACCTATCGTCAGTTATCAGTTCCCAGGTGACATGAGTACAGCTTAGTCCGCTGACTTGACACTGTCACTTCGCCTCGAGTGTATTCCCACTGCACTTTGATTACTACCCTACCACGGCTCAAAGGAGTCGTGCAAACAGGTAGTTTTTGGGTGCAGTCCCGAAGCACTTGGAGGCAGTGACGGTTAGACAGGATTCGTCTCTCCCGGTATTGGGGGTTGACATCGCGCTGTGTCTAGGAGAGCCATTACACGAGTATTCCCTGGCCAGGGCAAGCGAGATATACTGGTAGGTTTCCAGTGTTATCTCATGGTGTTCTGGGCTTTACTCCGACAGGACTTGTACCGCTATTGGGGGACTGACGTTTACCGCCCCCTAGGCCCGCCATGCGATGTATCAGACGAACAGACCGGACTGTATAGAGATTGTCACAGTCAGACTCAGTAGGAGTTCAGATGGGTTTCACCTCGTCAGTCTTCTTGTCGACATCTACCTGGGGACCATTACGCACAGCTAGTGCCGCTTGCGGTCTGTGGTTAAACCCACTGCCAACGTAGTGTCGAGTCTTTAGAGTCCCACACAGAAAGCTATTCGCCTTTAGGCAAAAGAGTAGAGGTCGCATGGTTTTGCGACAGGTCGCATGGTTTTGCGACAGGGTTCGGTTACATCCATGCACTTGTGCACGTACAGTGTCCGGACAGTTAACACTAGCAGGCTTTGGTTTAAGCCAGATCCTAGTGTACGTTTTGGGGTTGGTTTTATTTCGTATGTATTCGTGTTCCTCGGAACGCGGATGCGGATGTGTATGCACAGTTGACAGAGAGACAGAGGCAGAGTATTCTCATTGGGGTTGTTGACTGTTGACTGTTGACAGTTGACCATTGACTTTTGCTTAACCCTAATGAGAATAAGATATATGATTAACATTAATATTAATTAAGTATTATAGTGACATGGTTGTTGAGGAGTTGACATTGTTGACTTGTTGACTTTGTTGACCGGTTGACTAGGTTGGACTAGTTGACCATCATCATGACAATGGCTATCATTCCATGGCAAAGACTTTTGCTTGCTTGTTTATTTATGCAAAATGAGTGCATGAAATGATATAGCCATTTTGACTTAAGCCATTTACACAATACTTGATTACTATTTTTGTTATGATGGCTTTTGGATTATGAGAGGTAAGAATGAGAAGAGTATGGTTCATTCTATCATTTGCTTTCTCTCTCTTGAGCTCTCTCATTCTCAAGCTCTCCCTCTTGCTCTCTCTACCTCAAGGCAAACCATTCTCATGTGTTGAGACTCATTACCTTAGAGATAAAAAGACACCAAAACATTCCTCTACTCATTCTAGTTCACAAGGCCTAGCAAGCCAAGTGATCTAGTTTCTTCAAAGTTCGAAGAAGAAGCCAAAGGTAGAAGCTTTCGGGTGGATCCATCTTCGGCGCAAGGAGACGACGAGGTGAGGCCGATCCGTACACCGGGAGGAGTCGAAGACGAAGGAGTTCAAGAAAGGTATAGCCCCCTAACCGAGTAGGTAAACTCTTGTTAGGTTGTTAGCTAGTAGTTTAACAAAGATCCGTATTGGAAGTCCATGTTACCACCCTCTTGAGAATCGTTTTTCACCAATTCCGCAACCCCGTAAGTACCGGGGAAGGGTAGCATGGACTTACAATCCTTGTAACACTTTAGGATGTGATTAGTGGCTAATTATACTTTAATATACGGGTTTTAATAAAAAGTTTACCAAATCGATTTTCAAATATTTTGTCAAATTTAATGAATATTTTATTAGAATTTTCATAGGCTTGCACACACTTGTGCATGTAAACTAGGGTTAAATTTGGGTTAGGCCATGATTAGCAACCATGATGGACTAACCATTTTTCTTAAGCTAATTTGAAATTTGAATTAAGTGTTTTGGGTGTGTTTTTTTATAAATGAGAAATGATTTAGTTTTGTTGACTTGGTGAGAGAGAGGGGGAGAGAGAGAGAATGGGCATCATGGCCTTGCCCATGCTCTCATTTAATGAAGAGAGAGGGGGGTTGACTCTTGTGCACTCATTTCTTCGTTTCTCACAACTCTCTCACTCTCACTCACACACACACACAAACTGCAGCAGCAGGAGTTCCAGCAGCAGCAACAAGCAACAACAACAACAACAACAACAAGAGGCAGCAACAGCAACATAAGCAGCAACAGCATCAGCATCAGCAGCTGTAGCAGGCAGCAGCAGGAGCCCTAGCAGCAGCATGCAGCAGCAGGAGCCCCAACAGCAGCAGCAACACTTCTTCTTCTTCTTCTTCCCTTCCTTCTCCTTGCACCTAGGGTCGAGTGAGGTATAATATCTGAGCTCAATTCCTTAGTTTGCTAAACTTATGTGTAGAAGTAGCATCGATTAGTGTTAAAAGTGAGATTTAGTGCTAGAAATGGTGATTAGTGTGGACTTTTGGCTAAATGATGTTTTGGTGGTTAGCCAAGCCTAATTAAGTGGTATTAGGGCCACATGAACCTGGTTTAAACCCAGATTTCACTAAAATACCATAGGGTTTCATATTGGTGTAAATTTAACGTTCTAAAGCGAAATTTAGCCTTTCTATGATCTGCTTTTGACCCGGCTTCTTCAGAGAAAATCTGGGAAAACTGGAGCATGTATACTTGGTCTAGACCACACACACGAAGCACGAGCCCCAGATTCTACACCTGGGCCGCCAGTTTATTCTTTCTGGCCGCAAATTACGGCCAGATAGGAGATTTGGGTGTTGAGGTTTTGGCTAGGGTAGTCTGCTGCATATTCTAGTGTTTTGGCATATACAACTTTTCACTTTTGTGCCTGAGTCAAAATCTGGAGCGTAATATCGTTTTTCCTATACGTTTAGTTTGCGCGACACGTGTGATACGTGAGTGGGTTCTGTGTTCCAGCTTGTCGCGACGTGTCGGGGTAGTTTTAGACGCGTATAATTTTAGCGTATCGGACAAACGCGCGTTTAGTTCGCGACGCGAGTTTCTCGTTTGATTTCGATATCGCGTTTTTGCGAGATATGTGCTTATATGGATTCTTTGTGTAAATTCTAGGTTCGCAGGCGGGTACGTCGGACGCCGCAAAGAAAGGGAAGCAGGTGGTCGGCTACGCTTAGCACGCGACCAGATGAGTAGATTTAACATCTACGGGGAAATCGCCCGTATGGCATTAAGCGTCAGGGCATGATAGGATATTTAGTCGTAGATGTTTATATGTACATTCATATTAGTACACACATATATTGATATCACGATACTTGCGCACATGCACACTGTATATTCATACTAAAGCACACATATATTGATATCACCATACTTGCGCACATGCACACTGTATATTCATACCAGTGCACACATATATTGATATCACCATAATTGCGCACATGCACACTGTATATTCATACAAGTGCACACACATATTGATATCTTCATACTTGCGCACATGCACACTGTATATCCATACTAGTGCACACATATATTGATATCTTCATACTTGCGCACATGCACACTGTATATCCATACTAGTGCACACATATATTGATATCTTCATACTTGCGCACATGCACACTGTATATTCATAGTAGTGCTACACTCATATTCACGTATATATCCATTTGCACATCCATACCTACATACATACATATGTTACATACATGGATGATATTGACTTGATTTCAAGAAAATAGGGACCGCATGAGATATTTTCAAAACTGGATTCTTTTAAAAGAGCGGTTTTCCCTTTTTAATCTTAGTGTCATATGACACATTACATGGATTTACGCATTGAGTTTGGATTTATGGGATTTCTGGATTTGAGAACCGTGGTATTGTTTTAAGAAAATACGCACTGTTTTAAAAACCCGGTTTCTCTTGATATGATATTTCAGTGCGTCCACCATGAGTTTTCTCGGTTCCATAGAACTTGTGTGAGTATACCCGATTCGAGGAGTGGTAGGCACCGATTGCGGGTACATGATGGACCCGGTATGGTATCCGGGGCAAGAAGACTCGTATCGTTAGACGGTGAGCCCGGCGGAGGGACTACTACCCACCGGTGATTGGTTGGACCTGGCGGTTATCCGGAGGATACTGATCAGGGTCGATAGATGGAAACGGGACGACACGTACTGCCAGGGCCGATCCGGACTGACGGACCCCGATACTTGAGGATTTACGTGTCAATACTGGACACGATTATTTTATGATATTTTGAGTGCCGATGTTGGGTACTCACGATTCTATGAGATTTACAGGATTTGAGGGCCGATTAGAGTGACGACGCCTGAGTTGTTATTGGGATTTTGGTGTATTGATGGACACCGGTTATTTTCCATGTTGACATTCCGTGTAGATGTTATTTATTCGCATGCTTAGCATTCAGTGTTATACATCTCATCCTGTATCTGTAGTACCTGATAGAGTACAAATGCTATGCATGATTATTGCATACTCTGCTCATCTTATATAGATGTTATTAGATTGCATTTGCTATGCACGATTATTGCATACTCTGCCCATCATATAGAGATGTTATTAGCTCGCACTTGTTGCATGATTATTGCACATCCAGCTCATCATATAGATGTTATTTGTTGGCATAGGTTAGAGTATCACAGCACGTGGATACTCGTGATTACCTTTATATGTTATCTACTATTCACGAGTTGGCAACTCACCCCCGTTGTGCCACAGTGTTTGCAGGTTGCCCCTCAGAGTAGTCGCGGCAGGCTGCTTCCTTGCATCTTTTGATACAGATACCACCGCAGTTGGCGCGTGAGCCCTTTGCTGATAGGTTGGTTTTTGTGCGATATCTGTTTATTTTCCAGTTGTATACATCATTGTATCTAGTATTCTCCATCTCCTATTCATGTATTGACTTAGAGACCAGTTGTGAGGACGATGTATATTATTTTGTACTCTGGCGTCGAGCTCGTTGTGAGCCGATTTTATTTATGCAGTTTTATATTTCATGTTGTCTTCACTTATTTTTGCTCATTCTTCGCTATGGCGTCGTATATCATTATTGTGGTGATTGTTTCCGCCGTTGGGCGTGATTGCTCCCGTTTTGGGATGCTTTATTCTTATTGTATATCATTTTACTCATATCTTGTCTTGTACCCGATTTCGGGGCTAGTTTTTACAAAGGAAATGCTGCCAAATTTTTTAAGATAATAACTTGAACTTTAAAGAATTTTTACTAAACTACTTAAGGTTTTCTATATGTTTTAAACTAATGTTTCTTTTCACTCCCTTTTCAATGGTTTTGATTTCTGGGTTTCGGCTTACTTAGTCGCGTTACGCCTGTAGACGTTACGTGGTTAAGCGCCGGTCACGGGCCGAACTTTGGGTCATGACAAAGTTGGTATCAGAGCGTAGGTTTTACCTTCGGAGTGTAGGATGACCCTGGTATGATGGAGTAGGTAGCTGAAGCAGAGTGGCGTAGCGTGCGTATGTTCCGCGGCATACTCACTACACGGTACTCCGCCTAAGCGACCTTAGGACTTATTGATTGAAGTTCCTTCCCGATTGTATACATTCTTGTGATTCGATTTCCGTATTCTTATCGAATCCTACTTCCTTTTCAGCCACTATGCCGCCAAAGACTACGAGGGCGCAGAGAGTGGCCGCGAGAGCCGAGATTCGAGTTGACTCGTCAGAGACGAGGACTGATCCGGGCAGTACCCCCGTTGTACCAGAGCAGACTGTTCCTCCTACGGCAGATCAGATCGCTATGCTAGGGGCCGGTATGCAGGAGATGCGCCAGATGATAGGGTCGCTAGTCGAGACACTTCGAGCGCAGCGACCAGAGGTAGTTCCACCCGTTACGGGGACCGCGATGGTACCTACAGTATAGGCAGTTGCCCCTGCAGCCACGGAGGTTATTACAGTATCGCTATCAGAGTTCATGAGGCTGAAGCCTCTGGTCTTCACAGGCACCGACGCAGCCGAGGACCCACAGTCTTTCATTGATAGGATGTCCCGGATATGTCATCCACTCAGATGCTCAGATGCGAGATGGGTAGAGTTCGTGAGCTTTCGCTTGGAAGGTCTTGCGCAGAAATGGTGTGAATCGGTCGAGAAGGGCAGAGCAGCAGGTCTTCCTCCTATGATATGGACCGAGTTTGTGACGGTATTTCTAGCCCGCTTCCTTCCCAGAGTGTCAGGGATGCCCGAGCGCGCAGGTTCGAGTCCTTACGCCAGACGCCAGAGATGACAGTGGCAGAGTTCGATGTACTGTTCACTGAGCTATCTGTTTATGCCCCATACCTAGTGGCTACTGAGGAGATGCGAGTCAAGAGATTTGTTCGAGGCTTATTTACCCCACTGTTCCTCGCGATCAGCGCACAGCATTGCGAGACTTATGCAGCAGCTGTAGATGCAGCCCTATTAGTCGAGGAGCGCCTGGCAGAGACTTTGGTAGTTCCAGAGCCGAAGAGGGTTCGTACTGATACAACAGCACAGAGACCTCCATTCGGATGCCGTGATAGACGTCGTACAGGTGGCAGAGACTCGAGGCGAGGTCAGATGTTTAGCTTTTATCCCCAGGAGGGTTAGAAGTCGTCGTGTGGATGCTTTGGGTGCGGTAGTCCCCATCACCGCGTCAGAGATTGTACCGAGATACGCCGGAAGGAGCCAGCAGTACCACATGTCACACTTCCACCTTCCCCACCCCAGAGGGCGTTGCCTATTGTACCTACTGTTGCTCCGCGTCAGACTCATGCACAGAGAGGCCGTGGTCGCGGAGGGTTTGTTCCTAGAGGACGAGGTGGCCGAGGCAGAGGACAGCCAGCTGCCGACATAGTACAGCCATTTGCTAGTAGGGGACCGCTAGTCGAAAGTGGAGGACATGCATGGGTTTTCGTGTTGACGCATCAGGATGCGCAGGCGTCCAATGCAGTGGTCTCAGGTACCTTATCAGTATGTTCTGTTGACGCACACGTGTTGTTTGATCCCGGATCCACGCACTCGTACGTTTCCACACACTTCGTGCCGAGTTTGGGTAGAGAGTCCGGTTTGCTTGATCGACTGCTTGTTGTGACCACTCATGTGGGAGAGTCATTTGTTGCTAGGTATATGTTCCGATCCTGTGTTGTCCGTATTGGCGAGAGAGAGTTGCCTGTCGACTTGATCCTTCTTAAGATGTTGGACTTCGACGTTCTTTTAGGCATGGATTGGTTAGCCACGTGCAATGTGTCTGTGGACTGTCGCGAGAAGGCAGTTAGATTTTGTTTTCCCAGTGAGTCGGCTTTTGTTGTGCACGGGGACTGTTGTGCCACCCCTCACAGTTTGATTTCTTCTCTTCGCGCTGGACAGTTTTTGAGGAAGGGATGTCAGGGATTTCTAGCCTATGTTTGCGATACTAGAGCTACGGATGTTCCGTTGGACCAGGTTCCGATTGTTTGTGAGTTCCCTGATGTGTTCCCTGACGAGCTTCCTGGGCTACCGCCTGAGCGCGATATTGTTTTCTTTATTGATTTGATTCCCGGCACGGGGCCTATTTCTATACCGCCTTATCGGATGGCCCCGGCAGAGCTTAGAGAGTTGAAAGGTCAGCTGCAAGATTTGCTGGATATGGGACTTATTCGACCCAGTGTGTCTCCTTAGGGTGCTCCGGTTCTGTTTGTCAAGAAGAAGGACGGCAGTTTGCGTTTGTGTATCGACTACCGCTAGCTGAACAGGGTTACCATGCGGAACAGATATCCTTTGCCGCGCATCGACGATTTGTTCGACTAGCTTTAGGGTGTAGGATATTTTTCGAGGATCGATTTGCGATCAGGATACCATCAGCTGCGGGTTCGACAGGAGGATATTCCGAGGAAAGCTTTCCGCACGCGTTACGGCCATTATGAGTTTTTGGTGATGTCGTTCGGACTCACCAACGCCCCAGCAGCGTTTATGGACTTGATGAGCCGTATTTTCCGGCCGTATCTTGATTTTTTCATCATCGTATTCATTGACGATATTTTGGTGTATTCCCGGAGCCGAGAGGAGCACGAGCAGCACCTGCGGATCACACTGCAGACTTTGAGGGAGCACCAGCTATTCGCAAAATTCTCTAAGTGCGCATTCTGGCTTGACAGCGTAGACTTCTTGGGTTACGTGATTACACGAGTTGGTATATGTGTGGACCCGAAGAAGATCGAGGCCGTTCAGCATTGGCCCAGACCCGCATTAATTACGGAGATCCGCAGCTTTCTAGGATTGGCCGGTTACTACAGGAGATTTGTACAGGAATTCTCCCGTATTGCTGCACCTTTGACCAGGTTGACCCGGAAGGGAGTTCCTTTCGATTGGACGGAGGAGTGCGAGCATAGCTTTCAGCAGCTACGGACTTGTTTGACTACGGCGCCGGTGTTATCATTGCCTTCAGGATCAGGCGGACTTGTGATCTATTGTGATGCTTCTCGAGTGGGGCTAGGGTGCGTATTGATGCAGCATGATAGGGTGGTCACGTATGCTTTACGGCAGTTGAAGAGACATGAACAGAACTACCCCACCCACGATTTGGAGATGGCTGCAGTGGTCTTTGCACTCAAGATCTGGCGACATTACCTATACGGCGAGTTGTGCCAGATATTCACTGATCACTAGAGCTTGAAGTATATATTTCAGCAGCGAGACCTGAATCTCAGACAGCGCCGTTGGATGGAACTAGTAAAGGACTACAATTGTGAGATCTTTTATCATCCGGGCAAGGCTAATGTAGTGGCGGATGCTTTGATCAGGAGGCCCGGGGGTAGTCTATCTTGTTTGAGCGTAGTACAGAGGCAGTCGTCGGCAGATTGGACAGGGCAGATTTTCCGAGTTCGTGATCGATAATCAGGGGATACTGCGATTTGGGATTAGACTGTGCGTACCAGATGTTGAGGGATTGCGGCGTGAGATTCTTGAGGAGGCACATCGATCGGTGTATAGTGTTCATCCGGGTTCCACCAAGATGTACCATGATATGAAAGACGTTTACTGGTGGGGAGGAATTAAGAGGGACATCATAGACTTCGTGTCGAGATGCCTGACTTGTCAGCAAGTCAAGGCCGAGCACCAGAGGCCAGCGGGAGAGCTACAGCCGTTACCCATTCCGGAGTGGAAATGGGAGAAGATTTCGATGGACTTCGTTGTGGGTCTACCCAGGACTAGGCGAGGGTATGACTCTATTTGGGTGATCGTGGATCGGTTGACGAAAGCGGCTCACTTCCTGCCAATGAAGACGACTTTCGGATTTGCTCAGTATGCCCAGATATAAATCGACGAGATAGTACGACTGCATAGAGTCCCGACATGTATTATGTCCGACCGAGGCACCCAGTTTACCAGCCGACTATGGCGGAAGCTTCAGGAGGCTTTGGACACCGCTTGAGTTTCAACCCATCATTTCATCCGCAGACCGACGGCCAGTCAGAGCGGACTATTCAGACTCTCGAGGACTTGCTTCGAGCGTGCGTTTTAGACTTTGGTGGTAGCTGGGATCATCATTTACCCTTGGTGGAGTTTTCCTACAACAATAGTTTCCAGGATACTATTCAGATGACACCTTTCGAGGCCTTGTATGGGAGGAGATGTAGATCGCCCATCTGTTGGACAGAGCTCAGTGAGAGCAGTATTTTTGGGCCGCAGATCGTATAGAGGCGACCGAGAAGATACAGCTGATTCGAGACAAGATGAGGACAGCTCAGAAAATCGTATGCTGACAGACGCCGCCTCAGATTAGAGTTCGCAGTTGGCGATCACGTTTTTCTGAGGGTCTCTCCGATGAAGGGAGTGATGAAGTTTGGATGGAAGGGGAAGCTTAGCCCCAGATTCATAGGTCCCTTCGAGATCCTCGAGCGTGTGGGCGCAGTAGTATATCTATGGCTCTTCCACCCGACTTCCCAGATGTTCATCCCGTTTTCCATGTGTCGATACTTCGCAGATACCTACATGACCCTTCTCACATGATTCAGCATCAGACCGTTCAGCTCGAGCGCGATCTTTCGTTCACCGAGCAGCCAGTCGTGATATTGGACCGGCAGGTGAAGAAACTTCGATCGAAGGTCTTGCCATCTGAGAAGGTGCTTTGGCGCAGCCCGAATGGTGAAGAGATCACTTGGGAGGCCAAGGGAGAGATGCGGAAGAAATTCCCTCATCTGTTTGAAGGTACGCATAGCTTTATATTTTTTAAAATTCGGGGACGAATTTCTTTAAGGGGGGAAGATTGTAACACCTTAGGATGTGATTAGTGGCTAATTATATTTTAATATATGGGTTTTAATAAAACGTTTACCAAATCGATTTTCAAATATTTTATCAAATTTAATGAATATTTTATTAGAATTTACATAGGCTTGCACACACTTGTGCATGTAAACTAGGGTTAAATTAGGGTTAGGCCATGATTAGCAACCATGGTGGACTGACCATTTTTCTTAAGCTAATTTGAAATTTGAATTAAGTGTTTTGGGTGTGTTTTTTATAAATGAGAAATGATTTAGTTTTGTTGACTTGGTGAGAGAGAGGGAGAGAGAGAGAGAATGGGCATCATGGCCTTGCCCATGCTCTCATTTAATGAAGAGAGAGAGGGGGGTTGACTCTTGTGCTCTCATTTCTTTGTTTCTCACAACTCTTTCACTCTCTCTCACTCACACACACACACACCAACTGCTGCAGGAGCAGAAGAAGCAACAGCAGGAGCTCCAGCAGCAGCAACAAGCAACAACAACAACGGCAAGAGGCAGCAGCATCAATACAAGCAGTAACAACATCAGCATCAGCAGCTGTAGCAGGCAGCAGCAGGAGCCCTAGCAGCAGCAGCACTCCTTCTTCTTCTTCCCCTCCTTCTCCTTGCACCTAGGGTCGAGTGAGGTATAATATCTGAGCTTAATTCCTTTTTTGCTAAACTTATGTGTAGAAGTAGCATCGATTAGTGTTAAAAGTAAGATTTAGTGCTAGAAATGGTGATTAGTGTGGAATTTTGGCTAAATGATGTTTTTGTAAGTCTACGGTAGCGCCCCGGCCGTCAATTTGATGCCAAATGCGGAACAAAAACTTTTATAACTGGCGCTATCGCATACTATAACCCGGATCTTACCATTAACGCTAAACTAACAAACTATAAAGTGGGTAGAAAGGCTATACCGAACGATCCGAGTCCTTCGTTCTTAAGCCATCATCCCACGCTCCTTTGCGGCTGCTGTGATCTCGCTCGATCTCCGATATCCTCGTCCAGGTGGCACCACGTCAACGGATCTTTATAAGGGCTCCCGCCTCTGACCCGAGGCAACTCGGACATGAAGTTTGCTAGCCGACATGTCCAAGATTGATGTAGAGAATGAGTAGAATACTTTGTCTCGTTTCATCCAAAACCATGGACGAACGGTTAATGAAGTTTCCTATTAATCAAGAAATGATAAATGAACATATGAAATTTCCATGAACCAAATTTCATAATCTTTTTTCCAACAACCATTATCCTTTCCAAATGAATGGCCGGCCAATATGAAGAGGTGGGGTGAGTGTAGGAGCAAATGGGGAGGTGACCATAAGCAATAATGAAATGAATGAGTCACTTGAAACACCTCACAAAACATTCAATGCAAAAACAATGAATCACTAATCCTAGTCATCAACCATTTAATGCAAAATGGTGACACAATAAACCTAGTCACCATACTAGAATCTTCCGCACTCATGACTCACCCTCATGACAAGATAAATCCGCATTAAACCGAATGTTTAAGATGGGTGATAGAAAACTGGCAACTTCCAAAAGCAATCCCGAAACGAATTTCAGGATAACCCCGTAACAGTATAAACATACCCGCATTTGTATTACGACCGAATACAAATGCAACTGAGACAAAAATATTATATCTACAAAGTATAATACTCGGATCCAGCTTAAACCAAACCCCACCAGTATTATCTGTCCGAAATATGACACGTACGTAAACGCACGAGCATTTTCCGAACCCTGCCATAAAACAAAACGACATCTACAACGTTTCACCCGAACTTGGAAAACTATCTGTGGGGGAATCTAATGACTCATCAGTACCCTGGCAGTGGGTTTAACCACAAGCACGTCAGCGACACTAGCAGTGCGTAACGGCTGCCCATGTACTGACCTCAAGGGAAGCCGATGAGCGAACTCATCCTGGAGCCCTACTGAGCCTAACAGTGACAATAAACATACAGTCCGGTCCGTTCGTCTATGAGTATCGCATATCGGGCCTAGGGGGCTGGTAACGTCAGACCTCCAATAGCGGTATAAGTCGTGTCGGTGACAAGCCCTGAACACCCTGAGAAACTACTGGAATACTTACAAGTAATTCTCACCTGCCTTGGCCAAGGACTTGGTGTAATGGCTGTTGCGCCACGGCAGCGCCCCGGCCGTCTATCCGAGGCCAAAATGCGGAATCAAATTTTTTCTTAACTTTTAAACTGGCGCTACCGCGGACAATAAAACCCGGATCGTAACCATTAACCTATACTAGCTAACAAGAGATGGGAAGAGAGTTATACCAAGCGATCCGTTCGTCTCCACTCCGATCTCCCGCGGAATCTCCGTCCGTCACCTCCTCGTCGAAAAGGGCACCACATAGCCGGATTCTTTTACTGGCTCCCACCTCTGGACCGAGGCAACTCGGGCGCGAAGTTGGCTAGCCGACGCGTCCAAGGGAACTGTAGGTTGTAGTGTAGTGTCTTGTCTCTTTGGGGTTTATGTTGCCATTGGGTGATGGAAGAATCAAAGAACTTTGGAGAGGGGTTGATGGTTTTGGAGCATACAAATGAGATGATCTAATTTCCCTCATCCAAAATGAAATCCTCTCTCTCCCCTCCTAAAGTGGCCGGCCCCCCTCATATGAAAATGGTGGAAGGAAAAAAAACAAATGAAACCATGAAGGGAGGTAAGTGTAGGAAACTCCAAGAGGTGACCACATCAAAAGGTTATGATAACTATATCAAATCAACTCAAATCACAAAAAGCAAGCCATCATGAAAAAGCAAAGATGCTTAACCTTTCATAATGCCACAAATGCAAGAAACTCCCTCCACAAAATGTTATTTGCAAACTTGCAAATAACCCCCTCCATCGGAAAAGTCCGGCCGGGAAAGAACAAAGGAAAACCGGCCGGAACGGAATGCAAACTGGCAACTCTAGAAAACTGGTCCCGTAATAAATTACAGGAAAACCCCGATACTGTGCATACACACCCGCATTTGTATTCCCACTGAACACAAATGCAAAGAGACAAAATCTACACTGTACTATACTGGGATCCGGCTTAAACCAAAGCCGGCTAGTAATATCCGTCCGATCCTGATCCGTGCAATACCGCACGTATCTGATCGAACCCTGCCATATAACCATACGGCCTCTAGAGCGTTTCGCCCGAAACTTGAGTAACTGTAATTGTGGTGGACTCTAAAGACTCGTCAATACTATGGCTGTGGATTTAACCACTAGAACGTCAGAGGTATAAGCCGATACGTGACGGGCCACCAGCTATTGACCAAAAGGGACGTCGATGAGCGAACTCATCCTGACACCCTACTGAGCCTGTCAGTGACAATATCCGTACAGTCCGGTCCGTTCGTCTATGAGCATCGCATGGCGGGCCTAGGGGGTTGGTAAAAGTCAGACCCCCAAAAGCGGTACAAGTCGTGTCGGAGTGTAGCCCAGAACACCCTGAGATACTACTGGAATACCTACCAGTAAATCTCCTGCCTCGGCCGAGGGCTTTGTGTAATGGCTCTCCTAGACACAGCGCGACCTCACCCCAAATACCGGGAGAGACGAACCCCTGCAGATCCGCTCACTGCCTCCATGTGGCTCGGGACTGTACCCAACTAAAACCTGTTTGCACGACTCCTTTGAGCCGTGGTAGGGTAGTAATCAAAGCACAGTGGGAACTCACACGAGACAAATGACGATCTCAGGTCGATGAACTAACCTGTACACATGTCACCAGGGAACTGCTATCTGACGTCAGGTATAAGACCAACTAGCAGGTTCCCGGCGAGTCCTGTCCGGTGTACTCATAACCCAATGAGCACCTGTATACATCTTAGGTGAACCAACTGACACCAGTGGCTTGTGAGACCGGCCACCGCCCCTCGTCGGGGTCTCGACTGTATACACTAGTCTACTAATGGAGTATCGATGCCCTGTCTCGAAACTCCTACGACTAGGGACCTTTCAAGGATGTGCTTATAGACTACCAGCTCCCACGTATATGATCGCCCTTATACTGCTGGCAGTCAAGCAAGAATCCTAGGGGCTCTATCAACGTGTAATAGCGACCTGTCAGGTCACCTAAAGCAGTACACGATGATAAAGATAAACCGGATAGCATACTATCATCTCGAGTAAGACTGTCCTCCTGGGATAGGTCCTCCCTCAATCATTGCAATCACGTGCCTGTGATCCAATAATTGACTCTGAGGGCACTATCTCCAACAATCTCCCACTTGCACTCAAGGCTAATTATTGCGATGTCGCATACTCACAGCCCGTGTGATACCGAACACCCAACTCCTCTACTAGTCAATCTCACAAAACCCGTTTGCGAAACTATTGTGTTCGAGGAATAGCCTCAGTGAGTTGATCCGCTAGGATGTTTCTTTCTATGTCTCTCTATATCTCAAGTTCGTGGAGAAAGCCATCTCCCGAAATGAGCAATACCTGTCTTAGAATGTGTCTGGATGTCTGATGGGACCTAGCTCATTAATGAACTCCAAATCCAAACTTCTTAGACTGTATCATCAACTGAACTTAATCAGTATCCTGCGCCAAGCCTCCCTCAGTATTGCCTTGGACCACCTGTCCAAAATACTGCCCCTCGTCAGAAGGAAAAAACTATAACTCTGACAACCTCCTTGTCGTCCAGGTCACCTTGGAAGCCTAGAATGATAACTGTCTCCCGAATAAGGCTGTCGTTATCATATCCCTAGAACATCCACTTGTGTTCTAAAACTGCTTCCGACTGCTTCTCCAGGATTGGATCAATATCAACTTATTGCATCTAGTGCAGAAACAACATCTGGTGTGGTACTTGACATCTCATGATTGACTCAATTGCCTGAGCAAGTGATCTGCCAATCATGCACATCCCTCTCCCCTTTAGTCTGTAAGACACCTTTAGAGAGGGTGACTCCATCACCTGCAGGTACACTACCGTGCCAGGAGTCGTCCATTCTAAATACTCTTAGAATGCTGTCTAAGTACCCTGATTGGGAAACCACCCAAATCTAGATCTAAAACCATAGATCTAGTAACTAGTATGTTTGATATAATGTCCAAGTCTCATGTGGAGAAACCACTGTGTGACCACCAAAGTATAACCGATCGTAGTATAGGAATATCACTTCCTACTCTGTGTATGTCATCCAAATACCAGGACATCACACCCTACTACCTTCTTAACAGATCCATCCCCTATTCTGATGAAGTCAAACCTATGACTGTCACGTCAGAAATAGATGATCTTTTTCCGCTACATCTGCTTTAGTCTATAAATAGACATAAGCCACATGTCCACCAATGCTTCCGCTGCTCCCACTGACTACGATAACCCTCTGGCAGAGTCATATACACGTACACTTCTAAAGCTAGTTTAGAACGACGCTATACTCATCCTCCTGCCGGGTCTCACAGTCTGGAACAACAGCAATGGCAAGTCTGGGTAAACAAGAACCTCCCTGCCACCGTCCTTGAGCATACCGAAGTACCTCTCGAGTGCCTGAGGTTACCCATCAAAACTGCGGAGTGGCCAATGGAATGTCAAATCAGATTGAATCTTTAGGTTCTTTATCAAATCTTCAGTAATCGTTTGCGGTTCTGGAATCGCTTCCAGTTCTACCATACTCCCACTACTTTTTTCTGAAAAATCCATTTTTAATTAAAACTGTGGCGAGTTAAGAACAATATCACTATTGATCTTCCAGATGGTAGAAAGTCAACCCTCGTCATAGCCCGGGTCAACCCACAAACAGCCATTACAGAAACGTGCCTTGAGTTGTCCAGTGTCTGGTTTTGATCATAAGCCGGACAACTCCCCGTGCCTTAACATCGTTAAGACATGAACTGTTCTATATCCAATATAGAACCAGAGGCACTTATTTAATTGAACCAGATTCAAATCATGCAGCTGTCTCCAGTGCACATTAACTAAATGGAAGGAGGCCGATCAGCGTTACTCAACTTAGGAATGTTTCCAATTATGAGTAACCTGAAAGAGAAGCAAGTTCTCTTAATCATCACTATCAACTGAATACCATACACAAGTATCTACATCTTCGATTCAACTTGAAGAATCCCGATACTTGCAACACCTGGTTCTCTACTTTATTCAAATACCTATAACTTCTCAAAATTCGGACCCTGTGTTTCCACGAAACACTTGTCTAAAAACTAGAGAAGTCATAAGTAAACCGAATATAGTACGAGGACCAACCCCTCTATCCTGATGGACCCTGGACAACATACAATACTCTGTATAAGTCCCTTGAGTCTAATAACTCATTCCCTGTGTGTCGTAGGTTGAAAACTGTACCTTTGGTTATGAAGAATTACACCGATGCTTAATGCTCCTTACCTAACCATCCACTGATATAGGTAAATGTCGTAGACATAATTTCAAAAAGGTATATCTCACTCTATGAAAATAGATGTACAGATATATCGATTTGAAATTAGTGCATAACAGCGGATATTCAAAACCAAATATTTGCCGTCCGGCAACCAACCCAGGTGACTTCCTCAAATATCACCGATTACAACGAATCCCGATATAATGAGGATGATCACCCAATTCCCAATAACTTACTCCCACTCATCATCTGTAAAACCATACAGATGTGAGAATCATACCTGGTAAATACATACCCTGGAGTAAGTGTCTAATCGGGAAATCAGTTTTCCATTAACAGTACACAGTGAAACTGAAACATTGAAATGTTTCGTTGGGGTATCCTGGTATTCCTAGTAATGCCTCTTCCATTATCCAGATTCACAACTGTAACCGTATAATTCTTTGCCATTTCTCCAAATCCCTTTATATGTCTTTAGTCATTACCTTCTGTACACCCCTTTAGGCCAAATGGTTTTCTTCCTTCCCTACCGTTCGGCACCAGCCTATGGTTTGGAAGAAGACTATCCAATAAGCATAATGGGTGTATTGTCCTAATCCTAGGAGCACTCGCAACACGAGAGAAGGTGAAGATAAAAGACAACCGAATAAACTTTATTCCTATTTCTCCTGAACCAGAATCCATCCCCGAACCGGAACAAGTTCCTTTCGAGTTCGTATATAACCATACGATGGATTATCCAATAAACTTGGGATCTTCATAGTGATACGGAGTGTCCTGGAGAAATACAAAGGTGATTTAGGATTGGCGAAGAAATACTTGGTTTGGTTGCGAATAGCAGTCACAATTTACTTTGCCCTCTTACTAATCCCTTGCTTTGTCTGAACTTAATACCTTCTGTACACCGTTTAAGCTAATTGGTATTCTTCATTCCCCACCGTTCGGCACCAGCCTAAGGTTTGGAAGAAGACTATCCAATTTGCGTAATAGGTGTACTATCTCCTAAGCCAAGGAGTACTCGAAATCTGAGAGAGAAGGTAAAAGGAAAAGACAACTGAATAGTCCTATTCGTTTTCTCCAGAACCAGAAACCATCCTCGAATTCCTTCGACTTCGTATATAACCATACGATGGTTTTGTCCAATGGAAGTGGACGTTCGTAGTAATACGGGGTGTCCTGGAGAAAAGGGTAGAAGTAGGAGTGGCAAAGAGGTTTGCAACTCTGACAATCCAAAAGCCAGTGTTAAGAAGGTTCGGTCAACTTGGTCACTGAGTCATAGTCTAGGGTCGGGTCAATGGTCGCTGCCAAAGAGAGAGAGAAAAGAAACACTCAGCGTGCACTCTAACCTAGATCAGAATGGTTATCACTTTGTCTAATCTGGAAACCTCCCACTGTAACGTCAAATTCTTCTCCAAACCTGAAAGAAGAATTAGCCGGGATCACCCGAGGAGTAAACCAACTCATCAGTGGGAATCGGGATCCAACTATCATCGCATGATAACTTGACGGAATCCACTCAAGTCACCACACTCCAGAAGGTATGCGCATGCCTGGCAAGTTTCAGTTTCTTTAGAAACTTCCGATGTTATTTTTACCCCTAGGACCCAAGTGACCTTGACACAGTCAACAAATCAAAGAGTCCTAGTCAAGTTCAACCCGTCATTATCCTGGATTGCATTAAACCCACCCGTACGAGCCCTTGACACAGTCAACAAGGCCGCACGACTGTCCTAACCAATCTCATTAATATGCTGCAAACAAACACTACTTAGCTACCGCACACTACGCCTTAACACAGTCAACAAACGCAGCACGAATACTAAGTAATACTTGTAAGAAATGACGGAGGGCTACGTCTAGTTTTTGGCGAAAAACTTTTAACGTAATGAACTTGATATCGTTGAAGGAACTGCATAGCCTTTTATAAAAATATAGTAACGAAAACCTTTGCTAAAAAGGTCACTCCCGGTGAAGGGATCTCGGCTCTTTCCCCGTAGAATGAGGTGCAGGATATTCCAACTGAATACCACGATGCAAAGCAAAAGTAATCGGCTATAGTGAAGTTATTGCCTTGACGCAAACTTCTGTCCAAGGGGTCACTCCCGGTGAAGGGATCTCGGCCCTTGCCTCGTTGACTAAGGAGCAGGATATTCCAACTGAATACCACTGTGCAAAACAAAAGTGAACGTCCTTGCAATAACAGCTTTTTGAAAAATTGTTCCAACAACATCAAAATAGGTTTGTTTATCTTACATTGATCCGAATCAACACGGTCCCATCAATTGATCACACCAATAAAGAACGAAAATAATAATGTACGTATATGCCATCCGCATTCGCCACTGGGTCCCGTCATCACCCGTTAGGTTACTTAACTAACGACAGAGCGGGGACTGGACTAGCGCGGATGCAAAACATATACAACATCTACTAGTATATATATCAATATATAATTTTAGCTCAAGGCGTGATAAGAATGCAACATCACAGAAATGTACAGCATCACAGAACAATATAGATATCTGGGATCCCCGGGTTTCATAGAGCCGCTACTGAAACCCGACGTTCCCCTGGTCGTGTGGATAGCCTGTGCAATGAAATCCTAGACCCCTACGGGCACGGCAAGTCACCCGCCAAAACCTGAAGTGAGGTAGCTCCCTTCAGCAACGTGAATGGACCACCCAGCACTTCACGGAATCCGGTAACTTGGGCACCCCTCCTGGGTCAACCTGTACCCCCTACGAGTGCGGCGAATAGCCCGCCAATTCTAGAGTAAAGCCCCCTCCGTCTCAACACCATGAGATGCGGGCTTGTTGTCCTCTAGAACCCGGCTATCCGTGCACCCCTTCGCGGGGTAATCCTAGTACAGAAAGTAAAATATACATACAACGGGTACATCGACCTCGACCTGGTCGTGCCCCAAAAGAATAATACAATCAGGCAGTGACGGCAGTCCACACGTCGGACGCTCGCCCCGCAATATCAAATGTACATAATACAACAAAACTGTACTATCACTGCAACCAGGCTATCCCCCACGACCAATCCGCAACATCACAGCAAAATCACAGAACATCAACGTGAATGTCACGTTCGCAAATCCGTCTAACCGGGCTATAGCAGTTAGACAGGATTTACCGATCAAGTGACATTCACGGTCGCAGATATAATGTAAATACTGTGAACTAATATGTTTAAAATATTCGATCGAACAAATTTACCAAGTGGGCCCCAAAGCATTACTGTAGCACTTACAGAAAATCTGGGCCCAAAAATAATATTCCAGAAACCCTATTTTCTAGTGTAAGACAATCTGAAAAAATTTGGTGCAGTGAAGAGGCTAAATGGCGGCGGAACCGCGGCCCAATCATGGCTTTGGCCGCGGTTCCGCGGTGGTATGATGGAATCAGGCGACCAAATTTTACCAGAATTCTTATACTTCCCTGCACATCATTCTGCAACTACCTGAAAAAATTTTAGAGTCCAAAAAAATTTCGACAAAAACCTGATGCACACGAAATACGGTTTTTGGGATTTTTGTTCGATCGGGTCTTTAAACATACTAGAGCAAGCTAGACTAGATTAATGGCGTGGCTCTGATACCATGTTGCGTCACGGCAGCGCCCCGGCCGTCAATCCGAGGCCAAAATGCGGAATCAAAATTTTTCTTAACTTTTAAACTGGCGCTACCGCGGACAATAAAACCCGGATCGTAACCATTAACCTATACTAGCTAACAAGAGATAGGAAGAGAGTTATACCAAGCGATCCGTTCGTCTCCACTCCGATCTCCCGTGGAATCTCCGTCCGTCACCTCCTCGTCGAAAAGGGCACTACATAGCCGGATTCTTTTACGGGCTCCCACCTCTGGACCGAGGCAACTCGGGCGCGAAGTTGGCTAGCCGACGCGTCCAAGGGAACTGTAGGTTGTAGTGTAGTGTCTTGTCTCTTTGGGGTTTATGTTGCCATTGGGTGATGGAAGAATCAAAGAACTTTGGAGAGGGGTTGATGGTTTTGGAGCATACAAATGAGATGATCTAATTTCCCTCATCCAAAATGAAATCCTCTCTCTCCCCTCCTAAAGTGGCCGGCCCCCCTCATATGAAAATGGTGGAAGGAAAAAAAATAAATGAAACCATGAAGGGAGGTAAGTGTAGGAAACTCCAAGAGGTGACCACATCAAAAGGTTGTGATAACTATATCAAATCAACTCAAATCACAAAAAGCAAGCCATCATGAAAAAGCAAAGATGCTTAACCTTTCATAATGCCACAAATGCAAGAAACTCCCTCCACAAAATGTTATTTGCAAACTTGCAAATAACCCCCTCCATCGGAAAAGTCCGGCCGGGAAAGAACAAAGGAAAACCGGCCGGAACGGAATGCAAACTGGCAACTCCAGAAAACTGGTCCCGTAATAAATTACAGGAAAACCCCGATACTGTGCATACACACCCGCATTTGTATTCCCACTGAACACAAATGCAAAGAGAAAAAATCTACACTGTACTATACTGGGATCCGGCTTAAACCAAAGCCGGCTAGTAATATCCGTCCGATCCTGATCCGTGCAATACCGCACGTATCTGATCGAACCCTGCCATATAACCATACGGCCTCTAGAGCGTTTCGCCCGAAACTTGAGTAACTGTAATTGTGGTGGACTCTAAAGACTCGTCAATACTATGGCTGTGGATTTAACCACTAGAACGTCAGAGGTATAAGCCAATACGTGACGGGCCACCAGCTATTGACCAAAAGGGACGTCGATGAGCGAACTCATCCTGACACCCTACTGAGCCTGTCAGTGACAATATCCGTACAGTCCGGTCCGTTCTTCTATGAGCATCGCATGGCGGGCCTAGAGGGTTGGTAAAAGTCAGACCCCCAAAAGCGGTACAAGTCGTGTCGGAGTGTAGCCCAGAACACCCTGAGATACTACTGGAATACCTACCAGTAAATCTCCTGCCTCGGCTGAGGGCTTTGTGTAATGGCTCTCCTAGACACAGCGCGACCTCACCCCCAATACCGGGAGAGACGAACCCCTGCAGATCCGCTCACTGCCTCCATGTGGCTCGGGACTGTACCCAACTAAAACCTGTTTGCACGACTCCTTTGAGCCGTGGTAGGGTAGTAATCAAAGCACAGTGGGAACTCACACGAGACAAATGACGATCTCAGGTCGATGAACTAACCTGTACACATGTCACCAGGGAACTGCAATCTGATGTCAGGTATAAGACCAACTAGCAGGTTCCCGGCGAGTCCTGTCCGGTGTACTCATAACCCAATGAGCACCTGTATACATCTTAGGTGAACCAACTGACACCAGTGGCTTGTGAGACCGGCCACCGCCCCTCGTCGGGGTCTCGACTGTATACACTAGTCTACTAATGGAGTATCGATGCCCTGTCTCGAAACTCCTACGACTAGGGACCTTTCAAGGATGTGCTTATAGACTACCAGCTCCCACGTATATGATCGCCCTCATTCTGCTGGCAGTCAAGAAAGAATCCTAGGGGCTCTATCAACGTGTAATAGCGACCTGTCAGGTCACCTAAAGCAGTACACGATGATAAAGATAAACCGGATAGCATACTATCATCTCGAGTAAGACTGTCCTCCTGGGATAGGTCCTCCCTCAATCATTGCAATCACGTGCCTGTGATCCGATAATTGACTCTGAGGGCACTATCTCCAACAATGGCTTTCCTAGACACATCGCGATCTCACCCCCAATACCGGGAGAGACGAATCCCCTGCCGATCCGCTCATTTGCCTCCATGTGGCTCGGGACTGTACCCAAAAAATACCTGTTTGCACGACTCCTTTGAGCCGTGGTAGGGTAGAAATCAAAGCACAGTGGGAACTCACACGAGACAAATGACGACCTTAGGTCGATGAACTAACCTGTACACATGTCACCTGGGAACTGCTATCTGATGCTAGGTATAATACCAACTAGCAGGTTCCCTGCGAGTCCTGTCCTGTGTACTCATAACCCAATGAGCACCTGTATACATCTTATGTGATCCAACTGACACCAGTGGCTTGTGAGACTGGCCACCGCCCCTCGTTCAGGTCTCGACTGTATACACTAGTCTACTCCGGAGTATCGATGCCCCGTCTCGAAACTCCCACGACTAGGGACCACTATTAAGGATATGCTTATAGACTACCCAACTCTCACGTATATGATCGCCATCATACTGTTGGTAGTCAAGCAAGATCCTAAGGGCTCTATCAACGTGTAATAGTGATCAGTCACCTGAACCCGTACACGACTGATAAAGGCAAACCAGATAGCATTCTATCATCTCGAGTAAGACTGTACTACCGGTATAGGTCCTCCTCAATCATTGCAATCACGTACCTGCGATCCAATAATTGACTTTGAGGGCACTATATCCAACAATCTCCCACTTGCACTTAAGGCTAATTATTGCGATGTCGCATACTCACAGCCCGTGTGATACCGAACACCCAACTCCTCTACTAATCAGTTTCACAAAAACCGTTTGTAAAACTCTTGTGTTCGAGAAATAACCTCAATGAGTGGATCCGCCCTGATATTTCTTTCTATGTCTCTCTTAATCTCAAGTTCACGGAGAAATCCATCTCTCGAATTGAGTAATACCTGTCTTAGAATGTGTCTGGATATCTGATAGGACCTAGTTCATAAATGAACTCCAAATCCAAACTTCTCAGACTGTATCAACCACTGAAACTAATCAGTGCCCAGCACCAGGCCTCCCACAGTATCCTCTTGGACCATCTGTCCATAATACTGCCCCCTTTGTCAGAGGGAAAACTATAACTCTGACAATCACTCTGTCATCCATGTCACCTTTGAAGTCTGGAATGATAACCGTCTCCCGAAGGAGGCTGCCGTCATCAAATCCGTAGAACATTCACTTATGTTCTAAAACTGCTTCCTTATGTTTCTCCAGGATTGGATTAATATAAACTTATCGCATCTAGTGCAAAAACAACATTTGGTGTGGTACTTGATATCTCATGATCGACTCAATTTCCTAAGCAAGTGATCTGCCAATCATGCACATCCCTCTCCCCTTTAGTCTGTAAGACACCTTTAGAGAGGGTGACTCCATCACCTGCAGGTACACCACCATGCCAGGAGTCATCTATTCTAAAATACTATTAGAATACTGTCAAAGTACCCACATTGGGAAACTACCCAAATCTAGATCTAAAACCATAGATCTAGAAATCAGAATGTCTGATATTATATCCATATCTTTTATGGAGAAACAACTGTGTGACGACCACAGTATAACCGATTGTAGCATAGGAATTTTACTTCCTACTCTGTGTATGTAATCCAAATATCAGGACATCACACCCTACTACCTTCTTAACAAATCCATCCCCTATTCTGATGAAGTCAAACCTATGACTGTCACATCAAAAATAGATGATCTATCTCCGCTATATCTGCTTTAGTCTATAAATAGACATAAGCTACTTGCCCACTATACTTCCGCTGCTCCCACTGACCACAACAACCCTATGGCAGAATAATATATACGTGCACTTCTAAAACTAGTTTAGAACGACGCTATACTTAACCTCCTGCCGGGTCCATAGCCTGGAACAACAGTAGTGTCAAGTCTGGATAAATAAGAACCTCCCTGTCACCGTCCTTGAGGCTACCGGAGTACCTCTCGGGTGTCTGAGGTTACCCACCATATCTGCGGAGTGGCTATTGGAATGTCAAACCTGATTAAATCTTTAGGTCCTATTAAATTTTCCGTAATCGTTTGCGGTTCTGGAATCACTTCCAGTTCTACCATACTCCCACTACTGTTTACTGAAAAAATCCATTTAACTAAAACTGTGGTGAGTCAAGAACAATATCACTATTGATCTTCTAGATGGTAGAAAGTCAACCCTCGACATAGCCCAGGTCAACCCACAAACTGCCATTACGGAAACGTACCTTGAGTTATCCAGAGTCTGGTTTTAAGCATAAGCCGGACAACTCCCCGTATTTTAACATCGTTAAGATATGAACCATTCTATATCCAATATAGAAACTTTGGCACTTATTTAATTGGAACCAGATTCTAATCATGCAGCTGTCTCCAGTGCATATCAACTTAATGGAGAGAGGCTAATCAGAATTACTCAACTTAGGAATCCATCCAATTATGAGTAACCTGAAAGAGAAACAAGTTTCTCAAAACCATTACTATCAACTGAATACCAATCACAAGAATCTACATCTTCGATCTCTTTGAAGAATCCTGATACTTGCGACATCTGGTTCTCTACTTTATTTTTATACCCACAACTTCTCAAAACTTAGACCTTGTATTTCTACGAAACACTTGTCTAAAAACTAGAGAAGTCACAAGTAAACAGAATATAGTACGAGGACCAACCCCTTTGTCCTGATGGATACTGGACAACATACAATACTCTGTATAAGTCCGCTGAGTTGAATAACTCAAAACCTGTGCATAGTAGGTTGAAAACTGTACTTATCATTAAGAACTACTCCGTTGTTCAATGCTCCTTACCCAATCGACAACTGATATAGGTAAATGTCACGGACATAATTTCAAAAAGTTATATCTCACTTTATAAAAATAAACGTACAGATATATCATTTTGAAATTGGTGCACAACAACGGATACTCAAAACCAAATACATGCCGTCCGGCAAAAACCCAGGCGATTTCCTCAAATATCACCAATTACAACGAATTCCGATATAATGAGGATGATCACCTTATTCCCAATAACTTACTCCCACTCATCATCTGTAAAACCATACAGATATGAGAATGAAACCTGGTAAATACATACCCTGAAGTAAGTATCTAATCGGGAAATCAGTTTTCCTTTAACAATGCACTGAAACATGAAAATGTTTCGTAGGGGTATCCTGGTATTCCTAGTAATGCCTCTTCCATAATCTTATTCATGACTGTAACCATATATTTCTTTGCTATCTCTCCAAATCCCTTTATTTTTCTTTAGTCGTTACCTTCTGTACACCCTTTAGGCCAAGTGGTTTTCTTCCTTCCCTACCGTTCGGCACCAGCTTATGGTTTGGAAGAAGACTATCCAGTAAGCATAATAGGCGTACTCTCCTAAACCAAGGAGTACTCGCAACTTGAGAGAATGTGATGATAAAAGACAACTGAATAATACCTTATTCTATTTCTCCCGAATTGGGGAAAAAAGCTAAGGTGAAATAGGAGTGGCGATGAAGTACGCGGTTTGGTCGTGAATGATAGCAGTCGCAATTTACTTTGCCCTCTTTCTAATCCCTTTATTTTTTCTTTAGTTATTACCTTCTGTACACCCTACTTAGGCAAATTGGTTTTCTTCATTCCCTACCTTTCGGCACCTGCCTATGGTTTGGAAGAAGATTATCCAGTAAGCATAATATGTGTACTCTCCTAAACTAAGGAGCCCTCGCAACCTGAGAGAAGGTGATAATAAAAGACAACTGAATAAACCAATTCTATTTCTCCTGAACCTGGATCCATCCTTGAAGAAGTCCCTTCGAGTTCGTATATAAACATACGATGGATCTATCCAATGGAAGTGGATATTCGTAGTGATACGAGGTGTTCTGAGAAATGCAAAGGGTAAAAGAAGGAGCGGCAATGACTTATGTAACTCAGTCAATCCAAAAGCCAGTATTTTAAGAAGGTTCGGTCAACATGGTCACTGAGTCATAGTCTAGGGTCGGTCAAAGGTCGCTGCCAAAGAGAGAGAGAAAAGAAACACTCTGCGTGCACTCTAACCTAGATCAGAATGGTTATCACTTTATCTAATCAGGAAATCTCCCACTGTACTGTCAAATTCTCCTCCAAACCTGAAAGAAGAATCAATCGGGATCACCCGAAGAGTAAACCAACTCATCAGTGGGAATCAGGATCCAACTCTCATCGCATGATAACTTGACGGAATCCACTCACGTTATCACACTCCAGAAGGTATGCGCATGCCTGGCAAGTTTCAGTTTCTTTAGAAACTCCCGATGTAATTTTTACCCCATGTTCTTATGACCTTGACGAAGGCCAACAAATCATAAGTCACATGTCAAGTTCTACCCGTCATTATCTTGTCAATTCGAACCCACCCGTACATACCCTTGACGAAGGCCAACAAGGTAATACGACTTTCCCAAACCAACTCATCTATCTATGCAACAGAAAAGTAACAAGCAGCTACCATACACTATGCCTTGACGAAGGCCAACAAATATAGCATGAATACTACGTGCTACCGATCTGAAACGACGGAGGGCTACGGCTGGTTTTTGGCGAAAAACCTTTAACGTAATGAACTTGATCTCGTTGAAGGAACCTGATAGCTTTTTATAAAAATATAGTGGCGAAAACCTTTGCTAAAGAGGTCACTCCCGGTGAAGGGATCTCGGCTCTTTCCCCGTAGAATGAGGTGCAGGATATTCCAACTGAATACCGCGATGCAAAGAAATATGTAATCGACTATAGTGAAATTATTACCCTGACACAAACTTCTGCCCAAGGGGTCACTCCCGGTGAAGGGATCTCGGCCCTTGCCTCGTCGAATGAGGTGCAGGATATTCCAACCGAATACTACTGTGCAAAACAAAAGGAAACGTCTTTGTAATAACACTTTTTAAAACTGTTCCAACAACATCCAAACAGGTTTGTTTTCCTTTCCATTGATCAGAATCAACGCAGTCCTATCAATTAATCACACTAGAAAAGAACGAAAATAAAATGTACGTATATGCCATCCGCATTCGTCACTGGGTCCCGTCATCACCCGTTAGGTTACTTAACTAACGACAGAGCGGGGACTGGACTAGCGCGGGTGTAAAACATATACAACATCTACTAGTATATATACCAATATACAATAATCGCTCCAGGCGTGATAATATGCAACATTACAGAAAAGTAATAAGCATCACAGAACAATACAGATAATCTGGGATCCCCGGGTTTCACAGAGCCGCTACTGAAACCCGACGTTCCACTGGTTGTGTGGATAACCTGTGCAATGAAACCTAGACCCCTACGGGTGCGGCAAGTTACCCGCCAAAACCTGAAGCGAGGCAGCCCCCTACAACATAGTGAATGGACCACCCTGCACTTCACGGAATCCGGTAACTTGAGCACCCCTCCTTGGGTCAACCTGTACCCCCTACGAGTGCGGCGAATAGTCTGCCAATTCTAGAGTGAGGCCCCTCTGCCTCTCAAAGCCATGAGATGCGGACCCGTTGCCTTCTAGAACCCGGCTATCCGTGCACTCCGTCGCGGGGTAAACCTAGTACAGAAATGAAAAATATGTACAACGGGTACATCGACCTCAGCCCGGTCGTGCCCCAAAAGAATATTATACAAATAGGCAGTGACGGCAGTCCACATGTTGGACGCTCGTCCCGCAATATCAAATGTACAAATAAATTCAAACTGCACTACCATTGCACACTGCTATCCACCAAGACAAATCCGCAACATCACAGCACAACACAGAACATCAACGCGAATGTCACGTTCGCAAATTCGTCTAAAAGAACTATAGCAATTAGATGCAATTTACCGCTCAAATGACATTCACGGTCGGAGATATAATGTAAGTACTGTAAACTAACAAGTTTAAAATTCAGATCAACAAAACTTCCCGAAGTGGGCCCCACGTACATCTGCAGTACACAAATAAAATTTGGGCCCAAAAGAAATATTCCAGAAACCACAATTTTACATGTAGACCCTACTATAAAAAATGGTTTACTGTAGCTCTAAAACGGCGGCGTAACCGCGACCAAACGAGGGTTTGTGCGGCGGTTCCGCGGTGATTTGGAAGCTTCAATTGACCAAATTTCACCAGAATTCTTAAAAAAGCCTGCATGATTTTCTGAGATGCTCAAAATGATTTTTAGGCCTGTTTTAAAAATCGACAGAAACTTTACACAGAAAAATGCGGTTTTCGAAATTTCGTTCGATCGTTGTTTTAAACGCGTTAGAACAAGTTAGTAAAGCTTAATGGCGTGGCTCTGATACCATGTAAGTCTACGGTAGCGCCGCGGCCGTCAATCTGACGCCAAATGCGGAACAAAAACTTTTATAACTGGTGCTATCGCATACTATAACCCGGATCTTGCCATTAACGCTGAACTAAGAAACTACAAAGTGGGTAGAAAGGCTATACCGAACGATCCGAGTCCTTCGTTCTTAAGCCATCATCCCACGCTCCTTTGCGGCTGCTGTGATCTCGCTCGATCTCCGATCTCCTCGTCCAGGTGGCACCACGTCAACGGATCTTTATACGGGCTCCCGCCTCTGACCCGAGGCAACTCGGACATGAAGTTTGCTAGCCGACATGTCCAAGATTGATATAGAGAATGAGTAGAATACTTTGTCTCGTTTCATCCAAAACCATAGACGAACGGTTAATGAAGTTGCCTTTTAATCAAGAAATGATAAATGAACATATGAAATTTCCATGAACTAAATTTCATAATCTTTTTTCCAACAACCATTATCCTTTCCAAATGAATGGCCGGCCAGTATGAAGAGGTAGGGTGAGTGTAGGAGCTAATGGGGAGGTGACCATAAGCAATAATGAAATGAATAAGTCACTTGAAACACCTCACAAAACATTCAATGCAAAAACAATGAATCACTAATCCTAGTCATCAACCATTTATGCAAAATGGTGACACACTAAACCTAGTCACCATACTAGAATCTTCCACACTCATGACTCACCCTCATGACAAGATAAATCCGCATTAAACCGAATGTTTAAGACGGGTGATAGAAAACTGGCAACTTCCAAAAGCAATCCCGAAACGAATTTCAGGATAACCCCGTAACAGTATAAACATACCCGCATTTGTATTACGACCGAATACAAATGCAACTGAGACAAAGATATTATATCTACAAAGTATAATACTCGGATCCGGCTTAAACTAATGCCCGCCAGTATTATCTGTCCGAAATATGACACGTGCGTAAACGCACGTGCATTTTCCGAACCCTGCTATAAAACCATACGGCCTCTACAACGTTTCGCCCGAACTTGGGAAACTATCTGTGGGGGACTCTAATGACTCATCAGTACCCTGGTAGTAGGTTTAACCACAAGCACGTTAGCGGCACTAGCAGTGCGTAACGGCTGCCCATGTACTGACCTCAAGGGAAGCCGATGAGCGAACTCATCCTGGAACCCTGCTGAGCCTAACAGTGACAATATACATACAGTCCAGTCCGTTCGTCTATGAGTATCGCATATCGGGCCTAGGGGGCTGGTAACGTCAGACTCCTACTAGCGGTATAAGTCATGTCGGAGACAAGCCCTGAACACCCTGAGAAATTACTGGAATACTTACCAGTAATTCTCACCTGCCTTGGCCAAGGACTTGGTGTAATGGCTTTCCTAGACACAGCGCGATCTCACCCCCAATACAGGGAGAGACGAATCCCCTGTCGATCCGCTCACTTGCCTCCATGTGGCTCGGGACTGTACCCAAAAAATACCTGTTTGCATGACTCCTTTGAGCCGTGGTAGGGTAGAAATCAAAGCACAATGGGAACTCACACGAGACAAATGACGACCTCAGGTCGATGAACTAACCTGTACACATGTCACCTGTGAACTGCTATCTGACGCTAGGTATAATACCAACTAGCAGGTTCCCTGTGAGTCCTGTCCGGTGTACTCATAACTCAATGAGCACCTGTATACATCTTAGGTGATCCAACTGACACCAGTGGCTTGTGAGACCGGCGACCGCCCCTCGTTGGGGTCTCGACTGTATACACTAGTCTACTCCGTAGTATCGATGCCCTGTCTCGAAACTCCCACGACTAGGGACCACTATTAAGGATGCGCTTATAGACTACCCAACTCTCACGTTTATAATCGCCATCATACTGTTGGTAGTCAAGCAAGATCCTAAGGGCTCTATCAATGTGTAATAGTGATCAGTCACCTGAACCCATACACGACTGATAAAGGCAAACCAGATAGCATACTATCATCTCGAGTAAGACTGTGCTACCGGCATAGGCCCTCCTCAATCATTGCAATCACGTACCTGCGATCCAATAATTGACTTTGAGGGCACTATATCCAACAGTTTTGGTGGTTAGCCTAGCCTAATTAAGTGTTATTAGGGCCACATAAACCTGGTTTAAACCCATATTTCACTAAAATACCATAGGGTTTCATATTGGTGTAAATTTAACGTTCTAAAGAGAAATTTAGCCTTTCTATGATCTGCTTTTGACCCGGCTTCTTCAGAGAAAATCTAGGAAAACTGGAGCATGTATACTAGATCTAGACCACACACACGAATCACGAGCCCCAGATTCTACACCTGGGCCGCCAGTTTATTCCTTCTGGTCGCAAATTGTGGCAAGATAGGGGATTTGGGTGCTGAGGTTTTGGCTTGGGTAGTCTGCTGCATATTGTAGTGTTTTGGCATATACAACTTTTCATTTTTGTGTCTGAGTCAAAATCTAGAGCGTAATATCGTTTTTCCTATACGTTTAGTTTGCGCGACACGTGTGATACGTGAGTGGGTTCTGTGTTCCAGCATGTCGCGACGTGTCGGGGTAGTTTTAGACGCGTATACACACGTTTTAGCGTATCGGACACACGCGCGTTTAGTTCGCGACGCGAGTTTCTCGTTTGATTTCGATATCGCGTTTTTGCGAGATATGTGATTATGTGGATTCTTTGTGTAAATTCTAGGTTCGCAGGCGGGTACGTCGGACGCCGCAAAGAAAGGGAAGCAGGTGGTCGGCTACGCTTAGCACGCGACCAGGTTAGTAGATTTAACATCTACGAGGAAATCACCCGTATGGCGTTAAGCGTCAGGGCGTGATAGGATATTTAGTCGTAGATGTTTATATGTACATTCATATTAGTGTACACATATATTGATATCATGATACTTGCGCACATGCATACTGTATATTCATACCAGTGCACACATATATTGATATCGTCATACTTGCGCACATGCACACTGTATATCCATACTAGTGCACACATATATTTATATCTTCATACTTGCGCACATGCATACTGTATATCCATACTAGTGCACACATATATTGATATCTTCATACTTGCGCACATGCACACTGTATATTCATAGTAGTGCTACACTCATATTCGCGTATATATCCATTTGCACATCCATACCTACATACATACATATGTTACATACATGGATGATATCGACTTGATTTCAAGAAAATAGGGACCGCATGAGATATTTTCAAAACTGGATTCTTTTAAAAGAGCGGTTTTCCCTTTTTACTCTTTGTGTCATATGACACATTGCATGGATTTACGCATTGAGTTTGGATTTATGGGATTTCTGGATTTGAGAACTGTGGTTTTGTTTTAAGAAAATACGCACTGTTTTAAAAACCCGGTTTCTCTTGATATGATATTTCAGTGCGTCCACCATGAGTTTTCTCAGTTCCAGAGAGCTTGTGTGAGTATACCTGATTCGAGGAGTGGTAGGCACCGATTGCGGGTACATGGTGGACCCGGTATGGTACCCCGGGGTAAGAAGACTCGTATCGTTAGACAGTGAGCTCGGCGGAGGGACTACTACCTACCGGTGATTGGTTGGGCCTGGCGGTTATCCGGAGGATACTGACCAGAGTCGATAGATGGAAACGGAACGACACGTACTGCCGGGGCCGAGAGCCGATTCCGCAGACAGAGCCCGTGGGCCGATCCGGACTGACGGAGCCCGATACTTGAGGATTTACGTGTTGATGCTGGACACGATTATTTTATGATATTTTGAGTGCCGATGTTGGGTACTCACGATTCTATAAGATTTACAGGATTTGAGGGCCGATTAGAGTGACGACGCCTGAGTTGTTATTGGGATTTTGGTGTATTGATGGACACCGGTTATTTTCTACGTTGACATTCCGTGTAGATGTTATTTATTCCCATGCTCAGCATTCAGTGTTATACATCTCATCCTATATCTGTAGTACCTGATAGAGTACACATGCTATGCACGATTATTGCATACCCTGCTCATCCTATGTAGATGTTATTAAATTGCATTTGCTATGCACGATTATTGCATACCCTGCCTATCATATAGAGATGTTATTAGCTCGCACTTGTTGCATGATTATTGCGCATCCAGCTCATCATATAGATGTTATCTGTTGGCATAGGTTAGAGTATCGCAGCACGTGCATACTCGCGATTACCTTTATATGTTATCTACTATTCACGAGTTGGAAACTTACCCCCGTTGTGCCACAGTGTTTGCAGGTTTCCCCTGAGAGTAGTCACGGCAGGCTGCTTCCTTGCATCTTTTGATACAAATACCACCGCAGTTGGCGCATGAGCCCTTTGCTGATAGGTGGGTTTTTGTGCGGTATCTGTTTATTTTCCAGTTGTATACATCATTGTATCTAGTATTCTCCATCTACTATTCATGTATTGACTTAGAGACCAGTTGTGAGGACGATGTATATTATTTTGTACTCTGGCGTCGAGCTCGTTGTGAGCCGACTTTATTTATGCAGTTTTATATTTCATGTTGTCTTCATTTATTTTTGCTCATTCTTCGCTACGGCGTCGTATATCATCATTGTGGTGATTGTTTCCGCCGTTAGGCGTGATTGCTCCCGTTTTGGGATGCTTTATTCTTATTGTATATCATTTTACTCATATCTTGTCTTGTACCCGATTTCGGGGCTAGCTTTTACAAAGGAAATGCTGTTAAAATTTTTAAGATAATAACTTGAACTTTAAAGAATTTTTACTAAACTATTTAAGGTTTTCTAAATGTTTTAAGCTAATGTTTCTTTTCACTCCCTTTTCAATGGTTTTAATTTCTGGGTTTTGTCTTACATAGTCGCGTTATGCCTGTAGACGTTACGTGGTTAAGCGCCGGTCACGGGCCGAACTTTGGGTCGTGACAATCGTATATTTCATATGTTGACTTCTGCTGCAATGTTCTGTGATGAGATTATATAACCGCATGAGACGAATGTTCTATATTATATATATGATATATAATAAATGTTGCTTATATTTTGCATCCGTGCTAGTCCTGCCCCCGCTCTGCCATTAGTTATCTAACCTAATTGTGCATGACGGGACCCCGTGACGAATGCGGATGGCATAAGCGTACGTTATATAAGTATTTTCTTTTCTTTATCTGTGATGCTTAGGAAGAATAGATGATGGGACTTCATTAATGAGATTAATGAAAAAGAAAGAAACCTAAAGATGTTGTAGAATCAAATTTTCAAAAAGGGTAGCTCTAGTTTTTGATTTGCATAGTGGTATTCCTTGATAAATATCCAGCACCTCATTCGATGAGGAAAGAGCTGAGATCCTCTCACCGGGAGTGACCTCTTTAGCAAAAGCTAGCAGATGCTACAACCCACTCGGTTTTTTCTTTTGATTGCTTCTGTAGCTCTTGCTCTGCATAGTGGTATTCCTTGATGAATATCCAGCACCTCATTCGATGAGGAAAGAGCCGAATCCCATCACCGGGAGTGACCTCTTTAGCGAAACTAGCAAAAGCCTTAAAAACACTCCTTTTCAAATCACTCGATTCTACAATGATATCAAGTTCATTACGCAAAAGGTTTTCTTAAAAATCTATCGTAGCCTTCCGTCATTTTAAATAAGTACTAATTTGTATTCGTGCTATGTTTGTTGGCCTTTGTCAAGGCATAGTGTGCGGTAGCTGATTAGTGCTTATTTGCAAAGCACATGATGCGATTGAATTAGGGTAGTCGTACGATCTTGTTGGCCTTTGTCAAGGGTCGTGCGGGTGGGTTTAATTCAATCACGAAATGTACGGGTTGAACTTGACTAGCACCCTATGGTTTGTTGGCCTTTGTCAAGGCCATAGGACATTAGGGGCAAAATATTATCGGGAATTTCAAGTGATGAAATTTGCAATGAGATTGCATACCTACTATGAGATAGTTGGATCCCGATACCCACTGCGAGTAAGAGTTACTCCTGGAAGAGTTTTGTACTTTACAATTAGCTGATCAAGTAGGTGACTAGAAAGGTGTTAATGGGGTTATGCCTCTGGAAAAACGAGGTTTACTTTAATTAGGTCTGTGCGAAAGCACGAGGAACCTCCCTCAAAGTATCGACACTAGCCTGGTGAACTTATAGGGTGTAATTAATCCCGGCTAGTCTTACCTTTTAGGGTTTGAAGGAAGATTTGATAAAAACAGTGGGAGCCATTCTGATTAGATAAAATAATAACTAATCTAATCTTGCAAGAGCATACGCTTAACTATTTTCTTCTCTCTCTCTCCAGGTAGCGACCATGACATGCCTTAATCAAGATAATAATATGGATGCATTGACTAAATCCGCTTGTTATAATGGGCTGGGGAACGTTGGTTCCGCTCTATCTTATAATTGTTATAAGTCTGAGCAGGAAATATGAGAATACCCGGATTCCCACGTGACCGGATCGAGGAATGAGCATGTTGATGCATCTTCTTCGGGTGTTTTTTTTTACCAAGAACCGTTTCTCAGTACAATCTACGTCCTGGGTATTAGATACCGGATCAGGATCCCATATATGTAATATGTTACATGGGCTAAAGAAAGGTAGAGAACTGGGAATAGGTGATCATTCTCTAGTAGTTGGGAATGGTGCAAGTGTTGCAGCCAAAGCAGTTGGCGAATATCACCTTCTATTACTAACTGGTAATACATTAATTTTGAACAAATGTTATTACATACCGAACCTGATATGCAAAATTATATCAGTTTCTTTATTATGTAAAGAAGGATATAATCTTTTATTACAGGATAATGTTGTGAAAATTTTTCTAAATCAAAAGTTGATTGGATCATGCACGTTATATAATGACATATACGTTCTAAATCAAACTATAGTTTGTTAGTTATATGTATGCCCTAGAGGCAATTACTGTACATACGATGTATATTGTAGTGGATGCTTGGACATATATAGGGAGGACTTTCTTGCTCGACATGATAGTACGCTATCTGGTTGCTCTTTATCTTAACATGTACTCTGATTGTCTCTATGTTATATGTTGATAAAGCCCTTAGGATATGTACTGGACTACTGGGACTATGATGAGATCATACTAGTGGGGCCAGAGTAGTCGATGAGTACATCCTATAACTGTTCCTAGTCGAGGGTGTGTCGAGACAGGGCATCGATACACCAGAGTAGACTAGCGTATACGCATCTTGACCCATATGATGGGCGATGGATGATCCTATATCCATCGGTGTTTGACATCAAGGATGGTGTACGGGTGTTCAGTGGAGACTGGGTACACTGGACGGACTCGCCGAGAACTCCCAGATGGTATTATACCTCATGATTGATCCTAAAATTCAAGACTGTGTAGTGTGTATCAAATCAAATAGTCCCCGGCAACGGCGCCATTTGATTGATTTAAATCTTTGTGTGTCGTTTTAGAAAATGAATAGAATCACAATCAAAGAATTATTTGACCGTAATCAACTACGGTGTCGGATGTAGTTTGTAAGTGAGTGCGGATCGTCCACAGGGATTGTGCGATTCGTTTTTATATTTGCTTCGTTTGAATTGAAAAGTTAATTGAAAAGAAAAGAAAAGAAAACATGATTCGAGAGTTTAATTGATTCAAGTGTCACAAGTTTAATCAAGAATCAATAAACTGATAAACAATCAAGAATGGGGTTTCGATAATATTTCCAATCAAATGTCAAGAATCTAAATGAGGCTCGTAGGAATCGATCGGATCGATAGACGTGATGTAATCTAAAGATAACGTGTTCTTGTCCTTCGAAGGATTGATACTAGATCGATGATGATCGACGAGAGTTAGGGCTTCTTCGTGAAACTAGGGTTTCATCTTTTCACCCTTGTTCTTTCGTCGATATCATTCACATTCTAGCCTCTAGCAATTTCAAGAAACGATCGTAACTCCCCAATTTTGAGTGATATCATTCAAGAAAGCATCGTAACAAAATGGGTCGTCGTTTCTTGAACTAGCTAGGGTTTTCAAAACACGTAGGATTCAGGAATCGATTAAAGCTATGTTACATCATCATTCTATTGACCGTCTCGACTCCTCGACGAGCGGAATTTTATTCACACATCACCACACAGAAAATATTTACGAATTGTAAAGATATCATGATGCAGAATTTAAAGAAAACAAGATAAAAGAATATCACCTTTATTTATCTCAACAATTTTGATTACATTCGCTTCAAGAACTACAAGAGGAAGAATCTAGATTGTTGATCGGGCGTCGCTCGGCTTCGTGAGTCGCGGATCGTTTGGACCACTTGCTCTATTGAAGATCGGCTCGGCTCATAAAAGGTTGCAAGGCTTCTTGCTTGATGGGTACTCGGGATCTTGGCTTCTTGAGTTGGAATTATTGTTAGGGTTTCCCACAAGCCCTCTCACTAGACTTGTGGAGGAAGGAGATGAAGAAGGAGATTGGCTAAAAAAATGAACTAAAATGAATCACACAAGTAATGGTTTGATTCTATCTATCTCCATATTATATCTTACCCTAGGTCTAGGCTTCTATTTATAGACTTCCCAAACCCTAGGTTTAGGTTTGAAATGGTAGTTCCCTCGAAAAGTTTGTTGAGTCTTCTAGAAGGTAGTTTGTTAGGAGCTAGCTTAGGGTTTAAGCTAGGTTTAATTAGGCTTGGAAACCCTAATTTGCTGATCTGGCAGAAACCCCTGGAGTCTTCTGGAATTTGAGATACATTTCTGAATAGTGGGCCCTGAATGAAGCATTGTGCACCAAAATTGAGGAGGTAAATCTCTGGTTCCACCGCGGATCCGCGGCACAAGCAAGCCATTGCCGCGGATCCGCGGCTCTTTGATGAGCTTGGGCTTTGGGTCTTCTGGTGTGGCCTTGTTCTGTATTTTAGGGCTTCTTCTGATATATTGATTTGTGATTGCTCCTTTGAATTGATACCAGATCTGAAGTTAGTGAGTTGGCGTAATGTTTGATCGGTACCATGTACATTTTTGGCCTTTCTGCTGGATTTTCCTGCACAGATCTCAAAACAAGTGTTGTGCAATATAGCGAAGATGTGATGCCATGCAATGCAGTCAATTTCCTTTATAGTGTCGGTTTAAGAGTCTAATACATGCAATCTGATATTTTGCGATAGTTTTGCTAATATGTAAAATATGAATGCCGTATACTTCTAAATGAGTGCAAATGATGAGGAAATTGCCGGCTAAAATATACAATATTTTCGACTAATCAAATACCCCCAAACTTAATTTCGATCGTCTCGAGCGAATGTTTTATTAAAAAGAGAAGGAGAAAATAAAGAAAGAGAAAAACTAACTAGCACACTTTCGTAGGCAATACGATTGCACTGAGCACGTGCAACAAGCCTTTAAACCTCTAGGTGTTCATAGTAGGAGGAGTGTTGTCTCCTGAGGGTTTTCAGCGGATTGCACCCACAAAATCCAATAATAAAAGGAAGATCATGAATATTACATTTAAAGAATAGAATTGTAAAGGAAAAGCTTTTGAAAATTAGGGTTTTCAACTAAGCTAGCTTTTCGGTTGTCATGAGCCCTATCTTAATGGTCATGAAAAGATGTCAGAAATCACGTCCTCCCTCAATAAAACATCGTCTTATTCTTCATTCCTATCTTTCTTCCAAACATCGATCATATAACCCTGCGTGTGTGTAAAGACATCCCTACACCCGGAGAATTCAATTCAAGCTATCATACTCTTGCCCATCAGCCTCAGTACTTTTTAATTAATGAATATTTAGACGAAATTGCTCACGCACTTTCATGCGACCGTTAATACTTCTTGAGGTACTAACCGACCGATTACTCCTGTGCTTGCTTACTTGGTGTATTTTCCTCGTCTTGCACCACCTCAGGCATAGCAGTGACTCCCAGACCAGTTGGCCTTAGGGCACTAGGTGAAGCGACACCCTTGCTATATATTTTTTTATTGCCTTCGGTGATAACAAAACCAGTGTCCATTTTTCTCACCACTTTATATTTTATTCAATCAATTTTTTTATTTCCTTCATACTTTTGGCTTTAAGACAAGAGCATTTCAAGGTATCCTCTACTATCCCAGGCTTTAAGACGTGTGTAAGTGCGAATAGCAGGGTAGAAACGTTCAAAATGTTTGGCTTCCAGAATAGAAACTATTTTTCAGACTTATTTTTATCCTCAGATTAGTGACGTCTTTCATCCTACTAACCCTTGGGACAACGGCTCATAACTACTTATTACTAGTTCGTATAAGAAAACTTCTAATTTTCTTAGTTTTCTTAAATTTTTCTAATCTCATAGAATGTAATTTTTCACTATCTAAACTTTTATTATCTTATTTATGTACAAAAAAAAATATTTTTATCTTTTTGAAATTCTTTTAAATTTTTATAGGTTTTTCAAAAATGTTTTGTGCTTATGCAAAGTGATATGCAAATGATGCGAAAATAAGCACAAACCTCCCCCAAACTTGTTTTCAACAGTGTCCTCACTGTTGCCTTATGCTAAATCTCGAAAACCTGTAAGCTTGGGAGGAATTTATTTGTGGGGGCAAAATATTTAAGTGAAGACCCTCCCCCAAACTTATTTTTGGCTCAAAATTTTGTAAAACTTTTCTTTTCAAGAGCCAGATAATGTACCCCCCCAAACTTGAGTTATGCAATGTTAAGCTTTGCAAATCACAAGTGGGGGTCAAAAAATCAGTGGTCGATGCCAAGCTTTGCAAAGACCGAATGTTAATACCAACCATTCAAAAATTTTATCAATGCAGTGCTCGGGTTGGTGGAAGAAGAAGTGCGGAAAAGGTAAGTGGTGGAATAGAATGTGTGTGCGTCTCGTATTGGAGAGACGATGCAGTGAATGTGATGGATTACTCGCATTCTTCTTACAAGTCAGAAGAAGGGGTGGAGGTTCAATTTCAGTGAGTAGAACCTGATCCATCTCAACACCCGTGTTATTCAGAAATGCGAGTTCATCAGCGAAGATCTCCTCAAAAGTTTCATCTATACCCCGACGAATAATGTCATCACAAAGTGTGGGGTGATCTTCAGACTCTAAAATCAGTTCATAATCAGTGTTACTTGTTGACCCGGACATCTTGGTGGAATAGTCCGTATGTGTATAATACATAGTTGGGTCAAACAATAACGTATGAAAAGAGTCAAGATCAGTATCAGGAGGATCATTAAATTCGCTGCTGTTGGCATCCATTAAGTCGACAGAACAAACCTGAGCAGTAGGTTCGGAGGGTACACTTCCTAACTTGTAAATGTTCATCTCAATTGTCCTCTTCCCGAAGGATAGGGTCATAGAACCGTTACGACAATTGATGATAGCATTGGAAGTGGCCAAAAAGGGGCGACCTAAAATCACCGGAATTTGATTCCGTGAGTTCGCTACAGGCTGTGTATCAATTACAATAAAATCCACAGGGAAGATAAATTCCCCGATTTTTATTAACACATCCTCTAGTTCACCCCTAGGTCTGGTGATTGATCGGTCGGCCATCTGGAGAGTGCAAGGAGATGGTTTCAACTCTCCGATCCCTAACTGTTCATAAACTGAGAAAGGAAGCAGGTTAACACTTGCCCTAGGATCTAGTAGAGCACGGTTAATGTGTTTCTCCCCAATAGAGATGGAAATCGTAGGATATCCAGGATCCTTACGTTTTCTCGGTAATTGTTGGGGGAAAGCTGTGTCTACTGTTTTTGCCATGAATATCTTCTTGGGCATTTGTTTCTTCCTCTTTCTAGTGCAGAAATCTTTAAGAACTTTCGCGTATGCGGGGACTTGTTGGATAGCATCTAGAAGAGGGATATTGATGTTAACCTGTTTAAACATCTCAGTGATCTTCTCCATATGTGGACTTGGTGTGTTAGCCCTTAACCGATTAGGATAAGGTGCTTTAGCAATAAGCGCTGGGTCCATCATAGGAGAAGGAAGTGTGTGTGGAACCGATCCCAGAATAGAAGTGGGGATCGTCCGTGGAGGGGTAAAAGAGGTGGGCTGTAGTGGCGAGCCTTTTGGGAAATGAAGAATAGGCTCGGAAGAAGGTGGTAGGGTAGAAGAACTGGGGTCAGAATTAGATGTGTGTGTGTGTGTGGAAAGGTCTCAGCCGGGGTGTTGATATGATTTTCAGTATCATCAACTTCTTCCCCAACATGATTGTCAAGCACTCTTCCAGATCTCAACGTGGTGATTGCATTCACATGATGTGAATAACCAGGATTGGGTAAGGATTGAGCTGGAAGTTTCCCTTTCTCTCTTGCACTCATTTCGGCTTTTAATCGTGCAATTTCTTCTTCCATCGATTTAATACTTTCGTTTTGGGACGCAGAGTTTTTCTCAATTTTATCGACAGAAGACTTCATTTCAGCTGAAACTTGCATGATATTTGTTAAGACCAAATTCATGTATTGTGCAAAAGAAGAGGATTCATCAGTTCCGGTCAACTGTAAAGGACTAGACAGTGCAGGTGTGTTGACCTGATTTTGAAAATTATGTGCTTGAAAGGGGTGCTGACTCAATTGAAGTTGTGGTTGCTGTTGTGGTGGAGGGACCTTTTGAAAATTGTTTTGGTTTGGAACCGTGTTTTGTGATTGTGATTGGTTCCAAGCAAAATTAGGGTGATTCCTCCAACCCTGATTATATGTGGAAGAAAAAGGATCGTTTCTCGGTCTTTGAAATGCGGCATTGGTATGCTCACAACCTTGAAACGGACATTCTTCCGTCAAGTGAGACGGATCAGAACAGCAACCACATACAGTTTTGGAAAGTGACATTTGATTAAGGGAGGCAGCTAAAAATTTGTTTTCCATAGTCTCGAGTTTCTTTTGTATAGCTGAAATGTCAGCTCTAACTCCTATGGAAACATCTGATTGGTTATTGCCACTCCTAAATGATGGACTTTCCCACTGTAAAGACTTTTCAGCGAACTCTTCTAAATATCGCCAAGCTTCCCCATCATCCTTGGTTATGAAGGTACCTTGACACATGTTTTCAAGACTTTGTTTAGTGTTAGGGTTACTGCCCTCATATATGATTCGGCAAAGCTCCCATCTCGGGATGCCGTGATGAGGACATTGAACCAATAGATCCTTGAAACGTTCAAAGTATTTAGAGAATGGTTCAGTAGGGAGCTGGGCAAATTGATTCAGTTCGCTACGGATTCGAGCTGTCTTTTGTATTGGGTAAAATTTCTTAAGGAATGCAGCGACGAATTCTTCCCAATTCGTAATAGAGTGTGCGGTAGTGTTATATAGCCACTTCTCGGCTATATCGCACAAAGTAAATGGAAGAAGTCGTAGACGCATCGCATCCACTGAAAGTTGTGACGTACCCATCATTGCGCACACGTTTTCAAATTTGGTAATGAAAACGTAAGCGTCCTCAGTCTCGAGTCCGTGGAATTTGGGTAAAAGATTGATATACTGGGGCTTAATTTCGAAGTTATCCCCATTGGCTGGTGGTGTGGATAAGCAGGTCGAAAGAGGACCTCGAATAGGGTAGCATCTCTCCTGGAGAGAGATGCGGGGTGGATTCTGCGCACCAACGGACGGCGGCAGATTAGGGTTAAAGAAGTTTGATGGATTCGGATCCATCGGTGTGGGTGTGGTAGTGGGTAAAGGAAAGGTAAATGGAGAAATATCGACTTCGGAGTCGATAAGAGGTACGCGGACTAAACGGGCACTAGAATCCCGTGTCCAGCCTATCTTGTACTAAAAAGGGTGGCAGCGTTGGCTTTATAATTAGGGGTAAATGAATGCGGTGTTTGCTTTTAAAAAGAGACGGATTTTTGAAAAAATGATGCGACACAACAAATGCAGCACACAAACCCTAGAATCTAGTGGTCACCTAGGTCCGGCTCTAGACCGCTCCTAACTGCCAAAAGACAAGTCGCGGTATAGAATCCTCCACTGCCTCTTTGTTCCCCTGTGGCCGGATAAGTGCCAGGTAAGTGGGAAGGTACTCCACTACGTAAGTAGTGGGCCTAATTAATAACCACTAGCCTTAGACACACTCGCCTTAGGCACTAAAGGAAAACGCGGATAAGCAATGAATTACCCACAGCCTTCTCTTGTCTTAATTGAGCGCGGCAGTCCTTAGAGTCATCTCTAGATTTCTTTTAGTTAATGTGGGTCAATGCGGATGCAAGTTTGGTGGTTTTCGGGGCCTAGGAAGGGTAATGAAATCCACACCTAATTTGGATTTGGCCGTGCCCCTTAATATCTGTATTTATAATGCAAACAACCAAGAAACAAAATCACGCACAAATTTACTTTGCAATTTGCGAGCTGCGATTATTTGCAAAGAATCCTGTAGCAAAGTATTAGTTGGAGCTAAAAAGAGGAGAGAGGAGTAGACAAGAAATCACCTGAAGGGAAAATTTCACAGAGAACCCTCAAAGGGGCCGCGGAACCGCCGCTATTCCCTCCTTATGCCGCGCTTCCGCGCTTCAATTGTGGGAACAATGGACCAAACTTCTTAAGGAGCTTTCTGTTGATAACTCCAGCTCTCTGGAATTTTCCAAAATTTTTTATCAATTTCCAGCAAGCTCCAGATTTCCTCGCAATGAAACACAACAAATTGTTTAGGGTTTGCACGAATTTTTATCTCAAAAATCACAATGAAATAAATCTTTCAATTCAAACTATAAAATGAAACGAATTAGCGCGCGATCCCCGGCGACGGCGCCATTTGATTGATCCTAAAATTCAAGACTGTGTAGTGTGTATCAAATCAAATAGTCCCCGGCAACGGCGCCATTTGATTGATTTAAATCTTTGTGTGTCGTTTTAGAAAATGAATAGAATCACAATCAAAGAATTATTTGACCGCAATCAACTACGGTGTCGGATGTAGTTTGTAAGTGAGTGCGGATCGTCAACAGGGATTGTGCGATTCGTTTTTATATTTGCTTCGTTTGAATTGAAAAGTTAATTGAAAAGAAAAGAAAAGAAAACATGATTCGAGAGTTTAATTGATTCAAGTGTCACGAGTTTAATCAAGAATCAATAAACTGATAAACAATCAAGAATGGGGTTTCGATAATATTTCCAATCAAATGTCAAGAATCTAAATGAGGCTCGTAGGAATCGATCGGATCGATAGACGTGATGTAATCTAAAGATAACGTGTTCTTGTCCTTCGAAGGATTGATACTAGATCGATGATGATCGACGAGAGTTAGGGCTTCTTCGTGAAACTAGGGTTTCATCTTTTCACCCTTGTTCTTTCGTCGATATCATTCACATTCTAGCCTCTAGCAATTTCAAGAAACGATCGTAACTCCCCAATTTCGAGCGATATCATTCAAGAAAGCATCGTAACGAAATGGGTCGTCGTTTCTTGAACTAGCTAGGGTTTTCAAAACACGTAGGATTCAAGAATCGATTAAAGCTATGTTACATCATCATTCTATTGACCGTCTCGACTCCTCGACGAGCGGAGTTTTATTCACACATCACCACACAGAAAATATTTACGAATTGTAAAGATATCATGATGCAGAATTTAAAGAAAACAAGATAAAAGAATATCACCTTTATTTATCTCAACAATTTTGATTACATTCGCTTCAAGAACTACAAGTGGAAGAATCTAGATTGTTGATCGGGCGTCGCTCGGCTTCGTGAGTCGCGGATCGTTTGGACCACTTGCTCTGTTGAAGATCGGCTCGGCTCATAAAAGGTTGCAAGGCTTCTTGCTTGATGGGTACTCGGGATCTTGGCTTCTTGAGTTGGAATTAGGGTTAGGGTTTCGCACAAGCCCTCTCACTAGACTTGTGGAGGAAGGAGATGAAGAAGGAGATTGGCTAAAAAAATGAACTAAAATGAATCACACAAGTAATGGTTTGATTCTATCTATCTCCACATTATATCTTACCCTAGGTCTAGGCTTCTATTTATAGACTTCCCAAACCCTAGGTTTAGGTTTGAAATGGTAGTTCCCTCCAAAAGTTTGTTGAGTCTTCTAGAAGGTAGTTTGTTAGGAGCTAGCTTAGGGTTTAAGCTAGGTTTAATTAGGCTTGGAAACCCTAATTTGCTGATCTGGCAGAAACCCCTGGAGTCTTCTGGAATTTGAGATACATTTCTGAATAGTGGGCCCTGAATGAAGCATTGTGCACCAAAATTGAGGAGGTAAATCCCTGGTTCCACCGCGGATCCGCGGTACAAGCAAGCCATTGCCGCGGATCCGCGGCTCTTTGATGAGCTTGGGCTTTGGGTCTTCTGGTGTGGCCTTGTTCTGTATTTTAGGGCTTCTTCTGATATATTGATTTGTGATTGCTCCTTTGAATTGATACCAGATCTGAAGTTAGTGAGTTGGCGTAATGTTTGATCGGTACCATGTACATTTTTGGCCTTTCTGCTGGACTTTCCTGCACAGATCTCAAAACAAGTGTTGTGCAATATAGCGAAGATGCGATGCCATGCAATGCAGCCAATTTCCTTTATAGTGTCGGTTTAAGAGTCTAATACATGCAATCTGATATTTTGCGACAGTTTTGCTAATATGTAAAATATGAATGCCGTATACTTCTAAATGAGTGCAAATGATGAGGAAATTGCCGGCTAAAATATACAATATTTTCGACTAATCACCTCACGTCAGATGGTAGTTCTCTAGTGACACTGGTACATGTTAGTCTGTAGACCCGAGATCGTCATAGAGTCTTGTGTGAATCCAACTGTGCTTTGATTTCCATCATACCATGTCCAAGAGGGCGTGCAAAAAGGTGGATTTTAGGTACATTCCCGAATCACATGGAGGCAATGAGCGATAGGAGAGGACTCGTCTCTCCCGGTATAGGGAGTTGATGTTGCGCTGTGTTCGATTGGCTATAACTGGAAATCCCTGGCTAGGGTTGCTGAGATTTACTGGTAAGAGTTATCAGTAGTTTCTCGAACTGTTATAGACCTAATATCGATATGACTTATAAAGCTATTGGGGTCTGACGTTTACCACCCCTAGGCGAGATATGCGACATATCAGACGAAGAGACCGGACTGTACGGGAGTGTTACTGACTGGATTCACAGGAGAATGTACATGCTTGCTTGTTGATCTTCTGATCGCTCAATACCTGGGTGGATGTTACGTTTAGCCGACCGCTTGCAGCTTGTGGGTGTTTGATATGATCATCACCTACTGCCGGCGTATTGACGATTCTTTAGAGTCCTACATAGAGGTTTCCTGGCTCAGGCAAAACGGAGTAGGAGCACATATATGATATATGCGGGACCGAGAACAATACGTGTATGTGATACCGTATTAGATTCTCGCGATATGAGATATCGGCCGGGTATATGTGATATAGCCGGGTCATCGGATCAAGTGTTGATTCGATGAACTGATACAGATTATATTAGTCGGTTATTTGTGAAATAGCCGGATTATCGGATCAAGTGTTGATTCGATAATTTAATGTATTATTATATATTTGATATATTAAATTACATTAACTGATATAAGCTCACTAAAAGATTCTTTTTCTCACTCGGGTAATACATTGATATATATGCGATATATGTTAATTGTATTATTTTATTTTGTTACAATAAATATTGTATATGTGATATATAATATTGTAACATGTTAGGGTTATTAATGAAACATGTTTAGTAGAGATTAAACATGGTTAGGGTTTGATTTGGGTTAATCTTTTCTAGAAGTTTTTAGAAGTTTCTAGAAGCTTTGCTTTTGTTTCTTGCAAAGATATTATGTGTTGATATTTTGCATAGATATTTGTTTAACCCAACCAAACCTTTTAATCATGGTTCAATCTCTACAAGGGTTAAGTTTACTTACTTAACCCATGGTTGCATTTCTAACCTCACTAGACATTTCATTATTCATCACAAAAGGTTTCAGATATTCTTCTTCTTCTTCCTTGGTGAAAAGCTCTCTAGCTTTTTTCTTTGTGATGAAAATGAGTGAGATTAAGAAAATAAATGAGAGCTAAATTCCTACTTCATCATCCTAATCTATCCTAGCCATTTAGATTAGGGTGTTCGCTTCATTAGTGAGTGAGAGCTTGAGTTAAAGTTTCTTCAAGGTAGATCATCTTAGTTATCGAAGATCGGAAGCAAGCTTGCATCTTTCTCTTCGTGGAGCCTCTCTAGAGTTCAGATACTCCAAGATCGCAGCGAAGGGACCTCAACACGGAGCTTTTGAAGTGAAGGACCGGACTACAAAGGTTGTAATCCTTTTCACTTAGAAGTAAAGTTGTTTACTTGCTTTGTTTCGCCTAATCTCTAGTTTAAAGATCTTGATTAGGGTTGTTTGGCACGTCTAATTTTTAAATCGGGCATGGTTGATGTCTTATAGAACCTTGTGAGAGTGCCTAGTAACCCTACAGTGGTATCAGAGCCAAGCTAGAGTTTTAGGCGAAGTCTAGGCGAAGTTTAAAGTCCGATCGAACTCCGAATACCCGATAAAACCTAGTTTCTGGAAATTTTTTAAAAATGTTGATTTTTTCGTATTAAAAATACTCAGAAATATAAGCAGGGAATTATAAGGATATCTGTGAAAAACAAGCCAGTAAGCCCATTAAAGGGCCGTGGAACCGCGGCAAAGACATGCTTTGCACGGCGGTTCCGCGGCGCTACAGTGGAATTAGGGTTTTATTTGTGTACAGTAATATCCGTATGTATTTCCTGATGCTTCTGGGAATTTTTAATTCTACTCAAGTGTTGAGTTTTCTGGGTTGTATTGGGAACTCGTCGATTCGATCGGAAGTATAACTTCATTTAGTTTGTCTGGGTAATTTTTAGAACGTGTTAAAAAGTTCGAACGGATATCAATAACCCACTTTTTTCCCTGCCGGAAAATTTCCAAGTGTTGGATTTTTCCGTAGTTTAAGAACGTTCTTAGTCGTGCAAGTAACGCGGTGGACTCTCTAGAAGAACACAAACCTTAACTCGATTATGTGACCGTCTGAACCGCCTCTAAACCTTAGGTTTGTGGCAGTACGGCGTTGCCACATGTGAGGCGTTGGCTTGACCCTTCTACGGCTGGACCATTGGTACTGTGGCACGTGATGGATGTTTTAAAACTAATTTCAAGTGTTGAGAGCCATTTGGGAAATCTTGGGTGTTTGATTATTCGATCGGAAAGTTTAACATTGTCTATTTATCTGGATTGTGATACAATATTTGGAATCCAAAAGTAGTAATGAGATAACTAATTTGAATGTTATAAATCTAGCACTTCAGTCTCAGATGATCGGTTGCCACGGGATTTTGATGCGATCAAAAGTCCGTTGCAATCACGTAGCGTACACGGATAGTCGCCGGGTAAACTTAATAGACAGCTACACCCCATAGCCCCGACCAAATGACTATAGGAGAACCCCGTCACCAAAAGCATCCGTTCGGGTGCTCGCGGCAGCGGTGTTCTGCTTTAGTGCACTTCGTCGACGGCATTGGGGGTGCGGCCGTCTACTAAAGTTTTCGACGAGCATTCGATCAGGTTATCGGGAATCTTGTTGAATTGCCCGACTAGATATTGAAAAGTGTTTTCGATAATGAGACTAAAATGCGGGGTTTATAATTGTTAGGCATGAGATGTCTAAGGAATTCATTTGGTTAGGCATGCGATGTCTAAGGAGGTTGCGGATTCCAAATGTTGTGGTTTTGTACTTTCTTTTCTATGACCGTAAGTGTAGCATGTAGTTGTATCGCCGGTTTTCGTTGCTATAAATCAACGACAATCGGTGTATTCATACTTACTTACGTTGATGATATGTGATATTATGTGTTGCTGTGATATGTTATATTGGATCGTCATGTTTGAATAGCTGGGGGTTTTATGTGAGATGAGAGTTTTTCATTTTCATTCATGTAAAATTTATTTGTATGTAATATTCTTTTATTGGGGCACTTCCGGGCTGAGGATGATGTCACCATTGTATATTATTTACTTTTCCGCATTAGGTAGACCCAAGGCGGGGAGCACAAGTAACCGGGTTCTAGGGTCCAGTGAGAGACCATCTCGAGGAGTCAAGACCGGGTCTCCTAACTCTAGAACTGGCAGGGTTACTTGCCGCTCTCATAGGGGTCTAGGGATGTGGGTTTGGCTATTCATCGCGACCGTGGAATCCGTGTTTTATACAGGCTCGTATTAAAACACGGACGTCCTAGTATATCTAATATTTCATATATGTTCTTCTGCTGCAATGTTCTGTGATGAGATCATATTACTGCCTGAGACGAATGTTTATATTATATATATAAGATATATGTTATATTGCAGATTTCGTTTCAAATGTGATGCTTTTGAAGTATATTAAAATGGGACTTCATTAATGAGATTAATGAAATAAAAGAAACCTAAAGATGTTGTAGAAACTCGTTTTAAAAAAACTGGTAGCTCTAGTTCTTGCTTTGCATAGCGGTGTTCCTTGTAGACCATCCAGCACCTTATTCGATAAGGAAAAAGCCGAGATCCCTTCACTGGGAGTGACCTCTTTAGCGAAACTAGCAGATGCTACATACTCGGTTTGTTTTTTGATTGCTTCTATAGTTTTTTTCTTTGCATAGTGATATTTGTGAAATATCCTGCACCTTATTCGATGAGGAAAGAGCCGACGATCCCTTCAGTGGGAGTGACTTCTTTAGCAAAACTAGAAAAGGCCTTAAAAACATTCCATTTAAAATCACTCGATTCTACAACGATATCAAGTTCATTACGCAAAGGGTTTTCTTAAAAACCTGTCGTAGCCCTCCGTCATTTCAGATAAGTACTTCATAGTATTCGTGCTACGTTTGTTGGCCTGCGTCAAGGCGTAGTGTTCGGTAGCTATTTATGCTTATCTGCTAAAGCATATGATGCAATTGGATTAGGGTAGTCATGCGACTTTGTTGGCCTGCGTCAAGGGTCGTGCGGGTGGGTTTAATTCAATCGGGAAATGACGGGTTGAACTTGACTAGCGAACTATGGTTTGTTGGCCTGCGTCAAGGTCATAAGACGCTAGGGGTAAAATATTATTGGGAATTTCAAGTGTTGAAATTTGCAATGAGATTGCATACCATCTATGAGATAGTTGGATCCCGATACCCGCTGCGAGTAAGAGTTACTCTTAGGAGAGTTTTACACATTCCAATTAGCCGATCAAGTAGGTGTCTAGAAAGGTGTCAACGTGGTTACGCCCTTGGGAAAACGAGGTTTACTTTAATTAGGTCCGTGCGAAAGCACGGGGAACCTTCCTCAAAGTACCGGCACTGGCCTGGCTGAAAGATTGGCAAACTTGTAGCGTGTAATTAATCCCGGCTAGTCTTTCCTTTTAGGGTTTGAAGAAAGATTTGACAAAAACAGTGGGAGACATCCTGATTAGGTATATTAATAACCAATCTAATCTTACAAGAGCATACGCTGAGTGTTTTCTTCTCTCTCTCTCCAGGTAGCGACCATGTCACGGCTTAATCAAGATAATAATATGGATGTATTGACCGAACCCGCTTGTTATACTGAGCTGGGGAACGTTGGTCCCGCTCCAACTTATATTTGTTATAAGACAGAGCAGGAAATAGGTAATTACCAGAATTCCCGTGCCACCCAAACGAAGAAAGTGCATGCTGATGCATCTTCTTCGGGTGTGTTCATTACAGAGAACTTTTTCTCAGTATCCTTTACGTCCTGGGAATTTGATACCGGATCAGGATCCCACATATGTAATTTGTTACATGGGCTACAGATAGGTAAAGAACTGAGAACGGGTAATAAGTTTCATGAGTTAGAAATGGTGCAAGTGTTGCAGCCAAGTCTGTTGGTAGTTATCACCCTGTATTAGCAAATACATTGATTCTAAACGAATGTTATTAGATACCGAACCTGATATACAACATCATATCAGTCACTTTATTAGTAAAGAAGGGTATAATTTTGTATTGTTGGATAATGTTTTGAACATTTCCTATATCAAGAGTTGATCGGTTCAGGCACGTTATCTAAAAGCATAGACGTTCTAAATCAAACCACAGTTCTTATCGTATAGAACACACACAAGAGGAAGAGTTCAGAAATGAACGAATCCTTCTTGTGGCATTGTAGACTAGGTCATATCAATGCGACCCGACTAGCTAAGTTACATTTAGATGCATATTTAAATTAGTTTGAATTTACATCTTGTGAAACTTGCCGGTCATGTCACAAAGATAAGATGACCATAGATCTGTTTATTGGAAACAGAGAAAGAGTTAGTGAACTCTTGGGATTGATACATGATGTATGTAAGGTCCCTTGTCTACACATGCCAAGACCGGTTCTTTATACTTCTTTACATTCACTGTTTATCTCTCAAGATTCGGACATATGTTCCTGTTGAAACACAAGTCTGAACCTTTTGAGAAATTCAATGAATATGAGTTAGAAGTAGAGAACCAAAAATGGGTATAAGTATTATGTCCTTTGATGAGACCAGGGAGGAGAATACTTGAGCACGGGATTCCTGGACTATTCTAAAGGAGCATGAGATTCTCTCTCAGCATTACTCCTCCGAATACACCACAGCACGTCGACATATCGGGCCGGAGCAAATACACCCGATTTGATATGGTGCGCTCTATGATGAGTACTACTGAGTTTCCTATTTCCTTTTGGGAGTTATGCACTTGAGAAGTTGCATACCTATTGAATAGGGTTCAAATCAAATCAGTTGCCTACCACTTCATATATGATATGGAATGGGAAGAGCCCATCTCTTAAGTAAGTTAAGATTTGGGGTTGTCCGGCCTATGTTTAAAAGCATAATCTGGTCAAGCTCGAGGCAAAGTCAGTTCTGTGGAAGTTTGTTGGATATCCCAAGCATTTGCAAGGGAATATCTTCTACCTAACCGAGGAACAAAAGATGTTTTGTTTCTCAGCATGCCACCTTTGTGAAAGGGAATTTCTTGTGAAAAATTAGTGGTCATGAGGTAGAACTGGAAAGAGTTCCAGCTATACAAAACTGCAGCTGATGATTTGGTAGAACCGAAGGATTCAGTAGTTTCTAACGAACCTCAGCCTCTCCGCCGATCTAGTAGGGTTCCTCACCCACCTGAGAGATACTTCGGTTTTCTCTATGACAGTGGGAGCGAGGATTGCATCATGAGATGATGACCCAACCAGTTTCGAGCTGGCCATTAGGAGTGGGACTCTGTAAGAATGGCTGGATGCTTTGCGATCTGAGATGGAATCCTTATACACCAACAAAGTATGGACTTTGGTTGCTTTATCTGAAGGGTTAAATCCCCATCAGGAGCAAGTATATCTTGATAAGATTACTTGGTGTACATGGAAAAGTTGAGACTTTCAAAGCTATGCTTAAGTCCATCCAGATCCTACTTGCCACTGCTACATACCATGACTACGATATCTGGTGGTTGGGTGTCATGACTGCTTTTCTAAATGATGTTTTGGAAGAGAGCGTCTATAAGTACACAGCCAGAGGTCTTCGTAGACAGTGGGAGCAGCGGAAAAGTGTGCAAGTTGTTTTATGCGATAAAACAGGCATCGCGGAGTTGGAACGTCTGTTTTGATGTGGTGGTCAAAGAGTTTGACTTCATCAAAATGGTAGATGAACCTTGTATATACAAAAGGGTAGTACGGAGTATGGTGGTGATCCTCGTAGAGTACGTGGATGACATACTCTTGATAGGGAAGGAGTCTCCTATGCTACGCTCGGTCAATCTCCGCTTATCACAAGGATTCTCCATATAGGATCAAATCGATACCTCCTGAATCCTGGGTCTATGAGATAGATCTAATTGGATGTTTGGATTCTCACTAGTTATAGTGAGATGGTATCAATCGATCCTGGGGAGAATCACTGGAAATGGTTCCAGGGTGATAATGACGACTGAATGTCAGTCACATGCATTGTCTTTACCCTCAGTGGAGTGACGGTATGTTGGAAGAGTTCCAAGCTAGATACCGTGACTTACTAGACGATTAAAAGCAAGATACATCGTTACCAAGGATGCTACCAAAGAGGCAGTCTGGATATATATAAGTTCATGAGATGAACTTCGTTCCAACCATTGTGTGACAATGGAGTTATAGCTTTGGCCGAGGAACCCCCGTCCCATCAGAAATCCAGATATAATTCTTAGGCAGTATCAACTGATCATGGAGATGGTTGATCTCCAAGAAGATCGAGGTTAGGAGAGTAGACACAGAGGACAACAGCGCGGATCCACTCACAAAGGCCTATTTCCCAGTAGAGACTTTTATGGGATGGTTGAGTATGAGATACTTCAACCACAGCTGATTGTTGGGTATGCGATACCACAACAGATGGCCCTAGTGCAAGTGGGAGATTGTTAGTTATATGTATGCCCTAGAGGCCATTACTGTACATACGATATATATTGTAGTGGATGCTTGGACATATATAGGGAGGACTTTCTTCCTCGACATGATAGTACGCTATCTGGTTGCTCTTTATCTTAACATGTACTCTGATTGTCTCTATGTTACATGTTGATAAAGCCCTTAGGATATGTACTCAACTACTAGGACTATGCTGAGATCATACTAGTGGGGCCAGAGTAGTCGATGAGTACATCCTTTAACTGTTCCTAGTCGAGGGTGTATTGAGACAGGGCATCGATACACCAGAGTAGACTAGCGTATACGCATCTTGACCCATATGATGGACGATGGATGATCCCATATCCATCGGTGTTTGACATCAAGGATGGTGTACGGGTGCTCAGTGGAGATTGGGTACACTGGACGGACTCGCCGAGAACTCCCAGATGGTATTATACCTCACGTCAGATGGCAGTTCTCTGGTGACACTGGTACAGGTTAGTCTGTAGACACGAGATCGTCATAGAGTCTTGTGTGATTCCCACTGTGCTTTGATTTCCATCATACCACGTCCAAGAGGGCATGCAAAAAGTTGTCTTTTGAGTACAATCCTGAATCACATGGAGGCAATGAGCGATAGGAGGGGATTCGTCTCTCCCGGTATAGGGAGTTGATGTTGCGCTGTGTTCGATTGGCTATAACTGGAAATCCCTGGCCAGGATTGCTGAGATTTACTGGTAAGTGTTATCAGTAATTTCTCGAACTGTTATAGACCTAATATCGACATGACTTATCAAGCTATTGGGGTTTGACGTTTACCACCCTAAGCGAGATATGCGACATATCAGACGAAGAGACCGGACTGTACGGGAGTGTTACTGACTGGATTCACAGGAGAATGTACAGGCTTTCTTTTTGATCTTCTGATCTCTCAATACCTGGGTGGCTGTTACGTTTAGCTGACCGCTTGCAGCTTGTGGGTGTTTGATATGATCATCACCTACTGCCGGCGTATTGATGATTCTTTAGAGTCCTACATAAAGGTTTCCTGGCTCAGGCAAAATGGGGTAGGAGCACATATATGATATGTGCGGGACCGAGAACAATACGTGTATGTGATACCGTATTAGATTCTCGCGATATGAGATATCGGCCGGGTATATGTGATATAGCCGGGTCATCGGATCAAGTGTTGATTCGATGAACTGATACAGATTATATTAGTCGGTTATTTGTGAAATAGACGGATTATCCGATCAAGTGTTGATTCGATAATTTACTGTATAATTATATATTTGATATATTAAATTATATTAACTAATATAAGCTCACTAAAAGATTCTTTTTCTCACTCGGGTAATACATTGATATATATGCGATATATTTTAATTGTATTATTTTATTCTGTTACAATAAATATTGTATATGTGATATATAATATTCTAACATGTTAGGGTTATTAATGAAACATGTTTAGCGGAGATTAAACATGGTTAGGGTTTGATTTGGGTTAATCTTTTCTAGAAGTTTCTAGAAGCTTTGCTTTTGTTTCTTGCAAAGATATTATGTGTTGATATCTTGCATAGATTTTTGTTTAACCCAACCAAACCTTTTAACCATAGTTCAATCTCTACAAGGGTTAAGTTTATTTACTTAACCCATGGTTGCATTTCTAACCTCACTAGACTTTTCATTATTCATCACAAAAGGTTTTGGATATTCTTCTTCTTCTTCCTTGGTGAAAAGCTCTCTAGCTTTTTTCTTTGTGATGAAAATGAGTGAGATTAAGAAAATAAAAGAGAGCTAAATTCCTACTTCATCATCCTAATCTATCCTAGCCATTTAGATTAGGGTGTTCACTTCATTAGTGAGTGAGAGCTTGAGTTAAAGTTTATTCAAGATAGATCATCTTAGTTATCGAAGATCGGAAGCAAGCTTGTATCTTTCTCTTCGTGGAGCCTCTCTAGAGTTCGGATACTTGATGATCGCAGCGAAGGGACCTCAACACGGAGCTTTTGAAGTGAAGGACCGAACTACAAAGGTTGTAATCCTTTTCACTTAGAAGTAAAGTTGTTTACTTGCTTTGTTTTGCCTAATCTCTAGTTTAAAGATCTTGATTAGGGTTGTTCGGCACGTCTAATTTTTAAATCGGGCATGGTTGATGCCTTATAAAACCTTGTGAAAATGCCTAGTAACCCTACATAGTTCTAAACATACAGAACACACACAAGATCAAAAGTTCAGAAATAAACGAATCCTTCTTGTGGTTTTGTAGACTAGGTCATATCAATGCGACACGACTAACTAAGTTTCATAAAGATGGATATTTAAATCATTTTGAATTTACATCTTATGAAACTTACCAGTCATGTCTCAAAGGTAAAATGACTAAAACTCTGTTAATAGAACACGGAAAAAGAGCTACTGAACTCTTGAGAATGATACATAGTGATGTATGTGGCCCTATGTCTACACATGCCAGGGTTGGTTCTTCGTACTTGATTATATTCATCGATGATCTCTGAAGATTCGGACATGTATTCCTGTTGAAACAAAAGTCTAAAGCTTTTGAGATATTCAAGGAATATAAGTACGAAGTGGAGAACCAAACTGGTAAAAGTATTAAAATCCTTCGATCTGATCGGGGAGGAGAATACTTAAGCACGGAGTTCCTGGATTATTTAAAAGAGAATAGGATTTTCTCTCAGCTTAATCCTCCGTATACACCACAGAACAACGGTGCATCGGGTTGGAGGTATCTCACCCTAAGAGATATGGCGCGCTCTATGATGAGTACTGCTGAGTTACCTATTTCCTTTTGGGGTTGTGCGCTTGAGAAGCCGCATACCTATTGAATAGAGTTCCATCCAAATCAGTGCCTACCACTCCATATGAGATATGAAATGGGAAGAGTCCATCTCTTAAACGAGTTAAGATATGGGGTTGTCCGGCCTATATTGAAAAGCAAAATCTGGACAAGCTTGAGGCAAGGTTAGTACTGTATAAGTTTGTTGGATATCCCGAACATTCATGAGGGTATATCTTCTACCACACCGAGGAGCAAAAGGTGTTTTGTTTCTCAGCATGCCACCTTTTTAGAAAAGGAATTTCTTATGGAAGAAATTAGTGGTTATGAGGTAGAACTGGAAGAAGTTCCAGCTAGATAAACTAACAGCTGATGATTTGGTAGAACCGGAGGACTCAATAGTTCCCGACGAACCTCGGCCTCTCCGAAGATCTAGTAGGGTTCTTCATCCACCTGAGAGATACTACGTTTTTCTCAATTACAGTGGGAGCGAGGATTGCATCATGGAAGATGATGGCCCAACTAGTTTCGAGCAGGCCGTCATAAGTGGGGACTCTGTGAAATGGCTAGAAGCTATGCGATCTGAGATGGAATCCATATACACCAACAAAGTAGTGACTTTGGTAGTTGCACCTGAAGGGGTAAAACCCATCGGGAGCAAGTGGATCTTGAGAAAATTCTTGGTGTAGATGGAAAAGTTGAGACTTTCAAAGCTAGACTTATTGCAAAAGGTTGTCGTCAATAACCAGGTGTGGATTTTGATGAAACCTTTTCTCCACTGGCTATACTTAAATCCATCCGGATCCTACTTGCCATTGCTGCATACCATAACTACGAAATCTGGCAGATCGACGTCAAGACCGCTTTTCTAAATGCTGATTTAGAAGAGAGCGTGAACATGACACTGCTAGAGGGCTTTATAGACAGTGTGAGCAGCGGAAAGGTGTGCAAGTTTCTTAAATCAATATACAGATTAAAACAGGCATCGCGAAGTTGGAACATCTGTTTGATGTGGAAGTCAAAGAGTTTGATTTCATCAAAATGGTAGATGAATCTTGTATATACAAGAAGGTTGTAGAGAGTAAGGTTGTCTTCCTCGTATCGTACGTGGATGACATACTGTTGATAGGAAATGGTGTTCCTATGCTACACTCAGTCAAGCTCCTCTTATCACGATGTTTTTCCATGAAGGATATGGGTGATGCCTCCTACATCCAGGGATTAAGATCTATAGAGATAGATTTAAGTGGATGTTGGGATTGTCCCAATCCAGGTACATTAGCACCATACTAAAGAGATTTAGTATGGAAGATTCCAAGCGTGGGAATTTACCCACGATCTCAGGAATCACTCTCTCCAAATAGATGTCCCTCAATACTGATTTGGAGAGGGCTCGCATGCAAGGGATATCCTATGCTTCGGCAGTCGGGTCTATCATGTATGCGATGTTATGTACCCGATTGGATGTAGCGTACGCACATAGTGTTGTAAGCAGGTATCAATCGGATCCTGGGGAGAATCACTGGACAACAGTGAAGAACATTCTTAAGTATTTGAGAAGGACTAAAGAAACGTTCTTGTTGTATGGTAACGATGAACTCCAAGTGGAGTCCTTTACCGATTCGAGCTTCCAGAGTGATAAGGTCGACAGTAAGACAGTCTCGGGTTTTGTCTTTACCCTCAATGGAGGAAAGGTATGTTGGAAGAGTTCCAAGTTAGATACCGTGGCAGACTCAACGATAAAGGGTGAATACATCGCTACTAACGATTCTACCAAAGAGGTTGTCTGGGTATAGATATTCATGAGATGAACTTAGTTCCTACTATTGTGGTGACAATGGAGCTGTGGCTTTGGCCTAAGAACCCCGGTCCCATCAGTGATCCAGACATATTCTTAGGCAGTATCACCTGATCAGGGAGATGGTTGATCTCTGGGCGATCGCGGTCAGGAGAGTTGATAGGAAGAATAACGCGGTGGATCCACTCACAGAGGCCATTCCCCAGATACAATTTGAGAAACTCTTCAGGATGTTGGGTATGAGATAATACAACAACTGGTCTTAGTGCAAGTAGGAGATTGTTAGTTGTATGTATGCCCTAGAAGCCATCGTGGTACATGATAGTATATTACAATGGATGGTTGGAAATATATAGGGAGGACTTTCTTGCTCGACATGATAGTATGCTATCTGGTTACTCTTTATCTCAACATATAGACTAGTATTGTGATACTGTCTTGCTCTCACATGTTGGTAAAACCTTTAGGATGTATACTTGAATACCGGGATTATGATGCAGATCATACTAGTGGGGCCAGGGTAGTCCACAAGTACATCCTTTAATTGTTCCTAGTCGAGGGTGTATAAAGACGGGACATCGATATTCCAGAGTAGACTAGCGTATATGCTTCTTGACCCATTTGATGGGCGATGGATGATCCAATATCCATTGGTGTTTGACATCAAAGATGGTATACGGATGCTCAGTGGAGACTGGGTATACTGAACAAGACTCACCGAGAACTCCTAGATGGTATTATACCTATCGTCAGAGAGCAGTTCTCTGGTGACACTGGTACAAGTTAGTATGTAGACCCGAGATCGTCATAGAGTCTTGTATGATTCCCACTATGCTTTGATTTCCACCTTACCACGTTCAAGAGAGCGTGCAAAACGGTGGTTTTTAGGTACAGTCCCGAGTCACATGGAGGCAATGAGCAATAGGAGGGGTTTTGTCTCTCCTGGTATTGGGGGTTGATGTTGCGCTGTGCTCGATTGGCTATAATAGGAAGTCCCTGGCCAGGGATGATATGGAGATTTACTGGTAAGTGTTATCAGTAGTTTCTCGACACGTTATGAGCCTCACATCGGCATGACTTATCAAGTTACTGGGGTCTGACTTTTACCACCCCTAGACTCAATTGCGACATATCAGACGAAGAGACCGGACTGTACGGTAATGTTGTTGTTGGATTCACAGGAGTATGGACAAGCTTGCTTGTTGATCTTCTGATCGCTCAATACCCGGATAGCCATTACATCCAGCTAGTACCGCTGACGGCTTGTGGGTGACTGATATGATCATCACCTACTGCCGGCGTATTGACAAGTCATTAGAGTCTTACACAGAGGTTTCCTAGCTCATGAGAAACGAAGTAGGGCACATATGTGATATGTGCGGGACCAAGATTAATACGTGTATGTGATACCGTATTCTAATCTCGCGATATGTGATATCGGTCGGTTATATGTGATATAGCCGGGTTATTGAATCAAGTGTTGATTCGATAAGTTGATATAAATGATATTAGTCGGTTATATGTGATATAGCCGGATTATTAAATCAAGTGTTGATTTAATAATTTAATATATAATTATATATTTGATATGTTAATATATATTAACTAATATTAGCTCACTTAAAAATTTCTTTTCTCATTGTACATTTAATATATATGTGATATATATTAATGTATTATTTCTTAGTGTCATGCTTGATGATACATTATACATAGGTGTATGAGACTCATACCATACCATAAATAATTAGGGTGATTAATTATTTAAAGCATAAACAAAATTAGGCAGAAATGGCATGGTTTGTGAAGCTTGGAGAAGCTTGTGGAAACCATTGACTTAGTCCACTAATTTTGTCTTACTTTAGATATTTATTAACCCAACCATTATCTTTAGCCATGGTTAAGTCTCTACATAAGCTATATGAGATATTTTCTCACCCATGGTTCACATTGGATCACTTGAGATCATTTTCTTCTTCTCCTCCATTTGCTCTCTAGCTTTGGGTGAGTGAAGAAAAGAAAGAGAAAAAATTATTCTAAAGTGAGCAAAATTCCTACTTCACCAATCTATACCAAATTAGCCATTTAGTATAAGTTGTTTCTTCACTAGTTCATCAATTAGTGAAGAGTTAGCTTGAGTTATAGATTCTTCGACGTAGATCATCTTCGGCCTCGAAGATCCTTGAGCAAGCTTGTTTTTTTCACCTAGTGGAGCCAAAGGAGAGTCCGAGACACCACTACTTGGAGCAAAGGGACTGCTACATGGAGCTTTAGAAGTGAAGGACCGGTCTACAAAGGTTGTATTCCCATTTCACTTAGTGTAAAGTTGTTTACATGTTTTAATAAACTTAATTCTCTAGTTAGATCCTCGGTTATGGGTTTCTTAGCACACTAAGATTTTTTAAAATTGCATGCTTGATGCCTTAGAAAACATAGTGAGGATGATAAGGAACCCAGCACTATGACGATCTCGGGTCTACAGACTAACCTTTATAAGTGTCACCAGAGAACTGCTTGTTAGTGATATATGCCAAAGAGGCCATTATTGTATAGTACTTGTTTGTATATTACATTTTGGAAGCTTGGGATATACATAGGTATTATAACAGTCTTGCTCGATATGGTAGTATGCTACTTGGTTTGATTCTATCTTAATATGTGTATATGTTTCTTTTAACGTATCGCTAATACATATTAATAGAGCCCTTAGGATCTTTGCTTGACTACCGACATTGTGATGGCAGTCACACTAGTAGGGGCTGAGTAGTCTATAAGCAAATCCTTATACAGGTCCCTAGTTGTAGAATTGTCGAGATAGGGTTTCGATACTCCTGAGTAGACTAGTGTATACGCTTCTCATCCCAACAGGGGATATGGTCTGTCCCACAACTATTAGTATGTAGTACTGGAGATAGTATACAGGTGCTCATTGGGTTATGCGTTACACTGGACAAGACTTGTTGGGAACTGCTGGTTGGTATTATACCTATCGTCAGGTAGTAGTTCCCAGGTGATATGAGTATTGCTTAGTCCGTTGACTTGACATCCCTACTTCGTCTCAAGTGTGTTCCCACTGTTCTTAGATTACTACCCTACCACGGCTCAAAGGAGTCATGCAAATAGGCAGTAGTTGGATGCAGTCCCGAAGCACTTACAAGCAGTAGTGGTTAGATAGGATTCATCTCTCCCGGTATTGGGGGTTGATATCGCGCTGTGTTCGGAAAGCCATTACACAAAGTCCCTGGCCAGGGTAAGCGAGATTTACTGGTAGATACTCCAGTAGTTTCTCAGAGTGTTTTGGGCTCTATCTCGACACGGCTTATTGCGCTATTAGGGGTCTGACGGTTACTGCCCCTAGTCCTAATATGCGATACTTTTAGATGAACAGACCGGACTGTACGGAGATCGTCATAGATAGGTTCAATAGGAGTTCAGATGAGTTTGCTCATCGACCTTCTTATCGACAGATACCTGGGTAGCCGTTATGTGCAGCTAGTACTGCTGACGTGCTTGTGGTTAAATCCACTGCTAGCGTACTGTCGAGTCTTTAGAGTCCCACACAGAGGGTTTCCCTGCTTCGGGCAAAAGATGTAGAGGCTGTATAGTTTTACGACAGGGTTTCGATTACATACGTGTACTTGTGCATGGATGATGTTCGGGCGGATAATACTGGTGGGCTTTGGTTTAAGCCGGATCCTAGTATTATATTATTGAATTGTTATCATCTCATTGTATTCGTATTTTTCAGAATACGAATACGAATATGTATATACGGCGAGGGCATTCTTGTAATTTTGCAAAAGATGCTTCCAGAAGGAGACACCTCATTATTTTGTTTATCTATTTTTGCAAAATAGATTAATGAGGTGGATTTGGAGATACATACTTAGCATGGGTGTGAAGCATGGCTCAATGAGTTTTTTATTGGTTTGGATGCACTATTGAAGTATGTCTATTATTTTCTATGTGAAAATAATAGATGCTTCATTATTGAAAGTCTTGAGCCATTCTCCTCACTCATAACAACCCTATCTCATTTGCTTCTTTTCATTCTTTCTCCAAGTTTCATCTCCTTATTCCTCTAGACTCTTACCCTCACATGAGTTATGAAACAAAGAGTCTCATGAGATAAAACAATCCATTATCATTCTCTACATCACCTAGGCTTCTTGGATTTGCGAACTAAGTACCCTATTACCTCGGTTTAGAGGTAGGAGCTCAAAGTACATACTCTCGGGTGGATCGTCTTTGATGCGAGGAGGCCGAAGATCAAGCGCGATCCGTACACTCTTCAAGGAGCTCAAGAAGAGGAAGAGGAGATCAAGAAGACTCGAAGGACTTGATACCAGGAGGTATAACTTTCTTCATAGTAGTTAAACCTCTTTTAGTTTAGTTAGTTAAGGTTCAAGTAAAGATCCTGGAGTTTAGTCGATGTTGCGAAGCTTGAAAAAATCATTTTTTGCATATTCCGCCTCCCTGCGAACCCGCGGGATGCGCGACATCGACTTACACTGCTATCTGACGATAGGTATGGTACCATCTAGGAGTTCTCGACTTGTCCTGTTCGGTGTACCCATTCTCTGTGAGTACCTGTGCATAATCTTTGATGTCAAACACCAATGGTTGTAGGATCAACCATCGCCCCATACAGGGTCAAGAAACTTACACACTAGTCTACTTTAGAATCTCGATGCCCTGTATCGATACTCCCTCGATTAGGAACAATTAAAGGATGTGCTTACGGACTACACAAGCCCCACTAGTATGATCTGCATCATAGTCCTGTTAGTCAAGCTTACATCCTAAGGGCTTTATCAACATGTATTAGAGAGACAATATAAAAAAACAAGTATACATGTTAAGATAAAGAGCAATTAGATAGCATACTATCATTTCGAGTAAGAAAGTCCTCTATATATATGTCCAAGCATCCACTATATCATACAATAATGGCCTCTAGGGCATACATATTCCTAACAATCTCCCACTTGCACTAAGGCCAGTTGTTGTAGTATCGTATACCCAACATCCAGAAAAGTCTCTCAAACCGCGTCTGGAGGAGGGCCTTCGTGAGTGGATCCACCATGTTATCCTTCGTATCTACTCTCCTGACCTCGATCTCCCGGCGATCAACTATCTTCCGGATCAGGTGATACCGCCTTAGAATATGTCTGGATCGCTGATGGGACCGGAGTTCCTTAGCTAAAGCCACAGCTCCATTGTTATCACAATACAAAGGTATTGGATCTTCAATGGATGGAACCACACCAAGTTCAGCAATGAACTTCTTCATCCAGACAGCCTCTTTGGCAGCATCGTTAGCAGCGATGTATTCAGCCTCTATCGTCGATTCTGCAACGGTATCTTGCTTGGAACTCTTCCAACATACCGCTCCTCCGTTGAGGGTGAAGACAAAACCTGAGATAGACTTGTTGTTTTCCTTATCACTCTGGAAGCTCGAATCGGTAAAGGACTCCACTTGGAGTTCTCCGTTACCATACACTAAGAATATCTCTTTAGTCCTTCTCAAGTATTTAAGAATGTTCTTCACAGCTATCCAGTGCTTCTCCCCTGGGTCTGATTGATACCTACTCACCACACTAAGTACGTAAGCTACATCTAGTCTGGTGTATAATATCGCGTACATGATATACCCAACTGCATAAGCATAGGGTATCATGTGCATGCGAGCCCTCTCCAAATTCGTCTTGAGAGACATTTCTTTGGAGAGAGTGATTCCTGAGCAAGCGGGTAAATTACCACGCTTAGAATCTTCCATACTAAACCACTTTAGTATGGTGTCTTTGTACCTGGATTGGGACAATCCCAACATCCTTTTAGATCTATCTCTATATATCTTTATTCCTAAGATGTAGGAGGCATCACCTAGATCTTTCATGGAGAACTTTTGTGATAGGAAGAGTTTGACCGAGTGCAGCATAGGAACATCATTTCCTATAAAGAGTATGTCATCCATGTAAAATACGTGGAAGACAACCTTACTCTTTATAACCTTTTTATATATACATGGTTCATCTACATTTTTGATGAAGTCAAACTCTTTGACTGCTACATCAAAACAGATGTTCTAGCTCCGCGATACCTTCTTTAATCCGTAGATTGATTTAAGCAGCTTACACACCTTTCCGCTGCTCCCACTGTCTATGAAGCCCTCTGGCTATGTCATATACACGCTCTCTTCTAAATCACCATTTAGAAAAGTGGTCTTGACGTCCATCTGCCAGATTTCATAGTCATGGTATGCATCAATGGCAAGTAGGATCTTGATGGACTTAAGCATAGCCACTGGAGAAAAAGACCCATCATAGTCGACACCTGGTCGTTGACGAAAACCTTTTTCTACAAGTCTAGCTTTGAATGTCTCAACCTTTCCATCTACACTAATTTTCTTCTTAAAAATCCACTTGCTCCCAATGGATTTTACCCCTTCAGGAGAAACTTCCAAAGTCCATACTTTGTTGGTGTACATGGATTCCATCTCAGATCGCATATTATCCAGCCATTTCACAGAGTCCCAACTTATGATGGCCTGCTCGAAACTAGTTAGGTCATTATCTTCCATGATGCAATCCCCACTCCCACCGTCTATGAGAAAACCGTAGTATCTCTCAGGTGGATGAGGAACCCTACTAGATCTGCGGAGTGGCTGAGGTTTGTCTGGGACTATCGAATCCTCCGGTTCTACCAAATCTTCAGTTGTAATTTGTGTATCTGGAACTTCTTCCAGCTCTACCTCATTACTACTAATTTCTTTCACAAGAAATTCCTTTTCTAAAAAGGTGGCATATCGAGAAACAAACACTCTTTGTTCCTCAATGTGGTAGAAGATATACCCTCGCGAATGTTTGGGATATCCAACAAACTTACATAAAACAGACCTTTCCTCGAGCTTGTCCGGATTTTGCTTTTTAATATAGGTCGGACAACCCCATATCTTAACTCGTTTAAGAGATGGTCTCTTCCCATACCATATCTCATATGGAGTGGTAGGCACGGATTTGGTCGGAACCTTATTCAATAGGTATGTAGTTGTCTCAAGTGCATAACTCCAAAAGGAAATAGGTAACTCAACAACACTCATCATAGAGCACACTATATCTAATAGGGTGCGATTCCTCCGCTCTGATACTCCATTGTGCTGTGGTGTATACAGAGGAGTATGCTGAGAGACAATCCCATTCTCTTTTAGATAATCAAGGAAATCCATGCTTAAGTATTCTCCTCCTCGATCAGATCGAAGGATTTTAATACTTTTACCCGTCTGGTTCTCTACTTCGCACTTATATTCCTTGAATTTTTCAAAAGCTTCAGATTTGTGTTTCAATTGGAACACATGTCCGAATTTTGAGAGATTATCGATGAATGTAATGAAGTACGAGGAACTATTCCTGGTATGTGTAGACATAAGACCACATACATCACTATGTATCAGTCCCAACAGTTCAGTAGCTCTTTCTCCGTGTCCCGTAAACTGAGTTTTGGTCATCTTGCCTTTGAGACATGACTGGAAAGTTTCATAAGATGTAAATTCGAACGGATTCAAATATCCATTTTATGCAACTTAGCTAGTCTGGTTGCATTGATATGACCATGTCTACAGTGCCATAAGAAGGCTTCATTCATTTCTGAACTTTTGCTCTTGTGTGTGTTCTGTATATTTAGAACCGTGTTTTGATTTCTAACGTATATACCATTACATAACGTACCAAAACCAATCAACGCTTGATTTAGGAAAATGTTCATAACATTTTTCTCTAATGCAAAATTATATCCTTCTTTATCTAATAAAGAAACAGGTATTATATTGCACATCATCGATGGTACAGTCGTTCAAAATCAATGTATTACCATTTGATAATACAAGGTGATATTCTCTTAAAGCTTTGACAACAACAATTGCTATGTTCCCTACCCTGAGAGATATATCACCCTTTTTCAGTTCTCTACTTCTCTTTAACCCTTGTAACAGATTTCAAACATGGGATCCTGATCTGGTATCCAATACCCAGGACGTAGAGCAGACTGAGAAACAGTTTTCAATAACTAACACGTCTGAAGAAGATACATCAACATGCTCTTTCTTCATTCGGGTTGCGTGGAAATCCTTGTATTCCCCTATCCCTTGCTCAAACTTATGACAGTTGTCATAAGATAGAGTGGAACCAACGTTCCCCAACCCAGTATAATAAGCGGGTTCGGTCAATACATCCATATTATTATCTTGATTAAGGTGTGACATGGTCGCTACCTGGAGAGAGAGAAGAAAACATTTTAGCGTGCGCTCTTGCAAGATTAAATTGGTCATTATCTTATCTAATCAGGATGACTCCCACTGTTTTTATCAAATATTTCTTTAAACCCTAAAAGGTAAAATTATCCGGGATTAATTACACCCTACAAGTTCGCCAATCGGTCAGCCAGGCAGGTATTGGTACTCCGAGAGAGTTTCTCCGTGTTTTCGCATGGAACTAATTAAATAACATCGTTTCCACAGTGGCATAACCCCGTTAACACCTTTCTTAGACACCTACTGTATTAGCTAATTGTAAAGTGGAAAACTCTTCCAGGAGTAACACTTACTCGCAGTGGGTATCGGGATCCAACTATCGTATAAAAGGTATGCAATCTCATTGCAAATTTCAACACTTGAAATTCCTGATATCTATTTTTACCCTTAATGACCTATGATCTTGATGGAGGCCAATAAACCATAGGCCGCTAGTCAAGTTCAACTCGTCATTTCTTGATCGATTTGAACCCACCCACACAAACCCTTGACGGAGGCCAACAAAGCTGTGTGAGTACCCCTATCGATCGCATCAACATGCTGCAGATAAATATTACCGAGCTACCGTACACTGTGCCTTGATGGGGGTCAACAAATATAGCATGAATACAAAATACTATGTATCTGAAATGACGGAGGGCTACGACTTGTTTTGAAGAAAACCTTTAACGCAATGAATTTAATATCATTGTAGAATCTAGTGATCTGAAAAGGAGTGGTTTAAGCTCCGCTTTAAAATCGAGTAGTTTTCAAAATAAACCGAGTGGGTTTTAACATATGCTAGTTTTGCTAAAGAGATCATTCCCGGTGAAGGGATCTAGGCCCTTTCCTCATCGAATGAGGTGCTGGATATTCATAATGGAATACCGCTATGCAAAGCAAGAACCAGGGCTATCTTTTTGAAAAATTTGATTCTACAACTTCTTTTAGGTTTCTTTTCTTTTCATTAATCTCATTAATGACATCCCATCATTTATGCTTTCTAAACACCACAGAAGAAACGAAAATAAAATACACACATATACCATCCGCATTCGCCACAGGAAGCCGGGTCTTCACCGTAAGGTTACTTAACTTACGACAGGGAGGGGTCAGGACTAGTGCGGATGCAAAAACATATATAGTGTCTACTAGTATATCATATATATAAATAGCATTCGTCTCACGCAGTTATATGATCACATCATATCACAACTACACCAGAAGCAAACAGATGAAATATAGGATATATTAGGAGGTCCGTGTTTTAGATTAAGCCAGTAATGAAAAACACGGATTCCACGGTCGTGATGAATAGCCAAGCCCACATCCCTAGACCCCTATGAGAGCGGAAAGCAACCCTGCCAATTCTAGAGTTAGGCGACCGGTCTCGACTCCTCGAGATGGCCCCCTACTGGACTCTAGAACCCGGTTACTTGTGCTCCTTGCCTTGGGTCTATCCTAATGCGGAAAAGTAAATAATATACATTAAATGGTGACAACAACCTCAACCCGGAAGTGTCCCAATAAAAGAATATTACATACAAATTTTTACAAGAGTGAAAATTGAAAAACTCTCATCTCACGCAAAACCCCTCGGCTATTCAACCACGATGATCCAATATAATATATCAATAGCAACATAATAACATCACATGTCATCAACGTAAGTAAATATGCGCATCCCTAATGTCGTTGACGTATAGCAACGAGATTGGGGATACTGCCATATATTACACTTACGGCCGCAGAAAAGAAATGAAAACTACAATAATTAGAATCCGCATCATCCTTAGACATCATAAACCCGGATTATCACATATTCCGGATTTCATGCCTAACCCTATAAACCTTGCATTCAAGTCTCGAATTGAAAACAATTTTCAGAAAAACAAGTCGGGTAATTCAACAAGATTTTCGATTAAAAGATCGAATGCTCGTCGGGAACTTTAGTAGATGGCCGCACCCCCGAGGCCGTCAACGAAGTGTACATGGACGGAACACCGCGGCCGCGAGCATCCGAGTGGATGCTTTTGACAATGGGGTTCTCCTATAGTCACTTGGTTGGGGCTATGGGGCGTGGCTGTCTACTAGTATCTCCCGGCGACTATTCGCGTACGATACGAGATTACAACGGAGTTTTGATCCGAATCGAAACGCCGTGGAAATCCATCACTTGAGACTAAAACGCTAGATTTACAAAACGATAACTAGTTTTCACAAAACTAATCAATGTGGATTCCAAAAATTGTATCACATATCCCTAACTATCTAGACGGTGTTAAACATTTTGATCGATATTTCAAACACCACCAATACACAGAGACCTCAACCATTTGAGCCTCATTAAAAATCTTCAAAAAACCTAGAATATCAAGTTGAAGTAGAACCTAAAAATTGAGCTCTTAACACCATACTTCGGCGGCGGAACCGCGACCAATACAAGGTATAGGCGGCGGCTCTGTGGCCAAGTAATGGAGGTAAGATCTCGTATTTCATGATCCTTCATAGAAAACCCTGCACGATTTTTTGAGAATTTTTAATCTGGAAAAATTCAACGTTTGAAAATTGGACAGAAAGTTTAAAATCCGGGTTTTAAAACGCCGATCAAACACTTTAACGTCGTCTAGACTACGCCTAAATCTCTAGCTTGGCTCTGATACCATGAAAGTATGTCTTAGCATCTCTATTAGGTTTATACAAGCATCAAGTATGCAATTTTAAAAAATCTAGAGTGCTAAGTTATACTAAACAAGAATCGAACTAGAAAATTAGGGTTTTATAGCAAGCAAACTACATCTAAACTAAGTGAAGAGGGTTTACAGCCTTTGTAGACCGGTCCTTCACTTCTAAAACCCCAAGTAGTAGTCCCTAGAACTCTTCTTAGACTCCACTTGATGAAAGGGTCGAGCTTTCTAGATGTCTTCAATGCCGAAGATGATCTACCTTGAAGTCTCTCTCACTCAAGCCCACTCTTCACTAATCAAGGTATTAGTGAAGCAAACAACCTAAACTAATGGGCTAGAAAAGTGTAGGTTGATGAAGTAGGAATTTTGCTCACTTATGTTTCTTCTTTCTTTTTTCTTTTTTCACCTCAAGAAAACTCTAGAGAGGAAGACGGAGATGGGAGATGAACTTGGACTTGGATGTAAGAGAGTGAACCATGAGGTGAGTGATAAGATGAGTGGAAAATATCAATGAATAAAACAAAGAAAATGTGATGAGTCGTGGCTTCTCAAGGCTTCCACAAGTATCTTAAGAAAATGACTCATTTTCCTTTTTCTTTAATTCATAAATAAAACCATTATCTACTCATCACAATTCTTAAGTGTGATTCTCATACATCCTAGTTCTATGTATCATCAACCATGATATAATAATTAATACACATATTTATATATCACATATATATTTATATAAATATGTATAAAGAGAATAAAATCTTAAGTGAGCTTGATATTAGTTAATATATGTATATATCAAATAGATAAATATATATCAAATTATTAAATCAACACTTGATTCAATAATCCGGTTATATCATATATAACCGACTAATATCATATATATATGTATATCACATTTTAAATCAACACAGGATTCAACAATCCGGTCATATCACATACAACTGGCTTATATTCAATATTAGTTTATATATATATATATATCAAATTATTAAATCAACACTTGATTCAATAATCCGGCTATATCAAATATAATCCGGCCAATATCATATATATATATATATATATAAATAACATATACATAAATCATTGAATCAACACTTGATTCAATAATCCGGTTATATCACATATAAGCTCACTGATATCAAATATCGCTAGATTAGAATACGGTATCACATACTTGTATTCAATCAATCTCCCGCACATATCTTCATATGTGCCCTACTTCATTTCGCTTGAGCTAGGAAACCTCTGTATAAGACTCTAAAGACTCGTCAATATGCCAGCAGTAGGTAATGATCACATCAGATATCCATAAGCTGTCAGCGGTACTAGCTGGACGTAACAGCTACCCAGGTATTGAATGAATAGAATAGCAACAAGCAAACTTGTCTAAACTCCTATAGAGGCTATAAGCAACACTTACCGTACAGTCCAGTCTCTTCGTCTAATATGTCGCATATCGAGTCTGGGGTGGAATCGTCAGACCTCAATAACTTGATAAGTCATGCCGATGTGTGGCCTATAACCTTTCAAGAAACTACTGCTAACACTTACCAGTAAATCTCATCAGCCCTGGCTAGGGACTTACTGTTATAGCCAATTGTGCATAACACAACATCAACTCCCAATACCGGGAGAGACGAAACCCCTCCTATCGCTCATTGCCTCCGTGTGACTTGGGACTGTACACAAAATCCACATGTTTGCACGACTCCTTTGAGCCATGGTAGGGAGGAAATCAAAGCACAATGGGAACCACACAAGACACTATGACGATCTCGGATCTACAGATTAACCTGTAGAAGTGTCACCAGAGAACTGCTATCTGACGATAGGTATGGTACCATCTAGGAGTTCTCGACGAGTCCTGTTCGGTGTACCCATTCTCTAATGAGCACCTGTGCACAATCTTTGATGTCAAACACCAATGGTTGTGGGATCAACCATCGCCCCATACAGATTCAAGAAACGTACACACTAGTCTATTATGGAATATCGATGCCCTATCTCGATATTCGCTCGAATAGGAACTGTTAAAGGATGTGTTTGCGGACTACACAAGCCCCACTAGTATGATCTGCATCATAGTCCTGGTATTCAAACCTACATCTTAAGGGCTTTATCAACATGTATCAGAGAAACAGTATAAAAAACAAGTGTACATGTTAAGATAAAGAGCAACCAGATAGCATACTATCATGTCGAGCAAGAAAGTCCTCTCTATATATTTCCAAGCATCCACTATATCATACAACAATGGCCTCTAGGGCATACATATTCCTAACACTGTTTGTCCTGTTAATCGGAGATTCTCTCGCTCCAAAAGCGAGGGGTAATTAATGGCAGGTTAGTCCACGGCTGCCGAAGATTTGGATCTCCACTATTATTAAACCCCAGCCTACCCCAGACAGGAGGAATCTGTACATGCCTGATAAGCGCGTGCTTTCCCATCTCAATGGGGTGACCAAAAACACCCTACACATATGTAACTACACGAGATGACCTTCCAAGAAATATGGATCTCTATGTCTGATACAGAGGGTTTAGGAGAAAATAAAAGGGAAGTAGGAGCGGTAAGGACATATGTGAATTCGTCATGAAATAGGGAAATCATGACAGTAGCTGCGATTTTCTTTCTTTATAACTGCAACCACTTTATTTGTATCTTCCACTTACCTTATATACATCATACTTAGGCTGGTTTTTCTTCCTTCCATTCTTTTCAGCTTCAGCTTAAGGGCTGGAAGACGACTATCCAACAGAAGTAACTAATATATTCTCCTTATTGAAGGAGCTCTTTGTTGGATGTATATGCTCTAGAGGACATTATTGTATAATACAATATTGTATATTACATATGGATGATTGGGATATATATGTACATGAAAGCCTTTCTCGATATGATAGTATGCTATCTGGTTTGTATTTACCTCAACATATGTATATGTTCTATTATATTACGTATCTCATATACATGTGGTAAGGCCCGTAGGACCTTTGCTTGACTATTAGAGTTATGATGGCGATCATACTCGTGGGGTCAAGTTAGTCTATAAGCACATTCTTAAATTGTCCCTGGTCATTGGAGTTTCGAGATAGGGTATCGATACTCCGAAATAGAGTAGTTGTAACAACCTTAAACTTTCTGTACAGATTTTTTTTTCAAAAATACAGAAAGGAATACCTAAGCCTGAGCATAAGTTATAAATTTGAATTGCTTTTGAACAGCAAGAAAGCACATGTAGCTCATTGGTAATGCCTTGCACTGCTGTGACATAGCCCCTGTGTTCAAATCCCTCAGCCATATATTATTTTTATTGTTTTTTTCTTTTAAACTCTTAGAAGTTCAAAAGTTTGCACGTGCACTGCACATAAAAATGAAAAGTCACTCAAATCAAACATGTGCACCGAGCTATATGAAGTGACTAGGACACGTGGCAGAAATCCCATATCCCATCAAGCTAAGATGGCCGGCGAGATTTGCTTGGGGGTCCGGCGCTGCCGGTCCCAACCATAGGAAATGCTACAAAACTCTGCCCTAGCACCCCTTGGACTCCCCCATTAAACTTAGTCTGTTTGTTTTCCCTGCAATTATCCAGAGAATTAAAAATCACCATTAAATCAAAATTTTAATGCATTTTTAATTCTCAATTCATTACCCTAAACCCTAATTTCTTCTATAAATACAACCCTACACTTTGGCCCTCCTCATTCAGAAATACTGTCAAAACTCTCTAAATTTTCTAAGTCCAAAAGTTGTACAAGTGGAGTTAGCTCAAGGTCGAGTTTCGGCGACGTTTGTTCATCACTGAAAACTGCATTTTAATACCGCTCATTCATTATCTATTTTGTTATATATCAGTACTATTAACCAGTGTCTGCTCAGTAATACAGATTCCAGGTATCCGTGAAAAAATACTGGAAATACACTTAAAATCATGGATATATCATTTCTGAGCAGACACTGCAACCGGAACTGGAAACCGACCGATATCCAAAGAGTTTTTGCAAATAAAATGTGTGCACAATATTTTGGTCCAACAGAATGCAAGTGTACAAATACTCTTTGGCACATGGAACATGATGGGGCTGCCATGAATCATGGCACAAGTGGGAATGAGAAGTGATAGGTAGTTAATGCATAAAGATATGATGCGATATGTTGCATCAAGTTTCCTTCCAAATCCAAGAGTGCAGACCAGGTTAAATTAGAGAAATCTAGTAGCACCAATGTGATATATGGGAGCACACAAGACCACCACTTCAATACGGGACCATTCCCTCATCATGTTGCTGGACACATTCACCTTCTAGCCGAGCAGGCCGCCCCCTGCCTCCAAAAGCCCCCAGTTTTCTGTGGGCCCTCCCTTGCTTCCACACCAGCTCATTTTTATTACTAGTTTTCTTTTCTTTTGAGCCTATAAAACTAGAACCAGTGAGCAAGGAGAGGGGGGCTTGGATTGTCTTGCATTGTTCATTCTTTATCCAAGCTTTTGTTTCTCTTTTGTTCTTTCTCTTGTACATAGCTTAGTCCCCTTGAGCTCCTTGCCTTCTCTTGATCATGCAACCTCTTCATTGAGCTTGCAAGTTTAAGAGTTGGTTATTGATCTCAAGGGTTGTATCATTACATGAAGATTAATAAAGCTTTCTTCTTTGCCTTCATTTCCTTTGGGTTCTTTGCCTCCTCTTGATCATGCAACCTCTTAATTGAGCTTGCAAGTTTAAGATTAGGTTATTGAACCCATGGTTTGTATTGTGTTCTATGGTTCTTAGTATTACTTTCTTGCTCTTTTTATTCTTGCTCTTTTCATTACTTGCTCTTTAATTACATGCTTTACTTACTTGCAATTTACTTTCCATGCAATTTACTTACTTGTTTGTTGTCTTTTCTTTTCTTTTCATCTTTTCTTGTTCTCTTTTTGGTTTGTTATTATGAATGGTTGTGAATTGGTGTTGTTAGGAAAAGAGAAAGATATTGTAAGTTAAGGTTTGTTTGCTCATTTCCTCTTCCCGTATTTTCCAATTGAACTCCACCCAAACCTTACGCAAGCACTCTGTTAGGCACCCTACCCTACCAAGGTATCGTTGATTCCTAACCACCACCGATTGCGTTCGGTTTGGCCAAAGGCGAAAGCAAGAGACAAGAACGGACGGACAAGGGTCAATAGGCCGGATTTCTAATACCGTGCTTAAGCACCCTAATCCACGTTGTTGCCGATTGCTCTAGCTTCAATGGTTAAGTTCGGCTCAAAAGATTGAGTACGGAATTCCCTAGCTTACACTAACCTATCTATTCCTGAAAAACTTTACTTGTGCATATATACACATAGGATAGATACGAACAATTCCGCCTCGCACATTAACTCGTAAAAACAAGAACCTAAAATGCTCCGTATCCCTGTGGATCGACCCGTACTCATCGTGGCTAGCTGCAAAGAGACACCATCCCGATTGCGGTTAACTTTAGAACTTCAAACTCTCGACACGCCAAAAGCGCGCAATCAAATTGCGCCGTTGCCAGGGAGACGGTAATGTTTTTATTCTTGTTATTTCGGGTTAATCATGTTAATATCCATCTAACACTTTTCTTAAAAACAAACTAAAAATTTAAAAACTTTCAAAACCAAAACAAAAATTAACAATACTAACTTTTTGCTCTATGGATTTAAGACCTGCAAGCACTCTGGATCTCAACTAAAAAGATAAACAATACCGGTGAGGCATTAGTGGAACACTGAGACACCTATTGAAATTTGGAGCCCTATCTCCAAGAAAAGACCGACGACATACCATCTAAATCCGAGCTCGCCGACCCCTTCACTTCCATTTGCTCCAAAACTTTCCTCTGTGCTCCAGTGTTCTATTTTTATCCCATTTTTTATTGTTTGATTTTTATAATTTTGGGTGTGCAGGTATTTGGGCATTCATATCGCTTTTTCGCACTAAAATCCGTTTTTCCGACATTTCAGATTTTTGCGGATTTGCGAACTGCGACCGTGGGGAACAAAGTGTACATTCCAAGTTAAGGTGATTGCGAAATACAGTGCCAAAGATCCGGGTAGTTTGACCCGTGCAAGCGAACTTTTCAAGCTATTCGGATTTAATTCAAAAGGGGTTTCTCAACCCAAAAACATATCGGTACGTACTTTACGAACACCTTCTTCTAAAATCCGACGCGTCCACTATAATATCTTTGCAGGATTCTTTGTAAGTTCGCTAGCAAACGCTAAAGTGACTAACACGTATTTGTTGCAGTGCCGTGCTTAACGTAAAAAATGATTGTTTGATTCTTTGAATAATTTTTTCAATAAATTGTACGTTGCATACATTAATACGGATTTAAGGGCAAGCGAACCCCACAACATACGGTAAAGGATTTCATCACCTTTTCCGTGGCCCAAAAATCATGAACTTGAGCATAACGTTTACCTGCACAAATTTTAAAAGAAACTAGACTTTAAACTTTTAAGGACTTCGTGCTCACTAGGAGAAGTTAACTGTGTTTAGAACACCGCTTAACGGTATATCGTTCACGGGGTGTCTAGGAACGTGTTCACGGTGAAACCGCCAAAAGAGAAAGGGTTATCTAATTAAGGACCTTCGCGAAAGCGTCGAAAAACCTCCCCTTATCTTTGCACTTACCTGACCTCGTGATCAGTATATCTTGAGCCCGTTTCTCGACACACTTTTACTATGATAAACAAGTTCTTGAGCAGGTCTAGTTGACCTAGGTGAACCCTAGACCGATTAGGTATGTGGTATTTTTGTGTCGTGATTGTTTTTTTTTGTCCAGATTCTTTTTGTGTGTATATTTCATTCTTTTGTTGATAACTAACTTAAATAAAAAAAAAACCACATTCTTTTTCTACACTTTCTCTTCTCCTTCTTCTCTTCATATCATGGGTACCCCATCCAGAAAAACTCTTGCCGAATTTTGGTACCCACAACCAAACATTACTTCTTACGGTTCTTGCTTTGTTCAAATTTCGAACGATCCCTCTATGCATAAACTTTCTTTGAAAGATCGGATATACGCGTCTAGGACAAACAATTGGACTCCGCAATCCACTTTGTATCAACCGTTTCAACCTACCCCACCTTCTTACGTTGATACCCCTTTTGAGAGTCATATTGTAACTCTAAGACCTATGTCTATTGCTGAACGTATTGAACAATCCCGTAGCCGATATTTCACTCCTTTCACCACTTCAAATTCTTTTGATCAACAGTTCCAACCACATTCTTATCATGATGTTGATCCTACTCCTGTCCAACCATTTGAGTCCTATCCATCCTACCCAACCTTTGCAACTTCCCTAGACATTGCTCACGAACCGCCATTTGGGAGTTTTCAGTATTCAAACTACTTTGAATCTTTTACTGAAACCCCTTCACAACCCATGTCTAGTCTGGAATAGTCGTTTGAAGACTTTCGGGTAGCATACCAACAGATGATGGATTTGAATGCATCTATAGCCGCACTCATACAACCTAGTGACCCAGTAGCTAGTTTCCAACTAGCTCCACATTTTCCAATGTATGATGAGGCGGAAGGACAAGCTGCGAATTTGAGTGGTGAGAGTGAGCTCTACACCCTTCTAAATCAAACCTACCTATTGCAAATTGAACCCCACACCTCCGGTTTTGAATATCTATCAAGTGTCCCAAATGATTTACCAATTGAAGATAGAATGTTTAATGAGTTGTGCGACTTTGTAGTGTTTGATTTACCCAATTGTGAAGGGTCCATTCCAAGTGAAACCAATCCCAAACCTTTTGACCTCTACACCTCCATCTTAGAACCTGAATTGATTGAAATCTATACTTTTGATGAGGTGTCTGAGAAATTTGATTTTCACTTGATTGAGAATATTGACGCTGGGAATATTTTGGATGATGAACACACCACTTTGAATAAATTTTTCTCTCCAATTCATCGTCCCGAGTCATTAATTGTTTTTCCCAAACTCCATATGCGTCTGGATTTTGATGATAAATGCATGGATAAGCTGAATTTTGAGGATAGTATTGAGGATGAACTAGTTTTACTTAATGAGTCGGATCTTCCAATTCATTGTTAGTGTATATGCCCTAGAGGCCATTACTGTATCATACTAGTTTGTATATTACTTAATGGAAGCTTGGGATATTCTTCTTGTATAGACAATCTTGCTCAAAATAGTAGTATGCTACTTGGTTTGTTTCTACTTCAATATGTGCATGTGTTTCTTTTTGCATATTGCTTATACATATTAGTAGAGCCCTTAGGATCTTTGCTTGATTACTAGCGTTGTGATGGCAGTCACACTCGTGGGGGCTGGGTAATCCGCAAGCACATCCTTATACAGGTCCCTAGTCGTAGGATTATCGAGACAGGGCATCGATACTCCGGAGTAGACTAGCGTATGCGCTTCTCATCCCAGCAGGAGAGACGGTCTGTCCCACAGCCATCAGTACGTCGTACTTGAGATAGTATGCGGGTGCTCGTTAGGTTACGAGTATACTGGACAGGACTCATCGGGAACTGATTGGTTGGTATTATACCTATCGTCAGTTATCAGTTCCCAGGTGACATGAGTACAGCTTAGTCCGCTGAATTGACACTGTCATTTCGCCTCGAGTGTGTTCCCACTGTACATTGAATACTACCCTACCACGGCTCAAAGGAGTCGTGAAAACAGGTAGTAGTTGGGTGCAGTCCCGAAGCACTTGGAGGCAGTGACGGTTAGACAGGATTCGTCTCTCCCGGTATTGGGAGTTGATATCGCGCTGTGTCAAGGAGAGCCATTACACATAGTCGTCCCAGGCCAGGGCAAGCGAGATATACTGGTAGGTTTCCAGTGTTATCTCAGGGTGTTCTGGGCTACACTCCGAACCGACTTGTACCGCTATTAGGGGACTGACGTTTACCGCCCCCCTAGGCCTGCCATGAGATATTCTCAGATGAACAGACCGGACTGTACGGAGATTGTCACATTCAGGCTCAGTAGGAGTTCAGATGGGTTTCACCTCGTCCATCTTCTTATCGGCATCTACCTGGGGGCCGTTACGCACAGCTAGTGCCGCTTGCGGTCTGTGGTTAAACCCACTGCCAGCGTAGTGTCGAGTTTTTAGAGTCCCACACAGAGAGCTATTCTCCTTTAGGTAAAAGAGTAGAGGTCGCATGGTTTTGCGACAGGGTTCGGTCACGTCCGTGCACTTGTGCACGTTTGGTGTCCGGACAGTTATTACTAGCGGGCTTTGGTTTAAGCCAGATCCTAGTATACGTTTTGGGATTGGTTTTATCTCGTTTGTATTCGTGTTCCCTGGAACGCGGATGCGGGTGTGTATGCACAGTTGACAGAGGCAGAGGTAGAGGATTCTCATTAGGGTTGTTGACTGTTGACTTTTTCTAAACCCTAATGAGAATAAGAAATATGATTAATAATAATATTAATTACGTATTAGTGTGCCATGGTTGGGTTGAAAGTTTGACTTTGTTGACTTGTTGACTTTGTTGACCGGTTGACTAGCTTGGACTTGTTGACCATCATCATTACAATGGCTATCATTTCATGGAAAAGACTTTTGCTTGCTTGTTATTCTTTACAAAATGAGTGCATGAAATGATATTGCCATTTGATATGATATGAACCATCACATAATACTCAATTACTATTATTGTTATGATTATTTTTGTGTTATGAGAGGATGGTGGAAAAGGTCTTGCTCATTCTATCATTTTTATTCTCTCTCATCCTCAAGCTCTCCCTCTTCCTCTTGCTCTCTCTCTAGTTCATGGTTCTATTGTCTCATGAGTTGAGAAACAAGAACCATAGAGATAAAATCCAAAGCACTTCTCTACTCATCCTAGTGTACAAGGTCTAGCAAACCAAGTATTCTAGTTTCCTCTAGATTGAGGTTGGAGCCAAAGGTAGAAGCTTTCGGATGGATCCATCTTCGGCACAAGGAGACGACGAGGTGAGGCCGATCCGACCACCACAAGGAGTTGAAGAGAAGGAGTTCAAGATTAGGTATAACCCCTAATATAGTAGCTAAACTCTTAGCTAGGTTGTTAGATAGTTTTTTTAGCAAAGATCCGGTTTTTTGAGTCCATATTACCTCCATCGAAAAATCGTTTTTCACCATTTCCGCAACCCCAAGGAACCGGGTACGGGTAATGTGGACTTACAGTGGTATCAGAGCCTAGCTAAACACTATCTAACATGTTAGCAAAGTAACTAGAAATTCGATCGGAGAAAAAATCACAAAACATGCCCGAAATATCAACTTTCTGCCGATTTTGTTTTCTGTTCAAAAATTAATAAATCATACACTAAAAATCGGCTCAGGGTTTTTAATGCACACCCAAGAAAAATGGTCCAGCGACTCGGTCAAAGAGCCGCGGAACCGCGGCGGGAGCATGCTCCCGCCGCGGATCCACGGCCGAGTTGACTCGGCCGTGGGCAATTTTTCCTGCAGTGTGTTCAGTGGGGTGTTTTAGGATTTTTACAATATGTTTTTTCTGCCCAGATTTTTCAGAAAACAAATTTGTGTTTTGGGGTGGTTACAAATCCGTATTTTGATCGAACTTCTATAGACTTAAGCTAACGGGTTATATCTGTGTTGTGATATATGTATTGAACGTCTACTAATCGTTATACGTCGATTAGTGGGGGTTATACATATCTGTGATCTGTAATGTTGATGGTATGTGTATATGAATTCATTGGATTGTCGCGGATGAATAGCCGGGGGGGTTGTGAGATGAGAGTCTTCTTTTTCTTTCAATTCATGTAATCTGTAATTGATGTAATATTATTTATATGGCCGCACAACCGGGATGAAGTTGTAGCCGTCATTGTATAATTTCTTTTACTGTTTTTGCTCCTAGGATAGACCCAAGGTGGGGTGCACAAACTACCGGGTACCTCGAAGTGCCGATTGGCCTACTCACGGTGTTGAGGGAGGTTGCTTCGCTTCGGGTTCTTGGCGGGTAGTTTGCCGCACCCGTAGGGGTCTAGGGTAGGGTCTTGGCTATTCATCGCGAACGTGTAATCCGCTTTTCGTTACAGGCTCGTACGAAATACGGATTCCTAATATATCCAATGTATTCATCTGTGATCTGGAATGGCTATCATTGCATCTGACGAATGTATATATCTATATGATATCTATTTAGGCGTTGCTTATGTTTTGCATCCGCGCTAGTCCAGCCCCCGCTCTGTCGTTAGTTAAGTAACCTAACGGGTAATGACGGGGCCCCGTGGCGAATGCGGATGGCATAAGCGTACGTCATATTTTCATTGTTTTCTGCAATGGTAGGATTAAATGATGGGACGCATTAAAAATTAATGCAAGAAAATAAACCAAAGTTAAAGTCGTTGGAACAATTTCAAAACCACTCGGTTTCTTTTCAAAAACAACTTTTAAACGCGGAGCTTAAGCCACTCCTTTTAAAAGCTATCAAGGTTCCTTCGATTATATCAAGTTCACTACGTTCACGGTTTCGCCAAAACCATTCGTAGCCCTCCGTCGTTTCATATCAATATCCAACAGTATTCAAGCTGTGTTTGTTGGCCTTAGTCAAGGCACAGTGTTTGGTAGCTGGTGGGTATTCATATGTTGCATAGATAAATGCGTTGGTTTGGGACAGTCGTATTACTTTGTTGGCCATAGTCAAGGGTATATACGGGTGGGTTCAAATCAACCTGGACAACGACGGGTAGAACTTGATATGTGACTTATGATTTGTTGGCCTTAGTCAAGGTCGTAAGAGCATGGGGCAAAAATCCACATCGGGAGTTTCAAAAGAAACTGAAACTTGCTAGCGCTGCATACCATTTGGAGTGTGATGATTCTGGTAGGATTCCTTCAGTTTTGTCACGCGATGATATTTGGATCCCGATCCTACTGTGAGTATATGCTACTCCTCGGGAGATTTCTCGCTTAACGATCAATGCTATAAACTAAGTAGGTGTCTAGAAAGGTGTTAGCGGGGCTACGCCCCTAGGGAAAAGAGGTTCTTAAATTAAGGAACTTCGCGAAAGCGTTGGAAAACCTCCCTCGAAGTACAGACACTAGCCTGGCTGAACGGTTAAGCAAGTATTGTACGGTGAGATTGATCCCGACTAATTCTTCTTTTTTGGTTTGAGGAGGGATTCGAGAAACAGAGGGAGCCATCCTGTTTAGATAAATTAAAAACCAATCTAAACTTGCAAGAGCATCATGCTGAGTGTTTTCTTCTCTTTCTCTTAATTGCAGCGACCCAGTGACCACACATAGGTTACATCTAGATAATAAAATGACTGAACCTGACTGTTATGATTGGCAAAGGTCTTTCCAGATGTCCATTACCCATGACAAGCTGGGACACCTCTTAACTAATCAAACCCCTGCCGTCTCAGGACCAGTTTTCCCTGTCACGGATATTGACATCCGTATGACATCGGAAAAAGACTGTGCGAAAGCCAAGTGCCTCGTGTTAGCCTCAGTTGATGGTGCAAACCAGTGGCAGCATGAGAAGATGGACTTAGTTTCTATCTTCCTCCATAACAAAGATTTATATGGAGAGCAATCTCGTATCGCAAGATATGAGAACTCGAACGAATTGCTTCAAGCGAGGTTGGCTGTCGGGTCATCTATAGGGGGCAACGTCCTTACAGAGACCAGCTATTTTGAGCTCACAGACCTGAAGACGACGTTGGAGAACGGGTCAGATGCTGACTTGATTCTACAGTCTCTACCTTCTACCCTGAAGGAAACCAGGGAAGTAGAAGGAAAGGGAATGGCAAAAGTTTCGGGACTGGATGTAGTAAACGAGGGACGTTCCTATTGTTACGGGAATGAACATTGGCAGAAGGATTGCAGGGCTAGCAAAGCCAGTAGCCAGAATTCGAAGCATGTTGTGGCTTCGGCTTCGAGTGTGTTTGTAATAGAGAACTGTATGTCAGTTAATCCTACTTCCTGGGTATTGGATACCGGATCAGGATCTCACATCTGTAATTCATTACAGGCTCTGAGAAACCGTAGGGTTATCAGGAAAGGTGATATGACTCTCAGGGTTGCTAACGGAATGAGCATGGACGCTGAATCCGTGGGGGAATATCATCTTGGACTGACAACTGGGAAGATATTGATTCTGCGTGACTGTTTGTATGTACCAGGTGCGACTTGTAATATCATATCTGTATCCTTACTTTCTAAGTAAGGATATGATTTTACTTTTGTAAGCGATGTGGTCCACATCCACCTAAATCAAGTTCTGATTGGGTCAGGTACATTGAATAACGGGATATACGTATTGAATCAAGCTCAGATTTTCAGTGTCCAGAACACACTTAAGAGAAAGTCTCCGGAAACAAATCAGGCTTTCTTATGGCATTGTAGACTGGGTCACATCAATGAGAGAAGGTTGACGAAGTTACATACAGAAGGATATTTGGATCCGTTCGAATATCAGTCATATGCAACTTGTCAATCCTGTCTCATGGGAAAGATGATAAAGACTCCGTTCACTGGACACGGAGAAAGAGCAAGCGAGCTCTTGGGACTCATACACAGTGACGTGTGTGGTCCAATGTCTACACATGCGCGAAGTGGTTATTCATACTTCATTACTTTCACAGATGATTTCTCTAGGTTTGGACATGTCTTCCTGATGAAGCATAAATCCGAGGCCTTTGAGAAATTTCGAGAATACAAGAATGAAGTTGAGAAACAAATATGCAAAAGTATCAAGACACTGAGATCTGATCGAGGTGGAGAATACTTGAGTGCCGAGTTTCTGGACTACTTAAAAGAGAATGGAATTCTCTCGCAGCTTACTCCTCCATACACACCACAACACAACGGTGTATCGGAAAGACGGAATCGAACTCTATTGGATATGGTTCGTTCCATGATGAGTAAGGCTGAGTTACCATGCACTAGAAACAGCTGCATATCTCTTGAACCAAGTTCCTACTAAGACAGTGCCTACCACACCATATCAGATGTGGAGTGGGAAGAAACCCTGTCTTAAACACTTTAAGACATGGGGATGTCCAGCTTTTGTCAAAAAGCGGCATGCGGACAAGCTTGAGGCACGCTCAGTACAGTGCAAGTTTGTGGGATACCCAAAAAACTCCAAGGGGTATCTTTTCTATTACGCAGAGGAGCAAAAAGTCTTTGTTTCTCGTCATGCCCGCTTCTTGGAAACTGAGTTTGTAGAAAATCAGATAAGTAGGAGCACAATAGAACTGGAAGAAATTCCAGAACCACAAGCTATTACTGAAACCTTAGTAGAACCAGAAGGTTCAGGGGAACCGAACATTCCTGCGCCGCTCCGCAGGAGTAGTAGGCAGTCTCATCCGCCCGAGAGATACTACGGTTTTCTCATAGACGGGGATAGAGAGGATTGCGTCATTGATTATGATGAGCCTACTAGCTTCTAGCAAGCCATTCAGAGCGGTGACTCCGTGAAATGGCTGGATGCAATGCGGACCGAGATGGAGTCCATGTACTCCAACAAAGTTTGGAATTTGGACTTTGCTCCAGAAGGGGTAAAACCCGTAGGCTGCAAATGGATCTTCAGAAAAAAGATTGGTGTAGATGGGCAGGTTGAAACCTATAAAGCTAGACTTGTTGCAAAGGGTTTTCGTCAAAGACCTGGTTTGGACTATAACGAGACCTTTTCTCCAGTGGCTATGCTCAAATCCATTCGGATCCTTCTTGCCATTGCTGCTTTCCACGATTATAAGATCTAGCAGATGGACGTAAAGACGGCTTTCCTAAATGGAAATTTGGAAGAGTGCGTCTATATGGATCAGCCAGAGGGATTCATTCAGAGTGGGAGCAGCGGTAAAGTGTGCAAGTTGCTCAAGTCCATCTATGGACTGAAGCAGGCATCGCGGAGTTGGAACATCTGCTTTGATGATACTGTCAAAGAATTCGACTTTGTCAAAAACCCAGATGAACCATGCATTTACAGTAAGATTGTAGGGAGAAATGTGGTATTCCTCGTCTTGTACGTCGATGACATTCTCCTAATAGGAAATGATATTCCTATGTTACAGTCAGTCAAAGGATTCTTGTCACAGAGGTTCTCCATGAAGGACCTGGGCGATGCCAACTAAATTCTGGGGATCCAGATCTATCGTGATAGATCTAAAAGGATGTTGGGACTTTCACAGTCCAGGTACATTGACACCATACTGAATCGATTCAGTATGGAAGATTCCAAGGGCGGTAATCTACCGGCTTGTCACGGAATCACCCTCTCCAAAGAGATGTCACCCAAGACTGATTTGGAAAAGGCTCGCATGTTATCAATACCCTACGCATCTGCGGTAGGCTCTATTATGTATGCGATGTTGTGTACCAGACCAGATGTAGCATACGCATTGAGCGTTGTAAGCCGGTATCAGTCGGACCCAGGGGAGAAACACTGGATAGCTGTAAAGAACATTCTCAAGTACCTGAGAAGGACTAAGGAGATGTTCTTGGTGTATGGCGGAAAAGACCTCCAGATCGAGGCCTTTGCTGACTCCAGCTTCCAGAGTGACAAGGATGACTCCAAGTCCATGTTGGGTTATGTCTTTACCCTCAATGGAGGGGCGGTTTGCTGGAAGAGCTCCAAGCAGGAAACTGTTGCTAACTCAACAATGGAAGCGGAGTACATAGCTGCTTGCGATGCCGCAAAGGAAGCTGTCTGGATGAAGAAGTTCCTCACGGAGCTTCAGGTGGTTCCTACCAGTGTTGATCCAATACCGCTGAATTGTGACAGCAACGGCGCTATAGCTTTAGCGAAGGAACCCAGGTCCCATACGAAGTCCAGGCACATTTTGAGGAAGTACCACCTGATCAGGGAGATCGTAGATCGTCGGGAGATCGAGGTGAAGAGAGTAAATACAGAAGATAACACTGCAGATCCATTCACGAAGGCCTTACCCCAGACTCAGTTCGAGCGGCTGATCGAGATGATAGGTCTTCGATACGCCAGTACATGGCCTTAGTGCAAGTGGGAGATTGTTAGTGTATATGCCCTAGAGGCCATTACTGTATCATACTAGTTTGTATATTACTTAATGGAAGCTTGGGATATTCTCCTTGTATAGACAATCTTGCTCAAAATAGCAGTATGCTACTTGGTTTATTTCTACTAAAATATGTGCATGTGTTTCTTTTAGCATATTGCTTATACATATTAGTAGAGCCCTTAGGATCTTTGCTTGATTACCAGCGTTGTGATGGCAGTCACACTCGTGGGGGATGGGTAATCCGCAAGCACATCCTTATATAGGTCTCTAGTCGTAGGACTATCGAGACAGGGCATCGATACTCCGGAGTAGACTAGCGTATGCGCTTCTCATCCCAGCAGTGGAGACGGTCTGTCCCACAGCCGTCAGTACGTCGTACTTGAGATAGTATGCGGGTGATCGTTAGGTTACAAGTACACTAGACAGGACTCGTCGGGAACTTATTGGTTGGTATTATACCTATCGTCAGTTATCAGTTCCCAGGTGACATGAGTACAGCTTAGTCCGCCGACTTGACACTGTCACTTCGCCTCGAGTGTGTTCCCAGTGTACTTTGATTACTACCGTACCACGGCTCAAAGGAGTCGTGCAAACAGGTAGTAGTTGGGTGCAGTCCCGAAGTGTTGGAGATAGTGCCCTGAGAGTCAATTATTGGATCACAGGCACGAGATTGCAATGATTGAGGGAGGACCTATTCCGGTAGGACAGTCTTACTCAAGATGATAGTATGCTATCTGGTTTATCTTTATCATCGTGTACTGCTTTAGGTGACCTTACAGATCACTATTGCACGTTGATAGAGCCCCTAGGATTCTTGCTTGACTGCCGGCAGTATGAGAGCGATCATATACGTGGGAGCTGGGGTCTATAAGCACATCCTTAAAAGGTCCTTAGTCGTGGGAGTTTCGAGACAGGGCATCGATACTCCAGAGTAGACTAGTGTATACAGTCGAGACCCCGACGAGGGGCGGTGGCCGGTCTCACAAGCCATTGGTGTCAGTTGGTTCACCTAAGATGTATACAGGTGCTCATTGGGTTATGAGTACACCAGACATGACTCGCCGGGAACATGCTAGTTGGTCTTATACCAGACGTTAAATGGCAGTTCCCTGGTGACATGTGTACATGTTAGTTCATCGACCTGAGATCATCATTTGTCTCGTGTGAGTTCCCACTGTGCTTTGATTACTACCCTACCACGGCTCAAAGGAGTCGTGCAAACAGGTTTTAGTTGGGTACAGTCCCGAGCCACATGGAGGCAGTGAGCGGATCTGCAGGGGTTCGTCTCTCTCGGTATTGGGGGTGAGGTCGCGCTGTGTCTAGGAGAGCCAGTACATGAAAGTCCTTGGCCAAGGCAGGAGATTTACTGGTAGGTATTCCAGTAGTATCTCAGGGTGTTCTAGGCTACACTCCGACACGACTTGTACCGCTTTTGGGGGTCTGACTTTCACCAACCTCCTAGGCTCGCCATGCGATGCTCATAGACGAACGGACCGGACTGTACGGATATTGTCACTGACAGGCTCAGTAGGGTGTCAGGATGAGTTCGCTCATCGACGTCCCTTTTGGTCAATACCTGGTAGCCCGTTACGTATAGGCTAATACCTCTGACGTGCTAGTGGTTAAATCCACAACCAAAGTATTGACGAGTCTTTAGAGTCCCCACAGACCAGTTTCTCAAGTTTCGGGCGAAACGCTGTAGAGGCCGTATGGAGATATGGCAGGGTTCGATCAGATACGTGCGGTATTGCACGGATCATGATCGGACGGATAATACTAGCGGGCTTTGGTTTAAGCCGGATCCTAGTATTGTACAGTGTAGATTTTGTCTCATTGCATTTGTATTTCGGTCGGAATACAAATGCCGGTATGTATATACAGTAGCGGGGTTTTCCTGTAATTTATTACGGGATCAGTTTTTTTGAAGTTGCCAGTTTGCTTTCCGTTTCGGCCATTTACCTTTGTATCTTTTCTTGGCTGAAATTAGGTGGAGGAGGGATTAGTTGCATTTGTGCAAATAAGGCTTGTGGAGGGTGGTCTTTGCATTTTGTTGTGTCATGATGGTTGCACCATCCCTTGACTTCTTGACTTCTTCATGATTGCTTGACTTTGTGATGAGATGATTGGTTGATGGAGTGTGGGTTTTAGTGGGTGATCATTTCTTTTTCACCATAATCCTTTTCTCTCTCTTGCATTATATGACACTCTCATTTTTCCATACACACTCTTCTCTCCCTTCACCAAAAGAGGCCGGCCATATTGGATGAGGGCTGTCCCAATTTTTGAAGGGGAAAAATACACTCATTTGGCTTTGCAAAATCATATTGCTCCTCCTCCAAAAGTTCATATCTCTTTCCTCCACTTCCTCATGGCAACTTCAACCCCTAGAGACACATAGAGCTCTATACTACATTCTACAGCAATTCTTGGGCACGTCGGCTCGCCAACTTCGTGCCCGAGTTGCCTCGGTCCAGAGGTGGGAGCCCGTAAAAGAAGCCGGCGATGTGGTGCCCTTCCGGCGACGTGGTGGAGACCGGAGATTCCGCGGGGAGATCGGGACGACGACGAGAAGACCGAAGAACACGGATCGCTCGGTATATCTCTCTACCCGTTCTTTAGTTAGCTAGGACTAGATTAATGGCCCGATCCGGGATTTTTGTATGCGGTGGTGCCGATTTACAAGTTCGTAAAAAGTTTCGTTTCCGCATTCCGGCCTCGGATCGACGGCGGGGGCGCCGCCGTGCACTTACACTGGTATCAGAGCCACGCCATTAACCTAGTCTAGCTTGCACTAGTATGTTTAAAGCTTTGATCGAACAAAATTCCAAAACCCGCGTTTTCACAGTAACAGTTCTCTGTCGAAATTTTTTTGTCTCGATAAATTTTTCAGTGTGTTGCAGAAGTATTTGCAGAGAAAGATAAGACTTCTGTGAAAAATTGGTAAGCTGATACTGTAGGATGACCGCGGAATTGCGGCCAAACCCCCCTTCAGGCCGCGGTTTCGCCGCAGTACAGTCCCTTCAGTGCACCATTTTTGCACAGTGATCTTTTTACAGGGAAATTGGGGTTTTGGAATATTCTTTTTGGCCCAGAATTTCTTTAAGTGCTACAGTAATGCTTGGGGGCCCACTTAGGAAAATTTGATCGATCGAAAATTTTAAACACATTAGTTCACAGTATTTACATTATATCTGCGACCGTGAATGTCACTTGATTGGTAAATCCTGTCTAACTGCTATAGCCCGGTTAGACGGATTTGCGGACGTGACATTCACATTGATGTTCTGTGTTGTGCTGTGATGTTGCGGATTGGTCGTGGGGGATAGCCTGGATGCAATGGTAGTACAGTTTTGGTTGTATTATGTACATTTGATATTGCGGGGCGAGCGTCCGACATGTGGACTGCCGTCACTGCCTGTCTGTATATTATTCTTTTGGGGCACGACCAGGTTGAAGTCGATGTACCCGTTGTATGTATATTTTACTTTCTGTACTAGGATTACCCCAAGGTGGGGTGCACGGATAGCCGGGTTCTAGAGGGCAACAAGCCCGCATCTCATGGCATTGAGACGGAGGGGGCTTTACTCTAGAATTGGCGGGCTATTCGCCGCACTCGTAGGGGGTATAGGTTGACCCAGGAGGGGTGCCCAAGTTACCGGATTCCGTGAAGTGCTGGGTAGTCCATTCACGGTGCTGAAGGGGACTGCCTCGCTTCAGGTTTTGGCGGGTGGCTTGCCGCGCCCGTAGGGGTCTAGGATTTCATTGCACGGGCTATCCACACGACCAGGGGAACGTCGGATTTCAGTAGCGGCTCTGTGAAACCCGGGGATCCCAGATATCTGTATTGTTCTATGATGCTTATTTCATTTCTGTGATGTTGCATTTTATCACGCCTTGAGCGAAATATTATATATTGATATATATACTAGAAGATGTTGTATATGTTTTGCATCCGCGCTAGTCCAGTCCCCGCTCTGTCGTTAGTTAACTAACCTAACGGGTAATGACGGGACCCAGTGGCGAATGCGGATGGCATATACGTACATCATTATTTTCGTTCTTTGTGGTGTGATCAATTGATGGGACTGCGTTGATTCAGATCAATGCAAGTTAAAAACAAACCTATTCTGATGTTGTTGGAACACTTTTCAAAAAGCTGTTATTGCAAGGACGTTCACTTTTGTTTTGCACAGTGGTATTCAGTTGGAATATCCTGCGCGCTCCTCAGTCGACGAGGCAAGGGCCGAGATCCCTTCACCGGGAGTGACCCCTTGGACAGAAGTTTGCGTCAGGGCAATAACTTCACTATAGCCGATTACTTTTGCTTTGCATCGTGGTATTCAGTTAGAATATCCTGCACCTCATTCTACGGGGAAAGAGCCGAGATCCCTTCACCGGGAGTGACCTCTTTAGCAAAGGTTTTCGCCACTATATTATTATAAAAGCTATCCGTTCCTTCAACGATATCAAGTTCATTACGTTAAAGGTTTTCGCCAGAAACCATTCGTAGCCCTCCGTCGTTTCATATGAATAGTTAATAAGTATTCAAGCTGTGTATGTTGGCCAAAGTCAAGACACAGTGATTGGTAGCTATTGGGTATTCATATGCAGCATAGATAGATGCGTTGGTTTGGGACTGTCGTACTACTATTTTGGCCAAAGTCAAGGGTATGTACGGGTGGGTTCAAATTAACCTGGAGAATGACGGGTAGAACTTGACGTGTGAATTATGATATGTTGGCCAAAGTCAAGGTCATAAGAGCATGGGGCAAAAATCACATTGGGAGTTTCTAAAGAAACTGAAACTTGCCAGATATGCGCATACCTTCTGGAGTGTGATAACGTGAGCGGATTCTGTCACGTTATCATGCGATGATAGTTGGATCCCGATTCCCACTGATGAGTTGGTTTACTCCTCGGGTGATCCCGACTAATTCTTCTTTCAGATTTGGAGGAGAATTTGACGGTACAGTGGGTGGTTTCCAGATTAGATAAATTAGTAACCATTCTGATCTAGGTTAGAGTGCACGCTGAGTGTTTCTTTTCTCTCTCTCTTCGGCAGCGACCATTGACCCGACCCTAGACTATGACTCAGTGACCAAAATTGACCGAACCTTCTTAAACACTGGCTTTTGGATTGTCAGAGTTGCAAACCTCATTGCCACTCCTACTTTTACCCTTTTCTCCAGGATACCCCGTATTACTACGAACGTCCACTTCCATTGGACAAAACCATCGTATGGTTATATACGAACTCGAAGGAATTTATTCGAGGATGGTTTCCGGTTCTGGAGAAAACGAATAGGATTATTCAGTTGTCTTTTCCTTTTACCTTCTCTCAGGTTGCGAGTACTCCTTGGTTTAGGAGATAGTACACCTATTACGCAAATTGGATAGTCTTCTTCCAAACCATAGGCAGGTGCCGACCGGTAGGGAATGAAGAAAACCAATTAGCCTAAAGATGGTGTACAGAAGGTATTACGTAAAGAAAAAGAAAGGGATTAGTAAGAAGGCAAAGTAAACTGCGACTACTATTCACGACCAAACCAAGTATTTCATTACCACTCCTAAATCACCTTTGTATTTCTCCAGGACACTCCGTATCACTACGAAGATCCACAGTTATTTGGATATTCTATCGTATGGTTATATACGAACTCGAAAGGAACTTGTTCCAGTTCGGGGATGGATTCTGGTTCAGGAGAAATAGGAATAAGGTTTATTCGGTTGTCTTTTATCTTCACCTTCTCTCGCATTGCGAGTGCTCCTAGGATTAGGACAGTACACCCATTATGCTTATTGGATAGTCTTCTTCCAAACCATAGGCTGGTGCCAAACGGTAGGGAAGGAAGAAAACCATTTGGCCTAAAGGGGTGTACAGAAGGTAATGACTAAAGACATATGAAGGGATTTGGAGAGGTGGCAAAGAAATATACGGTTACAGTTGTGAATCTGGATAATGGAAGAGGCATTACTAGGAATACCAGGATACCCCATCGAAACGTTTCAATGTTTCAGTTTCACTGTGTACTGTTAAAAGAAAACTGATTTCCCAATTTGTCCTGCTCCAGGGTATGTATTTACCATGTATGATTCTCACATCTGTATGGTTTTACAGATGATGAGTGGGAGTAAGTTATTGGGAATTAGGTGATCATCCTCATTATATCGGAATTCGTAGTAATTGGTGATATTTGAGGAAATCGCCTGGGTTGTTTGCCGGATGGCAAATATTTGGTTTTGAATATCCGCTGTTATGCACCAATTTCAAATTGATATATCTGTACGTCTATTTTTATAGAGTGAGATATACCTTTTTGAAATTATGTCTATGACATTTACCTATATCAGTGGATGGTTAGGTAAGGAGCATTAAACAGCGGTGTAATTCTTCATAACCATAGTACTGTTTTCAACCTACGACACACAAGGATTGAGTTGTCAGACTCAAGAGACTTATACAGAGTATTGTATGTTGTTCAGTGTCCATTAGGACAGAGGGGATGGTCCTCGTACTATATTCGGTTTACTTATGACTTCTCTAGTATTTAGACAGATGTTTCGTAGACACACAGGGTCTAAGTTTTGAGAAGTTATAGTTATATGAATAAAGTAGAGAACCAGGTATTGCAAGTATCAGGATTCTTCAAGGTGATCGAAGATGTAGATACTTGTGTATGGTATTCAGTTGATAGTAATGGTTAAGAGAACTCGCTTCTCTTTCAGGTTACTCATAATTGGAAGTACTCCTAAGTTGAGTAACGCTGATCGGCCTCCTTCCATTTAGTTGACATGCACTAGAGACAGCTGCATGATTTGAATCTGGTTCCAATTAAATCAGTGCCTCTGGTTCTATATTGGATATAGAACAGTTCATATCTTAACGATGTTAAGGTACGGGGAGTTGCCCGGCTTATGCTTAAAACCAGACTCTGGATAACTCAAGGAACGTTTCTGTAATAGCTGTTTGTAGGTTGACCCAGGCTATGACGAGGGTTGATTTTCTACCATATGGAAGATCAATAGTGATATTGTTCTAGACTCGCCACAGTTTTAAATAAAATGGATTTTTTCAGAAAACAATAGTGGGAGTATGGTAGAACTGGAAGTGATTCCAGAACCGCAAACGATTACAGAAGATTTGATAAGAACCTAAAGATTCAATCTGGTTTGACATTCCATTGGTGACTCCGCAGATACGGTGGGTAACCTCAGGCACCCGAGAGGTACTCCGGTAGCCTCAAAGACGGTGGCAGGGAGGTTCTTGTTTACCCAGGCTTGCCTTTGCTGTTGTTCCAGACTGTGAGACCCGGCAGGAGGATGAGTATAGCGTCGTTCTAAACTAGCTTTAGAAGTGTATGTCTATATGACTCTGCCAGAGGGTTGTCATGGTCAGTGGGAGCAGCGGAAGCATAGTGGACAGGTGGCTTATGTCTATTTATAGACTAAAGAAGATATAGCGGAGATAGATCGTCTATTTCTGATGTGACAGTCATAGGTTTGACTTCATCAGAGTAGGGGATGGATCTGTTAAGAAGGTAGTAGGGTGTGATGTCCTGGTATTTGGATGACATACACAGAGTAGGAAGTGAAATTTCTATACTACGATCAATTATACTCTGGTTGTCACACAGTGGTTTCTCCACATGGGACTTGGGTATTATATCAGACATTCAGGTTGCTAGATCTATAGATCTAGATTTAGGTGGTTTCCCAATCAGGGTACTTAGACAACATTCTAAAGGTGTTTTAGAATGGACGACTCCTGGCATGGTAGTGTACCTGCAGGTGATGGAGTCACCCTCTCTAAAGGTGTCTTACTGACTAAAGGGGAGAGGGATGTGCATGATTGGCAGATCACTTGCTTAGGTAATTGAGTCAATCATGAGATGTCAAGTACCACACCAGATGTTGTTTTTACAGTAGATGCGATAAGTTGATATTAATCCAATCCTGGAGAAACATTCGGACGCAGTTTTAGAACATAAGTGGATGTTCTAGGGATTTGATAACGGCAGCCTCCTTTAGGAGACGGTCATCATTCCAGGCTTCCAAGGTGACCTGGATGACAGAGAGGTTGTCAGAGTTGTAGTTTTCCCTCTGACGAGGGACAGTATTTTGGACAGGTGGTCCAAGAGGATACTGAGGGAGGTGTTACGCAGGATACTGATTAAGTTCAGTTGACGATACAGTCTAAGAAGTTTGGATTTGGAGTTCATTTATGAGCTAGGTCCCATCAGAAATCCAGACATATTCTAAGACAGGTATTGCTCATTTCGGGAGATGACTTTCTCCGCGAACTTGAGATAAAGAGAGACATAGAAAGAAACATCAGAGCGGATCCACTCACTGAGGCTATTCCTCGAACGCAATAGTTTCGCAAACGAGCTTTGTGAGACTGACTAGTAGAGGAGTTGGGTGTTCGGTATCACACGGGTTGTGAGTATGCGACATCGCAGTAATTAGCCTTGAGTGCAAGTGGGAGATTGTTGGAGATAGTTCCCTCAGAGTCAATTATTGGATCACAGGCACGTGATTGCAATGATTGAGGGAGGACCTATTTCGGTAGGACATTCTTACTCAAGATGATAGTATGCTATCCGGTTTATCTTTATCATCGTGTACTGCTTTAGGTGACCTTACAGATCACTATTGCACGTTGATAGAGCCCCTAGGATTCTTGCTTGACTGCCAGCAGTATGTGGGCGATCATATATGTGGGAGCTGGGGTCTATAAGCACATCCTTAAAAGGTCCCTAGTCGTGGGAGTTTCGAGACAGGGCATCGATACTACAGAGTAAACTAGCGTATACTGTCGAGACCCCGATGAGGGGCGGTGGCCGGTCTCACAAGCCACTGGTGTCAGTTGGTTCACCTAAGATGTATACATGTGCTCATTGGGTTATGAGTACACCGGACAGGACTCGCCGGGAATATTCTAGTTGGTCTTATACCAGACGTCAGATGGCAGTTCCCTGGTGACATGTGTATAGGTTAGTTCATCGACCTGAGATCGTCATTTGTCTCGTGTGAGTTCCCACTGTGCTTTGATTACTACCCTACCACGGCTCAAAGGAGTCGTGCAAATAGGTTTTAGTTGGGTACAGTCCCGAGCCACATGGAGGCAGTGAGCGGATCTGCAGGGGTTCGTCTCTCCCGGTTTTGGGGGTGAGGTCGCGCTGTGTCTAGGAGAGCCAGTACATGAAAGTCCTTGGCCAAGGCCGGAGATTTACTGGTAGGTATTCCAGTAGTATCTCAGGGTGTTCTTGGCTACACTCCGACACGACTTGTACCGCTTTTGGGGGTCTGACTTTTACCAACCCCCTAGGCCCGCCATGCGATGCTCATAGACGAACGGACCGGACTGTACGGATATTGTCACTGACAGGCTCAGTAGGGTGTCAGGATAAGTTCGCTCATCGACGTCCCTTTTGGACAATACCCGGTAGCCCGTTACGTATAGGCTAATACATCTGACGTGCTAGTGGTTAAATCCACAACCAAAGTATTGACGAGTCTTTAGAGTCCCCCACAGACCAGTTTCTAAAGTTTCGGGCGAAACGCTTTAGAAGCCGTATGGAGATATGGCAGGGTTCGATCAGATACGTGCGGTATTGCACGGATCATGATCGGACGGATAATACTAGCATGCTTTGGTTTAAGCCGGATCCTAGTATTGTACAGTGTAGATTTTGTCTCATTGCATTTGTATTTCGGTCGGAATACAAATGCGGGTATGTATATACAGTAGCGGGGTTTTCCTGTAATTTATTACGGGATCAGTTTATTTGAAGTTGCCAGTTTGCTTTCCGTTTCGGCCATTTACCTTTGTATCTTTTCTTGGCTGAAATTTGGTGGAGGAGGGCTTATTTGCATTTGTGCAAATAAGGCTTGTGGAGGGTGGTCTTTGCATTTTGTTCTGTCATGATGGTTGCAACCATCCCTTGACTTCTTGACTTCTTCATGATTGCGTGACTTTGTGATGAGATGATTGGTTGATGGAGTGTGGGTTTTAGTGGGTGATCATTTCTTTTTCATCATAACCCTTTTCTCTCTCTTGCATTATGTGACACTCTCATTTTTCCATACACACTCTTCTCTCCCTTCACCAAAAGAGGCCGGCCATATTGGATGAGGGCTGTCCTAATTTTTGAAGGGGAAAAATACACTCATTTGGCTTTGCAAAATCATATTGCTCCTCCTCCAAAAGTTCATCTCTCTTTTCTCCACTTCCTCATGGCAACTTCAACCCCTAGAGACACATAGAGCTCTACACTACATTCTACAGCAATTCTTGGGCACGTCGGCTTGCCAACTTCGTGCCCGAGTTGCCTCGGTCCAGAGGTGGGAGCCCGTAAAAGAAGCCGGCGATGTGGTGCCCTTCCGGCGACGTGGTGGAGACCGGAGATTCCGCGGGGAGATCGGGACGACGACGAGAAGACCGAAGGACACGGATCGCTCGGTATATCTCTCTATCCGTTCTTTAGTTATCTAGGACTAGATTAATGGCCCGATCCGGGATTTTTGTGCGCGGTGGTGCCGGTTTACAAGTTCGTAAAAAGTTTCGTTTCCGCATTCCGGCCTCGGATCGACGGCCGGGCCGCCGCCGTGCACTTACACGAAGCACTTGGAGGCAGTGACGGTTAGACATGATTCGTCTCTCCCAGTATTGGGAGTTGATATCGCGCTGTGTCAAGGAGAGCCTTTACACATAGTCGTCCCTGGCCAGGGCAAGCGAGATATCCTGGTAGGTTTCCAGTGTTATCTCAGGGTGTTCTGGGCTACACTCCGACACGACTTGTACCGCTATTAGAGGACTGACGTTTACCGCCCCCCTAGGCCCGCCATGAGATATTCTCAGACGAACAGACCGGACTGTACGGAGATTGTCATATTCAGGTTCAGTAGGAGTTCAGATGGATTTCACCTCGTCCGTCTTCTTATCGGCATCTACCTGGGGGCCGTTACGCACAGCTAGTGCCGCTTGCGGTCTATGGTTAAACCTACTGCCAGCGTAGTGTCGAGTTTTTAGAGTCCCACACAGAGAGCTATTCTCCTTTAGGCAAAAGAGTAGAGGTCGCATGGTTTTGCGACAGGGTTCGGTCACGTCCGTACACTTGTGCACGTTTGGTGTCCGGGCAGTTATTACTAGTGGGATTTGGTTTAAGCCAGATCCTAATATACGTTTTGGTATTGGTTTTATCTCGTTTGTATTCATGTTCCCCGGAACGCGGATGCGGGTGTGTATGCACAGTTGACAGAGGCAGAGGCGGAGGATTCTCATTTGGGTTGTTGACTGTTGACTTTTTCTAAACCCTAATGAGAATAAGAAATATGATTAATAATAATATTAATTAAATATTAGTGTGCCATGGTTGGGTTGAAAGTTTGACTTTGTTGACTTGTTGACTTTGTTGACCGGTTGACTAGCTTGGACTTGTTGACCATCATCATTACAATGGCTATCATTTCATGGCAAAGACTTTTGCTTGCTTGTTATTCTTTACAAAATGAGTGCATGAAATGATATTGCCATTTGATATGATATGAATCATCACATAATATTCAATTACTATTATTGTTATGGTTATTTTTGTGTTATGAGAGGATGGTGGAAAAGGTCTTGCTCATTCTATCATTTGTATTCTCTCTCATCCTTTAGCTCTCCCTCTTCCTCTTGCTCTCTCTCTAGTTCATGGTTCTATTTTCTCATGAGTTGAGAAACAAGAACCATAGAGATAAAACCCAAAGCACTTCTCTACTCATCCTTGTGTACAAGGTCTAGCAAACCAAGTATTCTAGTTTCCTCTAGATTGAGGTTGGAGCCAAAGGTAGAAGCTTTCGGGTGGATCCATCTTCGGCACAAGGAGACGACGAGGTGAGGCCGATCCGACCACCACAAGGAGTTGAAGAGAAGGAGTTCAAGATTAGGTATAACCCCTAACATAGTAGCTAAACTCTTAGCTAGGTTGTTAGATAGTTTGTTTAGCAAAGATCCGGTTTTTTGAGTCCATGTTACCTCTACCGAAAAATCATTTTTCACCATTTCCGCAACCCCAAGGAACCGGGTACGGGTAACGTGGACTTACATTCATCCTATCCCTTTTATTGACTGTGTATACCCTATTGAACCTTTAACCGATAAGCATCCTCAATCACTCCTATCCATCCTTTCCATTATTCCGACCTTGCAAGACACCGTATCTTTCATTTCCAATGTCTGGTTTACCAAGTTCGGTTTACCCATATTTTCTTACGAATCTTGAGGGATTTGACCCCATCTCTTGACGGGTTAATAGATTAGTACAATCTCTTTTTACACATCGGTCATCAGAAATTGTACTAATTTATTCACTCCATTTCCACCCTCAAGTTCGTACTCCACTTCTTTCTCCCCTCCGCCATTCTTCTCATATACCGGGACCGTATACCACTTCTATCCCCATACAGTCTTGCATATTCTCCATTTCTTTTCTCACCGTATTCTTTCACCAACCTGCACATTATAGCGATGAAATTTTTGAATGGTTGGTGCTCACTTTTGGCCTGTGTAAGGCCTTGTATAGATTGATATTGTTCTCTTCCCCCCTAACTCTGAACTTCAACGCTTAACAGTGGAAACACTGTGTCACTTAAGTTTGGAGGGGACCTTTTTTGTGTACATATTTTTGGTTTGCGTTGTATATTTTTTTAGGGAGCACCGACAATTTTGACCCTCTTGGTGTAGCCTGACAGTGAGGGCACTGTCAAGTTTAAGTTTGGGGGTATGCTCGGTAAGCTTTCTTCCTTCGCATTCATATGTATATTCTGCATCTGCATAGTTTTAAAAACCCATAAAAATCAAAAAAGTTTACAAAAATATAAAAATTTTGTCGTCAAGTTAGCTAATAGGGTAACTTAGATTTCTATTTCCGAAAGTTTAGTTGATACATTAGAAATAACTAAATTCTAGGCTTAGAAATTGAAAACCCTAAAAATAACCTTCTTTCTGTTTAACCTTGGAAATTATACGTCCTTACAGTTTTTTTATAGAAGTAGGTAATCCTGAGTTCAGTTCTTGAGTTAAGTCGAGATGAAGGGAAAGTATTAAGGCTTTACTGAAGGATAAGTCTGAAAAATAGTTTCTATTCTTGAGTCCAAATTTAGAAAGTACATAACCTACAACTGCACATACACACACCTTGAAACTTGGGATAGTAGATGATACCTAGAAATACTCTTGCCTGAAAACCCAGTATGAAAGAAAAAACGGTATTTAAAGCTAACCACCAAAAGAGCATCATTGAAAAATATATCTGGTCTAGAAAAAGAAAAATAAAGAAAAGAAAAAATAAATAAAGTCAAGACCTGGAAACTGCTATTTACGCTTTAAAGCTCACACATTCAGTAATCGGCCGTTAGTGCCTCAAAAAGCGTTAATAGTCGCATGAAAGGTGTGTGACCAACACCGTCCATCATTAATGAAAAGAAGTAGTATTAGGTATTAGGGAAAGGGTACTATAGCTTGAATTGAATTCTTGAGTGTAGGGGTGAAAATTTACACACACGTAGGGGTATACGATCGATGTTTGGAGGAAAGATAGAAATAAAGAATAAGACTTATTTTTTCTGTAAAATTGATAAAAATCCCTGATTGGAGACCACACTTTTAGAAGGAAAACCCAAGAGATACCGAGATCTTTCTAAACTGTAAAACGTATAGGATCTGGGGTTTAATGGATAAGAGACGTGAAATATAAGGGTTGGATATTTCTAACTTAGGATGATAGATTCTAACTTAGATACTAAACTGTATGAGTAGAATCTGTTGGGTTACCCTTGCACCTAGTCTAGGGTTTGGTAGCATCACTCATGCCATTTTAAAATTTAGAGAGGTGCAAAGCTAACTAACCATGAATCTTGCTAGAATTTCTAGGGTAACAAAATTGTATCAAATACAAAAAAGAAAAGAGATAGGGATTACAACCTTTGTAGTCCGTTCCTTCGCTTCATAAGCTCCTTGTTGAGGTCCCTTCGCTGCGATCAACATGAACTCCGACTCTCGAGTGGCTCCATGAGGTAAATGAGACACCTTGCTTGTAGTCTTCATGATCCAAGATGATCTACCTTAAAGAATCTCTAACCCATGCTTACACTTCACTAATCAACTTATTAGAGAAGTGAACACCCTAATCTAAGTGGCTAGAATAGATGAGAATGATGAAGTAGGAATTTTGCTCTATTTTGTTTTCTATTTCTCACACTTATTCATCACAAATCAAAAACCAAGTGAAGCTTTTTCACAAAGGAAGAAGAAGAAGAATAATGAGACAAACCTTTTGTGATGAATAATGAATTATTGTTGTGGTTACAAATCTAACCCTGAGTTAAGAATGATAGAGTTAACCCTTGTAGAGAATAAACTAGAGGTTAAGGTTTGGGTTGGGTTAATAAATATCAACACAAAAATATCAAGCTAGATGACAAAAGTCAAAGCTTTATGAAGCTTCATGAAACCTTCATCCAAAAGCTTACCCTAATCCAAACCCTAACCAAGTTTAAACCCTAAACCAATGTTGAATTTGTAACCCTAACATGTTACAATATTATATATCACATATACAATATATTTTGTAACAAAAGAAAATAATACAATTAACATATATCAATGTATTATCCCATGAGAAAATGAATCAATAAAGCGCGCTTATATTAGTTAACGTAATGTAATATATCACATATATAATATACATTAAGTTATCGAATCAACACTTGATTCGACAATCCGGCTATATTGCATATAACCGACTAATATAACATGTACCAATTCATCGAATCAACACTTGATCCGATGACCCGGCTATATCACATATACACGGCCGATATATCATATCGTGAGAATAGAATACGGTATCTCATATCGTATTATTCTCGGTCCCGCACATATCTCATATGTGCTCCTACTCCGTTTTTCCTGAGCCAGGAAACCTCTGTGTAGGACTCTAAAGAATCGTCAATACGCCGGCAGTTGGTGATGATCATATCAAACACCCACAAGATGCAAGCGGTCAGCTAAACGTAACAGCCACCCAGGTATTGAGCGATCAGAAGATCAACAACCAAGCCTGTACATTCTCCTGTAAATCCAATTAGTAAATCTACCGTACAGTCCGGTCTCTTCGTCTGATATGTCGCATATCATGTGTAGGGGTGGTAAACGTCAGACCCCAGTAACCGATAAGTCGTGTCGATGTGAGGCTCATAACAGGTCGAGAAACTACTGATAACTCTTACCAGTAGCACCCCATATCAGCCCTGTCCCGGGACTTCCAGTTATAGCTAATCGAACACAACACAACATTAACTCCCTATACCGGGAGAGACGAAACCCCTCCTATCGCTCATTGCCTCCATGTGATTCGGGACTATACCCAAAAGCCACCTTTTTGCACGCCCTCTTGGACGTGGTAAGGTGGAAATCAAAACACAGTGGGAATCACACAAGACTCTATGACGATCTCGGGTCTACAGACTAACCTGTACCAGTGTCACCGGAGAACTGCTATCTGACGATAGGTATAATACCATTTGGGAGTTCTCGGCGAGTCCGTTCAGTGTACGCGGTCTCCACTGAGCACCCGTACACCATCTTTGATTTCAAACACCGATGGATATGGGATCATCCATCGCCCATCATATGGGTCAAGATGCGTATACGCTAGTCTACTCTGGTGTATCAATTCCCTGTCTCGATACACCCTCGACTAGGAAAATTTATAGGATGTACTCTTTGACTACCATGGCCCCACTAGTATGATCTCATCATAGTCCTAGTAGTCGAGTACATATCCTAAGGGCTTTATCAACATGTGAGAGCAAGACAGTAAACCAATACAAGTCAACATGTTAAGACAAAGTGAAACCAAATAGCATACTATCATGTCGAGCAAGAAAGTCCTCTCTATATATATCCAAGCATCCACTATAATATACATCATATGTACAACAGTGGCCTCTAGGGCATATATATAACTAACAGAATCAACGTTAACTTATGAAACTAGCTTGACGGGATATTGTGGGTGTATTCCGCTGAAAACCCTCAGGAGACAACACTCCTCCTACTAGGGACACCTAGAGGTTTAACGGCTTGTTGCATAAGCTCAGTGCAATCGCGTTCCCTGCGAAAGTGAGGTTAGGATTTTGTTTTGCTCGAGAAAAGCAAAAGGTAAGTTTGGGGGTATTTGTTCATCATTGAAAACTGCATTTTAATACCGCTCATTCATTATCTATTTTGTTATATATCGGTACTATTAACCAGTGTCTACTCAGTAAAACAAATTACAGGCATCCATGACAAAATACTGGAAATACACTTAAAATCATGGATATATCATTTGTGAGCAGACACTGCAACCGGAATTGGAAACCGACCGATATCCAAAGATTTTTGCAAATAAAATGTGTGCACAATATTTTGGTCCAACACAATGCAAGTGTACACATGCTCTTTGGCATATGGACCATGATGGGGCTGCCATGAATCATGCCACAAGTGGGCTTGAAAAGTGATGGGTAGTTAATGCATAAAGATATGATGTGATATGTTGCATCAAGTTTCTCTCCAAATCCAAGAGTGCAGACCAAGTTAAATTAGAGAAATCTAGCAGCACCAATGTTATATAGGGGAGCACACAAGACCACCACTTCAATACGAGACCATTCCCTCATCATGTGGCCGGACACATTCACCTTCTAGCCGAGCAGGCCGGCCCCCTGCCTCCAAAAGCCCCCAGTTTTCTGTGGGCCCTCCCTTGCTTCCACGTCAGCTCATTTTTATTACTAGTTTTCTTTTCTTTTAAGCCTATAAAAGCAGAACCAGTGAGCAAGGAGAGGGGTCTTGAATTGTCTTGCATTGTTCATTCTTTGTCCAAGCTTTTGTTTCTCTTTTGTTCTTTCTCTTGTACATAGCTTAGTCCCCTTGAGCTTCTTGCCTCCTCTTGATCTTGCAACCTCTTCATTGAGCTTGCAAGTTTAAGAGTTGGTTATTGATCTCAAGGGTTGTATCATTATATGAAGATTAATAAAGCTTTCTTCTTTGCCTTCATTTTCCTTGGGTTCTTTGCCTCCTCTTGATCTTGCAACCTCTTAATTGAGCTTGCAAGTTTAAGATTAGGTTATTGAACCCATGTCTTGTATTGTGTTCTATGGTTCTTAGTATTACTTTCTTGCTCTTTTTATTCTTGCTCTTTTCATTACTTGCTCTTTAATTACATGCTTTACTTACTTGCGATTTACTTTCCATGCAATTTACTTACTTGCTTGTTGTCTTTTCTTTTCTTTGTATCTTTTCTTTTTCTCTTTTTGGTTTGTTGTTATGAATGGTTGTGAATTGGTGTTGTTAGGAAAAGAGAAAGATATTTTAAGTTAAGGTTTGTTTGCTCATTTCCTTTTCCCGTATTTTCCAATTGAACTCCGCCCAAACCTTACGCAAGCTCTCTATTAGGCACCCTTCCCTACCAAGGTATCGGTGATTTCTAACCGCTACCGGTTGCGTTCGGTTTGGCCGGAGGCGAAAGCAAGAGACAAGAACAGACGGACAAGGGTCAATAAGACGGATTTCTAATATCGTGCTTAAGTACCCTAATCCACGTTGTTGCCGATTGCTCTAGCTTCAATGGTTAAGTTCGGCTCAAAGGATTGAGTTCGGAATTCCCTAGCTTACACTAACTTATCTATTCCTAACAAATTTTACTTGTGCATTAACTCGTGAAAACAAGAACCTAAAACGCTCTGTCTCCCTGTGGATCGACCCGTACTCATCGCGGCTAGCTGCAAAGCGACACCGTCCTGATTGCGATTAACTTTTGAACTTCAACTTTAGAACTTCAAACTCTCGACACACCAAATGCGTGCAATCAACATTTCAGGACAAATCCGGCGATCAAACAACACCACGACGCTTTAGAAAGTTCCCTCCACCTCTCCCCTCTTCCTTCAATCAGTAAGTCCCCTCTCCCCTCCTCTCCTTCTATTAAAAAGACTTCTCTTTTCAAAACTCGTCGGAAGCGGAGTTAATCCGACTTCCGATTCCAATTTCTTTAAAAACTCAATATTTCTTAATCACATAATAACCATATTTTTATATCTTGTTTAATAACCATAAAAAACATCTACTATAAGTTTCAATTCAAAAATATAATGTTAAACAACTTTTAGTTAACTTTTACGGTAAAATACCCTTAAGTTTGCATACAACATTACCTTATCTGTTTGCTCATATTAACTTTAGAAAACTCACGAGGTAATGACCTACCACATCACAACACTTATTCTTGACATAGCATGATGGCTTTTGGAACATTAGTTTGTGGGATAAAATATGAAATTACATTTAAATACCATAAACTTTCAAAAACTGTTTTCTTTAAAAGTGTATTATTTAATTCCTTGCAAATGCGCCTCTACAACCCATTTTGGGGACTCCGATCGGGATGGTGCGGGTTATTGCACATCCTCGGGCCTAGTAGAGCGAGATGCAGACCTCCTCACGGAGCATCCGATCTCGATGGAATTTTAATGCAATTTTTAATAAAAATGTGATTTCTATTTAATAAATTATTTCTATTTATATATATATATTATCAAAATATCTAGTTTAAATATACAATATATATATTCCATGTTTTCTAATCAAAGGAATCACAAATTTTATGAAACTACCAATACAAATCAATACAATTTCAATATTACACTATAATACCATATACTATTCGAGTTAGGTTTATATCCACTAGAATATTTCATTTTATAAAAATTACAACTATGAAAACCCTAAAGACGATAAATAAATACTTGAGGTTTATTTTGAAAATATATCAAAACTATTTTGCATAAAACCCCCTCAAGTTATATTAATTTACAATAAGGACCCTAGTAAATATAGGTTTAAGCGGGACCAGTTCTTTTGAGCCCCAGGGAGCCGGAGAATATGGGTGCTTGCCTATCTAAGGTAGACAACCTAAAAAAAGTGTTATCAATACGGTAATTATCTTGGGAAAAGACACAAATCCTGCCGTCCATGTGTAGTAGTTACCGATAACATCAAAACTAATTTAGGACTTCAATTCGTTGTAAAGTGTCTGACTTAGACATAGTCTCAGTCTAATCTGAAATCAATCAATCTATCCTTGAATATGATTCAAGTATAACTCCATTTCAACATGAATCCATTTATACCAGAATTCAATCTGTATCAACATGACTCGACTAAACCGAACTATGGATATACTCTGCTTACATGACTATCCATTTATATCCATTCCGTTTACATGATATCATGGTTTCGGCAAGTTGTACATCCATTATACAAAACAATACAAATCAATACAAAATACATTACCGGATTTTAAAGGGGTAGACTGACACAAAATGTTTAAAAGTGGCATGAGATGGTCATTAAAAGACGTAACTATACATCCATTGCCGCTGTTCCATGGTTTTATCGATGGAGCCTTGTACTACGTGTTACCATAGTCTACAGTGTAAGTTGGACTCCTCTCGTATACACTGGCATATTCTGTACCAAGCTACAATCAACCGTGTTAACATAACAAACTCACAATACACCAGTTATATGCTCATATCTGTCTATTCATTTGTCTATTCTATTCCTACTTTTCTTTGGGACTTACCGAGCGATTGTTCGCTGATGACATTCCTATTTCTCTTCTTTCTTTAGAATGTTGTCAGTAGGACCCGACTCTGAGGAGTTCGAGACTAGCCAGGAGCACTTAGAGTAGACCACTGAGCAGCACGACCTTTAGGCTTTACTTGTACTCACTTTACTTTCAATTCATTCCATTGTTTAGGCATTACTTTCCATCCTTGTATTTACATTTTCAATTGTATTGTAAAGAAATGTTTAATAAATAAAAGTTGATGTTCATTTACATTTCATGTTTTTTTGTGTATATTTACATTATATTGCTTAGTTAGCATAGCGTATTTACTTCTGAGTAAATACATAGCGGTCTCGTCGAGCCTCCTTACCCGTACACCGGGAAGCGGGGCGTGAAAGTAGTGTATACATTTCTTATTCCCGTAAGGGAAGGTGGCCTGTCCCACAGCCATTGATGTATGGCACCAAAGATAGTATACAAGTTCTTATTAGGTTATGAGTTATATTGGATGGACTCGTCGAGAACTTCTAGATGGTAATATAACTATCGTCAGATAGAAGTTCTTCAGTGACATAGGTATATGTTAGTCTTTAGACCTGACATCTTCATTCATCTCGATTGTGTTCCCACTATACGTAGATTACTACCCTACCATGGCTTTAAAGAGTTATGCAAACAGGTTTTAGTTGGGTACAGTCCCGAAGCACTTGGGGGCAGTGAGCGATAGAAGGGATTCGTTTCTCTCGGTATAGCGAGTCGATGTCGCACAGTGTTCGATTGGTCATCACCATAAGACCTTGGCCATGGCAGTTGAGATTTACCGATTGTGAGATCAGTAGTTTCTCGGGATGGTTTTGGACCACATCGACACGACTTATTGGGTTATTAGGGGTCTGGAATTTTCTACCCCTAGACCCATTATACGATACTCTCAGATGAAGTGACCGGACTGTATGGAGATTTTCACTTTGAGGCTCAGTAGGGATATGGACAAGTTTGCATATCGACATTCCTTTCAATCAATACTTGGGTAGCCATTACGTACAGCTAGTGCCGCTGACGTGTTTGTGGTTAAACCCTCTGCCAGCGTATTGTCGAGTCTCTAGAGCCCCGCACAGAGGGTTTCCCAACTTAGGCGAAACGATATAATGTACGTATTTTGATACATACTTAGGTTCGATTAAATACGTGTTTTTGTACACGTATTTTTAATCAGACATTTTGTTAATACTAACCGGTTTGAAAGATAGCTAGATTATCACATTTGGATGAAATGTGAGCTAGTATTATATATCTCTTTTTTGTTTCTCTCTCTTCGGTATTTGTATTTTGATAGAATACAGTATTTATACGAATACGAGTATTTGTTTCTTAATACAAATATGCGTATTCATATCTTAATATGAATACGTGTATATGTATTTTGATACGAATACGGGTGTGCGTATTTGTAGCATATACATGTATTAGTGTATTTGTGTGTACACACACACACACACACACACACACACACACATATATATATATTTATATGTGTACAATGAGGTGGCTTTCTTTCTTCTTCTCTTCTCTTCTCGATATGGTGAGAATGGTGTAGACTTGTGACTCACCATGATGAGTCACAAGTCCATCCATTCCTCACATTTAAAGAAAAGAAGAAAAAGAAAAGAGTATGATAAGATTTTCTTTTGCCGTGCATGATATTTTCATCACCAACACCATTAGCTTCCTCTTCCTCCTCTCCTTGAGTTTTTGAAAAAGAGAAAGGAAAAAGATAAAGGGAGAAATACTTGGAGATAACCACTACTGCATCTTTTAGTGATATATTCGTAGCAAGTTTAGTTCACTAGTTACTTCACATAGATTTTAAGTGTGAAGCTAGAGTTTAGGTTAGGGTTCTTTCAAGTGGATCATCTTTAATAAGGAAGACTGACCCTAAGCTCGTTCCGGGAGTTTCTAGGAGCGTAAGAAGTGGAAAGAAGACGAAGGACACGACTACAAAGATATCTATCATCTATCCGAGTAGCTAATCTCTTTCTAGTTACTAGTTCAGTGTTTAGATTTGATTCTAAGTCGTAGAAGTTCGTGCTCTTTGTATAGAATTTTTTTTGTATTCCGCCTTGGTCGCAAGTTAGTGGAACGAGCACGAGAGTCAACTTACATGGTAACAGAGCCATCCAAACACTAGAACTAGTATTAGACGATGTTTACGTTTTGAAACTAAAAATTTTCGATTTTCGGAACCACGAAACCAAGTTTTTTTTCGAAATTTTTTTGGTCTCTAAGCTTTTTTTAAACAATCGAAGAGAGCTTGTTATGAGATGTAAGAACTCGGGAAGAAAATCAGGGACCTAATTCTTTAAAAAAAGCGACCAAATCCTCATTTTTCTTGACCTCGGCGGTTTTATTTTTCCTATGGTCCCTGATTTTTTCGAGGGGCCTAATCTCATGAAAACTTGGTATTTGTTATGTTTGTTTTGCCCAAATTTCATCTAATGATTATCTTTGTATTCGGGAAACTCGAAAAGTTTTGAAACTCGAAACTTTTGTGTCACGACCCAAAAGTACGGAACGTGGCTGGCACTTAAATTACGAAACGTCTCAAGGCGTACGCAATCTAAGTAAGGCAAAGCCCAGAAATCAAAACCATTTAAAGAAATAGAGTGAAAGAAAACTTATTTAAAGAAAGCGATTTTAGCCAAATAAGTCGCATTAAACATTTAAAAGCAACATCACAATTTCCCGAAAATTTCGGTAGAGTCTCCTTTGTAAATACTGGCCCCCAAACGGGTACAACACAAGAAAATACATATAAAGGTATAATGAAATCAAGTTTTCTTAATTCATAGAAAAGGAACATGAAAATGCAAGTGAAATTTACTAGTTTGAAAACGTGTTTCGTCTTTTAAAAAATTTGGGCAGCACCTCCTTTGTATATTTTGATCCAAAACCACAAATACATAATAAGAATAACGGCATCCCCAAGCGGGAGCTAGCTCTTCGCCAACCGGCGGATCACAACCACGCAAGACAGTAAATATAAGTATACGATGACCAACGGCGAAGTTCACCACAAAAGATAAAGAAATAAGCAAGACATCAAACCACAAGTAGCGGAAAATCCCTCGCTCAAGTCTCGTAACTACAAGTCTCACTAAGTTTCATTACTTATACAAATACTAGTTTGATTTGATTGAGTTGACTAGATACAATATGGAATAGTAAATACAAGAGTGGGTATGATACATATGTCCCACCTACCAAGCAAACCACCCAAAAGCAACTGTGTGCCAGCGATGCCGCTACTGATCCGTGCGGTCAACCTACAAGAACTGTGTCACAACGGGGGTAAGTTGCCAACTCGTGAGTAGAAAAACATCTACAAGTAGAAATCGAATAAACAACGACTTCTAGGTCAACTATATCATAAAGGTAATACTATAATATCTAGGGTGACCGTATCTGTATATGTGCCAACAATGTAATCAATACTTATATGTATGCGGATATAATCCAACAATATAATCAATCAATGAATGCATGTGGATCTCGTCCAACCATATAATCAATGTATGTATGCATGTGGATCTCGTCCAACCATATAATTAATGTCTCAACAATATCATGCATGTAAATATCACAAAAGCATATGCATGAAAGTATGAGGATATAAATCAACAGGCGTCTCTCGCGACACATCAAAATTATGGAACCGGAGTGTCCAACCTTGACACTCGAAAACATCATGCAACCGGAATGTCCAACCTTGACACTCGAAAACCGAGAAAATCCTCATATATCTCAGGCACCGACACGTAAATCCTCATATATCCCAGGCACCGCATCCTCAGATCGGCTCTCAGGCGCCGCATAATATGGTCGGCCCTCATATCCATCTCATGACTCAGGTCGGTATCCTTCGGATAACCGCCATGTCCAAATACTATCACCGGTAGGTAGTGCTCCCCTGCCAAGTTCACCGTCTAACAATACGAGTCTTCTTGCCCCGGGGTACCACACCGGGTCCACCATGTACCCACAGACGGTGCTTACCGCTCCTCGAATCGGGTTTCACATGTCATACGTCTCAGAATCGAGAAAACGCATGCTGGACGTGCTGAAATATCATATCAAGAGAAACTGGGTTTTTAAAACAGTACATGCTTTCTTTTGAAATAGCCACTGTTCTCAAATCCATAAATCTCATGAAAACGACATATCTCAATGCGTGTAATCATAAAGCATGATGTATGTGATATATAAAAGAAATGTAAGCATATCCGAATATCATGAAACATGGAACAGTGATATAATATATTAAGGGAAAACCGCTCTTTTAAATGGATCCAGTTTTTGAAATATAACATGCGGTCCCCAATTCTCCAAAATCAAAGCCAGCATGATCTATGTATGTACAAATGTGTATGTACGTAGGCATGAATGCACAAGATATGTATGTGCGCCAATATGGATGTACGAGTGAGTATATACGCAAGTATGAGTGTACAATATGTATGTGCGCCAATATGGATGTACAAGTGGGTATATACGCAAGTATGAGTGTACAATATGTATGTGCGCCAATATGGATGTATAAGTGGGTATATACGCAAGTAAGTTATGCGAAGAGTCATATCATGATGCAGCAATCCTATTGTTTAGTGACATGGCAATTATCGATGATGAAGTGTGTGAGCCGGTCAATCTGTGTAAGTGTAACATACGCATCATCGATAATGGTGCAGGTATACTAGCACAGGTATAAGTAATGCAATGCGAATAACATAAAGGCAGCATAAGGTAAATCATCAGCTACAAGCTATAAGGTATACGTGTCTACAAGACCGAGTCGGTGGATCTATCAATCGGCATATAGCCTCGCAACAACACGCACAGTATAATACATCGCACGACAGCCTCTAGTCAAGGGTATGGATCAACATCAAGTTAAACTCATCTCGTACGGAAAATCATCGTACGGTGACATTAAACCAAAAAGGGATCATATCAACCTATAAGGCAATGAGGGTACGACCTAATGTCACGTACGGCCTATCATTCATGATTCACAACATCCTATATATACCTATATACATATGTCCCAGGTCACATCCATAACAATCTCACTTCAGGAGACCGGCAAGGTATGAAATATCTCAATCGACTCTCATTCGTATACCAACATATCACCAAGTCATCATATCGCATCGTACATTCTTTTCATTACATTTATATCTCACATCGAAACAATTCTACATAAACATTCTATATTACTATAAGCATACGTATCTAATCTAACAAACACACCCGAACTATACAATCAGCTTTTGAAAGATGCGAATCGTAGTTTTGAAAGTAGAGGATACGGTGTTTTTAAGGAAAAAATATCATTTGAAAATTCGTAACGTCCCTCAATGTATCTGTTTAAAAGATGCATACGATTCTTCAGTTTAGAAATAAGTATGGTTCGGATGACGCATCGACGTCGGCTATCTAGTCCTATAATACCCTAAACGGCAATATCACTTCTAACTATCCTTGAGTTTCTAATATGGTTTATCTAACTATCTTTTAATTCTATCTATAGTTTTCTATTAAACGTTCCCTTAACCATGTTTTACATATAAATCGGTTTCCATCAAAGTTTGCGGGGGTGCTATACGCCATCCACCCGATTTCCCCCGTAGATATAGATCTACTCACTTTGATCCTTACTTGTCGAAGTCGATGATGCCATGCTCCGTCGCCTCAGAATCCACGCGAAGGTACCTACAACATCAACACCATCGCAATCGCTATTAAAATCGAATCCGGAAAACCGATACGGCACACGGTGCGCTCATAGGTTAGAACCTATGGCCTACGCGTGTACAAACAATCAAACAACCCTTGTTGTTGATGTACAAACATCCAACAACCAAATACAAAGCCAAACATCAAAACCAAGCACTAAAATATACGGAAACATAACCAAAAATCACACTAATATGCTCCCAGATTTTGACTCAGGCCAAAAGGAGTTGCACAAACAAGTCTAGGGTGTAATACAAGGTGTATATGACCTACTGGACCAACCTAGGCCCCAAATTCCCTCACCAGGCCGGCCACACACCCCTAATTTCCGGTGAGCTCGGTCTCCACTGCTCCATTGGGCTTTGTCTAGTCAGGGAGGTCTCCAAGTGCCCTAATTTGGTTCCTGGTATTGTTTGGCTGTCTCAGAAATCTCCCGGGTCATCCCAGATTCCCTGTAGGCATGCTAATCCTCACAAAACCGACATGGATCAATTCCTAAATCCGTATTTTGGTTTCTATACTAAATCCCAGCCCCTGAATTCAATCCCTAAGGTCTTGTACAGCCACTACACATCACCAATTCCACTCAATCACTCAAACCCTCACTAGGATTTTCTAATTACACAAATCACCACTAAACCATTTCTAAACTAAAACTAGAATATAAACAACTAAAAACTAAGCTAATAGGAAGAATCTATACCTCATTTGGGCCACCCAAGACAGCCCTAGCTTCCTAATGTCGTCAAAATCCCACTTTGCTTGGTCCATTGTGTAGAGGAAGAGGTGGGGATTAATTTTTGTGAAGGGAGTATAAGGTTTTGGGGATTATTTGAAGATGGATCTAGGGTTAGAAGTGGAGGGATGTGAGGTTGGAGGAAGATGAAGAAGGAGGAGAAAATGATGGTGTAAAGATATGGCGGCAGCCCCCCCCCCCCCTCTCTCACTTATTCTCGCACTCTCTCTCTCCAATCATTTACCTTTTTAACACTTTTTCTTTTCTCTTTTAAATTTCAAAATCAAATCACATAATACCCATAAAACAACACAAATGGAACAACATGTAACCAAATGTAACATGACATGGTGCACTAGCCATGGAAAACTGCAGAAACACGGATTTGGTTTAATCGCGATTAGAAGTGCACTAATCGGGTTTTTATCCAAACTGCATATAATAAATTTTAAAAATGCCAAATCCTTTAAATATATTTTTAAATGAATAAATCATTTTAATTTTCATTTATTTCACAATTATTGGTATATATTTATACCCTTTTTCGAAAGCCCCAATTTCGCAAATCGGGCAGTTTTCGAGAAATATATTATTTTAATATTAAATTACAAAAATAATATTTTATATTTTCTGAAATGTTACAATCTTCCCCCCTTCAATAAATTCGGTCCTCGAATTTAAATTTAAACCCCCAATTTAAAACATTTCAACAATCAATTCAAATCAACGGGGCTCCGAAATCATGGAAGATGTAGAAATACTACAGCGTATCGCGTGCTCCTAAAAACGAATACGAAACTCAAAATCGAACTCCGTCAAGCGTCACGCAAATCATCGGATTTGCACGCATATTCTTGGAGTTACAGTGGAGATACAGATCTCGAAATCCAATACTAAAAACCAACATACACTAGTCAAATACTATACTATGTATATAGTACGCATCCTTGAAAAACTCCAAAATTTAAATAAAGTACATGCAAAATCCTTTCTGAATTGCCGTGTGACGTGTAACTCACGGCATAAGTGACGGACGCTCATTTGTAAAATAGTAAATATAGTTTCATATATGTTTTGCTCAAATATATGTTCCGTCCTTTTTAAAATATTCCAACAAGGTTTTCCTTTATAAACGTTCGTGTCGCTCACGGACACGTAGAAAATAGCGAGACTATAGCTCCTTTTTGAAAACCTCTTGGTAACTTTTTAATGCATGTAAAATACTCAGGTACTGTCCTCAGATCAGTCCTGTTTGGCTACTACACAATATAGTGCCCAAAACGAAAACAAAGTGCTCAAAAGCAAAATCAGCCTTGAATGGCGTATCCAACAATTTCGTGCGTCCGGTGTGCACGGAATCAAATCCGAATACAGGTGCCACAATATGCTCAAAGCAAAACTAAGTGCAATGGGTATGCACAAAAGCAATTGTCCATTGCAACGGGTGTGCACGACAACAATATCTGGTGCATCTATTGTGCACGAAAATCTCAAATCTGGTGCATCAAATGCGCGAAATACAAGTACGGCGCAACCAATGCACGAAAATCACATTAATAACTTAAATGCGTATAAGAACAACACCGAGTGTACCAAGGTGTATAAATAAAAAACGTGTGCAACTATGAGCACAAATCCATATCAATGCACTACAAGCACATATAAGCTATACCGAGTGCAAAAATCACATCATCCGTATGAAATCCACGAAATCATAAACACATGCTACGAAGGTACAAAATTGACTTCAAACGCAATAGGTATGCACAAATCGTAAATCAACACAACGGTGTATAAAATATATATCCAGCGCAATAACTATGCCCAAAAATGTAAATACCCAGCAGGTGCAGCCATGGTGAACGAAAACGACATCATGAAACTCAAATCCAAGTGATATAAGCCTGATACTCGGATCACAAACGCAAATCGCAATAAATGACATCGAGGTACACCTCCAACAATGTTGAAAAATGTCAGTGTGCCTAAAACTGGCAGAGCAAGAACATCCGCTTGCCTCCTGCTCACGGTCAGGCGTCCTCTGTCTCTAGGTCCTCATTTTCTCCTTGGATTACCAATCTCTCAATCCATCGGCTCATCTGCCCGGTCGGGTGTGCTAGCGGGAACGATTCCGCTCTGACACTTCTCTGGTCATCTCTCGGCCAATCATCACGACCACTCGTAAAGCAGCACGTTACTGGCGTCGGCCTCTGGTCCTCTGAATACTCATGATACAACTGATCCCTGGTGCAAATCTCATCGCAGCAGTGTCCTGGAAGGAACCTTCTCAGGGTCTCTTCCGATCTCGCCTATGCCGAACTATACGGAGGCTGGTACTCTTGCATAATCCTTTCTCATTTTTTTGGACATCTACGTTCTCAACACAACATTTCCTCCGGAATTGGCCGCATCCCAATGCTTCTGTATGCGTATCAGATTTCTAATCTCGATGGGGAGTAACAACAGCCCGTCCGCATCTCGCACGAAACTCTGGTTTCGCTCGTCTTTATCATCGTCCACCTTGACGTCACGCCATGCTATCTGCGTACTGCAATGTTTCTCGGCCACGGTCAATCTGAAGTCTCTCACACGGACTCGAAGTCACGAACTCGATATCTTCATCACTCTGTAGAAGATATCTGGCAGAATACGTCCTCGGGAACTCGTCCCAACCATCGGAGGAATACTCAATACTCGTCCGTCCTCGATCAACTCACAACGCATCTGGGTGAGGTCCTCTATCCGAAGCTGGTCAGCTTGCTGATCTCTTATCACATGATATCCGGACGACGCTAAACTTTTCGATCGAGTCATCAAGGTCCCAAAATTTCCCGAAAGCTCAACACCTGAGCACAGTTTAATAATATATGGTACATACCACAGTACATCTGGACCAGCCGTAGAAGGGCAAACCCAAGCCTCACTGATGGCACCGCTAAACTGCCGCAAACCCTAAGGTTCAAAAGCGGTTCCATGGTCATCATGTCGAGTTAGGGTTTCAATCTTCGAGAGGGTCCACAGAATCACTTGCATGTTTCTCCGAACACTTTAAACTTGGAAAAATGGGTTTTCTGACATTCGTTCGAACCTTTTAACTTCACCTAGGCGACATGCGAATACCCTTCGTCCGCATGCTAAACAATGACTCAATCCTCCAGGAAAGACGATACATCAACGGCCATCTCTGGATCAGTATGCTCTAGATCTGAGTAAGACTCTCCACACTAAAAATCTTCAATTCAACTGGGTCTGCGTCGGCGCATCAATCTGACGAATCGCCTTCGACTCTCAACTCAGGATAAACTAGCTATCGTCTGTCGTATCTCTGCCTGGAAGCTCCAGCGATCTCAGCTCGTATGCTCTGGAGGCGACATCACAATCTCTGAGGTAGGTTGTACATCAATAGTCCTCTCGTAACTGGCAGCTCTAAAAATGGCCCGATCATCCGGTGTAAAACCAAACACTCGCCTCAACAAGAGGTTACAACACAACACTACATCGAGACATTCCCATGTCACCAGAAAACACGATGGTCAGTCCTCGTACCAGACGAGCTCGTCCTGACCGCAACACTAGCAGCAGTTCAATCTGTACTCAAACACGGTGACAGGAACCTCAAGCGTGCATCGAAGAAAACAAAAAGGGCATGAAAAGGAAACGACAGATCCAGAATAGATACATGATCATAGGAAGGAACAACATAAATGAGAGTATGATCACGGAAACGAATAGAATCAAGCATCTCAAAATATGTACATCCTAAGGTTTCTTAAGTGGAGTATCGTATCGTAAATATACCGCGGAACATACGTATGGTACGTCACTCTACTTAAGCTACCTACTCCATTAATCAGGGTCAACCTATGAAACGAAAGTTCAGGTCTAATACCCCCCTTTCAAGTCTAAGTTCTGTAAGGTCAAGCCTAGGTTCCGAAATACATACCCGCCCTAGACCCCGTATAGTCAAACATAGACTCGAACCAAGGTTAAACCTAGCGCTCTGGTACCAACGTTGTCACGACCCGAAATATTAGCTCGTGACCAACACTTAAATCACGCAACGTCTAAAGAAGTACGTAATCTAAGTAAGCTGAAACCCAGAAATCTAAACCTTTTTATGAAAATAAAGGAGGTGAAGTTTTGAAATAAAGGTATAATGAAATCAAGTTTTCTTAATGCATAGAAAAGGAACATGAAAATGCAAGTGAAATTTACTAGTTTGAAAATGTGCTTCGTCTTTTAAAAATTTTGGGCAGCACCTCCTTTGTATATTTTGATCCAAAACTACAAATACATAATAAGAATAATGGTATCCCCAAGCGGGAGCTAACTCTTCGCCAACCGATGGATCACAACCACGCAAGACAATAAATATAAGTATACGACGCCCAACGGCGAAGTTCACCACAAAAGATCAAGAAATAAGCAAGACCTCAAACCACAAGTAGCGGAAAACCCCTCGCTCAAGTCTCGTAACTACAAGTCTCACTAAGTCTCATTACTTATACAAATACTAGTTTGATTTTATGGAGTTGACTAGATACAATATGAAATAGTAAATACAAGAGTGGGTACGATACAAATGTCCCACCTACTAAGCAAACCACCCAAAAGCAACTGTGTGCCAGCGATGCTGCTACTGATCCGTGCGGTCAACCTGCAAGAACTGTGGCATAACGGGGGTGGGTTGCCAACTCATGAGTAGAAAAACATCTACAAGTAGAAATCGAATAAACAACGACTCCTAGGTCAACTATATCATAAAGGTAATACTATGATATCTAGGGTGACCGTATCTGTATATGTGCCAACAATGTAATCAATACCTATATGTATACGGATATAATCCAACCATATAATCAATGTATGCATGCATGTGGATCTCGTCCAACCATATGATCAATGTATGCATGCATGTGGATCTCGTCCAACCATAAAATCAATGTATGAATGCTTGTGGATCTCGTCCAACTATATAATCAATGTATGTATGCATGCGGATCTCGTCCAACCATATAATCAATGTCTCAACAATATCATGCATGTAAATATCACAAAAGCATATGCATGAAAGTATGAGGATATAAATCAACAGGTGTCCCTCGCGACACATCAAAATCATGGAACCGGAGTGTCCAACCTCGACACTCGAAAACATCATGAAACCTGTGTCCAGTATCGACACGTAAATCCTCATATATCTCAGGCACCGCATCCTCAGAACGGCCCTCAGGCGCCGCATAATATGGTCGGCCCTCATATCCATCTCATGACTCAGGTCGGTATCCTTTGGATAACCGCCAGGTCCAAATACTATCACCGGTAGGTAGTGCTCCCCTGCCAGGCTCACCGTCTAACAATACAAGTCTTCTTGCCCCGGGGTACCACACCAGGTCCACCATGTACCGGCAGACGGTGCCTACCGCTCCTCGAATCCGGTTTCACATGTCATACGTCTCAGAACCGAGAAAACGCATGGTGGACGCACTGAAATATCATATCAAGAGAAACCGGGTTTTTAAAACTGTACAAGCTTTCTTTTGAAATAGCCACGGTTCTCAAATCTAGAAATCTCATAAAAACGACATATCTCTATGCGTGTAATCATAAAGCATGATGTATGCGATATATAACAGAAATCTAAGTAATCCGAATATCATGGAACATGGAACAGTGATATGATATATTAAGGGAAAACCGCTCTTTTAAATGGATCCAGTTTTTGAAATATAACATGCGGTCCCCACTTCTCCAAAATCAAAGCCAGCATGATCTATGTATGTACAAATGTGTATGTACGTAGGAATGAATGCACAAGATATGTATGTTCGCCAATATGGATGTACGAGTGAGTATATACGCAAGTATGAGTGTACAATATGTATGTGCGCCAATATGGATGTACAAGTGGGTATATACGCAAGTATGAGTGAAGAGAGTATAAGGTTTTGGGGATTATTTGGAGATGGATCTAGGGTTAGAAGTGGAGGGAAGTGAGGTTGGAGGAAGATGAAGGAGGAGAAAATGATGGGGGTAAAGATATGGCAGCAGCCTCCCCTCTCTCACTTATTCTCACACACACTCTCTCTCTAATCATTCACCTTTTTAACTCTTTTTCTTTTCTCTTTTAAATTTCAAAACTAAATCACATAATACGCATAAAACAACACAAATGCAACAACATGTAACCAAATGTAACATGACATGGTGCACTAGCCATGGAAAACTGCAGAAACACGGATTTGGCTTAATCGCGATTAGAAGTGCACTAATCAGGTTTTTATCCAAACTGCATATAATAAATTTTAAAAATGCCAAATCGTTTAACTATATTTTTAAATGAATAAATCATTTTAATTTCCATTTATTTCACAATTATTGGTATATATTTATACCCTTTTTCGAAAACCCCAATTTCGCAAATCGGGCAGTTTTCGTGAAATATATTATTTTAATATTAAATTCCAAAAATAATATTTTATATTTTCTGAAATGTTACAGGTTGTAAATCTCCAGCTGGCCTCTGATACTCGGCCTTGACTTGGTGACAAGTCAGACATCTCGAAACAAAGTCCGTGACATCTCTCTTCATCCCTTCACACTAGTAGACTTCTCTCAAATCACAATACATCATGGTGGAACCCGGATGAACACTATATGTTGACTGATGCGCCCCCTCTAAGATCTCGGGTCTCAGTCCCTCAGAATCTGGCGCACACAGTCGAGTCCTAAATCGTAGTACTCTCTGATCATCAATCATGAACTCTGAATCTTTGCCCTGTCCAACCTGCTCCAAGATCTCTGACAACGAACGCATCGGACTGTACCTCACGGATATAATCAAATAACTGTGGATGTGCACGGACACGGACAAGTTGTCCCCCAGTTGACGTAAACTCGAACTGTACTCGGCTGTCATAAAGAATCTGCTAATCTGCCGTCGACTGTCTCTAAACTGTGCTCAAACAAGAAAAGCTACCTCCGGGCTTCCGACTTAAAGCACTGCCACTTCATTCGCCTTGCCCGAGCGATAAAGAATCTCGCAGTCATAGACTTTCACTAGCTCCATCCAATTGTGCTATCTCAAAATTCAGATCTCACTACTGAAAAATATACTTTAAACTCTTGTGGTCCGTGAATATCTGGCACGACTCGCCGTATAAGTACTGTCTCCAATTCATGAGTTTAAAAATCACCGCAGCTATTTTTAAGTCATGCGTGGAATAGTTCTGCTCGTGCTTCTTCAACTGCCGAGAAGCATCGCAATAAACAACAAAACCGCATGATCTTGAAGGCAAAGATAATACTGGCGCCGTAATCAAACGAGTCTTCAACTGCTGAAAGCTCCGCTTGCATGCCTCAATCCAACGGAAAGAATCTCCCTTTCGGGTCAGCCCGATCAACGTTGCAGCTATATGCGAAAAATCCTGTATGAAATATCAATAGTATCCGTCCAAATCCAAAATGCTGCGAACCTTCATCACTGATACAGGTCTGGACCAGTGCTGAACGGCCTCGAGCTTCTTCGGTTCCATACTTACCATCTCTTATAACTACGTGGCCTAAGAAGTCAACATTATCCAAGCAGAAAACACACTTGGATAATTTAGCGAATAGCTGGCGCTCCCTCAAAGCCTGCAACAGAATCCTCAATTACTGCCCAGGCCCCTCTTGGTTCCAAAAGTGTACAAAAAGTCATCAACGAACACGATAGTAGCTGATCAATAAACAGCCTGAATATGCGGTTCATCAAGTCCATAAACGCTGCTGGGGCATAGGTAAGCTCGATCAACATCACCAAGACTCATAATGCCCGTAACGTGTGAAAAGTAGTCTTCAGAATATCATCCTCTCGAACCCGCAACTAATGGTAACCTGATCGCAAGTCAATCTTCGAGAAATGTCCCACACCCTGGAGCTAATCGAACAAATCTTCAGTACGAGGTAAGGGATATCTGTTTCGCACGGTCACTGGATTCAACTGACGATAACCAACGCATAATCGCATACTGCCGTACTTCTTCTTGACGAACAGAACAGGAGCTCCCCAATGTGACACACTTGGACGAACAAGCCTTTTATCCAACAAATCTTTCAACCGATCCTTCAGTTCTTTAAGCTCCGCCGGGTCCATCTGATATGGCGGTATAGAAAAAAGCTCCGTGCCGGGAATCAAGTCAAAACAGAACTCAATATCGCGCTCTGGCGACAAACCAAGCAACTTGTCAGGATAGACATCTGGAAACTCTCACAATCGGGACCTGGTCCAACGGGACCTCTGCGGCTCTAACATTACAAACATACATCAAGAATTCCTGACATCCCTTTCACAAAAGCTGACTAGCGCGAAAAGAAGAAATCAAACTGGGAAAGACGACGCTACGGCCTTCCCGAAAACAAGAACTTGCTCACCCGAAAAACCAAATCTGACTGCCCACTCACGGCAGTCCACGGACGCATAACAAGTGACTAACCAATCCATGCCCAGAAGAACATCAAGTCAAAACACATCGAGAAGAACCAAATTGACAGAAGGATCCCTATCTCCGATACGAACAAAAAAATACGAATGAGAAACATATCGAGCGACAAAAGATCAGCCTACGGAAGAAATCACAACAAGCGGCTGATTTAGCAAGGACTACTATCGGCTCAACTTCGATACAGATTATGTGGATACCATTTCAAACAACACCAAAAAGAAATACGCATCAGAAGAAAACAACGAAAGAATAACTGTCACAACGGCGTCTATCTAAACACCTTGAGCTGGCATACCGGTACAAATTCACTTCGATCCTAGAAATGACTGAAGTCTCAGAAATGCGCTCCTCTAGCAGTAAGGCTGCATCCATCGCAGCTGCATAAGTGTCAAAGTGCTGGGCACCAATAGCAAGAAATAACTGCATATCCAATCTTCCCACGAACACTTTATCCGTTTCTCTTCAGTGTCCACCAGGTAAGGAGCATATTGGACCGCTGAGTAAACTAGATGTCGTACTCGGACACTGTCATCCCTGAAGTCTTATGCAAAAGCTCGAAACTACGAGCTCGGGCATGTCGAACGCTCTCCGGAAGGAAACGAGCAAGAAATATAGCTATGAACTCATCCCAAGTCATAGAAAGTAGATCTGTAGCTCGGCCTCTCTCAACTGACTTGCACCACGTCTGAGCAAGACCTCTCTAGACGAAAACTCGCAAGCTCAATCCATATCTCGTTAGAACATCTCTGTGAATGATAATTCCTAGCCATCTTGTCAAGGATTGTCTACGGATCCTTCATATGTGCCTGTAAAAACCAGAGGCTTCAGCCTCAAAAACTCCTATAAGGATACAGAAAAATCTCAGTAACAACAGAAACAACTGCCTAAGCAGCAGGTACAATCACAGTCCCTGAAATATAAGGGACATCATCGGCTCTCGGAGCTTGGCTAACCACCACTAACAATCGAACCATCTGTCGCAAGTCCTGAATACTCGACTCCAGCATAGCTATCCATCCTGGAGAAGGCGGATCACTCTATCCCTGCGGGGTCGGCATACCACCATGATCGGTCCTCATCTTAAACGAGTCTACTCTAATCTCATCCCTAGCGGCAGCCTTCTGGCCCTCGATATCTCTGGCAGCATAGTGGCTGGAACAAGAAACATGATTGATAGGAACATTACGATCGAATCAAAGGGTCTCCGAAATCAAGAAAGGAGATACAAGCAAATATATATCCTAAGGTCACTTAGGCGGAGTACCGTATCGTAAGTATGCCGCGGAACATACACACGTTACGTCACTCTGCTTAAGTCACCTACTCCATCTACCAAGGGTCATCCTACACTCAGAAAGGTAAAACCTATCGCTTTGATATCAACTTTGTCACGACCCGAAGGTACGGAACGTGACTGGCACTTAAATTACGAAACGTCTCAAGGCGTACGTAATCTAAGTAAGCCAAAGCCACGAAATCAAAACCATTTAAAGAAATAAAGTGAAGGAAAACTAATTTAAAGAAAGCGATTTTAGCCAAATAAGTCGCATTAAAGATTTAAAAGCAACATCACAATTTCCCAAAAATTTCGGCAGAGTCTCCTTTGTAAATACTGGCCCCCAAACGGGCACAACACATGAAAATACATATAAATGATGAATACAGGCATCCCCGAGCGGGAGCTAGCTCTTCGCCAATGGCGGAATCACAAGCACATGCAATATGTATATCAAAAGTGCATAATAAGCATCTGAAAGCAAGAAATAAGAAATACCACGTCGGCTCAAGTGAGCATCGACACCAAATACCACAAATACAGATCTCACGAGTCTCACAGTCTAGACAAATATACAAGGATAGATGGAGTATACTAAATACAAAATAATATACATGATGGAATAAAATATCCTCGCAACCCATCTATAAGCAAAGCTGCAAAACAATGCAAACGAAGCAGGATAGAAAGTACACCCGCCGCTACTGTGCTGACGGGTCAAACCTACAAAATACTGTGGCACAACGGGGGTGAGTTTCCAACTCGTGAATAGTAAGTAACATCTAATAAGGCTATCGTAAGCATGCACGCAAATACGTCACAACCTACGTATCTTAAAATGATACTATGTACTAGCATGAATGCAACATGAATGCATAATTAAACACGAAACCTGAACATGTCTAGTATAAGAAAATCTTTATTCTTATCTTAGAAAAGCATCTGTGCAATAAACAGAGTAACATCAATGAAATCAACAGAAAATCCGTGTCAAGCATCAACACAATATATGTATATCCCAATATCTCAATGTCTCAATATCTCAATATCTTAATGTTTCAATATCTCGGGCTCCGTCAGTCCGGATCGGCGCATATCATCAAATCTCACGACTACTTCGGTATCCTCCGGATATCCGTCGCGCCAACAATCACCGGTAGGTAGTCTGCCCCTGCTAGGATCATCGTCTAGAACTCGAGCTTCTTGCTCCAGGGTACCATACCGGGCCCACCATGTACCCGAAACGGTTCATCCAACTCCTCGAATATGGTATCGAAAGCCAATCATAATCAGGAAAACTCATGGTGGACGACACATACATCATATCACGAGAAGACCACAACTTGCATTTTTAAAGCGATAACAGGTTTATAAAATTCTTGCGGTTTTCCCAAAAATCCAGAAATCCCATCAATAATGAAATCTTCGAGTAGAATCACAATATATAAACATGCCAGTGATGATGGAAAACAATGATACGGTAGTATATAACATGCGAAGTACGGCCAGAAGCTATGCATAAATCATGATGCAATGAGATATGTATATATAACTAACAATCCTACGTACCCATTTAATGAAATGAATATACAAGTATAAGTCTACGGATCATATATGATGCAAATGCACAGTTACCGATTTTAAGCAAGTTCTATAGTGTTCGTGACATAGCAATTACTAAAGGCGTTTGTGTTCGCATGAATAGTGCACGTGCGGCATGAACCAATGGTAATGGTGCAAGTGCCCTATGAGATGATATCACATATGTATATATATATAAGATGGTGCGATGCAATGAGATGAATAACTGGGAAATTACGCATATAAAATGCAAGTACTACAAGTAATCCTAAACCATCGGGCGCCTCACTCCATCCAGAAGATTCCTTCGTAGATGTGTACATCTACTCACCGGGATGCCTCGGCTAATCTGATCCAATTTCAGCCTTGCCATTTCCGCGCCACATCCGACGCCTCTGCACCCGATCCTAGAAACGTATACAAGTAAATAAGAGAATAATGTATAAATAGTCGCGGTCATAAACAATACAAGTCAACCACGCGCACTAACTAAACGCGCGTACACTTGGTGCACAAAACGCACTTGCGACAACGCCACAAACAACAACTAGCTAGGGTCGCTATACGTGGCAACTACCAAACCTAAAACCCAATCGCACCAATCGCGCATTCACAACACACTAAATCTTATATGAAATAGGTTGTATATTATCAAAACCTCAAACTTAATTCAAATCAATTTATTCCAAAAACCTAGCAAGCATCACTTAACTATTTTAGTTCAAATCTAGATGTTTTAGCAAAACTAGTGGCCACAATATTCCCTTAATAACTTAATTAAGCCACACAATTACTAACTATATTTTAATCTCACCCATTTTAGATTAATCAAAATGTTAGTTTGCAAAAAGGCTTAATTAGGACAAATTAAATGTAACAATTAGAAATTTAGAAACTAGATTAGGTTTTGCATGCCTTAAGATGTTAAACTACACCTTACAACCATGATCAAGTGATAAAAACCCTAACTTTACTTCAAACCCTTCTCTTTACAATTTCTAATTTGAAATTAAAACCATATTAGTACCTAAATAAATTTGATAACAACAAATATTAACATGGTAACAATTAGAGTAAGATTATACCTCACAAATTTTGAGATCAAACATGTGAACTTAGCCTCCCAAAAACCATTTTTCTCCAAGATTCATGCTAGATTAGGCCAAGGAATAATGGGTTAATGGTTAAATGAAGAATTAGTGAGAGTTTGTATTGATTTTTGAAGCAAAATGAAGAATTTTTTTAGAGGAAATGAGATGAAGAAATGGAGGAGGTGGGGCTACAGTTTGGCTCGGCCAGCCTTGGGAGAGAGGGGAGAGAGTGAGGTGTGTGTATAATGCCAAGTCAAGAAAAGCCCATACCTCAATTATTAAACACCATACCTCTTTTCTTTACTAATTCCTTTTAATTTTCTTTTCTATTAAGCTTTTCTTTAATTTCTAGAACCATCTTGACACTTTCTTCTCATTTCAAAAACAACATGTAACATTTTGGTTTAATGTGTCATGGTTCACAAAACTTGTACTAACCCATTCTTATTTTTAATTATCACTAATTAAAAGTATAAGTGAAAGATTGAAATAATATTTAAAATAATTAATTAAGAAAAATATTTAAGTAAACTAGAATTTTACAAGTGACCAATTAAATACCAAATACTAGTAATTACATAGCTAGAATATGTATATTTAAGTCTATGTTGAAAAATAATTATATGTTGGTTTTTACAGAAAACACCAGTTATTTTACCGATTATCAGAAAATTCACCTAAACGATTTTTTTTTAAAACGTTACATTTTGCATCGTTTAGATCTTTGTTATTGTATATGTTTTTGTATGCGTCGACTAATTGCTAGGTCGATTAGAGGGGGTTTCAAATACTTGCTTCTACTGTGGTTATATATTTTATGTGATGGATTAGACGGATAGTCATGGTGGATAGCCTCTCATCATAGAATTGAATGTATATTTGTTATTCGGGATGAGCGACCGGATTGTGGCCGTCGTTACCGTTTATTGTATATTTTTTATTGGAACACGACCGGGTTGAGGTCGATATTACCATTGCATATTCATTCATTCTTGTATTAGGATAGTCCATGGAGAAGTGCTTGAATAGACGGGTTCTAGGGTGTGCTAGGTGGTCTTCTCGCAGTGGAGAGTTCGAGCCGCCTCGCTCTAGAATTGCCAGGCTATTCGTCGTGCTTGTAGGTGGTTTATGATAGACCCATGGTGGATTGCTCATTCTGGATTCCATGAAGTGGTGGGTGGCCCACTCTTGTCATTGAGTGATGGTTGCCTCACTTCTAGAATTGATAGGTAGCTTACCATGCTCGTAGGGGTCTTTAGTTCAGGTGATATTCGAGCTATCCACACGACCGGGGAACGTTGTTTATCGTTTGTGGCTCAAATGAAACACGGGGCTCTTAGTTTATCTGCTAATTCCATCTTGTTTATCACATGCCTAAGATGTTTATTACCTGTCTATGATGATATATAAATGCTGTATGTGTTTTGCACCCGCGCTAGCCCTGCCCATGCATTGCCGTTAGTTAAGTAACATTACGGTGAAGTCCCTGAACCCCATAGCGAATGCGGGTGGCATATACATACATTCTATTTTGGTTGTTTTCTGTGATGCATAGGATTAGTTGATGGGACCGCATTAATTCTAGTTAATGCATGAAAATAAATCTAAAAAGGATGTTATTGGAATTAAATTTTAAAACCATTCGGTTCTTTTCAAAACTACTCAGTTTTTCACAAAACCAAAAGTTTTCAAAATTGAGTTTGAACCACTCATTTTGAAATCACTAGATTCCTTCAACGATATCAAGTTCATTACATTGAAGGTTTTTCGCCAAAAACTAGCAGTAGTCTTCCGTCAGTAGAACTTAGTATTCGTGCTGCGTTTGTTGACCTTATCAAGGCGTAGTGTACGGTAGCAAAGTGGTGCTTATTTGTAGCATACGATGCGATTAAGTAGGACAGTCACATAGATTTGTTGACCTTATCAAGGGCTTATGCGGGTGGGTCTAGGGTAATCAAGATAATGACAGGTTGAACTTGACTAGCGACTTATGGTATGTTGACCTTATCAAGGACATAGGTCGTTAGGGGTAAAAATCACATCAGGAGTTTCATATATACAGGAAACTTGCTAGTGTTGCATACCTTCTGGAGTGTAGTGACTAGAGTGGCTTCTATCTAGGTCATCACATAATGGTAATCCCACTGATGTGTAGGATTACTTCTGGGAGATTTTCACTTTACAACTAGCTGACCCATTAGGTGTCTAGAAAGGTGTTAACGGGGTTATGCCTCTGCGGAAACGAGGTTATTTAATTAGTTCTGTGTGAAAGCATGGGGAGCCTCCCTCGAAGTACCAACACTCGTCTGGCTGAACGGTTAGCGAACTTGTTGAGCGTACATGATCCTGACTTGTTCTCTTTTTAAGATTTGAAGGAGAATTCGAGGAAACAGTAGGAGCCATCCTATTTAGATAAAATAATAAGAAATATAAACATATAAGAGCATACGTTGAGTGTTTCTTTTCTCTCTCCTAATTACAGCTACCATATCACCCCTTTATCAAGATAATAAAATGTATGACTTGACCAACCTGAATTCTTATTCATGGCCGGGAAACGTCGGTTTGGTTCAGACTTGTGACAAATATCACGAGCATGAGTAAGGGAAAGATGATTGCATGATTCCTTGATGACCCCGGTGAAGAAGAAGTATACTATTCCTTCTCCTTCAGGTGTTCTTGTTATTGAGAACTGTTTTTCGGTCAGTCTCACCTCCTGGGTACTAGATACCGGATCATGATCTCATATCTGTAATTTTTTGCAGGGACTGAGAAAAAGTAGGATGGTTGGACCTGGTGATATATCCCTCAGAGTAGGGAATGAAGCACAAGTTGATGCTACTGCCGTCGGTGAATATCACCTAGTATTGCCAAGCGACAATACTATAATTTTGAAAAACTGCTACTATATACCTTAAATACTTTACAACATCATATCAGTTTCTTTACTTAAGAAAAAAGGTTATAACTTTGTTCTAGATAGAAATATCATGAACATTTACCTCAGACGGGTATTGGTTGCAGAAGGTATACTGTGTCATGGTATCTATGTCCTAAATCAAAACACAGTTTTTAATGTATAAAATACACGCAAGAGGAAAAGTTCAGATACTAACGAAACCTACTTATGGCATTGTAGACTTGGTCATATCAACGAGAAAAGATTAGCTAAGTTGCATAAAGATGAATATTTGGATCTGTTCGAATTTACATCTTATGAAATTTGCCAATCTTGTCTCAAAGGTAAGATGACAAAATCTCCGTTCACCGGACATGAAGAAAGAGCAACAGATCTATTGGGACTCAAACACAATGATGTATGTGGTCCAATGTCTATACATGCAAGGGATGAGTTCTCATACTCCATCACATTCACTGACGATCTCTCTAGGTTTGGATATATTTATATTTTGAAATACAAATCTGAAGTTTTTGAGAAATTCAAAGAATACAGAAATGAAATAGAGATCCAGATTGGAAAAGTATCAAGATCCTCTAATCTGATTGAGAAAGGGAGTACTTAAGCATAGAATTTCTTAATTACCTAAAAGAGAATGGAGGAATAGTACCTTATTAGATATGGTTCGCTCAGTGACGGGTAATGTTGAGTTACATCTTTCATTCTGGGGACATGCGCTTCAAACAACGGCTTTCCTATTGAATCATGTTCCTTCCAAATCCGTTCCTAAGACACCATTCGAGATATGGAGTGGTAAGAAACTATATTTTAAACGATTTAAGATATAGGGCTGTCCGGTTTACGTTAAAAAACATAATCTGAAAAAACTAGAGGCACGATCAGTTCTATAAAAGTTTGTGGGATATCCAAAGAATGGTTATGGATATCTGTTCTACCATACCAAGGAACAGAAGGTGTTTGTTGCTCAGCACGCCACATTTTTAGAGCAGTAATTTCTTGCAAAAGAAATTAGTGGAAGCACGGTAAAACTGGAAGAAATTCAAGAACCATAAACTGTAACTGAGGATTTGGCGGAGCAACAGGATTCAATAATCCCGGACGAACCTCAGTCACTCCACAGATCTAATAGGATTTCTCATCTGCTCGAGAGATACTACAGTTTTCTTATAGACGGGGATAGAGAGGATTACATCTTGGAAGAAAATGATTCTACTAATTTTGAGCAGGCCATTTCCAGTAGGGACTCTGTGAAATGGCTGGATGCTATGCGATCCGAAATGGAGTCCATGTACACCAACAAAGTTTGGACTTTGGACATTGCACTGCCAGGGGTAAAACTCGTCGGCTGCAAATGGATCTTCAAGAAGAAGATTGGTGCAGATGGACAGGTTGAAACCAATAAGGCTAGACTTGTTGCAAAAGGTTTTCGTCAAAGACCAGGTGTGGTGATTGTTCATGAAAAAGTGTTTTGTAAATAACCGCAATCAAGACGGTGTCGCAAGTAGCTAGCCGCGATGAGTACGGGTCGTCCGCAGGAAAACGTGAACTTCTTTTCTTGCTTTAGACGAGTTGATAAAAGATAGGATGGTTTGTGGTCGTTTTATTTTGAGACGGATATAAAATTTATAATATAAAGGCTTGTAGGGTTCATAGGACTTAGTAGTTAATGGATGATTGTTTAAAAATGACTCTTTTTTATCTTTTAATAGTTTAAAACTATAGAGATAGCGATGAATATGAATTAGGGTTCTTGGAGGGAATTAGGGTTTCCCACTACTAATCCTTGGCTTTCCATTGATCTTTATTCATGTCAAGCCCTTAATAAAATAAGTGTTTAACCAATCTCAAATCGTGGTCGCGACTAAATTGATAGCGCGCCCAATAAGAAGGTTAATATTTATTTTTCTAAAATTTATAAACATTAAAATGTTAAGAAGAAATTAAAAGATTTTTCATCCATTATTCTACCCTATCCTACAAACCCTAACAAGTAAGGAATTACTCGCTCATGATTAATAGTGATTTAGAAGAGAGGTTGGAAATGAATGAAACCATATTTAAGATGTAGAGAATTAATGCGCAAAATTAACGCAGAAAAGTAATACGTAAAGTAAGTGCGGAAAAGTAAATGCATAAAGAATTAAAACAAAAACTACCTTTATTAATGAGATATTGCATTACCACTTTTCTCCTTAGAAAGTAGATTACAAGAACCCTAGTTTTGCTCTAGATCTATCTCTTTATGGAGGTAGATTAATAGACAATTATGTGATCACTTGGATGACTTTGAATGCACAGCTCTCGGTTCTTTATATAGTCTTTGAAACCAGAAACCCTAGATTCCATATGAGAGTAATTGTCGTTACAATCAGATCTACAAAATCCCATATCCAACGGCTACCAAAGAGCCACGGTTTCGCCGCATGATGCCACGTATGGCCGCGGTTCCGCCGCATCCTAGTGGAATTGGATTTTGAGATTTTTTCTGGCTTTTTGTGTATTTGGATATGCGCTTGATATATAGATTCTGAAAATATTACTCTGAGTCTCTGTCGTTGCTAGATTTCTCGATTTGCTTCTAAAATTTGGTAGATTTGGTTTCGATATCCCGATTTGACATGGATCTCTTACTTGGATTTCAGACCTGTGCTAATACCTGCACAATATCTCAAATCAAATTGTTAGTAGCATTTGGTATTTTTGAGATATTATTCCAACCATTTATATGATGTAATATTTTAAGAATATTGATTAGAAATATTTGATATGATATGCATATTTTAATTACTAATATTTTATTTAAATATTATATGCATACATTTTCCCTAATTATATTAGTTACAAATATAGAAACATATGATAATATTTTTTTTTACAAATAAACCCATATATGTTCTTTATTTATAATTAACACCTTTTAGCACTTAACAATAGTAGGGAAAATATTCATACAAATGCGCAATATTTTAGACTAATCGAATACCCCCAAATTTATCTTTGATCGTCCCAAGCAAACTATTTATTAAAGAGAAAAAGAAAAACCTAACTAGCACATTTTCGTAGGCAACACGATTGCACTTAGCAAGTGCAACAAGCATTTAAACCTCTAGGTGTTCCTAGTAGGAGGAGTGTTGTCTCGTGAGGGTTTTCAGCGGATTACACCCACAAAATCCCATAAAAGAAAGAAGATAAAAGTTACATGCAAAAATAAGAACATATAAAAGAAAAACTTTGAAAATAAAGGTTTCCAACTACACTAGCTTTTTAGTTGTAATGAGCCCTATCTTAATGGTCTTGAAAAATGTTAGAAATCACATCATCCCTCAATAAAACATCGTCTTTAATCTTCCACTCTACTTTTCTTCCAAACATCAATCATATACCCCCTACGTGTGTGTAAAAAACACCCCTACACTTAGAGAATTCAATTCAAGCTATCATACTCTTGCCCATCTTCCTTAGTAATTTTTAGTCGGTGAATATTTTAGATGGATTTACTCACACATTCTTCATGCGACCGTTAATACTTCTTGAGGCACTAACCAAATGATTACCAAATGTTCTCACTCGTTAAGGCGTAATTAGCAATAGCCCAGTATTGCAACACCTAAGTCTTAGTAGTGACTTTTAGACCAGTTGGTCTAAAGTACTAGGTGATAAGGCACCATCGCTATATTTTTTTCTGCTTCCTTAAGTAATTACAAAACAAGTGTTCATTTTTCATCAACATTTATTTTTTTGGTGTCATTTATATTTTTGTTTATATATTTTTTTCTTCATACTAAAGATTTTAGACAAGAGCATTTCAAGGTATTCTCTACTATCCCAAGCTTCAAGATGTGTACAAGTGCGTATAGTAGGGTATCAATGTTCAGATATTTGGACTCAAGAATATGTACTATTTTTCAGACTTATTTCTATCCGCAGATCAGTGATTCCCTTCATCTTACTAACCCTTGGGACGACAGCTCATGACTACCTATTACTAGCTTCATTTTAAAATATCTAATTTTCTTGCATTTCTTAAATTTCTTCCTATCTTTCATATGTATTTTTCACTTTCTAACTTTTAATCACAAAATTTTTTTAGTGCTTTTATTTAATATACTGCAAAATGATACATGAATAAGCACAAACCTCCCCCCAAACCTATTTGCAGCAGTGTCCTCACTGATGTCATCCTTTAAGCTCAAAACCTGTAGACTTTGGAAGAAAAGTTCTTAATGATTAGTAAAATGGACAAGATTTAATGACAGTGAAATTCTCCCACAAACTTATTTTTGGCTCACAATCGTGCAAAAGTTTTCTTTTCTTTCAAGAGCCAAAATATTTTTCTCCCCCCAAACTTAATTAAAACAGCGTTTTCATTACTAAGCATTTAAAATCATAAGGGGGGATTTAAAATTATTGGTCTATGCAAAGCTTTACAAAGACCAAAAGTTAAAACCAACCATTCAAATATTTTATCAATGTAACACCATGGTTGGTAGAAGATCATATTACAGATAGACGTGAAGAAGTGGGGAGGAGATAAGAGGTGTAATTGGACGGTTTTACGTCTCGGTTGGTAGAGATGAAACAGTGACGGTGGATAAAAACGAGAATGTGAAAGATAAGGAATAAGTGGAATAGTCTCATTCTCGTACGTGATAAGAAGAAGAAGTGGCGGTTCAACTTCTTTAGGTGGAGGTTGATTCATCACAACATCCATGTCTTTTAGGAATGCGAGTTCTTCGACTAAAATGACTTCAAAACTTTTATCGATATTCCGAATGATAATCTCATCGGAAATAAAGGTATGATACTCATACTCCATAAGAGGTTTGTAAGAGATTGACTCGAATAGCTCGACTAAGTCATTTGACAAGTCAAAGGATTCAGACTTAGGTGTGGACTTGTCGACCGAAGGGTCCTCACGTGTATAATAAATAGCAGGATTAAACAATAATGCACTAGTGGCGTCGAGATCAGTATCGTGAAGCTCCTCAAATTCGCAACTGTCGGAAGCTATCTTGTTGACAGAACATACATCAATTATATGAGCATAAGGTTCGGAGGGTTGACTTCCTAACCTGTAAATGTTAATCTCAATTTTCATCTTCGCAAAGGACAGGTTCATGGAACTGTTACGACAATTGATTATCGCGTTGAAAGTTGCTAGAAAAGGTCGACCTAGAATCACCGGAATTTGGTTCCGTAGGTTTGCCACAGGCTATGTATCTATAACTTTAAAGTCCATAGGGAATATAAATTTCTCGACTTTGATCAATACGTCCTCTAGCTCATCCCTAGGGTGGGTGATAGATCGATCGGTCATCTGGAGAGTGCAGTGCGCATGTTTTAACTTTCCTATGTCTAATTGTTCATAAACAGAATACGGAAGCAAGTTAACACTAGCACCTAAATCGAGTAGAGCGCGATTAGTATTTTTACCCCCAATAGCAATAGATATTGTAGGAAAACTGTTGTCCTTACGTTTCTTGGGTACATGTTGTAAGTCCACGTTGCCCACCCCGGATCTTACGGGGAGGTGAAAACGGTATAAAAATTCGATTTTTAGAACTCAAAGCAACATGGACTAAGAGGAGGATCTTTGCTAAACAAAAACTAACAACCATGCTAAAAGAATTAGCTACTCGGTTAAAGGGTTATACCTAAGTCTTGAAGTCCTTCTCTTCTTGTTCCTTGGATTGCGATGAACGGGTCGTCCTCGTCGCCTTCTCTGGCCGAAGAAAGATCCACCCGAGGGACTCTACCTTTGGCTTCTATCTCAACCTAGAGGCAACTAAAGTGCTTGGTGTGCTAAACTGAGAACCTTAGAAATATTAGAGAGTAATTTTGGTGTTTTATCTCAAAAGCCAAATGGTTCTCAACTCATGAGAGGGGAGAGCTTTGAGAGAGAGGAAGAGGATGAGAGAGAATGAGCATGAGAGAATGATGATAATATCAAAACCTTCTCACATATATGTGAATTATGATAATTAAATAATTAATTAAAGATAATAGTGATGGTTAACTTGAAATGACCATTATCATTTCACATTAATGAATTTTGCAAGAATCAAAGAGCATCTTTCATGTGTAATGATGATGGTCAATATGTCAACATAGGTCAACAAGTGAACCATAGTCAAATGGTCAACAACCCTAACCATAACACAATTATAATTAATTAATATTAATAATCATATTTCACATAATCATTAGGGTTAAGAAAAAGACAACGGTCATCAACCCTAATGAAAGTCCTCTGCCTCAGTCAACTGTGCATACACACCCGTATCCATGTTCCAAAGAACACGAATACAATGAGATAAAACCAATCCCAAAACATATACTAGGATCTGGCTTAAACCAAAGCCCGCTAGTATAAGCTGTCCGGACACCAAACGTGCACAAGTGCGCGGATGTGAACGAACCCCGTCGCAAAACCATGCGATCTCTACTCTGTTTTGTCTAAAGGCGAATAACCCTCTGTGTGGGACTCTAAAGACTCGACACTACGCTGGCAGTGGGTTTAACTACAGACCGCAAGCGGCACTAGCTGTACGTAACGGTCCCCAGGTAGATGCCGATAAGAAAACTGATGAGGTAAACCCATCTGAACTTCTACTGAGCCTGAATGTGACAATCTCCATACAGTCCGGTCTGTTCGTCTGAGAATATCGCATGGCTGGCCTAGGGGGGCGGTAAACGTCAGTCCTCTAATAGCAGTACAAGTCATGTCGGAGTGTAGCCCAGAACACCCTGAGATAACACTGGAAACCTACCAGTATATCTCGCTTGCCCTGGCCAGGGACTTTGTGTAATGGCTCTCCTAGACACAGCGTGATATCAATCCCCAATACCGGGAGAGACGAATCCTGTCTAACCGTCACTGCCTCCAAGTGCTTCGGGACTGCACCCAACTGCTACCTGTTTGCACGACTCCTTTGAGCCGTGGTAGGGTAGCAATCTAAGAACAGTGGGAACACACTCGAGGCGAAGTGACAGTGTCAAGTCAACGGACTAAGCTGTACTCATGTCACCTGGGAACTAATAACTGACGATAGGTATAATACCAACCAACAGTTCCCGACGAGTCCTGTCTAGTGTACTCGTAACCTAACGAGCACCCGCATACTATCTCAAGTACGACGTACTGACGGCTGTAGGACAGACCGTCTCCCAAGCTGGGATGAGAAGCACATACGCTAGTCTACTCCGGAGTATCGATGCCCTGTCTCGATAGTCCTACGACTAGGGACCTGCATAAGGATGTGCTTGTGGATTACCCAGCCCCCACGAGTGTGACTGCCATCACAACGCTGGTAATCAAGCAAAGATCCTGAGGGCTCCACTAATGTGTAAAGGCGATATGCTATATGAAACACATGCACACATTAAAGTAGAAACAAACCAAGTAGCATACTACTATTTTGAGCAAGATTGTCTATACAAGGTGAATATCCCAAGCTTCCATTATGTAATATACAAACTGGTATGATACAGTAATGGCCTCTAGGGCATATACACTAACAATCTCCCACTTGCACTAAGGCCATGTACTGGCGTATCGAAGACCTATCATCTTGATCAGCCGCTCGAACTGAGTCAGGGGTAAGGCCTTCGTGAATGGATCAGCAGTGTTATCTTCCGTAGCAACTCTCCGAACCTCGATCTCCTGGCGACCCACGATCTCCCTGATCAGGTGATACCGCCTCAAGATGTGCCTGGACTTCTGATGGGACCTGGGTTCCTTCGCTAAAGCTATAGCCCTATTGTTGTCGCAATACAGAGGTATTGGATCAACAATGGACGGAACCACCTGAAGTTCTGTCAAGAACTTCCTTATCCAGACGGCTTCTTTTGCGGCATCTGCAACAGCGATATATTCCGCTTCCATCGTCGAGTCAGCAACGGTTTCCTGTTTGGAACTCTTCCAACACACCGCCCCTCCATTGAGGGTAAAGACATAGCCCGACATGGACTTGGAATCATCCTTGTCACTCTGGAAGCTGGAGTCAGCAAAGGCCTCGATCTGGAGGTCTTTTCCGCCATACACCAAGAACATCTCCTTAGTCCTTCTCAGGTACTTGAGAATGTTCTTTACCGCTATCCAGTGTTTCTCCCCAGGGTTTGACTGATACTGGCTTACCACACTCAGTGCATAAGCTACATCTGGTCTGGTACACAACATCGCATACATTATAGAGCCTACCGCAGAAGCGTTGGGTATAATAGACATGCGATCCCTTTCCAAATCTGTCTTGGGAAACATCTCTTTGGAGAGGGTGATCCCGTGACAAGCCGGTAGATTACCGCACTTGGAATCTTCCATGGTGAATCTTTTCAGTATGGTGTCGATGTACCTGGACTGTGAAAGTCCTAATATCCTCTTGGATCTGTCACGATAGATCCGGATCCCCAGAATGTAAGAGGCATCACCCAGGTCTTTCATGGAGAACCTGTGTGACAAGAACCCTTTGACAGATTGTAGCATAGGAATGTCATTTCCTATCAAGAGAATGTCATCCACGTATAAAACGAGGAATACTACAGTTCTTGCTACAAATCTACTATAGGTGCATGGTTCATCTGGATTTTTGATAAAGCCAAATTCTTTGACCGTCTCATCAAAACAGATGTTCCAACTCCGCGATGCCTGCTTTAGTCCATAGATGGACTTAAGCAACTTGCACACCTTTCCGCTGCTCCCACTCTGAATGAAACTCTCTGGCTGGTCCATATAGACACACTCCTCTAAATTTCCATTTAGAAAAGCGGTCTTTACGTCCATCTGCCAAATCTTATAATCGTGGAAGGCAGCTTTGGCAAGAAGGATCCGAATGGATTTCAGCATAGCCACTCGAGAAAAGGTTTCGTCATAGTCCAAACCAGGTCTTTGACGAAAACCCTCTGCAACAAGTCTAGCCTTATAGGTCTCAACCTGTCCATCTACACCAATCTTCCTTTTGAAGATCCACTTGCATCCTACGGGTTTTACCCCATCTGGAGCAACATCCAACGTCCATACTTTGTTGGTGTACATGGACTCCATTTCGGTCCGCATTGCATCCAGCCATATTACCGAGTCAATGCTCTGAATGGCCTGCTGGAAGCTAGTCGGCTCATCACTATCAATGATGCAATCCTCTCTATCCCCGTCAATGAGAAAACCGTAGTATCTCTCGGGCGGATGAGACTGCCTACTACTCCAGCGGAGCGGTGCAGGAATGTCCTGATCTTTCGAACCCTCTAGTTCTACTAAACTTTCAGTAATAGCTCATGGTTCTGGAATTTCTTCCAGTTCTATTGCGCTCCCACTTATCTGATTTTCCAAAAACTCAGTTTCCAAGAAGTGGGCATGACGAGAAACAAAAACCTTTTGTTCCTCTTCGGAATAGAAGAAATATCCCTTGGAGTTCTTTGGATATCCCACAAACTTGCACTGTACTGAGCGTGCCTCGAGTTTGTCCGCATGCTGCTTTTTGACAAAAGCTGGACATCTCCATGTCTTAATGTGCTTAAGATAGGGTTTCTTCCCACACCACATCTGATATGGTGTAGTAGGCACAGTCTTAGTTGGAACTCGGTTCAAAAGGTATGCAGCTGATTCTAGTGCATATCCCCAGAATGATCGCGGTAACTCAACATTACTCATCATGGAACGTACCATATCCAATAGGGTCCGGTTCCGTCTCTCCGATACACCATTATATTGCGGAGTGTATGGAGGAGTAAGCTGAGAGAGAATTCCATTCTCTTTTAGGTAATCCAGGAACTCGGCACTCAAGTATTCACCACCTCGATCAGATCTCAGTGTCTTGATACTTTTGCCGGTTTGTTTTTCTACTTCATTCTTATATTCCTGGAATTTTCCAAAGGCATCGGATTTATGTTTCATTAAGAAGACATATCCGTACCTTGAAAAGTCATCCGTAAAAGTAATGAAGTAAGAATAACCGCTTCGCGCATGCGTAGACATTGGACCGCACACGTCGCTGTGTACGATTCCCAAGAGCTCGCTCGCTCTTACTCCGTGTCCAGTGAACAGAGTCTTTTTCATCTTTCCTTTGAGACAGGATTGGCAAGTTGCATATGATTGATATTCGAACGGATCAAATATCCTTCTGTATGTAACTTCGTCAACCTTCTCTCATTGATGTGACACAGTCTACAATGCCATAAGAAAGCCTGATTTGTTTCCGGAGACTTTCCTTTGTGTGTATTCTGGACATTGAAAATCTGTGGTTGGTTTAATATGTATATACCATTGCTTAATGTACCTGACCCAATCAGAACTTGATTAAGGTGAATGTTTACAACATTACTTACAAATGCAAATTCATAACCTTCTTTAGATATTAAAGATACAGAAATGATATTACAAGTTGCATTGGGTAAAAAATAACAATTACGTAAAACCAAAACATGTCCATCTGACATTCCCAGGTGATAGTCCCCCACGGCCTCAGCATCCATGCTAGCTCCGTTTGCAACTCTGAGGGTCATATCACCTGCCTTCAAAACCCTACGCTTTCTCAGTGTCTGCAAAGAATTACAGATATGAGATCCTGATCCGGTATCCAATACCCAGGAAGTAGAGTTTGTTGATAGACAGTTTTCAATAACATACACACCAGAAGCTGAAGCCGCAACTTGCTTCAGATCCTGGTTTCTGGCCTTCCAAGCCCTGCAATCCTTTTTCCAGTGTCCACTCTTGTGACAGTAAAAGCACTCTTCCTTCCTCACAAGCTTTCCTGCTACCTTTGTTGCCTTTGCCATTCCCTTCGTATCCACTTTACTAACACCGTCCCTTGGTTTGGTGGGGGTTTTCTTCTTCTTTCCCTTGGCTTTCGCCTTGGACCTAGAAGAGGAAGATCCTCATACAAACAAAGTGGATGTTTCCCTACCTTTCTGTAGGGTGCCCTCTGCACTCCTCAGCATGTTGAGGAGTTCTGAAAGTTCAACCTCTTTTTCTTGCAAGTTCAAGTTCAGGATAAACTGGGCGTAAGTGGAAGGAAGGGACTGGAGAATCAAGTCAGTATAGAGCTCGTTCTCTAACGTGGTCCCAAGGTCCGCGAGCTCTTCTATGTAGCCAATCATCTTAAGCACGTGTTCCGCTACCGATGATCCGACGGCTAATGTCGCCGAAAACAGCTTTTTCGAGACTTCGTATCTGGCGATACGGGATTGCTCTCCATACAGTTCTTTTGTATGGAGAAATATGGATTCGAGGTCCATATTCTCGTGCCTCCTTTGATGTTCATTGTCCATAGAGGCAAGCACGAGGCACTTGGCCTTCGCGCAGTCGATTTCCCAGGTCTTACGGATTTCCTTATCCGCGACGCTGGTTTTGGGACCTGGGACAGGAGGAGCTTTGGTGGTAAGGAGATACCCCAACTTGTCATAAGTGATTGCCATTTTGACATTCTTGAGCCAATCTTTGTAGTTTGGCCCTTTCAGTATGTTTTTATCTAGTAGTAACTTAAGTCCAGTCATGATGTTTGGTCGCTGCAATTAGGAGAGAGAGAGAAGAAACACTTTAGCATGATGCTCTTGCAAGTTTAGAATGGTTTTTAATTTGTCTAAACAGGATGGCTCCCACTGTCTCTCGAATCCCTCCTCAAACCAAAAAGGAAGAATTAGTCGGGATCAATCTCACCGTACAATACTTGCTTAACCGTTCAGCCAGGCCAGTGTTGGTACTTTGAGGGAGGTTTTCCAACGCTTTCGCGAAGTTCCTTAATTAAATAACCTCTTTTCCCTGTGGGCGTAGCCCCGCTAACACCTTTCTAGACACCTACTTGGTTTATAGCATTGATCGTTAAGTGAGAAAGTTCCGGAGGAGTAGCATATACTCACAGTAGGATCGGGATCCAAATATCATCATGTGACAAAACTGAAGGAATCCTACCAGAATCATCACACTCCAAATAGTATGCAGCGCTAGCAAGTTTCAGTTTCTTTAGAAACTCCCGATGTGGATTTTTTCCCCATGCTCTTATGACCTTGACTTTGGCCAACAAATCATAAGTCACATGTCAAGTTCTACCCGTCATTCTCCAGGTTAATTTGAACCCACCCGTACCTACCCATGATTTTGTCCAACAAAGCAGTACGACTGTCCCAAACCAACACATCTATCTATGCTGCACATGAATACCCAATAGCTACCAATCACTATGCCTTGACTTTGGCCAACAAACATAGCTTGAATACTATTGACCATCCATGTGAAACGACCGAGGGCTACGAATGGTTTTGGCGAAACCGTGAACGTAGTGAACTTGATATAATCGATGGAACGAGATAGCTTTTAAAAGGAGTGGTTCAAGCTCCGCATTTAAAAGTTGGTTTTTGAAAAGAACCGAATGGTTTTGAAAGTGTTCCAACAACTTTTAATTGGTTTATTTTTCTTGCATTAATTTTAATGCGTCCCATCATTTAATCCTACCATTGCAGAAAACAACAAAAATATGACGTACGCTTATGCCATCCGCATTCGCCACGGGGTCCCGTCATCACCCGTTAGGTTACTTAACTAACGACAGAGCGGGGGCTGGACTAGCGCGGATGCAAAACATAAGCAACGCCTAAATAAATATCATATATAGATATATACATTCGTCACATGCAATGATAGCCATTCCAGATCACAGATGAACACATTGGATATACTAGGAATCCGCATTCCGTACGAGCCTGTAACGAAGAGCGGATTACACGGTCGCGATGAATAATCAATACCCCACCCTAGACCCCTACGGGTGCGGCAAACTACCCGCCAAGTACCCGAAGCGAAGCAACCTCCCACAACAACGTGAGTAGGCCACTCGGCACTTCGAGGTACCCGGTAGTTTGTGCACCCCACCTTGGGTCTATCCTAGGAGCAAAAACAACAAAAGAAATTATACAATGACGGCTACAACCCTATCCCGGTTGTGCAGCCATATAAATAATATTACATCAATTACAAATTACATGAATTGAAAGATAAAGAAAACTCTCATCTCACAACCCCCGGCTATTCATCTGCGACAATCCAATGAATTCATATACACAAACCATCAACATTACAGATAACAGATATGTAAAACTCCCACTAATCGACGTATAGCGATTAGCAGACGTTCAATACATATATCACATCACAGATATAACCTATTAGCCAAAGTCTAGAGAAGTTCGATCAAAATACGGATTTGTAGCCACCCCAAAAACAAATTTGTTCTCTGGAAAATCTGGGCAGAAACAAACCATCCTAAAAATCCCAAAACATCAATATAAGAACACTGCAGGAGAAATGACCCACGGCCGAGTCAACTTGGCCGCGGATCCGCGGCAAGAGCATGTGCTTGCCACGGTTCCGCAGTGAGTTGGTCGACTCGCTGGATCGTTTTTCTTGGGTGTTCTTTAAAAACCCTGAGCCGATTTTTAGTGTATGATTTATTATTTTTAAAGCAGGTTTAAAAATCGGCAGAAAGTTAGGTTTTTGAAAACGTGTTTTGCGATTTTTTCCGATCGAAATTCTAGATACTTTGCTAACTTGCTAGTTTGTGTTTAGCTAGGCTCTGATACCACTGTAAGTCCACGTTGCCCACCCCAGTTCTTACGGGGAGGCGGAAACGGTATAAAAATTCGATTTTTAGAACTCAAAGCAACATGGACTAAAAGGAGGATCTTTGCTAAACAAAAACTAACAACCATGCTAAAAGATTTAGCTACTCAGTTAAAGGGTTATACCTAAGTCTTGAAGTCCTTCTCTTCTTGCTCCTTAGAGTGGGATGAACGGGTCGTCCTCGTCGCCTTCTCTTGCCGAAGAAAGATCCACCCGAGGGCCTCTACCTTTGGCTTCTACCTCAACCTAGAGGCAACTAAAGTGCTTGGTGTGCTAAACCTAGAACCTTAGAAAGAGTAGAGAGTAATTTTGGTGTTTTATCTCAAAATCCAAATGGTTCTCAACTCATGAGAGGGGAGAGCTTTGAGAGAGAGGAAGAGGATGAGAGAGAATGAGCATGAGAGTATGAGGATAATATCAAAACCTTCTCACATATATGTGAATTATGATAATTAAATAATTAATTAAAGATAATAGTGATGGTTAACTTGAAATGACCATTATCATTTCACATTAATGAATTTTGCAAGAATCAAAGAGCATCTTTCATGTGTAATGATGATGGTCAATATGTCAACATAGGTCAACAAGTGAACCATAGTCAAATGGTCAACAACCCTAACCATAACACAATTATAATTAATTAATATTAATAATCATATTTCACATAATCATTAGGGTTAAGAAAAAGACAACGGTCATCAACCCTAATGAAAGTCCTTTGCCTCAGTCAACTGTGCATACACACCCGTATCCATGTTCCAAAGAACACGAATACAATGAGATAAAACCAATCCCAAAACATATACTAGGATCTGGCTTAAACCAAAGCCCGCTAGTATAAGTTGTCCGGACACCAAACGTGCACAAGTGCGCGGATGTGAACGAACCCCGTCGCAAAACCATGCGATCTCTATTCTGTTTTGTTTAAAGGCGAATAACCCTCTGTGTGGGACTCTAAAGACTCGACACTACGCTGGCAGTGGGTTTAACTACAGACCGCAAGCGGCACTAGCTGTACGTAACGGTCCCCAGGTAGATGCCGATAAGAAAACTGATGAGGTAAACCCATCTGAACTTCTACTGAGCCTGAATGTGACAATCTCCATACAGTCCGGTCTGTTCGTCTGAGAATATCGCATGGCGGGCCTAGGGGGCGGTAAACGTCAGTCCCCGAATAGCAGTACAAGTCATGTCGGAGTGTAGCCCAGAACGCCCTGAGATAACACTGGAAACCTACCAGTATATCTCATTTGCCCTGGCCAGGGACTTTGTGTAATGGCTCTCCTAGACACAGCGCGATATCAACCCCCAATACCGGAAGAGACGAATCATGTCTAACTGTCACTGCCTCCAAGTGCTTCGGGACTGCACCCAACTGCTACCTGTTTGCATGACTCCTTTGAGCCATGGTAGGGTAGCAATCTAAGAACAGTGGGAACACACTCGAGGCGAAGTGACAGTGTCAAGTCAACGGACTAAGCCGTACTCATGTCACCTGGGAACTGATAATTGACGATAGGTATAATACCAACCAACAGTTCCTGACGAGTCTTGTCCAGTGTACTCGTAACCTAACGAGCACCCGCATACTATCTCAAGTACGACGTACTGACGGCTGTGGGACAGACCGTCTCCCAAGCTGGGATGAGAAGCGCATACGCTAGTCTACTCCAGAGTATCGATGCCCTGTCTCGATAGTCCTACGACTAGGGACCTGCATAAGGATTTGCTTGTGGATTACCCAGCCCCCACGAGTGTGACTGCCATCACAACGCTGGTAATCAAGCAAAGATCCTAAGGGCTCCACTAATGTGTAAAGGCGATATGCTATAAGAAACACGTACACACATTAAAGTAGAAACAAACCAAGTAGCATACTACTATTTTGAGCAAGATTATCTATACAAGGTGAATATCCCAAGCTTCCATTAAGTAATATACAAACTAGTATGATACAGTAATGGCCTCTAGGGCATATACACTAACACATGTTGGGTAAGAGCATTGCTCATATTACTCGCTAAGAAAACCTTTTTAGGCACTTGAGATTTCGTTTTCTTAGTGCACAAGTCCTTTAGAATTTTAGCATAAGATGGAACTTGTTGGATAACATCTAAGAGAGAAATATTTATATTTACTTGCTTAAAAATATCCACAATCTTCTCCATTTGGGGACTTGGTCTGTTGGGCCTCAACCGGTTTGAAAAAGGAGCTTTGTTAACAAGGGTTGGGTCCAACTCTTGTGGAGAAGTTTGTGGGGATGGAATGGATCCCAAAATTGGATTTGGGATGGTCGTAGATGGTAATTCATTCAAGGAAGTAGGCTGAGGATTCGATCCTAGTGAAGAACGGAGAATAGGCTCGAAAGAAGATGTTGGATCAGAAGAAGTAGGAGTAGAAGTAGTAGCCGGGGTATCATCAATATCATCAACTTGTTCACCAACTTTTATTCAGCACTCTTCCCGATCTCAATGTAGTTACGGCACCTACGTTATGATTTTGTTGGTGATGGATGAAACTTGCGCTTTGTGAGTGGCCGGGATTTGGCAGAGGTTGAGGTGGAAGTTTCCCTTTCTCTCTCTCTCACTCATTGCGGCATTTAACTGTGCAATTTTTGCTTTTATCGATCTTATGCTTTCACCATGGGAAGCAGTTTGTTGCATCAGCATTTGGATAGATGATGTTAAATTAGCCGTCGTTTGTGTGGATTGTTTAATAAACGTTTCTAAGCTTCATTCGACTGCAAAGATTTTATTGGTATCGGCTGTTGGAATATTATTATAAGGAGTAAAGTTGCTCGCCGGATTTTGAAAAGCTTGCGATTGAAAGGGCAGCTGAATTTTTTGTTGTGGCAGTTGTTGCTGTGGAGGAAGCCTTTGATAGTTATTTTAGCTTGGGAACTGATTTTGATTTTAAGATTGGTTTTCGTTCCAAGAAAAATTAGGATGATTCCTCCATCCCTGATTATATGTGGATGAATAAGGGTCATTCCTAGGTTGTTGCTGAAAAACAGCATTGGTTTGTTCTTGACCTTGAGACGGGGGATTCAAAGGACACTCTTCTGTTAAATGTGATGGGTCAAAATAGCAACCGCACACGGTTTTGGGGAGCGTAACTTGGTTTAGGGAGGCTGAAGAGAATTTTCTTTCCATAGCTTCGAGTTTCTTTTGCATTGCAGCCATTTCAGCTTCATTGCGGTGAAAGCGTCAAGCTGATGGATACCTGTCCTAGATGAAGACGATGTTGGTCTAGTGCTCTCCTATTGTAACGTTTGTTCAGCGAGATCTTTCAGAAATTGCCATGCTTCGCTATCGTATTTTAACATGAAATGACATTAACAAATGGTTTCTAGCATTTGTTTTGTGGCTGGGTTGGTACCCTCATACACAATGTGGAAAATTTGCCATCTATCGATTCCATGATGAGGACATTGGACAAGATGATTTTTAAACCGTTCAAAGTATTTCCAAAAGAGTTCGTTGGGAAGTTGGGTAAACTGGTTAATCTCGCTCCGAATGTGGGCGGTCTTGTGATGAGGATAGAATTTTTTAAGGAACACTTTGATGAATTCATCCCATTTAGCGATAGAATGTGCAGCGGTACTATAAAACCACTTTTCTACGAGATTGCACAAGGTAAAAGGGAGAAGACGTAATCGCAGAGCATCCCCTGAAAGTTGGGTAGTGTTCATCATCGCACATACGTTTTCAAATTTGGTTATAAAAACGTATGCATCTTCGGATTCAAGCCTATGAAATTTGGGCAACAAGTTGAGGAAGTGGGGTTTAATTTCGAAATTATCCCCATTGGCTGGTGGAAGAGACACGAAACATCATGAAAACATATGCCTGTATATATGTGTGTGTGTCTATATATATATATATATATATATATATATATATATATATATATATATGAGGATATCAACCATGTGTGTCCATCAACGACACATCAAAATCATGGAACCTGAGCGTCCAACACCGACACTCGAAACATCATGAAAACCCGTGTCCATCATCTACACGTAAATCCTTATATCTCGGGCTCCGTCAGTCCGAATTAGCCCATATCATGACCACGGTCGGTATCCTCCAGATATCCGCCGCGCCAAACTATCTCGGGCTCCGTCAGTTCGGATTTTCCCATATTGTAACACCCAGCCCCTTTTTACACCAATATCCGTATTTTGTTACTCTTAAAATTTAGTTATTTTATTTTACAACTATTTTATTTTTATAACTTTCCCTAACCCTATTTTATCTCAAGCCCCATTACCTATCGATTCTATATTTTTTTACAGATCCTTTTATTTTATTTTTATTTCCCTATTCTTATTTATTTCCAAACCAGGCCCATTTTCTATTCTCTTATTCTTTTTATTTTACCCTGGCCCAGCCTGTGACACCCAATCCTAAGCCCATCCTTTTTAAATAACTTAATTTCTTTTTCTTAAAACCCAGCCCAAACCCCCCGACCCGCTTCTTTTTTCCCATTTAATTTCTTTCCTTTGCTCTGGCCCATTCTCCTCAGCCCACTCTCCCTCTTCACCCGACCCGCTCACCCAACCCGACCCGCTTCTTCCCTTTTCTTCCCCAACGGCTCTCTCCAGATTTCCCGCTCCCTGCTCCCCCGATGCGTTTCCTCCGCCCGCGCTCGCGCCCACGTCACAGCGCCGTTACCCTGACTCACGCACCCCATGACTCGATCCATTCAACCTCCTCCTTCTCCCTCACACCCTCAAACTCCTAACTCTCTCCCCCTTACGTTCTCTCCCACTCGCCTTCTTCCATTTTTCTTATCTTCCCGCTTCTTCTCTAGAACCCACGCCGCGCCCTCGACTGCCTCACCGTCGCTCGCCTCCGCCTCGCCGCATCCACCCTCATCCACAACCCTCATCGCACCCATCACCTCGCCTACACACCCGACCGCTGCCCTCTTCCTCCTCCGAGCTTCGGGCTCCTTCCCGACGACCACCATCGTCGACCGCATCATCATCATCATCATCATCATCATCATCATCGTCGCCATCACCTCTCTCTCTACAACTTCATCACCTACAACCTCCATTCCCGACCACCCCTCGCGAGCCACCTCCGGCCACCGCTACAGCCCAACTCGACCCTCGCTGCAATCTCTCTCTCTCTCCCACTCTCTCTGTTTCCCTCTCTCACACTCTCTGTTTCTCTCTCTTAATCTCTCTGTCTCTCTCTCTTTCTCACACTCTCTCAATTTCTCTAATTCTGTCTCTCTCCCTTTCTCACTTCCTCTCTCTCTCTCTGCCTAACTCTCTCTCTCTCTCTCTAAATCCTTCTCTCTCTCTCTTCTATTAACCAACCATCGACGGAGCCACAACATCGTCTGAGCTCGCAGCCGTCGCCGCTATTGCACAGAGCCCAAGTCAAGCCTCCTATCTCTCGAGCCCAAGCTCCACTAAAGCTCAAACCCAGCCAGTTTACTGCCGTGTCGGGTACAAGTCGTTGTACTAGTCGTTGTCGTGCTGCGTTCGTGTCGCGATCGCACCGTTGCCGATGCCGTGTGCCCCAAAACGTCTCCAGTCAAGTTCTCTACTTGCTACATGCTAATTTATGTTTGTTACAAACTAAAATAGTATAGATTCCGTATTTACTATTCCCGATAAATTATATGATGTAACCGTTCGATGCGTGATCTCAATGGAAATCTTCATTTAATTTGACGGAACTCATTTGCATAGTATGGCCCGTAAGGCAGTGAACCTAGTGTGTAAATTTCATTGGAAAATATGACTGTTAGTGACTAAAACGATTAACCCCCAAATATACCTGTAAAACTGGAACTTTCCCCGTATCTGAAAACCGTTAAAATCACCATAAAATATGTACAAACTGGAATGATGCGTTCGGGGTCTTAAATCGAAGCCAACTCGACGAACTATAATCCTATTCAAGTTTCTAATGGTTTCTGTATTTAAATTGTGACAATATTTGGATCGGAGTGCGACTTTGGACTGCAGTCCAGAGCGACTCTGATTATTGTATGCTGTCCCGTAATGTGTACCACATTGTTTCCTGAACTCGTATGTTGCGGAACTTTGCAGTTTATTAAAGGTGAATCTATTATCTAAATAACCCAAGTGATTTCATTCCGTTTCATCGTCGTTTGCTATTTAATTTGTAAATAAAAAGAGCAGGACGTATAACTGTCCAGAACAGATTCAGAAGTGACATACTAGTGTTAAACAGTTTATAACTCCTGACCTACAGACGCGATTGACGATCCGTCTGTTGCGTTGAAAACATTAGTGAAAACCCTAGATTTCATTCAACTGTAGTGTCGCTAAATTCTGAACCCTACTGGGGTTAAAATGCTTTGCGAAACGGACTTCCGATTCTGAAACCGGATTTCCAGCCATGAACGCTTAAAATGAAATGGCCACATCTAGTGATCCTGAAACCCGATTGACGTGAAACTAAATTCGCTGGATAGATAATCAAACATACTATTTATTCCCCATTCATCATTTCTCTAAACTGTACACATATGATTTATGATAAATTATGCAAGTGGTAGAATACTGATTTATGACATCCTAATCATGCTTTACATACTGTTTACTCATCATATCATACATATGTCACTGCATTGACAACCTAGTGATCATGTGCATTACCCAGTGTTAGGTAATAGTGATGATTGTGGCAAGTACGTTAGTGTTCGTGCCTGAGTGAATAAGTGAAAGTGACGCGTACTTGTACACAATCAGTGAACCTTATTATTTTATTGCATTGTCGACGTCTGTGGGACGCGTGTACGTATGACTATAAGTGGTATGGGACACTCATGGAAGCTCTTGCAAGGGTGTCACAGATAAGGCACCAGACACTGCCATTTATCTTGGTTATTAGTCGGGACGTGCTTGATGGAGATCCTGTCTCCAGTTCTCGCGCAGACTTGTCATGGACCGACCGGTATTTAAGATTATGGTTGGCATTTGGTGTAGACCAAGGGGTGTGAGGTAGTTTGAGTGTGAGTTCAACAGAATCTCGGGAGTCCCATGCCGGCTTATATATATAGAGATATATGTGTTAGTGTATATGTCCTAGAGGTCATTACTGTATCATACTAGTTTGTATATTACTTAATGGAAGCTTGGGATATTCACCTTGTATAAACAATCTTGCTCAATATAGTAGTATGCTACTTGGTTTGTTTCTACTACAATGTGTACATGTGTTTATTTTAGTATATCACCTATACGCATTAGTGGAGCCCTTAGGATCTTTGCTTGATTACCAGCGTTGTGATGGCAGTCACACTAGTGGGGGCTGGGTAATCAATAAGCACATCCTTATGCAGGTCCCTAGTCGCAGGACTATCAAGACAGGGCATCGATACTCCGGAGTAGACTAGCGCATGCGCTTCTCATCCCAGAGTGGGAGATGGTCTGTCCCACAGCGATCAGTACGTCGTACTGGAGATAGTATGCGGGTGCTCGTTAGGTTACGAGTACACTGGACAGGACTCGTCGGGAACTGACCGGTTGGTATTACACCTATCGTCAGTTATCAGTTCCCAGGTGACATGAGTACAGCTTAGTCCGCTGACTTGACACTGTCACTTCGCCTCGAGTGTGTTCCCACTGTACTTTGATTACTACCCTACCACGGCTCAAAGGAGTCGTGCAAACAGGTAGTAGTTGGGTGCAGTCCCGAAGCACTTGGAGGCAGTGACGGTTAGACAGGATTCGTCTCTCCCGGTATTGGGGGTTGACATCGCGCTGTGTCTAGGAGAGCCATTACACGAGTAGTCCCTGGCCAGGGCAATCGAGATATACTGGTAGGCTTCCAGTGTTATCTCAGGGTGTTTTGGGCTTCACTCCGACACGACTTGTACCGCTATTAGGGGACTGACGTTTACCGCCCCCTAGGCCCGCCATGCGATGTATCAGACGAACAGACCGGACTGTACGGAGATTGTCACATTCTGGCTCAGTAGGAGTTCATATGGGTTTCACCTCGTCAGTCTTCTTGTCGGCATCTACCTGGGGACCGTTACGCACAGCTAGTGCCGCTTGCGGTCTGTGGTTAAACCCACTGCCAGCGTAGTGTCGAGTCTTTAGAGTCCCACACAGAAAGCTATTCTCCTTTAGGCAAAAGAGTAGAGGTCGCATAGTTTTGCGACAGGTCGCATGGTTTTGCGACAGGGTTCGGTCACATCCGTGCACTTGTGCACGTACAGTCTCCGGACAGTTAACACTAGCGGGCTTTGGTTTAAACCAGATCCTGGTGTACGTTTTGGGATTGGATTTATCCAGTATGTATTCATGTTCCTCGAACGCGGATACGGGTGTGTATGCACAGTTGACGGAGAGACAGAGGCGGAGGATTCTCATTAGGGTTGTTGACTGTTGGCTGTTGACTGTTGACTTTTTTGCTCAACCCTAATAAGAATATGATATGTAATTAACAATAATATTAATTAAGTATTATGGTGACATGGTTGTTGAGGGGTTGACTTTGTTGACTTGTTGACTTTGTTGACCGGTTGACTAGGTTGGACTAGTTGACCATCATGATGATAATGGCTATCATTTCATGGCAAAGACTTTTTACTTGCTTGTTTCTCTTGTGAGAAATGAGTGCATGAAATGTTATGGCTATTGTAGCTTAAACCATTTACACAATACTTGATTACTATTTTTGTGATGATGGCTTTGGATTATGAGAGCCAAGAGAGAAAAGTCTTTCTCATTCTATCATTTTTCTTTCTCTCTCTTGTGTTCTTGAGCTCTCATCTTCTTCCTCTTTCTCTCCCTCTCTTTAGTGTATGGTTCACTTGTCTCATGTGTTGAGAATCAAGAACCATAGAGAAAATCCCAACACACTCTCCTCTACTCACTCTAGTTCACAAGGTTTGGCAAACCAAGTGAACTAGTTTCTTCAAAGATCGAAGAAGAAGCCAAAGGTAGAAGCTTTCAGGTGGATCGATCTTCGGCGCAAGGAGACGACGGGGTGAAGCCGATCCGGACAACCATCGAGTCTAGAAGACGAAGGAGTTCAAGAAAGAAAGGTATAACCCCCTAACCGAGTAGTTAACAACTCCTAGTTAGGTTGTTAGTTAGATGTTTAACAAAGATCCGGTTTTAAGTCCATGTTACCACCTCTAGAAAATTGTTTTTCATCAAATTCCGCATGCCCGAAAGTACCGGGAGAGGTAGCATGGACTTACAGTGGTATCAGAGCCAGGTTAAACTCTATCTAACATGTTAGCATAGTAGCTAGAAATTCGATCGGAGAAAAAGTCCCGAAATAAACCCGAAATTCAAAGTTGCTGTCGATTTTTAAAGTTCTGTAAAAATGATAAATTTCATCTTAAAAATCGGCTCAGGGTTTTTATTAAACACCCACGAAATTTGGTCCCACGAACCGGTCAAAGCGCCGCGGAAACGCGACGGGAGCACGCTCCCGCCGCGGTTCCGCGGCCGAGTTGACTCGGCCGAGGTCCAAATTTTGTGCAGTGTTTTTCTGGGGTTGTTTTGGGATTTTTGGAATATGTATTTTTTGCCCAGATTTTCCAGAACGAAAATTTTGTGTTTGGGGCCTAAAAATCCGTATTTTTGATCGAACTTCTAAAGACTTATGCTGACGGGTTTTTCTGTGATGTGATATTTGTATTGAACGTCTGCTAATCGCTATATGTTGATTAGTGGGGGTTATACAAATCTGTGATCTGTAATGTCATTGGAATGTGTATATGAATTCATTGGATTGTCTCGGGTGAATAGCCGGGGGTTATGAGACGAGAGTTTTCTTTTCTTTCAATTCATGTAAATTTGTAAATTGATGTAATAATTATTTGTATGGCCGCACAACCGGGTCGGGGTTGTAGCCGTCATTGTATAATTTCTTTTTACTGTTTTTGCTCCTAGAATAGACCCATGGAGGGGGTGCACAAACTATCGGGTATGCCGAAGTGCCGAGTGGCCTACTCACGGGGTTGAGGGAGGTTGCTTCGCTTCGGGTACTTGGCGGGTAGTTTGCCGCACCCGTAGGGGTCTTGGGTGGGGTATTGGCTATTCACCGCGACCGTGTAATCTGCTTTTCGTTACAGGCTCGTACGAATTGCGGGTTCCTAGTATATCCAATGTGTTCATCTGTGATCTGAAATGTCTATCATTGCAATATATCTATATATGATATTATTTAGGCGTTGCTTATGTTTTACAGCCGCGCTAGCCCAGCCCCCGCTCTGTCGTTAGTTAAGTAACCTAACGGGTAATTACGGGGCCCCGTGGCGAATGCGAATGGCATAAGCGTACGTCATATTTTGGTTGTTTTCTGCAATGGTAGGATTAAATGATGGGACGCATTAAAAGAACTAATGCAAGAATATCACGCATTAAAAGAACTAATGCAAGAAAATAAACCAAGTAAAAGTCGTTGGAACACTTTCGAAAAACCACTCGGTTCTTTTCAAAACCAACTTTTAAAAATGCGGAGTTTGAGCCACTCCTTTTAAAAGCTATCTCGTTCCATCGACTAAATCAAGTTCACTACGTTCACGGTTTCGCCAAAACCATTCGTAGCCCTCCGTCGTTTCACATAAATAGTCAATAGTATTCAAGCTATGTATGTTGGCCAAAGTCAAGGCATAGTGATTGGTAGCTATTGGGTATTCATGTGTAGCATAGATAGATGCGTTGGTTTGGGACAGTCGTACTTCCATTTTGGCCAAAGTCAAAGGTAGGTACGGGTGGATCCAAATTAACCTGGATAATGACGGGCAGAACATGACATGTGACTTATGATATTTTGGCCAAAGTCAAGGTCACAAGAGCATGGGGCAAAAATCCACATCGGGAGTTTCAAAAGAACTGAAACTTGCTAGTGTTGCATACCATTTGGAGTGTGATGATTCTGGTAGGATTCCTTCAGTTTCGTCACGCGATGATATTTGGATCCCGATCCTACTGTGAGTATATGCTACTCCTCGGGAAATTTCTCACTTAACGATCAACGCTATAAACCTACTAGGTGTCTAGAAAGGTGTTAGCGGGGCTACGCCCCCAGGGAAAAGAGGTTCTTAAATTAAGGAACTTTGCGAAAGCGTTGGAAAACCTCCCTCGAAGTACCGACACCAGCCTGGCCGAACGGTTAAGCAAGTATTGTACGGTGAGATTGATGCTGACTAATTCTTCCTTTTTGGTTTGAGGAGGGATTCGAGAAACAGTGGGAGCCATCATGTTTAGACAAACTAAAAACCACTCTAAACTTGCAAGAGCATCATGCTGAGTGTTTCTTCTTCTCTCTCCTAATTGCAGCGACCAATCGACATGACTGGACTTAATTTACTTCTAGATAAAAACATACTGACAGGGCCAAACAACAAAGATTGGCTCAGGAATGTCAAAATGGCAATCACTTACGACAAGCTGGGGTATCTTCTTACCACCAAAGCTCCCTCTGTCCCAGGTCCCACCTCCAGCGTCGCGGATAAGGAAATCCGTAAGACTTGGGAGATTGATAGCGCGAAGGCCAAGTGCCTCGTACTTGCCTCTATGGACAACGAACATCAGAGGAGGCATGAGAATATGGACCTCGAGTCCATATTTCTCCATACAAAAGAACTGTATGGAGAGCAGTCTCGTATCGCAAGATACGAAGTATCGAAGAAGTTATTTTCGGCAAGGTTGGCCATCGGATCATCGGTAGCGGAACACGTGCTTAAGATGATTGGCTTCATTGAGGAGCTCGCGGAACTTGGGACCACGTTAGAGAACGAGCTCTATACGGACTTGATTCTCCAGTCCCTTCCTTCCACTTACGCCCAGTTTATCCTGAACTTCAACTTACAAGAAAAAGAAGTTGAACTTTCAGAACTCCTCAACATGCTGAGGAGTGCAGAGGGCACCCTACAGAAAGGTAGGGAAACATCCACTTTGTTTGTAGGAGGATCTTCCTCTTCTAGGTCCAAGGCGAAAGCCAAAGGAAAGAAGAAGAAAGCCCCCGCCAAACCAAGGGACGGTGTTGGTAAAGTGGATACGATGGGAAAGGCAAAGGCAACAAAGAAAGCGGGGCAGCTTGTGGATAAAGAAGAATGCTTCTATTGTCATAAGAAAGGACACTGGAAGAATAATTGCAGGGCTTGGAAAGCCAGGACACAGGAATTGAAGCAGGTTGCGGCTTTAGCTTCAGGTGTGTATGTTATTGAAAACTGTCTTTCAATAAACTCTACTTCCTGGGTATTGGATACCGGATCAGGATCTCATATCTGTAATTCTTTGCAGGCGTTGAGAAACCGTAGGGTTTTGAAGGCAGGTGACATGACCCTCAAAGTTGCAAACGGAACTAGCATGGATGCTAAGGCCGTGGGGGACTATCACCTGGGAATATCAGATGGACATGTTTTGGTTTTATGTAATTGCTTTTTTGTACCCAACGCAACTTGTAATATCATTTCTGTATCTTTGGTTTCTAAAGAAGGTTATGAATTTGCGTTTGTAAGTAATGTTGTAAACATTCACCTTAATCAAGTTTTGATTGGGTCAGGTACATTGAGCAATGGTATATACGTATTAAACCAACCACAGACTTTCAATGTCCAGAATACACACAAAAGAAAGTCTCCGGAAATAAATCAGACTTTCTTATGGCATTGTAGACTAGGTCACATCAATGAGAGAAGGTTGGCGAAGTTACATACAGAAGGATATTTGAATCCGTTCGAATATCAATCGTATGCCACTTGTCAATCCTGTCTCAAAGGAAAGATGACAAAGACTCCGTTCACTGGACACGGAGTAAGAGCGAGCGAGCTCTTGGGACTCGTACACAGCGACGTGTGCGGTCCAATGTCTACACATGCGCGAAGCGGTTATTCTTACTTCATTACTTTTACGGATGACTTTTCAAGGTACGTTATGTCTTCTTAATGAAACATAAGTCCGCAGCCTTTGGAAAATTCCAGGAATATAAGAATGAAGTAGAAAAACAAACCGGAAAAAGTATTAAGATTCTAAGATCGGATCGAGGTGGAGAATACTTGAGTGCCGAGTTCCTGGACTATTTAAAAGAGAACGGAATTCTCTCTCAGCTTACTCCTCCATACACTCCGCAACATAACGGTGTATCGGAGAGACGGAACCGAACCCTATTGGATATGGTACGGTCCATGATGAGTAACGCTGAGTTACCGCGATCATTCTGGGGATATGCGCTAGAATCAGCTGCATACCTTTTGAACCGAGTTCCAACTAAGACTGTGCCTACTACACCATATGAGATGTGGTGTGGGAAGAGACCCTATCTTAATCACATTAAGACATGGGTAAGTCCAGCTTTTGTCAGAAAGCAGCATGGGGACAAGCTCGAGGCACGCTCAGTACAGTGCAAGTTCGTGGGATATCCAAAGAACTCCAAGGGATATTTCTTCTACTGCGAAGAGGAACAAAAGGTTTTTGTTTCTCGTCATGCCCACTTTCTAGAACACCAGTTCTTAGAAAAGGAAATTAGTGGGAGCGCAGTAGAACTGGTAGAAATTCCAGAACCACAGACTATTACTGAAAGCTTAGTGGAACCAGAGGGTTCAAAAGAACAGGACATTCCTACACCGCTCCGCAGGAGTAGTAGGCAGTCTCATCCGCCCGAGAGATACAACGGTTTTCTCATAGACGGGGATAGAGAGGATTGCATCATAGATTATGATGAGCCTACTAGCTTCCAGCAAGCCGTTCAGAGCGTCGACTCGGTAAAATGGCTGGATGCAATGCGGACCGAAAAGGAGTCCATGTACACCAACAAAGTATGGACGTTGGACATTGCTCCAGACGGGGTAAAACCCGTAGGATGCAAGTGGATCTTCAAAAGGAAGATTGGTGTAGATGGTCAGGTTGAGACCTATAAAGCTAGACTGGTTGCAAAGGGTTTTCGTCAAAGACCTGGTTTGGACTATGACGAGACCTTTTCTCCAGTAGCTATGCTGAAATCCATTCGGATCCTTCTTGCCATTGATGCCTTCCACGATTATGAGATTTGGCAGATGGACGTAAAGACCGCTTTTCTAAATGGAAATTTAGAGGAGTGTGTCTATATGGACCAGCCAGAGGGTTTCATTCAGAGTGGGAGCAGCGGAAAGGTGTGCAAGTTGCTTAAGTCCATTTACGGACTAAAGTAGGCATCGCGGAGTTGGAACATCTGTTTTGATGAGACGGTCAAGGAATTTGGCTTTATCAAAAATCCAGATGAACCATGCATCTATAGTAGATTTGTAGCGAGAACTGTAGTATTCCTCGTTTTATACGTGGATTACATTCTCTTAATAGGAAATGACATTCCTATGCTACAATCTGTCAAGGGGTTCTTGTCACACAGGTTCTCCATGAAAGACCTGGGTGATTCCTCATACATCCTGGGGATCCGGATCCATCGTGATAGATCCAAGAGGATATTAGGACTTTCACAGTCCAGGTACATCGACACCATACTGAAAAGATTCAGTATGGAAGATTCCAAGCGCGGTAATCTACCGGCTTGTCACGGGATCACCCTCTCCAAAGAGATGTCTCCCAAGACTGATTTGGAAAGGGATCGCATGTCTATTATACCCTACGCTTCTGCGGTAGGCTCTATAATGTATGTGATGTTGTGTACCAGACCGGATGTAGCTTATGCACTGAGTGTAGTAAGCCGGTATCAGTCAAACCCAGGGGAGAAACACTGGATAGCGGTAAAGAACATTCTCAAGTACCTGAGAAGGACTAAGGAGATGTTCTTGGTGTATGGTGGAAAAGACCTCCAGATCGAGGCCTTTGCTGACTCCAGCTTCCAGAGTGACAAGGATGATTCCAAGTCCATGTCGGGTTTTGTCTTTACCCTCAATGGAGGGGCGGTGTGTTGGAAGAGTTCCAAACAGGAAACCGTTGCAGACTCGACGATGGAAGCGGAATACATCGCTGCATCTGATGCCGCAAAAGAAGCTGTCTGGATGAGGAAGTTCTTGAAAGAACTTCAGGTGGTTCCGTCCATTGTTGATCCAATACCTCTGTATTGCGACAACAACGGGGCTATAGCTTTAGCGAAGGAACCCAGGTCCCATCAAAGATCCAGACACATCTTGAGGCGGTATCACCTGATCAGGGAGATCGTGGATCGCCAGGAGATCGAAGTTCGGAGGGTCGCTTCAGAAGATAACACTGCGGATCCATTCACCAAGGCCTTGCCCCAGACTCAGTTCGAGCGGCTGATCGAGATGATAGGTCTTCGATACGCCAGTACATGGCCTTAGTGCAAGTGGGAGATTGTTAGTGTATATGCCCTAGAGGCCATTACTGTATCATACTAGTTTGTATATTACTTAATGGAAGCTTGGGATATTCACCTTGTATAAACAATCTTGCTCAATATAGTAGTATGCTACTTGGTTTGTTTCTACTTCAATGTGTACATGTGTTTATTTTAGTATATCACCTATACGCATTAGTGGAGCCCTTAGGATCTTTGCTTGATTACCAGCGTTGTGATGGCAGTCACACTAGTGGGGCTGGGTAATCTATAAGCACATCCTTATGCAGGTCCCTAGTCGCAGGACTATCGAGACAGGGCATCGATACTCCGGAGTAGACTAGCGCATGCGCTTCTCATCCCAGAGTGGGAGATGGTCTGTCCCACAGCCATCAGTACGTCGTACTGGAGATATTATGCGGGTGCTCGTTAGGTTACGAGTACACTGGACAGGACTCGTCGGGAACTGACCGGTTGGTATTATACCTATCGTCAGTTATCAGTTCCCAGGTGACATGAGTACAGCTTAGTCCGCTGACTTGACACTGTCACTTCGCCTCGAGTGTGTTCCCACTGTACTTTGATTACTACCCTACCACGGCTCAAAGGAGTCGTGCAAACAGGTAGTAGTTGGGTGCAGTCCCGAAGCACTTGGAGGCAGTGACGGTTAGACAGGATTCGTCTCTCCCGGTATTGGGGGTTGACATCGCGCTGTGTCTAGAAGAGCTATTACACGAGTAGTCCCTGGCCAGGGCAATCGAGATATACTGGTAGGCTTCCAGTGTTATCTCAGGGTGTTTTGGGCTTCACTCCGACACGACTTGTACAGCTATTAGGGGACTGACGTTTACCGCCCCCCTAGGCCCCCCATGCGATGTATCAGACGAACAGACCGGACTGTACGGAGATTGTCATATTCAGGCTCAGTAGGAGTTCAGATGGGTTTCACCTCGTCAGTCTTCTTGTCGGCATCTACATGGGGACCGTTACGCACAGCTAGTGCCGCTTGCGGTCTGTGGTTAAACCCACTGCCAGCATAGTGTCGAGTCTTTAGAGTCCCACTCAGAAAGCTATTCGCCTTTAGGCAAAAGAGTAGAGGTCGCATGGTTTTGCGACAGGTCGCATGGTTTTGCGACAGGGTTCGGTCACATCCGTGCACTTGTGCACGTACAGTGTCCGGACAGTTAACACTAGCGGGCTTTGGTTTAAGCCAGATCCTGGTGTACGTTTTGGGATTGGATTTATCCAGTATGTATTCGTGTTCCTCGGAACGCGGATACGGGTGTGTATGCACAGTTGACGGAGAGACAGAGGCGGAGGATTCTCATTAGGGTTGTTGACTGTTGGCTGTTGACTATTGACTATTGACTTTTTTGCTCAACCCTAATGAGAATATGATATGTAATTAACAATAATATTAATTAAGTATTATGGTGACATGGTTGTTGAGGGGTTGACTTTGTTGACTTGTTGACTTTGTTGACCGGTTGACTAGGTTGGACTAGTTGACCATCATGATGACAATGGCTATCATTTAATGGAAAAAACTTTTTACTTGCTTGTTTCTCTTGTGAGAAATGAGTGCATGAAATGATATGGCTATTGTAGCTTAAACCATTTACACAATACTTGATTACTATTTTTGTGACGATGGCTTTGGATTATGAGAGCCAAGAGAGAAAAGTCTTTCTCATTCTATCAGTTTTCATTCTCTCTCTTGTGTTCTTGAGCTCTCATCTTCTTCCTCTTTCTCTCCCTCTCTTTAGTCTATGGTTCACGTGTCTTTTGTGTTGAGAATCAAGAACCATAGAGAAAATCCCAACATACTCTTCTTTACTCACTCTAGTTCATAAGGTTTGGCAAACCAAGTGAACTAGTTTCTTCAAAGATCGAAGAAGAAGCCAAAGGTAGAAGCTTTCAGGTGGATCGATCTTCGGCGCAAGGAGACGACGGGATGAAGCCGATCCGGACAACCATCGAGTCTAGAAGACGAAGGAGTTCAAGAAAGAAAGGTATAACCCCCTAACCGAGTAGTTAACAACTCCTAGTTAGGTTGTTAGTTAGATGTTTAACAAAGATCCGGTTTTGAGTCCATGTTACCACCTCTAGAAAATTGTTTTTCATCAAATTCCGCATGCCCGAAAGTACTGGGAGAGGTAGCATGGACTTAAAATATGGAGATTTACAGGGTACATGATTATTACCGTGAGTTACATTTTAGGCCCGTGGTCCCTTGCCCTTGGGTCCTACCCTTGGGTGGAGGACACTCACGAGTGGTTGACTCTTACACTTGGACCGACAATAAGCTTAGTGACCTGTACAGTAAGACTTAGAGACTGATAGGGATAACAGCATTGATATACATTACTTACTGTGTTGACATACCTGGAATACTAGTTTACTGCTTTTACTGTTCACCTGATCTATTATACACTGCATTGGTTACTCCATGTTCACATCTTTGCTGTCTTGATTTACTGTTATATACTTATTATCACTGTTCGAGTTACAACTGCATATATATATATATATATATATATATATATATATTGCTATCGTGTCGCTATGACGACCTGAGTATGCATGCTCAGAGTGAGGAGTGGATCTAGCTTGGACCAGGACTAGACATACATCACGGACATCTTGATCAGCTATCCAGAGTTATACTCTTTTTACCTCCATTAGGTCAGTTCTTTGTGTTTGTTTTGTTTCAGTTACTGCATTTCTCATTACCTGCGCATTGTTTACTGATTACCACGTAAAGCTAGAAGCCGAAGTGTGACTACGGCAGGACATTTTCCTTGACCGTAGGAGCATGGCTGGCCTTGTCAACCCCTCGTATTCCGTATTTTGGGAAGCGGGGCATGACATGGTTTTGTTGGTATCAGAGCCAGGTTTTGCTTCGATTGGGATTGCAGTTTTCCGTGTATAGCTTGACAATCTAAGACATCTCTCGGTCTAGGTTGTAAACTTGTTATTCTTGATCCAAATTCACATCGAGTATTCTGTTATCCATCCGCTAGGATTTGAGTGACTTGGAGCTCTACAGTGATTTCCACTTGTAATAAATTTCATCACATCTGATATTCTTGAATTCTTGCCTAATGCATATTATATCTTGATTCTGATAGCTTGTGCCCTATATCACCCTCAAAATAAATTTTTATTTCAGGATCATGTCGTCCAACGACCCTTCCTCTATCTCCACTCCCCAGAATCAGACTATTGAGATTCTGAGTGTACTGCAAGGTTTGAAGGAAGCCCAGGAGCGAACGAACGACTTGTTAGCTGAAGGACTGAGAAGGCAGGTGAATCAGGCACCAGCGGGAGTCTCCAATCGTAAAGGGATCTCTGTTAGACGAGGAAAAAAGAAGAAGATGAAGCGCCCATTTGTTCCCTCGAGACAGAAGCAGCAGAAGACCCAATGTTGTGGGTACTGCAGGACACCTTCAGAGGGATTGTCGCCTCGCCCAAGGGAAATGTTTGATTTGCGGATCCAGCGAACATCTTATCAACGGTTGCCCAAAAAGGAAGGAACTACAAGGAGGAGACTCGTCCACACTCTCCACTTCTTCCAAGTGATGATTATTGCGTAGTTCGAACTTCGAGGATAAGGCGGACCCAGCGAAGAATTCAACCCGTGTGACGAGATTGCAGTGGCCTAGTAATCAAAGAAGAGTTATTATGTTTTCTGCTTTCAATAATAATGCTGTTACCCCTTTCGTAAAAATTTCCTTTCATTTGAAATCTTGTATCCGTCGAACTTTTCGTTAAATGCAATAAAAACTTTGAATCGTAATATATGTATCATTCTCTTGCTTTACCCCTTATTTATACTATTCATTACCACATCGTTTTTAATTCTGATTTTTCAGTTGCTGCCCACCGCATATTTTCTATACTCTGTACCCTTAGCTATTTTCTTGATGTGTTCCACTGTCTATCATGACTCTTTCTTTTCAGGCCATAGCCCATCCTGGAGCAGCGCCGCATCTAGATGAGGATGTACAGTCATGCGTTTCCTTAGACCGCACGCTGATGAGTTCTGACGATGAGATCAACGGTCCCCAGGTCATTTTCGGAAACAGCGATTCCGATGACGAAGGAGCCGCCGCCCCAGAGGTCGACATGATAAGCGATTCCGACGAGGAGGAAGGAGACCGTGAAGAGAACCCGATGGAGGAAGATCCCGAGGAAGACCCGATAGAAGAAAATCCAGTGGAGGAAAATCCCTTGGAAGAGGATCCAGAAGAAGAGAATCGTATGGAAGCAGATCTCGATGAAGAAGCTCCATCCGAGGAAGAAGGACCAGAAGAACAAGACCCTGCGGTGGAAGAACTCCCAATGGCGATCCCTACGAGGCTATATGGGAATGGACGTCCCTACCTGAGCGCGCGAGCCTACCGCAACCTGCTGAACCTCCATAACCGCGACTGACAGGAATTTTTAGATGTTGTCTTCTCTGACCAAATAATTATGTGTATAGTTTAGGGCAATCTTTTACTTTTCGAGAGTGCTTTGTTTCGAATTTTCTTGAATGAAATAAACCTTCTGAGTTCGCAAATCTTTTGATTACTGGTTCACTTGATGCTTTAATTTTTCCCTTTACCGTTTTTTCTCCTGAGACCCCTGACTGTCCACCCCTGTACCTTGTGCTGTTTCGACCCTCACTTAGATTAAAAAGTACCGCACCTTGATCTTTGGAATGGGCCACCCTTCATCCTTCGTCTATGCTTCGTTTGAGATCCTTCTGGGAGGGGAAATTGATATTAATATTTCCAAATTAGCTGACCTTTCGGATTTAGTTTCACATGATGTATCGACCGCCATCTTCCCCATACATTCTTTTTCCCCTTGTAGTCCCTTGCTGCTCACCTTTACTCCCTGTGCTGACCCGACCCCAACCTCTTTGACCTTCAGCCTAAAGCCGTCACACTCCGACCTTTTGAATGAGCCACACATCCTTGTAATCCCTACCCTAGCTAGCCCTATACATTTTTGTGCTTTTTCCTATTACCCTAAATATATTTAGGGACATTATTATTCAAAATTTGGTTTTCATTATTTTGTATTTATCGAAGAGTGCGTTTTATTGACTATCCCCGTTTTACGCATTTCAAGTACTTCACTACTAGCTTTCCCATTATTTTCGTTCCATATTTCTTATTTTCACTATGTGGGTTTTCTAAGTTATTTTAAAACTATCTGATCGATAGATTATCCTAAAATGTTTTAACCTACCGACAAATCCTTCACTACTTTATTGTCATTACTTTATTTCCGGGTATTATGACTATGGTTACTATTATAAATGGTTGTGCCTCTTACTTATTATTTCTGCTGTGCTACTTTTGATATATTTATATGTGCACACATTTGGGTTTCGATTTTTATCGAGCACGCCTCGAATATTATTGTTCGCTATTGTTGTTTTCATTCTCGTATACATGTAGTTTGCCCTTATAGTTGTTCCTGTCTTATACTTATTTAGACCTATTTTTATGTTGTTCTTACATATATATAGACCTTCAAAATTCTATCCACCCGTTTTGAGTAAGTCACTAAGTGTTAACGTTCGGTGTGGTAACCTTTCGCTTGTTATTTTGTAGTTTATCGTTATTTTAAATTTTGAGGACGAAATTTTTGTAAGGGCGGTATGATGTAACACCCAGCCCCTTTTTACACCAATATCCGTATTTTGTTACTCTTAAAATTTAGTTATTTTATTTTACAACTATTTTAGTATTATAACTTTTCCTAACCCTATTTTATCTCAAGCCCCATTACCTATCGATTCTATATTTTTTTACAGATCCTTTTATTTTATTTTTATTTCCCTATTCTTATTTATTTCCAAACCAGATCCCTTTTCTATTCTCTTATTCTTTTTATTTTACCCTGGCCCAGCCCGTGACACCCAATCCCAAGCCCATCCTTTTTAAATAACTTAATTTCTTTTTCTTAAAACCCAGCCCAAACCCTCCGGCCCGCTTCTTTTTTTCCCATTTAATTTCTTTCCTCTGCTCTGGCCTATTCTCCTCAGCCCACTCTCCCTCTTCACCCGACCCGCTCACCCAACCCGACCCGCTTCTTCCCTTTTCTTCCCCAACGGTTCTCTCCAGATTTCCGGCTCCCTGCTCCCCCGATCCGTTTCCTCCGCCCGCGCTCGCGCCCACATCGCAGCGCCGTTACCCCGACTCACGCACCCCACGACTCGATCCATTCAACCTCCTCCTTCTCCCTCACACCCTCAAACTCCTAACTCTCTCCCCCTCATGTTCTCTCCCTCTCGCCTTCTTCTAATTTTCTTATCTTCCCGCTTCTTCTCTAGAACCCACGCCGCGCCCTCGACTGCCTCACCGTCGCTCGCCTCCGCCTCGCCGCATCCACCCTCGTCCTCAACCCTCATCGCACCCATCACCTCGCCTACACACCCGACCGCTGCCCTCCTCCTCCTCCGAGCTTCGAGCTCCTTCCCAACGACCACCATCGTCGACCGCATCATCATCATCATCATCATCATCACCGTCGTCGTCGCCATCACCTCTCTCTCCCCAACTTCATCACCTACAACCTCCATTCCCGACCACCCCTCGCGAGTTACCTCCGGCCAACGCTACAGCCCAACTCGACCCTCTCTCACTCTCTCTGTTTCCCTCTCTCACACTCTCTGTTTCTCTCTTAATCTCTCTGTCTCTCTTTCTTTCTCACTCTCTCTCAATTTCTCTAATTCTGTCTCTCTCTCTCTTTCTCACTCCCTCTCTCTCTCTCTCTCTGTGTGTGTCTAACTCTCTCTCTATCTCTCTAAATCCTTCTCTCTCTCTCTCTTCTATTAACCAACCATCGACGAAGCCACAACATCGTCTGAGCTCACAGCCGTCGCCGCTATTGCACAGAGCCCAAGTCAAGCCTCCTATCTCTCGAGCCCAAGCTCCACTAAAGCTCAAACCCAGCCAGTTTACTGCCGTGTCGGGTACAAGTCGTTGTACTAGTCGTTGCCGTGCCGCGTTCGTGTCGCGATCGCACCGTTTCCGCTGCCGTGTGCCCCAAAACGTCTCCAGTCAAGTTCTCTACTTGCTACATGCTAATTTATGTTTGTTACAAACTAAAATCGTATAGATTCCGTATTTACTATTCCCGATAAATTATATGACGTAACCGTTCGATGCGTGATCTCAATGGAAATCTTCATTTAATTTAACGGAACTCATTTGCATAGTATGGCCCGTAAGGCAGTGAACCTAGTGTGTAAATTTCATTGGAAAATACGACTGTTAGTGACTAAAACGATTAACCCCCAAATAAACCTGTAAAACTGGAACTTTCCCCGTATCTGAAAACCGTTAAAATCACCATAAAATATGTACAAACTGGAATGATGCGTTCGAGGGCTTAAATCTAAGCCAACTCGACGAACTATAATCCTATTCAAGTTTCTAATGGTTTCTGTACTTAAATTGTGACAATATTTGGATCGGAGTGCGACTTTGGACTGCAGTCCAGAGCGACTCTGATTATTGTATGCTGTCCCGTAATGTGTACCACATTGTTTCCTGAACTCGTATGTTGCGGAACTTTGCAGTTATTAAAGGTGAATCAATTATATAAATAACACAAGTGGTTTCATTCCGTTTCATCGTCGTTTGCTATTTAATTTGTAAATAAAAAGAGCAGGACGTATAACTGTCCAGAACAGATTCAGAAGTGACATACTAGTGTTAAACAGTGTATAACTCCTGACCTACAGACGCGATTGACGATCCGTATGTTGCGTTGAAAACCTTACTGAAAACCCTAGATTTCATTCAACTGTAGCGTCGCTAAATTCTGATCCCTACTAGGGTTAAAATGCATTGCGAAACGGACTTCCGATTCTGAAACCGGATTTCCAGCCGTGAACGCTTAAAATGAAATGGCCACATCTAGTGATCCTGAAACCCGATTGACGTGGAACTAAATTCGCTGGATAGATAATCAAACATAATATTTATTCCCCATTCATCATTTCGCTAAACTGTTCACGTATGATTTATGATAAATTATGCAAGTGGTAGAATACTGATTTATGACATCCTAATCATGCTTTACATACTGTTTACTCATCATATCATACATATGTCACTGCATTGATAACCTAGTGATCATGTGCATTACCCAGTGTTAGGTAATAGTGATGATTGTGGCAAGTACGTTAGTGTTCGTGCATGAGTGAATAAGTGAAAGTTACACGTACTTGTACACAATCAGTGAACCTTATTATTTTATTGCATTGTCGACGTCTGTGGGACGCGTGTACGTGTGACTATAAGTGGTATGGGGCACTTATGGAAGCTCTTGCATGGGTGTCACAGATAAAGCACCAGACACTGCCATTTATCTTGGGTATTAGTCGGGACGTGCTTGATGGAGATCCTGTCTCCAGTTCTCGCGCAGACTTGTCATGGACCGACCGGTATTTGAGATTATGGTTGGCGTTTGGTGTAGACCACGGAGTGTGGGGTAGTTTGAGTATGAGTTCAACAGAATCTCGGGAGTCCCACGCCAGCTTATATATATGGAGATATATAGAGATTTACAGGGTACATGATTATTACCGTGAGTTACATTTTGGGCCCGTAGTCCCTTGCCCTTGGATCCTACCCTTGGGTGGAGGACACTCGCGAGTGGTTGACTCTCACACTTGGACTGGCGATAGGCTTAGTGACCTATACAGTGAGACTTAGAGACTGATATGGATAACGTCATTGATATACATTACTTACTGTGTTGACATACCTGGCATACTAGTTTACTGCTTTTACTGTTCACCTGATCTATTATACACTTCATTGGTTACTCCATGTTCACATCTTTGCTGTATTGATTTACTGTTATATACTTATTATCACTGTTCGAGTTACAACTGCATATATATATATATATATATATATATATATATATATATATATATTGCTATCGTGTCGCTCTGACGACCTGAGTATGCATGCTCAGAGTGAGGAGTGGATCTAGCTTGGACCAGGACTAGACGTACATCGCGGACATCTTGATCAGCTATCCAGAGTTATACTCTTTTTACCTCCATCAGGTCAGTTCTTTGTGTTTGTTTTGTTTCAGTTACTGCATTTCTCATTACCTGCGCATTGTTTACTGATTACCACGTAAAGCTAGAAACCGAAGTGTGACTACAGCAGGACATTTTCCTTGACCGTAGGAGCATGGCTGGCCTTGTCAACCCCTCGTATTCTATATTTTGGGAAGCGGGGCATGACACATATCATCTCACGACTCCGGTCGGTATCCTCTAGATAACCGCCGAGCCCAAAACTATCACCGGTAGGTAGTGTTCCTCTTCTAGGCTCACCGCCTAACAATACGAGTCTTCTTGCCCCAGGGTATCTCACCGGGTCCACTATGTACCCGCAGAAGGTGCCTACCGCTTCTCGAATCGGGTATAATCATAGCTCAGAACCGAGAAAACTCATGGTGGGCGCCTCTAAATATCATATCAAGAGAAACCGCGTTTTTAAAGCAATACATAATTCCCTTTAAAATATAACCGCGGTTCTCAAATCCAGAGATCTCATGAAAACATCATCTCAAGATTATAACCATAAAGTACGATGTATGCAATATAGAGTAGTAATTGAGCATATCGAGTATATCATGAAAGCATGTCAAGTGATAGTACTGATTAATGAATGTACTTTTACGTTTAAGATTAATCTCATGATATGGCAGTTCTGCTGTGTAAGTGGCATGGCAATTACCGATGATGAATGCGTGTGAGCCGGCAAATCTGTGTAAGTGTAACATGCGCATCAACGGTAATTGTGCAGGTGTACTAGCAAATGATATTATATAGCATTAAATACTGAAAACATGATATGTACATCACGAGGGGTAATATCCTACGTCGGCGATCCCGCCTCATAACATCCGATATGACAATAATTCTTGATCATCATCCTCAAATCACTAGCGCGGATCAATCATCCGGTACATCTCATCACGTACGGTAATCTATCGTACGGTGATATCAAACAGAATAGGGATTCTATCATCCTATTCATCAATACGGTACGGATCTAAATTCTCGTACGGCATATCACTCTTTATCCGCATAAATAAATATATATACACATATATCTCAAATTACATTTGTATCAATCTCATATCATGACATCTTGCATATTCATCATATTTTATTAATCTCAAGTCGTATCGACTCGATCTCATATCATACCATTATCAACTCATACTTGTCCGCTTTCAATTCATACTTATTATGATTCACTTTCTTATTCATATTCTCATATATCAATCCAAGTCATCTATATCTATCATATCAATATCCCACGTCATGTTATCTTATATACATATATCATATTCTCAAGCCAATATTTCCATTAGTGTCAACTTTTATCATATCATCTCTTACTAAAACCTATAATCATGTCCGTAAATTCGTATCATATCCTTCATCAAAAATATAATTTATAAAACGATATTTTCATATCAATGTTTGCGGCGGTGCTACACGCCATCCACCCGACTTCCCCAATAGATATAAATCTACTCACCTGCTAAACTCCTCGCTTAGCTGAAGTCGATATGCTTCGTCGTCTCGGAAGCCCACGCGAAGGTACCTACAATCAATACACATCGAAATGCAATTAAAACCAATATCTGAAAACCTATACGACACACAGATTGCTTATAGGTTAGAACCTATAGCTTACGCATGCAAAACCAACAAAATAACCCTCTTCCGTTGACGTACAAACGTCCAACGATGGAATCCATACTCAAATATAAAAACCAAGTTTCAGAAATCGCATAACACGAAATCAGCAACATGAGAATTCACTCCCAGATTTTACTCTAGGCCAAACTAGGGAATTTTGCATATGGGGTTGCTTTAGATATCAGATAAGGAAGCCACATACCAAAAATCAGCACGAGACACCAAAATGTGTGGCCATGTTTAAGGAATATGGGCTCAGGTTTCAAGGGATGCTTTTAGCTTGCTTGCTCATCTCTCTGTAATCGCTAAATAATTTTTAGGGTTTCGGGGTAATAGCAGATCTCAGTATCCCATCACAAATTCTACAAAATACGATATCAGCCAATTCAAAGTTCATGTTTTGGTTTCTAGTATCAGGTCTTGGCCAGTAAAAACATCACTCAAGTCTTGCAAACACTCACTACACCACAATTTATCATTTAACATCAACTTGGAAATTTCCAAGATCACGAAACCTAACCAAATCAATTTTTAAACTAGATTAGGATATACTAAACACAAATACTTAACTAAAAGTGTAGGGATTACCTCATTTGGCAACTTAGAAAAATTCTTGAGTTGCCCAAAATCTTCAAAATCCAAACTTGAATTGTTCAAAGGGTTTAGGATGAGGGTGTGCATCTTTTTAATGAAGGTGGCATGGGGTTTTGGTAATGAAGTGGAGATGATACATGGAGGTAAAGGAGGATGAAGGAGATGAAGGAAATGGATATGAGGAAAGAAATGATTAAGAAAAGGAGACGAAGGATTTGGTCAAGGATTACTCTCTCTCTTAACCTCACACTCTCTTAAGCTCACACTCTCTCTAGATATCTATTTTGTTTTACTCTCTCTCTCTCTCATCAACCATGGCATCTCTTTTCTTTTCTTTTCTTTTTTAAATAAAACCAAATGCAACAAACATGTAACAAAAATGCACATGACATGGTGCACTAACCATGGAAAAATGTAAAAATACTGATTTGGCCTAATCGTGATTAATATTGCACTAATCAATTTAATTTAAACTTGCATATATTTAATTATAAAAATGCCAAAATCCGATAAATATATTTTTAATGAACAAATCATTTTAATCTCCACTTATATTCCAAATATTAGTATATACTTATACTATTTTACGAAAAACCCCTATTCGCAAATCGAATAGTTTTCACGAAATATATTATTTTAATATTAAATTTTCAAAAAAAAAATTTATATTTCTGAAATGTTACAGTTTGACATCAAAGATTGTATACAGGTGCTCATTGGAGAATGGGTACATCGAACATGACTCGCCGAGAACTCCTAGATGGTATTATACCTATCGTCAGATAGCAGTTCTCTGGTTACACTGGTACTGGTTAGTCTGTAGACCCGAGATCGTCATAGAGTTTTGTGTGATTCCCACTTTGCTTTGATTTCCACCTTCCCACGTTCAAGAGAGCGTGCAAACAGGTGGTTTTTGGGTACAGTCCCGAGTCACATGGAGGCAATGAGAGATAGGAGGAGTTTCGTCTCTTCCGGTAATGGGGGTTAATGTTGCGTTATGCTCGATTGGTTATAACAGGAAGTCCCTGGCCAGGGATGATACTGAGATTTACTGGTAAGTGTTATCAATAATTTCTCGACACGTTATGATCATCATATCGGCATGACTTATCAAGTTATTGGAGTCTGACGTTTACCACCCCTAGACTTGATACGCGACATATCAGACTAAGAGACCGGACTGTACGGCAGTGTTAGTTATTGGATTCACAGGAGTATGGACAAGCTTACTTGTTGATCTTCTGATCGCTCAACATCCGGGTAGCCGTTACGTCCAGCTAGTACCGCTGACTACTTGTGGGTGACTGATATGATCATCACCTGCTGCCGGCGTATTGACGAGTCTTTAGAGTCTTACACAGAGTTTTCTTATCTCATGTGAAACGAAGTAGGGCACATATGTGATATGTGCAGGACCGAGATTGATACTTGTATATGTGTCACGTCCCGAAAGTACGGAACATGACCGACACTTAGGCTACGAACGTCTCAAGGCGTGCGTGCTCTAAGTAAGCCGAGCCCAGAAATCCAAACCAAGAAGGGTAGTAGAGTGTAGGAAAACCATCAAATGTCAACCAGCTAGCAACATAAAATACAACGCCTAAAGGCGAGGATCACAACAGAAAGGAAACTCCAACAGCATGAAATCCACAGAAATATAACGCACGACTCTAAGGTCGAAAGAATAAACATCACTGGTCTCTATCTCAAATAAGTACATGTTTGGTTGATGGAACTTCTAAAGACAACTGAATATAATATATAATGTATAATGATGGGTATGATACAAATAACCCACCTACTAGCAAGTCACCTGAAAGAAGCTGTGCCCGCAAAGCAGTAACAAAACCAATACGGCAACACCTGCAAGAAACTGGGGCACAACGGGGGTGAGTTGCCAACTCGTGAGTAGAAAAAGATCTACGAACAGAAAATCGCATGTATGACGCAATCCTAAGTCATACGATCATAATATATAATCCTCAAATATATATAACCAGCAACCTATAACAATAGTTAGGGTAAATATCTATCCCAAGTATAATCCCATGTGCCCGTGTCAGTGCTCAGGTAGCAATGTATCATATGAATGATGTATGAATGCATGAACCAGAATGCATGTACTGAAGAAAACTGCTTTCATAAATTTGTGAGATTTCTGTATTTTTAAAATGAGGTATCATAATGAAATCAGCATAAAACAGTGCCTAGCATCGGCACAAAACATAAATCTCAATATCTCGATATCTCTGTATCACAATCTCTGTACCTCAATATCTCAAATCTCAATATCTCAATCATAAAATCCAGGGCGCCGTCAGTCCAGATCGGCCCCTACCATCCATCTCATGGCTACGACGGTATCCTCCGGATATTCGACGTGTCGGGTAAAATCACCGGTCGGTAGTGCTCCCCTGACAGGCTCAACGCCATCTCCTGCGATCTTCTTGCCTCGGGGTACCGCATCGGGCCCACCATGTACCCGCAATCGGTCTCATCCGTCTCCTCGATTCGGGTTTCACATGTCGCTCTCAGCACCGAGAAAACACATGGTGGACGCACTGAAATATCATATCAAGGGCAACCGGGTTTTTAAAACATTTACATAATCTCTTTGAAATATCCACGGTTCCCAAATCCAGAAATATCATAGAAACAACATATCTCAATGCGAATAATCAGGAAGCATGATGTTTGTGACATATAAATGAAATGCAAGTATAACAGTATATCATAAAACATGGAATAATAGTAGGCACATACAAGGGTCATATCCTGATACAATAATACTACTGTGTAGTGACATGGCAATTACCGATGAAGATGTGTGTGAGGTGGCAAGTAAGTGTATGTGGAACATGCACATCATCGGTAATGGTGCTGGTGTCCTAACAACTTGATATCAATAATGGAATATGAATCACAATAAGTATGCGATGTAGAGTAACAACAATAATAATGTGCGGGATCTGAATACTAAACATAATGATAGCTAAACTGCATCTAATTTCATAAGAGTCCTATAGCTACACCAACTATAAGGCTGAGCTAATAAGTTAACTGCAGGTAAAGTAAACCGCCTAACCTCTGAGTCGATATATATATATACATATAGTCGGTGATCCCGCCTCGATAATATCACATCCGATACCATATCTCTATAATCAGTTATTCCCAAATCAAGAGTGCGGATCAAACATCAAATTATAGCTCGTACGTAAATCCGTCGTACGGCATCCCAAATCTGGGTACGGGTCAATATCATATCCGTCATATCATTCATCTAGTATTCTCTTTATCAAGATCATTATCTGGGGTACCGACCTACGTCTAGTACAATGCTAATGTCATCATTATAACCTTGATCTGACTACTGATCGACAGTCTCGTATAAATCGGTATCGTCATCATATATCATCACAAGGAGTATACATCGCCGAATGCGGCCTATCATACTAATCTTGTCATACCATATCATATCATATCCTAACTCGTATTATAATCACATGTCGATCATTTTACATATATATCACTATGCACATGGCATCGTCATCCAAGACCCGCTATCATGTCAGGACGTATATCAAGTACGAATCCTGCCAATCACCGATATCATAATCTCAGGTCAACTCTCATCGACTCATCTCAATCCCAAGTATCATCCTCAAATCCGTATGTGAACACATAGTCCCATACCCATGTGACCACATATCTATATAGAATCCCGTCTATGCACGTATGAAGTAAGGATGTATGCAAGTATGTATGTGTGTATATGTATGTGTAGTGCACCCACTACCTAGGGTTCTCGCGACACTAAATCATCCAAGTCCACCAATTATCCATCCTAAACATCAGTAATTTCCTAAACAACATATAATAATTATAGGTGTGTATACGCATCCGTATACATCACCACGGACTGCGGGGGTGCTATACGCCATCCACCCGACTTCTCCCCGTAGATATAAATCTACTCACCTTTCTTTAAGCGTGCCGGTGTCGCTGTCTCCATTTGCATCTCCAACGCTCCGACGCCACGTGGGGTACCTACAAGGATATCACACGTTAAAACACATGAAAACCAAGTCGGAAACCAAAATGGTGCACGCTACGTCTATAAATAAAAACCTATAGCCTCGCGTGCAAACACAGCCAAGGCTCACTGGTCGTTGGCGTTCAAACGCCACCTGAAAGAAACGAATCATCGAATACGAAAATCCATACGAAAACAAATCGTAAATCATACGACAACTCATGAAAGTCAACCCAGATTCTATCCTAACTGGAATCAGTCAAAACTAGACATACCAGGGGTCAAGTTTACATGAAATAGGGCTGTGCACGCAAAACGAGGGGGTTCCCTACTGCTCTGGCCGCAAATTGCGGCCAGAGGGATTAAATCTGCGGCCGGGGTAAGGTGGTTGGGGCTAGGGGTTTGGGTGTTGATTCCTACCAGCCTGCACATCTCACTGCCAAGTCAATTTTATCCTAGGGTATCTCGGGTTGTAGCAGATTCCAGGAAGGTCACAAAATCGACAAAACTGCTAATTAACGCCAAGTCGAACAATCTGGTATTTTTGCTGGAATCTGGGGAAATTCTGGGGTGACCCGGTCTCAAACACACCTAATAAGGCTATACTAACAATCAAAACCAACACTTGGTCAAGTCTCACTCAACTTTACCTAAACTAGCACTAAACCACACAATAACACTAACTTTCAGCTAATAGTCCATAACTTAACAAGATAGGAGTTGGTTGTGAGATTATACCTCAAGAAAATCCTAGAATGTAGGAGGGAAAAGGATGAAGGAAGGAGGAAGGGTCGTGCTGCATGCTGAGCTGCTTCTTAGGCGGTTGCTGCATCTGGCTGCTGCTGCTTGCTATTTTCCTTTTTGTTGTTGCTGTTGCAGCAACAACTGTAGTGGCTGATGTTTTGTTTTGGTTGCTTTGGTGATAGTGTGTGGTGTGATGAGGGTGTGGGGTGGTTGTATATGATGTTGCTGATGTAGTTGTTTTGGTGGCTAATGTTGCTTCAGCTGCTGATGCTGAAGCTAACATGTTGTTGTTTTGTGTTGTGAAGTGTTGGTGGTTTAGTGGTGGGGTGTTGGTTTGTGGTGAAGTGAAGTAGTTGATGTTGTGTTGAAGTTGTTGATGGGGTTGCTGCTGAGGCAATAGAGGGCTGGGCTGATAGGTGCTGATGATGCTACTGCTGCTGCAGCTGAAGTGTTGGAGTGGCTGAAAAGTGTTGATGGGAGCTGAAGTGTGGGTGTAGGTGTTGGCTTAAGGTGTTAGGGGCTGTTTTTGGCTGCTGTTGCAGCAGCAACTGCTATTGCTTTGAGGCTACAGCTGCTGCTGTTGGTTAAAAGAAGTTGTTGTAGCTGTAGCAGATGTAGGGGGGTTGTTTGCAATGAGTTTAGGGGTTGAAGTGGCTGATTGTGCAGCAGTTGGTGTGTTGTTTCAGCTGAAACTGAGGTTGTTGTGTAATGTTTTGTTGCTGAAATGGTGGCTGAGAAGCTAATTTTTGGGCTGATGTGAGCTTGAGTGAGAGGGTGATGGATATGCTAAAAGTTGTGAAATGAAAATGGAGGTGACACATCCTTAAACCATCATGACAACCATCACATCTCTCTCTCTCTCTCAACAAGCAAGTCAACCTACCCTAAACTCCCTTGACAAAACCAAAGTCCCTTAATTAACCCAATTAACCTAATCAAAAGGTTAAAGCCACCATGGTCATCTAACATGGTTCAACCCTACGCTTAACACGAGTCTACAACATGAAACAAGTATGACAAGTGTAGAAAATGTTATGTGCACATTTTTGCACAAAAAGCCAAAAATACAATTAGCGATTTTTAATCGCGGTTAACACCAAAATAGCATTTACGTAACCATAAAAGCTTAAAAATGACATATTTCCACAAAATACCCTATTTTAGAATTTTCCAAAATTTTCTCCGGAATTTTCAACATTTATCGGTATTTAATTATACCGACTATTAAAATATTCATTAAAAATTAATATTAAATTATAAAAATTCCCAAAAATAATATTTTATTTTTTTAAAATGTTACAGTCTTCCCCCCTTAAAGAAATTCGGTCCCCGAATTTAAATTTAAACCTCCAAATTCTAAAATATTTCAATAAAATGTCAAAGTCAACGGGGCTCCGAAATCATCAATCCATGGAACGCATTGTAGCGCAAAACATGCGCATGCGTAACGAGAAGATAACTCGAAAACAAAACTCCGTCAAGCATCTCGCAATCATTGGAGTCATGGTGAAAACACGAACGCCAAATCCAAGGCAAAACCGATAGGCTAGAAATCGGAACTATACATCTAAATACCAAATCTGTACATGTAAATATCTTGAAGGGAATGCATGCCAAATCCTTTAAAGTCGATATACAATGCGCATAACACTGCACAGTGGCGGACGTCTCTATAAGAAAATAGCCATATACGTATGTATCTTTTGTTTAGTATGTACGACCCACCGTTTTGAAAACAATTTAGAAGGGTTCCCTGTTTTAAACGCTTCGTGTCATATCGGACACGTATATAAATAATGAGACTATAGCGCGCTTTTGGAAATCCCTTTGAAATCTATCAATGCATGCAAAATATACTCAGGTACTGTCATCTGACTAGTCCTGCTCAGTACGAAAACAAATCACCATATCATAAAAATGTACTGCTCCATAAGAAATCAGTCCCAAAAGTGCATATGAATACTACGTGCGTCTGGTGCGCACGGAAATCAAAATCCATGAATGTGCCGTATATGCGCATAGAAACAACATCAAGGTGCAACGGGTGTGCACGAAGCATCTGTCAAGGGCAACGTATGTGCCTGACAGCAAAACAGGTGCATCTGACATGCACGAAAAGTCCCGATTTAGTGCATCTGGTGTGCACCAAGTCGCATCTCATAACCTGCGTCCAACATGCGCTAAAAATCCAAATCCGGTGCATCCATCATGCACGAAATCATGAAATCCAATATCAAGCGCCGAAACACGCGTAAAACCCAATCAGGTGCATAAAAATGCACAAAACAAATATCGAGCATCACCCTCGAAATCGAAGTCCAGTGCATCCAAGTGCACAAAATATATGTCAATGCACTGCAAGCATATGTAAACTATACAGAGTGCAAAAACCAAATCGTGCGAATAAATCGCCCAAAATACCGAAATCAAGTATGGCGGAGTAGTCCCGCTCAAGCGCATCCTCCAAGAATCTCTGGCCAACTTTCGTGCTCACTCATAGCATATCTCGTCGACGATCCTGAACTCTAGCCTACTGGTGTGCGTAACATGACCACTCCTGGGTCCAAGTCTCCTCTGTGGATTACCAATCTCACGATCCATCGGCTCATCGGCCCTGTCAGACGTGCTAACGGGGACGATTCCGTTTTGGCACTTCTCTGGTCATCTCTCGGTCAATCATCGCGACCACTCGTAAGGCAGCATATCACCTGCGTCGGCCTCTGGCTCTCTGAATGCACGTGGTACATCTGATCCTGGATGCAAATATCATTGCAGCAGTGTCCTGGAAGGAATCCTACTCAAGTTCTCTTCCAAGTCTCATCTCTGCCAATTGTCCAGAAATCATCGTCCTCTACTATATCTGTTCCTTGCTCCGGAACGGCTGCATGCTCATCGCGACTCCTTCTGGAAGGTATATCCAGTATTATGTCTCGGCATGCACATCGCATCTCTGATGTCGGCGGAGTGGAACGTCATCATATCCAGATCTTATACGAACCTCTTACTCCACTTTTCTCTAATGTCGACTGCTTCAGACTTGTCTCGTCGTGGCTGCATGGACTGAGCTCCAATGTCTATCCTCGTATCTGGAGTCTCCCAAGAAATGCATCTCACCGCCTAGCATCCGAATTAAGTCGAGCCATCCGATCGATTGGTCAAAACCTCATAATCCCCCAAGAGCTCAACATCTTGGGTACAGTATAATAGTATCGAGTACATACCACAGCATCGATGGTCCAGCCATAGAAGGGCAAACCCAAGCCTCACTAATGGCGCCGCAGAACTGCCGCAAACCCTAAGGTTCAAAGGCTTTCACACGGTCATTAAGTCGCGTTAGGGTTTCATTCTTCTAGAGGGACCATAGAATTGCCTGCATGTCTTTCCGAGTACTTTAAACTTGGAATAGTAGGTTTCTGATATTTGATCGTCTCTGCCGACTCTCAACGTCTCCGCGTGAAGTCGTCTCTAGCTGGAATCAATCTATCTGATGACCTCGCATCGGGGTAGCGAACGATCCACATGTCCTAGTCATTCATCCTCGGTGACTAGCAACCTTCTATCATCTCTTAGTGCAATCTCGTACTGTAATAGCTCCAACATCTGGGGCGATATCTCGTCGTTCGCAGCAATAACTGGCTCACTCTTCTGCACGCTGGACAGTGCCTCAATCATCATGAGTAGGCAGTACACCAGCGGTCATCAAAATCTGGCTGGCCTCTATCAGTGGCTCAATCCTCTGGTGCCAATCTGCACGTCCGAGTAATCTCATACAGTGATCCATCCAACGCTCGTGGCGCGAAAACATCATATAAAGACACATCTCCGCAATCGTGTGTCGCCAGAATCACGCCCTGGTCAGTCCTCGTTCGTGACGAGCTCTTGCTGACCGCAACTCTAGCCGTAGCTCTCCCTGCCCGTAATCGTGGCAGCAAAACCAAAACTGGTACCGACGAGGCTAGATCAGGAAGGAATATAATACTGAACAAGGAAATGTACATCCTAAGGCTTCTTAAGTGGAGTGGCGTATCGTAAATATGCCGCGGACATACTCACAGTACGTCACTCTACTTTAGTCACCTGTTCCATCAACCAAGGGTCATCCTATGCTCCGAAGGTAAAACCTAACGCTCTGATACCAACTTTGTCACGTCCCGAATGTACGGAACATGACCGGCACTTAGGCTACGAACGTCTCAAGGCGTGTGTGCTCTAAGTAAGCCGAGCCCAGAAATCCAAACCAAGAAGGGTAGTAGAGTGTAGGAAAACCATCAAATGTCAACCAGCTAGCAACATAAAATACAACGCCTAAAGGCGAGGATCACAACAGAAAGGAAACTCCAACAGCATGAAATCCACAGAAATATAACGCGTGACTCTAAGGTCGAAAAAATAAACATCACTGGTCTCTATCTCAAATAAGTACATGTTTGGTTGATGGAACTTCTAAATACAACTGAATATAATATACAATGTATAATGATGGGTATGATACAAATAACCCACCTACTAGCAAGTCACCTGAAAGAAGCTGTGCCCGCAAAGCCGTAACAAAACCAGTACGGCAACACCTGCAAGAAACTGGGGCACAACGGGGGTGAGTTGCCAACTCGTGAGTAGAAAAAGATCTACGAACAGAAAATCGCATGTATGATGCAATCCTAGGTCATACGATCATAATATATAATCCTCAAATATATATAACCAGCAACCTATAACAATGGCTAGGGTAAATATTATAACCCAAGTATAATCCCATGTGCCCGTGTCAGTGTTAAGGTAGCAATGTATCATATGAAAGATGTATGAATGCATGAACAAGAATGCATGTACTGAAGAAAACTGCTTTCATAAATTTGTGAGATTTCTGTATTTTTAAAATGAGGTATCATAATGAAATCAGCATAAAACAGTGCCTAGCATCGGCACAAAACATAAATCTCAATATCTCGATATCTCTGTATCACAATCTCTGTACCTCAATATCTCAAATCTTAATATCTCAATCATAAAATCCAGGGCGCCGTCAGTCCAGATCAGCCCCTACCATCCATCTCATGACTACGACGGTATCCTCCGGATATCCGACGTGTTGGGTAAAATCACCGGTCGGTAGTGCTCCCCTGCCAGGCTCAACGCCATCTCCTGCGATCTTCTTGCCCCGGGGTACCGCACCGGGCCCACCATGTACCCGCAATCGGTCTCATCCGCCTCCTCGATTCGGATTTCACATGTCGCTCTCAGCACCGAGAAAACACATGGTGGACGCACTGAAATATCATATCAAAGGCAACCGGGTTTTTAAAACATTTACATAATCTTTTTGAAATATCCACGGTTCCCAAATCCAGAAATATCATAGAAACAACATATCTCAATACGTATAATCAGGAAGCATGATGTATGTGACATATAAATAAAATGCAAGTATAACAGTATATCATGCAACATGGAATAATAGTAGGCACATACAAGGGTCATATCCTGATACAATAATACTACTGTGTAGTGACATGGCAATTACCGATGAAGATGTGTGTGAGGTGGCAAGTAAGTGTATGTGGAACATGCACATCATCGGTAATGGTGCTGGTGTCCTAACAACTTGATATCAATAATGGAATATGAATCACAATAAGTATGCGATGTAGAGTAACAACAATAATAATGTGCGGGATCTGAATACTAAACATAATGATAGCTAAACTGCATCTAATTTCATAAGAGTCCTATAGCTACACCAACTATAAGGCTGAGCTAATAAGTTAACTGCAGGTAAAGTAAACCGCCTAACCTCTGAGTCGATATATATATATACATATAGTCGGTGATCCCGCCTCGATAATATCACATCCGATACCATATCTCTATAATCAGTTATTCCCAAATCAAGAGTGCGGATCAAACATCAAATTATAGCTCGTACGTAAATCCGTCGTACGGCATCCCAAATCTGGGTACGGGTCAATATCATATCCGTCATATCATTCATCTAGTATTCTCTTTATCAAGATCATTATCTGGGGTACCGACCTACGTCTAGTACAATGCTAATGTCATCATTATAACCTTGATCTGACTACTGATCGACAGTCTCGTATAAATCGGTATCATCATCATATATCATCACAAGGAGTATACATAGCCGAATGCGGCCTATCATACTAATCTTGTCATGCCATATCATATCATATCCTAACTAGTATTATAATCAAATGTCGATCATTTTACAAATATATCACTATGCACATGACATCGTCATCCAAGACCCGCTATCATGTTAGGACGTATATCAAGTACGAATCCTGCCAATCACCGATATCATAATCTCAGGTCAACTCTCATCGACTCATCTCAATCCCAAGTATCATCCTCAAATCCGTATGTGAACACATAGTCCCATACCCATGTGACCACATATCTATATAGAATCCCGTCTATGCACGTATGAAGTAAGGATGTATGCAAGTATGTATGTGTGTATATGTATGTGTAGTGCACCCACTACCTAGGGTTCTCGCGGCACTAAATCATCCAAGTCCACCAATTATCCATCCTAAACATCAGTAATTTCCCAAACAACATATAATAATTATTGGTGTGTATACGCATCCGTATACATCACCACGGACTGCGGGGGTACTATACGCCATCCACCCGACTTCTCCCCGTAGATATAAATCTACTCACCTTTCTTTAAGCGTGCCGGTGCCGCTGTCTCCATTTGCATCTCCAACGCTCCGACGCCACGTGGGGTACCTACAAGGATATCACACGCTAAAACACATGAAAACCAAGTCGGAAACCAAAATGGTGCACGCTACGTCTATAAGTAAAAACCTATAGCCTCACGTGCAAACACAGCCAATGCTCACTGGTCGTTGGCGTTCAAACGCCACCCGACAGAAACGAATCATCGAATACCAAAATCCATACGAAAACAAATCTTAAATCATACGCCAACTCATGAAAGTCAACCCAGATTCTATCCTAACTGGAATCAGTCAAAACTAGACATACCAGGGGTCAAGTTTACATGAAATAGGGCTGTGCACGCAAAAAGAGGGGGTTCCCTACTTCTCTGGCCGTAAATTGCGGCCAGAGGGATTAAATCTGCGGCCGGGGTAAGGTGGTTGGGGCTAGGGTTTTGGGTGTTGGTTCCTACCAGCTTGCACATCTTACTGCCAAGTCAATTTTATCTTAGGGTATCTCGGGTTGTAGCAGATTCCAGGAAGGTCACAAAATCCAGGAAGGTCACAAATTCCAGGAAGGTCACAAAATCGACAAAACTGCTAATTAACGCCAAGTCGAACAATCTGGTATTTTTGCTGGAATCTAGGGAAATTCTGGGGTGAACTGGTCTCAAACACACCTCATAAGGCTATACTAACAATCAAAACCAACACTTGATCAAGTCTCACTCAACTTTACCTAAACTAGCACTAAACCACACAATAACACTAACTTTCAGCTAATAGTCCATAACTTAACAAGATAGGAGTTGGTTGTGAGATTATACCTCAAGAAAATCCTAGAATGTAGGAGGGAAGAGGATGAAGGAAGGAGGAAGGGTCGTGCTGCATGCTGAGCTGCTTCTTAGGCGGTTGCTGCATCTGGCTGCTGCTGCTTGCTATTTTCTTTTTTGTTGTTGCTGTTGCAGCAACAACTGCAGTGGCTGATGTTTTGTTTTGGTTGCTTTGGTGATAGTGTGTGGTGTGATGAGGGTGCGGGGTGGTTGTATATGATGTTGCTGATGTAGTTGTTTTGGTGGCTAATGTTGCTTCAGCTGCTGATGCTGAAGCTAACCTGTTGTTGTTTTGTGTTGTGAAGTGTTGGTGGTTTAGTGGTGGGGTGTTGGTTTGTGGTGAAGTGAAGTAGTTGATGTTGTGTTGAAGTTGTTGATGGGGTTGCTGCTGAGGCAGTAGAGGGCTGGGCTCATAGGTGCTAATGATGCTACTGCTGCTGCAGCTGAAGTGTTGGGGTGGCTGATGTGATGAAATTGGGGCTGAAAAGTGTTGATGGGAGCTGAAGTGTGGGTGTAGGTGTTGGCTTAAGGTGTTAGGGGCTGTTTTTGGCTGCTGTTGCAGCAGCAACTGCTATTGCTTTGGGGCTACAGCTGCTGCTGTTGGTTAAAAGAAGTTGTTGTAGCTGTAGCAGATGTAGGGGGGTTGTTTGCAATGAGTTTAGGGGCTGAAGTGGCTGATTGTGCAGCAGTTGGTGTGCTGTTTCAGCTGAAACTGAGGTTGTTGTGTAATGTTTTGTTGCTGAAATGGTAGCTGAAAAGCTAATTTTTGGGCTGATGTAAGCTTGAGTGAGAGGGTGATGTATATGCTAAAAGTTGTGAAATGAAAATGGAGGTGACACATCCTTAAACCATCATGACAACCATCACATCTCTCTCTCAACAAGCAAGTCAACCTACCCTAAACTCCCTTGACAAAACCAAAGACCCTTAATTAACCCAATTAACCTAATCAAAAGGTTAAAGCCACCATGGTCATCTAACATGGTTCAACCCTATGCTTAACACGAGTCTACAACATGAAACAAGTATGACAAGTGTAGAAAATGTTATGTGCACATTTTTGCACAAAAAGACAAAAATACAATTAGCGATTTTTAATCGCGGTTAACACCAAAATAGCATTTACGTAACCTTAAAAGCTTAAAAATGACATATTTCCACAAAATACCCTATTTTAGAATTTTCCAAAATTTTCTCCGGAATTTTCACCAATTATCGTTATTTAATTATACCGACTATTAAAATATTCATTAAAAATTAATATTAAATTATGAAAATTCCCAAAAATAATATTTTACTTTTTTGAAATGTTACAATATGATACCGTATTCTAATCTTGCGATATAGGTTATATGTGATATAACCAGATTATTGAATCAAATGTTGATTCAATAATTTATTGAATGATATTAGTCGGTTGTATGCGATACAGCCGGGTTATTAAATCAAGTGCTGATTTAATAATTTAATGTATAATTATATATTTGATATATTAATATACATTAACTAATATTAGGTCACTTAAGAAAATGTTTTCTCTAAATACATACAAATATATATGTGATATATATTAATGTATTTATTTTGTGTCATGCTAGATGATACATTGGACTTAGGTGTATGAGACTTATACCTAACTTAAGATAATTTGGATGTTTAAATATTAAGGGAAAAATCAAAATTAGGTGGAAATTAGCGAGGCTTGAGATGCTTCTGGAAGTATGGAGAAGTTTTGACTTTAGTCCACTAATTTTGTTTTACACTAAATATTTATTAACCTAACCACTATCTTTAGCCATGGTTTAGTCTCTACATGAGTTATATGAGATATTTTCTCACTCATGGTTCATTACTTGAGATCACTTGATCATTTGTTCATCTTTTTGCTTGCTCTCTAGCTTTCAAGTGAGAAGAAAAAGAAAAAATGAAAAATAATTCTAAAGTGAGCAAAATTCCTACTTCATCAATCTATACCAAACCAGCCAATTAGTATAGGGTGTTTGCTTCACTAACTCATCAATTAGTGAAGAGGTAGCTTGAATTAGAGATTCTTCGACGTAGATCATTTTCGGCCTCGAAGATCTTTGAGCAAGCTCGTTTCTTTCGCCTAGTGGAGCCTAAGGAGAGTGCGGGAGACCACTACTTGGAGTAAAAGGACTACTACATGGAGCTTTAGAAGTGAAGGACCGGTCTAAAAAGATTGTATTCCTATATCACTTAGTGTAAAGTAGTTTACATGTTTTAAAAACCCTAATTCTCTAGTTAGATCGTTGGTTCAGGCTCGCTCGGCACCCTAAAATTTTAAAATAGCATGCTTGATGCTTTCCGAAACCGTGTCGGGGTGCTAAGCAAACCCTTCAGTGGTATCAGAGCTATGCTAGAGCATTAGGAGTAGTCTAGGCGAAGTTAAAGTGTTCGATCGACTATTCGAAAACCTGGAAAATATGCTCTCTGGAAATTTTTCAAAAGTTGGAATTTTTGGGTTAAAAAATATTCAGAAAATAGTGCAGGGAATTGTGTGGACCCCCAAGTAAAACGACACCCTAACTCGAATTAACGACCGCGGAACCGCGACCAAAGCATGCCTTTGGCGGCGGTTCCGCGGTGCCGTTGGTGAGGCCAGGGACGTGCCTTCTTGTGATGGTCCGTATGTACTAGTGGCACTGTCTAGATATTTTTGAATCTGTCTCAAGTGTTGAGGTCTCTGAGAATTGTTGGTTTCGATGGATCGATCGAAAAGTTTAACATCGTATAGATATTTTTGATTTGTGATACAATATTTGGAATCCACAATAATTGGTTGTTTGAAAACTAATTAGTTTTTTGTAAATCTAGCAATTTAGTCTCTTTTGATCGGTTGCCGCGTGGTTTTGATTCGGATCAAAACTCTATTGCCATCACGTATTGTACGCGAATGCTCGCCGGGTAACACTACTAGATAGGCACGCCCCATAGCCCCGACCATGTGACTGTAGAAGAACCCCGTAGCCAAAAGCATCCATTTGGATGCTCGCGGTCGTGGTGTTCCGCCTAAGTGCACTTCGTCGACGGCATCGGGGGTGCAGCCGTCTACTAATGTTTCCGATGAGCATTCGATCATTTGTTGGGAATCTTGTTGAATTGCCCGACTAGATATTGAAAAGTGTTTTCAATTTGAGACTAAAATACCGGGTTTATAACGTTAGGCATGAAATTCGGAGTATGTGATATTCCAGGTTTATGATTTCTAAGGAATTTATATGGTTAGGCATGAAATCCGAAGTATGTGATATTTCGGATTTATGTACCTAAGATGATTGCGGATTCCAATTATTGTAGTTTTCATTTCTTTTCTGCGACCGTAAGTGTAATATGTGGTGTATCACCGGTTTCGTTGCTATACGTCAACGGCAATTGGGATACGCATATTTACTTACATTTATGACATATGATGTTATGTGTTGCTGTGATATGTTATATTGGATCATCGTGTTTGAATAGTCGGGGGTTTTTGCGTGAGATGAGAGTTTTTCAACTTCATTCATGTAAAAATTTGTATGTAATATTCTTTTATTGGGACACTTCCGGGTTTAAGATGATGTCACCATTGATGTATATTATTTACTTTTCAACATTAGGATAGACCCAAGGCGGGGAGCACAAGTAACCGGGTTTTAGAGTCCAGTGGGAGACCATCTCGAAGAGTCTAGTCGGGGTCTCCTAACTCTAGAATTGGTAAGGTTGCTTGCCACTCTCGTAGGGGTCTAGGGATATTGGTTTGGCTATTCATCGCGACCGTGGAATTCGTGTTTTTTACTGGCTTGATTTAAAAGACGGACCTCCTAGTATATCCAATATTTCATATGTTGACTTCTGCTGCAATATTTTGTGATGAGATCATATAACTGCGTGAGACGAATGCTTTATATTACATATGATATATAATAAACGCTGCTTATGTTTTGCATCCGTGCTAGTCCTGCCCCCGCTCTGCCGTTAGCTATCCAACCTAACGGTACATGACGGGACCCTGTGGCGAATGCGGATGGCAAAAGCGTATGTTGTATAAGTATTTTCGTTTCTTTATCTGTGATGCTTAGGAAGCATAAATGATGGGACTTCATTAATGAGATTAATGAAAAGGAAAGAAACCCAATGATGTTGTGGAATCAAATTTTCAAAAACGGTAGCTCTAGTTCTTTCTTTGCATAGTGGTATTCCTTGAAGAATATCCAGCACCTCATTCGATAAGGAAAGAGCCTAGATCCCTTCACCGGGAGTGACCTCTTTAGCAAAAGCTAGCAGATGCTACACCTACTCGGTTTATTTTGAAAAACTCGATTTAAAAGCGGAGCTTAAACCACTCCTTTTCAAAATCACTCGATTCTACAACGATATCAAGTTCATTACGCAAAAGATTTTCTTAAAAACTGTCGTAGCCCTCCGTCATTCAGATAAGTATTATTTAGTATTCGTGCTGCATTTGTTGGCCTTTGTCAAGGCGTAGTGTGCGGTAGCTGATTAGTGCTTATCTGCAACCATATGATGCGATTGGATTAGGGTAGTCGTATGACCTTGTTGGCCTTTGTCAAGGGTCATACGGGTGGGATTAATTCAATCAGGAAATGACGGGCTGAACTTGACCAGCGCCCAATGGTTTGTTGGCCTTTATAAAGGTCATAGGATGCTAGGGGAAAAATATTATTGGGAATTTCAAGTGTTGAAATTTACAATGAGATTGCATACTTTCTATGAGATAGTTGGATCCCGATACCTACTGCGAGTAAGAGTTACTCTTGAGAGAGTTTTGCACTTTACAATTAGCCGATCAAGTAGGTGTCTAGAAAGGTGTTAACGGGGTTACGCCCGTAGAAAAATGAGGTTTATTTTAATTAGGTCCATGCAAAAGCACGGGGAACCTCTCTCAAAGTACCGACACTGGCCTGGCCAAAAGATTGTCGAACTTGTAGGGTGTAATTAATCCCGGCCAGTCTTACCTTTTTGGGTTTGAAGGAAGATTTGATAAAAATAGTAGGAAACATACTGATTAGATAAGATAATAACCAATATAATCTTGTAAGAGCATACGCTAAGTGTTTTCTTCAATCTCTCTCCAGGTAACGACCATTTCACGCCTTAATCAAGTTAATAATTTAGATATATTGACCGAACCCGCTTGTTATACTGAGCTGAGGAACGTTGGTTCCGCTCTAACTTATAATTGTTATAAGTCCGAGCAGGAAATAGGGGATTGCCAGGATTCCCGTGCCACCCAAATTAAGAGTGAGCATGTTGATGCATTTTCTTCTGGTGTGTTCGTTACCGAGAACTGTTTCTCAGTATGCTTTACGTCCTGGATATTAGATACCGGATCATGACCCCACATATGTAATCTGTTACATGTGCTTAAGAAAGGTAGAGAACTGGGATTGGGTGATAAGGATATAAGAGTAGGAAATGGTGCAATTGTTGCGGCCAAAGCAGTCGGCGATTATCACCTTGTATTACCAAATGGTAATACATTGATTCTGAATGAATGCTATTACATACCGAACCTGTAATGAACATTTTCCTGAATCAAAAGTTGATTGGATCATGCATGTTATGTAATGGCATATACGTTCTAAATCATACCACAGTTCTCAACTTACAGAACACACGCAAGAGGAAAAGTTCAGAAATGAACGAATTCTTCTTGTAGCATTGTAGACTAGGTCATATCAATGTGACATGACTAACTAACTTACATAAGGATGGATATTTGAATCCGTTCGAATTTTCATCATATGAAACTTGCCAGTCATGTCTCAAACGCAAGATGACCAAAACTCCGTTTACTGGATACGGAGAAAGAGCTACTGAACTCTTGGGACTGATACATAGTGATGTATGCGGTCCCATGACTACACATGTCAGGAATGGTTCCTCGTACTTCATTACATTCACTTACAATCTCTCAAGATACGAACATGTGTTCCTGTTGAAACACAAGTCTGAAGCTTTTGAGAAATTCAAGGAATATAAGTTTGAAGTAGAGAACCAAACGGGTAGAAGTATTAAAATCCCTCGATCTGATCGGGGATGAGAATACTTAAGCACGGAGTTCCCGGAGTATCTAAAAGAGAATGGGATTCTCTTTCAGCTTACTCCTCCGTATACACCATAGCACAACGGTGTATCGGAGTGGAGGAATCACACTATATTAGATATGGTGCGCTCTATGATGAGTAACGCTGAGTTGCCTGTTTCCTTTGGGGTTATGCGCTTGAGACAGCAGCATACCTATTGAATCAAGTTCCAACAAAATCAGTGCATACCACACCATATGAGATATAGAGTGGAAATAGACCATGTCTTAAACGAGTTAAGATATAGGGTTGTCCTGCTTATGTCAAAAGGCAAAATCCGGACAAACTCGAGGCACGATCAGTTCTTTGTAAGTTTGTGGGATATCCAAAGCATTCACATAGATATCTATTCTACCACAGCGTGGAACAAAAGGTGTTTATTTCTTGACATGCCACCCTTTTAGAAAAGGAATTTCTTGTAAAAGAAATTAGTGGTCATGAGGTAGAACTGGAAGAGCTTCCAGCTACACAAACTACAGCTGATGATTTGGTAGAGCCGGAGGATTCAATAGTTCCCGACGAACCCCAAACTCTCCGCCGATCTAGTAGGGTTCTTCATCCACCAGAGAGATACTACGGTTTTCTCATTGATGGCGGGAGCGAGGAATGCATCTTGGAAGATGATCAAATAGCTTCGAGCAGGCCATCACGAGTGGGGACTCTATGAAATGGCTGGATGCAATGCGGTCTGAGATGGTATCCATGTACACCAACAAAGTATGGACTTTGGAAGTTGCTCATGAAGGGGTAAAACCAATTGGGAGCAAATGGATCTTTAAGAAGAAACTTGGTGTAGATGGAAAAGTTGAGACTTTTAATGCTAGAATTGTTGCAAAAGGTTTTCGTCAACGACCTGGTGTCGATTATGAAGAAACCTTTTCTCAAGTGGCTATACCTAAGTCCATTCGGATCCTTCATGCCATCGGTGCAAAGCATGACCATGAAATCTGTCAGATGGACGCCAAGACCGCTTTTCTAAATGATGATTTAGAAGAGAGCGTGTACATGACTCAGCCAGAAGGCTTCATAGATAGTGGGAGTAGCGGAAAGGTGTGGAAGCTACTTAAATCAATCTACAGATTAAAGCAGGCATCGCAGAGTTGGAACATCTATTTTGATGTGGCAGTCAAAGTGTTTGACTTCATCAAAAATGTAGATGAACCTTGTGTATACAAGAAGGTTGCAGAGAGTAAGGTCGTCTTCCTCGTATTGTACGTGGATGATATACTCTTGATAGGAAATGACGTTCCTATGCTGCACTCGGTCAACCTCTTCTTGTCACAAAGATTCTCCATGAAGGATCTGGGTGATGCCTCCTACATCCTAGGGATTAAGATCTATAGAGATAGATCTAAACGGATGCTTGGATTGTCCCAATCCAGGTACATTGACACCATACTAAGGAGGTTTAGTACGAAAGATTCCAAGCGTGGGAATTTACCCACTCAGGAATCACTCTCTCCAAAGAGATGTCCCCCAAGACTGATTTGGAGAGGGCTCGCATGCAAGGCATACCCTATGCTTCGGCAGTCGGGTCTATCATGTATGCGATGTTATGTACCTGACTGGATGTAGCATACGCACTTAGTGTTGTAAGCAGGTATCAATCGGATCCTGGGGAGAATCACAGGACAGCTGTGAAGAAGATTCATAAGTACTTGAAAAGGACTAAAGAAATGTTCTTGGTGTATGGTAACGGTGAACTTCAAATGGAGTCCTTTACCGATTCGAGTTTCCAGAGTGATAAGGAAGACTCTAAGTCGGTCTCGGGTTTTGTCATCACCTTCAATGGAGGTGCGGTATGTTGGAAGAGTTCCAAGCAAGATACCGTGGCAGACTCGACGATGGAGGCTGAATACATTGCTGCCAACGATGCCGCCAAAGAGGCCGTCTGGATGAAGAAGTTCATAACTGAACTTGGAATGGTTCCATCCATCGAGTATCCAATACCTTTGTATTGTGATAACAATGGAGGTATGGCTTTAGCCAAAGAACCGAGGTCCCATCAGCGATCCTGTTACGACCCGAAATTGGCACATGACGGCCCTAATACTACGCAACATCTACAGGCGTAGCGCAGTAAAAGAAAGCCAAAACCCAGAAATCTAAACCATTAAAAGACACGAAAAGATAAGAAACATAATTTAAACTTTTGAAATCTCGATCCGAATTCTTTAAAATCCAACATTTATTTCCTTTAAAATTTTGGCAGCACCTCCTTTGTAAAACAAGCCCCGAAAAAACGGGTACAACATAAAGATAAAAGTAAAGCATCCTCAACGGGAGCAAATCCACGCCAAACGGCGGAAAACAACCACACAAGCAAATATACGACACCGTAGCGAAGAAATAAAAGACGATAGAAGTAAAACAGCATAAAAGACAACCCAGTCATAAAATAATATACAATATCGTCCACACCAAGTCTCTAAGTCAACATGAAAATAGTAGATGGAGAGCACAGAGATACAACGAATATACAATACAACAACGAATAACCACAAAACCCACCTAAGCAAATTGCACACTGTGAGCTGATACGGTATCCGCAGAAAAAGTTGATAAGATAGATGAATAGCCTGCCTCGACTACTCCGGGGAACAACCTGCAACACTGTGGCACAACGAGGGTGAGTTGCCAACTTGGGAATAGTAAATAACATATGCAGGTAATCACAAGTATGCATGTACAACGCGAATCTAACATATGCAAGCTAATAGCAATAAATGGTCATATGAATGCAATAGTCATGAAAGATACTCTAGCAGGTACATCTAATACATGAAGCAATAATATGACAATCTGTGTGCAACAATCATGTAAGGTACTCTATCAGGTACAACTAATACATGAAGCGATGATATGAAAATATATATATGCAATAGTCATGAAAAGTACTCTATCAGGTACCTACTAGTACATGAAGCAATGCATATAAAGTAAAAGTATGTAAATGCAATGGTCATGGAAGGTACTCTATCAGGTACTACTAATACATGAAACAATGCATAAATAATAAATATGGAGTATGGAATGAAACATGTCATTTCCACGGAATACTGACATCGTGGTAGGATCAAAGTCCATCAAGACAATCCAAATCCCAATTTCCTCAAATCTGCCCCCAAATTGGCTATCATATCATATAAGTCTCACAAATACTGAATGTACAATATCAAGTAAATCTCATATATCCTGAATGTACAAAATCAGCAAATCTCATATATATCCTGTATCCAGTACCAACTAAATCTCAAATGTCCTAAATCCAATATCAAGTGAATCTCTTATATCCTAGGTATATATGCATGAATAAATATGATGATGTATATAAATGGATATGTATACATATATATTAGTGTCCCACTCTACTAATATATATATACTTAGGAGTAAAAATATCATGAAACAAAGTGTCAAGCATCGTCACATAAATACTGATCTATCAGGTGCTGTCACCATGACTGGCATCCTGATAGGTACATATCATACGCTATCCCGAAAGCTCGAGTGCCTATTTTTAACCCTCGCCTCTCGACGTATCCATACGCACATGACTCCCGTCGGTATCCCCATGATAACCGCCGAGTCATTGGTAATGTCACCGGATGGTATGGTTTCCCTGCCGTGCTCAATCGGCAAGGTCCATCAATCGTCTTGCCCCGGGGTACCTCCGGGCCCCACCATGTACCCTCACACGGCCCACGACTCCTCCTCGCATAGGGTATATATATGCTCAGAACCGAGAAATCTCATGCTGGCTGCTGAAATATCATATCATTAAGGGAAACCGGGTTTTTCAAATAATGCATAATTTCATGAACTGCCACGGTTCCTAAATCCAGAAAACATCATGAAAAATCCATATCTTAATGCGAAAATCCATGAATATAATATATGCAACAGAAAACTGTAATGTAAGTATATAAAGGAAAATCCGCTATTTAACTGCAACAAGTTAAATATAAATATTTGCGGTTCCTAATTTCTCCAATTCTAAATAATATCAAGTAAAGATAAACATGTAGCTATAACCAGATATGTGTGTAAACATGAAGGTATAGCAAGGAATATGTATCTACCTATCAGTAATGATGTAATATACCCTCCGGGTATAAGTGAAGTATGTATGCAAGGTATAAATATAGCTATGTCATTATGTGTGTATGTACCTATCACTAATGGTACAATACCCTATAGGTATACAGGTAACTAGCATGTAAGCATGTCAAGGCATATGTGTAAGCATGTAGGTATACAGGTATGCTATATGTCATATGCATAAATAAATATGAATCAATGTCTCAATGTCCCTATCCAAACAATATTATATCTATACGGGTCTTGTGCATGACATGGCAATTATTGACGGTGTGTGTGGCATACAATCAGTGCTCGTGCAACAAGAGCCGTCAATAATTTGTACAGTGTCCTAAAGGTACTAGTCTAAGCACAACAATTAACTAAGCAATAAGGTGTATGCGCAATTCTAAATATGAAAAAGAATGTGCGACAAGTCAAGTCATCTCTATCCCAGACGCATAACGCCATGCGGGCGATTCCCCTGTAAATGTTAAATCTACTCACCAACGCTCCTGGCTGAGTGAAGCCTACCACCTGTTTTCCCTTCGTCGCAGCGTCCGAAGTCACCGCCTGCGAATCTAAAATTTCACAAACACATCACATAAGCTAAATATCCTGAAATGACGAAAAGACAACGAAACGCAAGGATAACGCTCTGAAAAATGCACTGCACACTTAGCGCATCTATCGCGCACGACATCGGCCAAAAACCCTTAGTAGGGTCGCTAAACTACGAAACACCAAGTCTAGACTCCGATCGTCCCGATCGCACACCACAACACAATAAAATACAAGGAATATAATAGATATAATATCGCAACGACTAATCGAACCCACGTCGGAAAAACCCCGAAACCTAGTAAACAACTTATCGAAATAATTCGCACTAGAATCAAGCTAACACAAATCTAGCGCATACAAACACCCTATAATAGCTTAACTAAACTATCCAAACCATTTCCAAAATTTTAATCTTGCTTAATTAAGTTTTAACAAAAACCTAGTAAGCAAAAATCCTTAATTAAACAAAGTAGTAATTAACAATAATTATCATTTAACAAGTCTAGTAACTTTATCAAGTTTTCATAAACTTCAATTAATAATTAACCATTTCACTAATCAAAATACTAACTTGAATATTCTAAAACCATTTCTAGAATTTTAAACATGAAATTAAATAACTTTAATTTAACAACTAATAGCTAATTAAAGTATTTAAAACAAGAATTAATCATTAGGGTTAAGGTTTTATACTTCCAAATGATTCAAAAACTTGCAACAAGAAAACCAAGATTAGCCTCCAAAATCAAGACTTCATGAAGAACAAAGCATGGTTTAGGGTTAAGGAAATGAAGGAAAATGATTATATTTGAATTTTTGTGATTTTAATTGGATTTGTGATGATTTATTTGTAGAAAAATGATGAAAATGGAGCAAGAAGAGAGAGAGGGAAGCAAGGAATGGGAGGGCTCGGCCAAAGCAAGGGGAGGGGGTTTTGTGAAGAAAAAAGAAGAAGGTTCTAGCTAAAAACAACATTAAATGCTAATTAAAGAAAAATGCCGCCTTTCTTTTCTTTTTTCTTTTTCTTTAAAAAAATTAAATCCTTTGACCCAAATAAAATCTAGATATTTAAAAAGAAGGTTCTTAAATAATTGTAGTGATGATTTCCAATGATTTTCATTCAGAAGAAATTTCCCGATTTACGTGCATATTTTACCGGTTAAAATAATATTTTATTTGGGAAAAATTCTATCTGAACCAAAACCTCCCATATACCCCCAAAGTTTGCACACTAGCTTTATTTTAGCTAAACTAGGTGCCGGCAAGTTTCTACGGACGTTTGATCGAAATCGGGTTAAAACGGAAAATACCGACAATTTTGGCCTAAAACGGAAAAATTCGCAAAACGATTTCTGAAACGTTACAATCTTCCACCCTTAAAGAAATTCGGTCCCCAAATTAAAATTCATCTACGCGTACCTTCAAGAAGATGAGTACGCAACTCCCAAATCTCGCTCGCAGCTTGCCAAGTGATCACCTCTCTATACAGCTACGCCAAAGAACCCTCACAGACGGCAAGAACCTTGACCGAAGTTCCTTCTCCTGCCGATCCACTATAACTAGCGGCTGCTGGTGAACGAAAGATCGCGTCCAAGCAAATTGGTCTGATGTTGAATCATGTGAAAAAGGTCATGAAGGTAATTACGAAGTATCGACACAAGGAATACGGGGTGAATACTCAAAAATCTGGGCGGAAGTGCCAAATTATAGGCAATGGAACCAACTCGCTTGAGGATCTCAAAAGGACCTACAATCCCGGGATAAGCTTCCCAAATCTCAACACGTTATTCATCGGAAAAAGCCGTAGGAATACATGATCTCCCACTACGAACTCAAGTCTGTGACCACTACGGTCGGCATAAGACCTCTGTCTGCACTGGGCTACTCTCATCCTGACCTGAACCAACTGGATCATCTCCGAAGTCTCTAAACTAGCTGAGGTCCAAAAATCCTACTTACTCAGAGTCAGAAAAATAGAATGGCGATCGACACAACTGTTTCCCCCAATCTGAGCAAAGCTCTGTTTTGAATTTCAATATTCAAAAATTGAAGCAACGCTTCAGATTCTGCGCGCTGCGCGCTGCTCGCCATGTGTCAAACGCAGACTCGCTAGCGCCAGGTGCGGTACGCCCTAGGCAGCACACCCCCAATCAGAGCAAAAGTCTGTTTCAAAATTCAAAATTTAAAAAGTAGAAGCAATGTTTCAGATCCAGCGCTGCGCTCTGCGCTGCACGCCACGTGTCGAACGCAGGTGCGCTTGCGCCAGCGCTGGAATTAAAAATTCCCACACCGTCAGATCAAAAGATGTACTAATAATAAATTATTAATTAATCAGAACTAAAATTCTGTTAGGGAAAGATTTTTCAATCTTATTGAAACAAGAAAATTATCTTCTGTAAAACAGAAGCCTTAGGATCAAAGATCCATCGGTGGGAAATATTCCAAAATCAATCAGAGAAAGATCTCTTAAAACTGATTTAACAAATCATTTGGCCCTATATAAGGGACCCTAGACTTTAAGTCTAAAATACAGAGAAGACAGAAAAAAGAGAGAAAAACCCTCTGCAAAAAAAAAGCAACCTCTTTGGAAAAAGAAATTTTTTCTTCATCTTCAAGGTAAAGAACCGTGTTCTTGAACAACAGAGATGAAACCATCTCGTAAAAAGAAGAACCATCTTCTAAAAATATCAGAGATCTAAAAAAAGACCAAAGTCTTTAATAAAAAAGAAAAGATCAAAGATCTAATCAAAAAAAAATAAAAAGAAGTAAAATATTTCACTCACAGATCTTTTGATCTATAAATGTAGAGCCTTTTAAAAAAACAAGAACTTTTGTTCTTGGATCTTAAGGCAAAACCTCCTTTAAGAAGAATATAAACTTGTTCTTTGATCTTAAATTTGATCAGATGCGCTTTGCGCTACTGAAAAGTGCCTTGCACTCATGAACTGCGCCATTGCACTCCTTGGATCGGCGCTCAGCGCCAAAATATGCCACGTGTCAACCATAGACACCACTTGCGCTTTGCGCTCCTGAAACAGCGCACTGCGCTCATGGCTGGCGCTCAGCGCCAAGCGCGCGACGTGTCACTCGCTGGCGCGCCAACAGACTAGCGCAAAGCGCTCACAAATTAAAAGCGCAATGCGCTAATGAACTAGCGCTTAGCGCTAAGCGCGACAAGTGTCCTTTTCTTGTACGCTATGTTCCCGTCAAAAATTTCTGCGCAAAAGAGCCCAAGGTATCAAATGGCAGCGATACGCTTAAGAAAATACGAACCAGTATCTTCCGGCCTATATATTGATAAACTTCCGAAGGAGGAACTGTTAAATTTTGATGGTATCGAAAGCATCTCGAAAAACCCTTCGATTTGATATATTATGGGCTTCATAATTCATCCGGGATCAAATGTTATGAGCAAATATGCTATGCACTGTTCCCTGATTAAAAAAATCAGGAATTACCTCAATGAGGTATCACGTGCTCACACGTGACCAATGGTCACGTGTTGACACGTGATAGTTAAAACATAAATAAAAACAAATGGCAGAAGGAAATACATCAATGAAGTATCATGTGCTCACACGTGACCAATGGTCACGTGTTGGCACGTGATGGTTAAAACTGAAGCATAAATAAACGCTGAGAAAAGGACTCAATTGGGGGTCACGTGCTCACACGTGACCAAGGGTCACGTGTCAGTACATGATTGGCTTCGAAAGCCTTACAGTTTAATAGAAGTAAATTCTAAAAGCTTCTAAATCTTTCCAAATGGAAAAGGATTATGGGGACCGTTGGATTAAAGATCCAAGGGTGATTAAAAATCACCAATTTATGGAAAAAATCTTAGACAAGGAAAGATTTCCCCTAAATCTCATCGAAAATAACAAACAGAATATTTTTGGATTTAAAATCCAACGGTGAATAAAATTCACTGAATGATCTAAAGGATCATATTAATTATGAAAACAAATCAAATCTTTCAATGAAAGATTTACAAAACAAATTGATTTTTTTCTTTCTCCTATAAATAGGAGCCAAGAAGACAAGAGAGGGATCTACTTTTTTGATAGAAGAACAGAGAGAGAAGAATTTAATTCTCAAGAGAAAAAGAGAGAGGAGAATTTAATTCTCAAGAAAGAAAAGAGAGGAGAATTTAATTCTCAACAAAGAAAACACTAGGTGAGAAAAGAAAGGGAATCAAAACTTCAAACTGAGAATTTAATTCTCAAAATGTAAGAGTTTAACTCTTCTACAAAAGAACTTAGTTCTTCCTCTAGTTGAAGATCTGCAGAAGCACATCTCCCCATAGGTTGAGAATTTAATTCTCATCGGGTTGAGATCCTGCCTTGCAGATCCAAAACTTAGAGGGGGAATTGAGTTTAGAGAATTTAATTCTTCCAAAACAAATTAGGGTTTAACCCTATATGAGAATTTAATTCTCCCAAAATTACAGGAATTTAATTCCTTCAAGATGGACAGAAATTAGGGTTTAACCCTACATAAGAATTTAATTCTTTCACAATAGGAATTTAATTCCTCCAAAATCATGATTAGGGTTTAACCATACAGAGAATTTAATTCTTAAAATAAAGAGACTTGACAGATCTCCATGCACATAATGAACATTGGTCACGTGATGACACGTGACCCCAATCTGCAGTGATCAGAAAAGGAGAAATAAAACTAGGTCACGTATCCCCACATGACCCCTAAAAAGATCCCCAAAAATAAAAAGGAAACAGCTTTGAGGCAATGCCTCACGTGCTCCCACGTGACTCCCAAAACGCAGAAAGAAAAAGCAAAGGAAATGAATGCTTTGGGCGCTCTCACGTGTTACCACGTGACCCCTTGGCAAACGCTTTACCAGTCAGCGCATAAATCCCCATCACGTGTCAACACGTGACGCTCAAAATAAAAATAATAAAAAGTGTTTAACACTTAATTGCAGAACGAGATAAAAGAGGATCTGGTCCCACCTTTGGGCGCCCTCACGTGATCCCACGTGACCCCTCTTTCTTTAGTGTTTAACACTAATTCGAGAACTTTGTACCCAGTGTTTAACACTGGTGTTTTCTAGTGTGTAACACTAATTTGACAACTTCATTTCCAGTGTTTAACACTGTTGTTTGCTAGTGTTTAACACTAATTTGGGGGATTATATTTCCAGTGTTTAACACTAATTCGAGAGTTTATCTCCAATGTTTAATACTGAGGTTCTCCATTGTTTAACACTACTTTTAGCCAAATTGGCTAATTTTCCAGAGGCAAAGCCTCCCATTCAAAATTGAGTAAAAATCAGAACTATAATGTCTACTGCTCAATTAAAGACAAAATGTTGTCAGAGCCCCCAAACTTCTGTTTAGCACTGTTGAATGATGAGGGGCTGTACCTAGACAAATGTCTAATGGCCCAAATGGCCAATATTTCAAACATAATTGGACTTAGCCCAAACTGGCCATAAGTCCTCAAATCATCTTGGACTGAGCACATCTGCTCTTTCAACCAACTCCTTGGTTCAAGGGTTCATCTCTGAACTTCTCTGATATTTGTCGTTGTAATCCTTCAACGTTTTCAGAGAGGTGATGGGTCCCGACAGCCATACAGTTTATGGACCACTATGTCCTTAAACTGGTATTGGACCACCATGTCCTTAAACTGGTAATGGACCACCATGTCCTTAAACTGGTAATCGACCGCAATGTCCCTAAACTTAACAATAGAGCCCAAATGCTCTCTTGTTGGATCTAAATGATCCCGTTAAGTTGATCTTAGTCTGAAATTAGACTAACGTATCCTTAACATACGTTTAAGTTGATCTTAGTCTCAAATGAGACTAACGTATCCTTAAATCCAACCCCAAACCCAAATCTAAGAAAATACGGATTTGGACTAATCCATGTCCTGCGGGCGATGAAATAAATTAGTCTCCGTATACAATCCACGGGCAACCAAAAACAAAACAAACACCCACGACATGAAGTGACCATCTGGAGAAGGAGAAAGTTGTTACCGCGATGCGGTAGCGTAATTAACTGCAGGGGCTTGCGCCTGCAGGAAAGAGCGTCCCCACAATCAAAAACCCCTCAAATGAGGGGGAATCTGACGAAGTCTGCTACATCGGCCGCATCCGTTTAAACCTCCGATACATGGTGCCATAAATCAACTTGGAATCTTTGGAGAGGTGGACGGATAGCACCAATTAGCATCTGCCGTGAATCTCAGGTAAGACGTCTGTCTTGCGCCGTCTTTCTGAGGGGAACAGATTCTGGCACGCCCGGTGGGACTTTTTCCTCTTTCCACTCCACACTTCATGTGTCGTGTTCGCAAACGAATCGCGGTTTGTTATGGTTGCCTGTGGATTCGAGGTACTAAGATTTGGTATCTTGCTCCGTGCAGAAAAGCAGAAGATCAATGGTTTCATCCTGCACTAAATGCAACTGCAACTCCCACTCCGCCCCGTCTGGGGAAGTGACGTACAGGCCCCAAGCGGCCTCCATCTTTGCTATGCCGGTGGAACATGTCACTCAGGCCACCACTGGATTGTTCTTCGGGACCTTGCTCCCGCCGATGAGCTTTGACACCGTTGTACCATCACAAGAAGCTCCCAAGAAGTCGGTCTTCGATCGGCTTGCTATTACTACGTCACCTCTCAGCGGGTCACCTAAATCAAGTGCCTCAGTCTTTAACAGATTGAGCCAAAGCTCCAGTGGGCCCATAAAGAAGCCTGCGATACCAGAAAGGATTATCCCAAAAAAGATAGCCATTCATGCCTTTGAAGTCGTCAAGGCGGTCTCTCCTGCCAAAGGGTCGGTCTTCACAAGACTGACTGTTTCAGTTCCCACTTCAGGAGAAGTCTTCAAAGCTACTTCTCCTACCCAGAGGTCTGTCTCTGACAGATTGCACACTGCTTCTCAACGGACATCAGTATTCGAGAGGCTGGTACCAGCAACACCTGACCAGGACAGGGGGCATGACAAAGCCATCCCCATAGCTATACCAATACCATCTGCACGACATGCTCGCCGTCGTCACTGGCGCCGAGTAAGGAAGGCTGGGGGCAACTCCTCGTCTGGGTTAACTCCACCAGCCCCAATGGTGGAAGTTAATGCTGTTGTTCCAACTGGGAATAGCTTCGAGCTGCTTAACAGGGTGCGCAGGAATTCACTCACAACCGTGCTAAAGTGAATTCCTTCACCTGTGAAGAATGCTACAGAGAAGAAGCCGGAGCAACCTCCTCAACGGCTATCCTCTGAACTTTACAAGGTCTGGCGTCAAGTCCAAGACTCCGTGATGGATCAAGACTATCTCCGCCGACAGAAAAAGATGAAGGTTCAGCAGGAGAAGGACTACTCTGTCAAGCCGGAAAAAGCAGCAGCTGACTGGGTGCCCACTGCAACGGCTCCCTCAACGTCAATCACTCAAAAGAAAAGGAGGCCGCAAAAAGCCCCTGTGAACATGGCGAACCGTAAAAGCGCTAAACACAAATGCCCCAAGTTTGGGGGCATGGTGGTGCACACTGTTTATATGGCTGCCGGAAAGGAGGAAAGCCGTGCTTGGACGGGTCACCGACTGCTCACCCGATCCGTGAAAAAAGCCCAGGTGCAGCAACAGAAGCTTCAGGAAATGATGACTGCAATGGCCACACTCACCGGGCCAAAAGAAAGCCCGGAGGCGTCGTCAGAGCAGCGCCGTGAGCAGGAAACTGAAGCTGAGTTTCTTCAGAGAATCCTCGAAAAGAAGGACAGAGAAGCAGCAGAACAAGCAGCCCACATAAAACAAATGGCGCTTCTCTTCCAAGACATGGTAGGAATGATGTTACAGCCGGACCCTCCAGCTGAAGATCTTCCGATCATTATTGAAGACGATAGAAGGGAGACATCTAATTCTCATCCGGCTCATTCAGCAGCCAAGGAGGAAACCATTTCCAAGGCTGCACTAGATGACTATATAGCTCAGCAGATACGAGTTCACCAGGTGAATGAAGCGGTTGGGAAAATTGTTAGAACCGGACGACCCTTTCCGGCCTGGTATGACCAAATCAGTTACCCGCCGGGATATACGATCCCTAAATTCCATGTGTACAAGGGGACAGGGAATCCACATCAGCATGTCGCTCAATTCAGGGCCTTATGCGGCAACACTGGAGGCGACGACAAACTGTTGCTTTGCCAATTCGTCGGCAGCTTAACAGAAACGGCCTTTGAATGGTATTCGGAGCTACCTAACGACTCTGTCAAAACATTTGCGGAGATGAGCTACTGTTTACACAAAGATTTGCAAGCGCTAGTGAGCGCACCCCGATCACCGCATTGATCAACGCCAGGGTAAGTCCAGGCGAAACATGGGTTCAATACGCAATACGATGGCGAAACTTATGGTCAAGTGCCAACAACGCATCGAAGAAGCACCTGCGGTAGGCATGTTCGTGGGCACTCTTGATCCGCAAGCGACCATCTCGCAATTCATGATGTTCTTCAAGCCAACTACTTTCCAGGCCTTGATTCACAAGTTGGCCCAAATGGATCAGATGGTTCATAGATTATCTCCTTCAAAGACGGATCCTCGGAATGAAAAGGGGAAAGGAAAAGCAAATTTCATCGCCAATACTCAACAACAGCCGAGCAACTTAAAACCAGTTGTCCGTCGAAACAATATGCGTCCACGCCCATCCCTTGAGGAAAGACTAGGACGTCCTTACTCGTTTCCCCAGGATAAAACGAGGAGACTGTTCGAGCTGGCAGTGCGCAACAGACTCATCAATCTGCCGGATTCAAAACGTCCGTTGCAGCCAGGCGATGTCAACGATCCTAATTACTGCCCTTACCACCAAGCGGTAAGCCATCCAATCGAAGATTGCTTCGTCTTTAAGGGATGGATCGAGGATCAGTACCAATAGGGCAAGTTCGCGTTATCCGAAAACTGGAAGGTGAACCCGCCACAGCCTCATGCTCCTAAAAAGGTGGACACGTCGGGGGCATCGTGCTCTTTTGTTGAAGAGGCCCCATGGGAGGTGGCCCTTTTAGCCAAAACCAAAAAGATGCTGAATGATCTCCAGACATGTCCGGCGATCAGGTGGAAGAATCCGCTAGAACCCTAGATCGTCGAGGGAATGCTGAAACCGCGCCCAACTACAAAATTCGGTGGTGATGGTCAAAGCGCTCGCACCCAGCCGTCAAAGTCTTCGAAGAAGAAGGAGAAGACCCAAAAGCTCGCGAAGTTAGATGACAAGCGCACGGATCTGTAAAAACATGTTGACGCACTGGAAGAATATAATCAGAAGGCGCGGACCCCAGTCACACTCCGAGAATTCCTCAACCATATCCATGAGGACGGAGATGATGACAAAGACTCGTCGGATGAACCTGAAGGTTATGTGGCAAGCTGCCATGTGATCTCTCACTCATCGATAGAAGATAAAGAAGCTCCTTGCACCGAGAGACTGGGGGCGGAGCCTGAGCCGGAACTTGTGTGGCCGTCGGATGAGATGATCGATGCCTTCCTGAATGAGATTCGTCTGAAAAGTAAAGCCGATCGGGAGCGTGAGATGGCCATATTTGAAAAGGCCAAACGCCGGCGACTGGCCAAAAGGGTCGAAACACTCCCACCAGATCAAAGTACATCCGCCGCAAATGAAAGCAGGATCAAGACAAGGAAATGATTCGCCAAATCCATATCGATGGGGATGAGGCTGCCCTTTTTCAGAGAAAATTCTCCTGGTGGTATACATCTTGATGAAGCGGAAGTACATCCTAACTTCTGCTTATATCATCAGAAGATCGCACATCCTACTGAGGACTGCAACTCCTTTAAGTGTTGGTGGCAAGGGTATGTCGCTCACAGGCAACACTTCAACAGGACAAAGCGTGAAGCTCGTAGACAGCAGAAAAATGCGACAGATGAGCGTAAAAGAATTTCCGGCAATTGCCATAGGGTTGATCCCGAGGGACCGCGAGTTCTCACATTCGGGAGCGACTCCGACGAAAAAGTAGCCATCGGCCCTCTCTTCAAGGAATCCATCTCTAAAACGAAAGAATTGAGGAGTTACGAGAACATTCAGCCGTGCAATCGCACGCTACCCGGAAAGAATCTCGGACCCGCAAACAAGGGATCGAACAAAAAGGATAAAGGGAAGGAAAAAACGTCCTTCGTCGCCAACGCTCAACAACAATCGAATGGCCCTAGACCGGTAATTCGCCAAATCAACAAGCGGCAACCCCTCTATGAAAAGTTGAAACGACCTTACTCATTTCCCCGGGATGAAACAAAGAGGTTGTTCGAACTAGCAGTGCGCAACAGGCTTATCACTCTACCGGAGCTAAAATACCAGCTACAACTGAGTGATGTCAACAATTATAATTATTGCCCTTACCACCAAGTATTGGGCCATCCGATCGAAAACTGCTACGTCTTCAAAAACTGGGTTGAAGACCAACACCAACAGGGCAAGTTCGCGCTGTCCGAAAACTGGAAGGTGAGCCCGCCACAACCACACGCTCCAAGAAAGATGGATATGCCGGGGGCATCATGCTCATTCATAGGGAAAGCCCCATGGACCGAAAAGTCCGTAAACTAGAAATTCACCTCAAATACGGCAACAGCGGACCGCAATGTCCTAAAACTTGCAAATGACCGAAACGTCGTTAAACTACTTCTAACCCGCGGCATCTTCAGGCTGACATGGTAAAAAAAACGGTATGTCCTCAAGCGAGATGGGCACGGGTGAAAACCTGAAAGGGCTCCGTGAGTAAAAACAGCAGGGCTACCGGCGAGTCTTGTGAAAACCTGAAAGGGCACAACCTCGTTAAAAAAAAAAACAAAAAAAAACGGTATGTCTATAAGAAAAATGTGCACGGATGAAAACCCGAAAGGGCTCCGTGAGTAAAAACAGCAGGGCTACCGGTGAGTGTTCGTGAAAACCCGAAAGGGCGCAACCTCATTAAAAGACACCTACAGGGTCCTCTCGACCTTGTGAGGAGAAACCACCTGCGTGAGATCCTTACGACTCACAAGGGAGAAACACACTTAGGAATCCTCCCGATTCCTAAGGAGAAATTACACTTGCGAGATCCTCACGACTCGTAAGGAGAATCCTCTTATGGGACCCTCACGGCTCATAAGATTTGAAAGTCTTAAGCTACAGAGACCCGAACCTGTTCTTAAGCGACCCCCACAACCTCCGATTCTGCCCTACAAGAGGCTCAATACTGACCCTTGTATACAATCCACGGGCGCGAATAAACATTTCCCTAACCAAGTCCCATCCGTGACTAGGGATATGTTCGCACGGTGAACAAACACTTGTAGGTCCTCTCGACTTGCAAGGAGAAAACTCACTTGTAAGATCCTTACGACTTACAAGAAGCCATACACTTAGGAGTCCCCACGATTCCTAAGGAGTAAACACACCTACGAGATCCTCACGACTTGTAGGGAGAAATACCTTTCTGAGACCGTTACGGCTCATGAAGTCAAAAGCCTTAGTCGACAGGATCTTAACCCTGTCTACTAAGCCACCTTTGTTCGATATCGACAGAGGCAAATGATGATTCGCTCCTGGCAATATCGCAGTTGTAGCGATGCTGATGCCAAAATCGGTGTCTAATTCCAAGCTCGCGATAAAAAATCAGCGAGCCAAAAATGCATATGAAATAGTCGAAATGATGGGGCAACTTGCAACGAAATTAGCAAGTAAAAATGTATGCATGCAAAAACAGCCAAAATGATTGGGCAACTCGCAATAAAAAGCAGCGGGTAAAAAGAAAAACAGCCGAAATGATTGGGCAACTCGCAATAAAAAGCAGCGAGTAAAAAGAAAAATAGCCAAAATGATTGGGCACAGCGAAAAATAGCCGAAATGATTGGCCAATCGCGATTTTCGCGATATAAAAAGCTGAAATGATAGTGCATCGCGGAAAGAAATAAAAAAAATGAAAGAATGAGACTTTTTGCCCTATAGGTAAGATCACATCGATCCCTGTATACAATCCAGGGGCACAAACAAAGAGGGAACCATATCATCCCACCAGGCTCCATCAGAAATGGAGCCAAGTCTCGGTGGTCACATCTGCATCCCAGAAGACCAACGACGGCTTTCCTCCGCAGTCCAGCAGGATGCAGACGCAACGTCAACAAAATACCTCACGGTCGAAACAAAGCGGAGCGACGGCAAAATCCCAGCTCCACCTCAGCATTCATTTCGATACAGCAGACGAGATGTCAACAACGGCGTTCCTCCGCAGTCCAGCAGAATGCAGACGCAACGTCAACAAAAGACCTCACGGTCGAAACAAAGCGGAGCGACGGCAAAATCCCAGCTCTACCTCAGCAACGTCAAAAAAAGACCCCACGGTCGAAACAAAGCGGAGTGACGGCAAAATCCCAGCTCCACCTCAGCATTCGTCTCGATACAGCAGACGAGATGTCAACAACGGCGTTCCTTCGCAGTCCAACAGGATGCAGATGCAGCAACGTCAACAAAAGACCTCACGGTCGAAACAAAGCAGAGCGACGGCAAAATCCCAGCTCCACCTCAGCATCCATCTCGATACAGCAGACGAGATGTCAACAACGGCGTTCCTTCGCAGTCTAGCAGGATGCAGATGTAACGTCAACAAAAGACCTCACGGTCGAAACAAAGCGGAGCGACGGCAAAATCCCAGCTCCACCTCAACATTCGTCTCGATACAGCAGACGAGATGTCAACAATGGCGTTCCTTCGCAGTCCAGCAGGATGCAGATGCAACGTCAACAAAAGACCTCATGGTCGAAACGAAGCGGAGTGACGGCAAAATCCCACCTCCACCTCAGCATTCGTCTCGTTACAGCAGACGCAATGTCAACAATGGCATTCCCTCGCAATCCAGCACGATGCAGATGCAACGTCAGCGAAAGACCCCATGGTCGAAACAAAGCGGAGTGACGGCAAAATCCCAGCTCCACCACAACATTCGTCTCGATACAGCAGACGCGGCGCCAAAGCAAACGAAGCAAAGGCCAAATTCCTGGCTTCAAGGTCTTGACGGTAACTCATATAAAACCTGAAAGACTACCGGAGATCATCCCACATGGAGTGGTCACCACCATGACGTTCGTCTCGATACAGCAGATGAGATGTCACTACAGCGTCCTTCCTCCAACAGGATCTAGACACGCCAAAGCAAATGAAGCGAAGGCCAAATTCCTAGCTTCAGGGTCTTGACGGCAACTCATATAAAACCTGAAAGACTACCGGAGATCATCCCACATGGAGTGGTCACCACCATGACGTTCGTCTCGATACAGCAGACGAGATGTCACTACAGCGTCCTTCTTCCAACAGGATTCGGACACGCCAAAGCAAACGAAGCGAAGGCCAAATTCCTAGCTTCAGGGTCTTGACAGTAACTCATATAAAACCTGAAAGACTATCGGAGATCATCCCACATCAGCGCGGAGTTGTCACCACCTCGACATTCATCTCGATACAGCAGACGAGATGTCACCACAGCGTCCTTCCTCCAACAGGATCCGGACACGCCAAAGCAGACGAAGCGAAGGCCAAATTCCTAGCTTCAGGGTCTTGACGGCAACTCATATAAAACCGGAAAGACTACCGGAGATCATCCCACATGGAGTGGTCACCACCACGATGTTTGTCTCGATACAGCAGACGAGATATCACAACAGTGCCCTTCCTCCAACAGGATTCGGACGTGCCAAAGCAGACGAAGCGAAGGCCAAACTCCTAGCTTCAGGGTCTTGACGGCAACTCATATAAAACCTGAAAGACTACCGGAGATCATCCCATATGGAGTGGTCACCACCACGACGTTCGTCTCATACAGCAGACGGGATATCACTCCAGCGCCCTTCCTCCAACAGGATTCAGACGCGCCAAAGCAAACGAAGCAAAGGCCAAATTCCTAGCTTCAGGGTCTTGACGGTAACTCATATAAAACCAGAAAGACTATCGGAGAACATCCCACATCAGCGCGGAGTGGTCACCACCTCGACGTTCATCTCGATACAGCAGACGAGATGTCACCCCAGCGTTCTTCCTCCAACAGGACTCAGACGCGAAAATCAAACAATGGAGCCATGGCAAAATCCCTAGTTCCAAACCTCAACGGTTCACATGCAACCTAGAGACAACCACGGCATTCGTCTCGATACAGCAGACGCAGTGCCAGCAAACGAAGCGAAGGCCAAATTCCTAGCTTCAGAGTCTTAACGGTAACTCATATAAAACCTGAAAGACTATCGGAGATCATCCCACACCAGCGCGGAGTGGTTATGACTCATCGGGGTTCTTCAAAATGAGCTTAACCTCAAGTAAAAAGCGGCATGGCAAAATTCCTAACGCTTGCTCTTTCGACGGTCAAACTGCCTAGGAAGATTGCTTGAAGACGTCTTGTCCAGCCCCCAAAGGGATCCGAGACACGACAGTCGCAAGGCTGCTCGAACAGCAAGATTGCCTATCGAGGAATACATCAGCCAATGCGACGGTGCGACAGACAAAATCCTAGTACCACAGACCCTAACGAACCTTTGTCGTAAAGAGCAGGGGTTAACTGTGACATTCGGACATCCTTACGAGAAATTCTCGATTCGTCTCGACTCGTAAGGCAAAGCCTTAGGCAATGGGGATTAAAAAACCTATTTCCTAAGCACCGGGGCCCTGCAAGTCGGTCCAAAATGAACTCTTGCATACTATTCATGGGTCACACTCTCCGAAGTCGAACATCGACAAAGAGGGAAACAACCACTTACAAGTTCTCTCGACTTGTAAGCGGGAAAAATTCTCTTGTGAGATCCTTACGACTCTCAAGAGAAAATACGCACTTAGGAGGCCTCACGACTTCTAGGGAGAAAATACACTTACGGGATCCTTTCGACTCGTAGGGAGAAAAGCCTTTATGAGACCCTCACAGCTCGTAAAGTTGAAAAGTCTTAGGTGGCAGATCCTACCCCTGTCTCCTAAGCCATCACTGCCCTGCAAAGAGGTCAAGATGGACCATCTATGAGTCACACTTGCCAAAGCTACATGCCACTGAAATGGAAAAGTTACTCATGAGCATATAAACTACTTCACGCCAGAGTAAGAAATAAAGAGATAGAAGGGTGCGTCTCATGGAGTTAAGGGTTTGGAACTATATCTCTTAAGAGTCGAGATTTGAGTCAATGATAAATGACGACGCTTGCGTCCGCTCGTTATCTTCTCAGATCAAGATTTTGAAAGTTATATACCAACCCGAAACTGGTCATACGCCATGCATAACTCTGCACTACTTCACCCACGTACATACTTACGTGGGCAAAGTAGTAGGGGGCATTTGTTCTCGTCAAAAATTTCTGCGCAAAAGAGCCCAAGGTATCAAATGGCAGCGATACGCTTAAGAAAATGCGAACCGGCATCTTCCGGATTGTATTTTGATAAATTCCCGAAGGTGGAACTGTTAAATTCTGATGGTATCGAAAGCATCTCGAAAAACCCTTCGATTTGATATATTATGGGCTTCATAATTCATCCGGGATCAAAAGTTATGAGCAAATATGCTATGCACTGTTCCCTGATTAAAAAAATCAGAAATTACCTCAATGAGGTATCACGTGCTCACACGTGACCAATGGTCACGTGTTGACACGTGATAGTTAAAACATAAATAAAAACAAATGGCTGAAGGAAATATCTCAATGAGGTATCACGTGCTCACACGTGACCAATGGTCACGTGTTGACACGTGATGGTTAAAACTGAAGCATAAATAAACGCTGAGAAAAGGACTCAATTGGGGGTCACGTGCTCACACGTGACCAATGGTCACGTGTCAGTACGTGACTGGCTTCGAAAGCCTTACAGTTTAATAGAAGTAAATTCTAAAAGCTTCTAAATCTTACCAAATGGAAAAGGATTATGGGGACCGTTGGATTAAAGATCCAAGGGTGATTAAAAATCACCAATTTATGGAAAAAATCTTAGACAAGGAAAGATTTCCCCTAAATCTCATCGAAAATAACAAACAGAATATTTTTGGATTTAAAATCCAACGGTGAATAAAATTCACTGAATGATCTAAAGGATCATATTAATTATGAAAAGAAATCAAATCTTTCAATGAAAGATTTACAAAACAAATTGATTCTTTTCTTTCTCCTATAAATAGGAGCCAAGAAAAGAAGAGAGGGGTCTACTTTTTTGAGAGAAGAACAGAGAGAGGAGAATTTAATTCTCAAGAGAAAAAAAGAAAGGAGAATTTAATTCTCAAGAGAGAAAAGAGAGGAGAATTTAAATCTCAACAAAGAAAACCCTAGGTGAGAAAAGAAAGGGAATCAAAACTTCAAACTGAGAATTTAATTCTCAAAATCTAAGAGTTTAACTCTTCTACAAAAGAACTTAGTTCTTCCTCTAGTTGAAGATCTGCAGAAGCACATCTCCCCATAGGTTGAGAATTTAATTCTCATCGGGTTGAGATCCTGCCATGCAGATCCAAAACTTAGAGGGGGAATTGAGTTTAGAGAATTTAATTCTCCCAAAATAAATTAGGGTTTAACCCAATATGAGAATTTAATTCTCCCAAAATTACAGGAATTTAATTCCTTGAAGATGGACAGAAATTAGGGTTTAACCATACATAAGAATTTAATTCTTTCACAATAGGAATTTAATTCCTCCAAAATCATGATTAGGGTTTAACCCTACAGAGAATTTAATTCTTAAAATAAAGAGACTTGAAAGATCTCCATGCACATAAAGAATATTGGTCACGTGATGACACGTGACCCCAATCCACAGTGATCAGAAAAGGAGGAATAAAACTTGGTCACGTGTCCCCACGTGACCCCTAAAAAGATCCCCAAAAATAAAAAGGAAACAGCTTTGAGGTAATGCCTCACGTGCTCCCACGTGACTCCCAAAACGCAGAAAGAAAAAGCAAAGGAAATGAAGGCTTTGGACGCTCTCACGTGTTACCACGTGACCCCTTGGCAAACGCTTTACCAGTCAGTGCATAAATCCCCATCACGTGTCAACACGTGACACTCAAAATAAAAATAATAAAAAGTGTTTAACACTTAATTGCAGAACGAGATAAAAGGGGATCTGGTCCCACCTTTGGGCGCCCTCACGTGATCCCATGTGACCCCTCTTTCTTTAGTGTTTAACACTAATTCGAGAACTTTGTATCCAGTGTTTAACACTGGTGTTTTCTAGTGTGTAACACTAATTTGACAACTTCATTTCCAGTGTTTAACACTGTTGTTTGCTAGTGTTCAACACTAATTTGGGGGATTATATTTCCAGTGTTTAACACTAATTTGAGAGTTTATCTCCAATGTTCAATACTGAGGTTCTCCAGTATTTAACACTACTTTTAGCCAAATTGGCTAATTTTCCAGAGGCAAAGCCTCCCATTCAAAATTGAGTAAAAATCAGAACTATAATGTCTACTACTCAATCAAAGACAAAATGTTGTCAGAGCCCCCAAACTTCTGTTTAACACTGCTGAATGATGAGGGGCTGAACCCAGACAAATGTCTAATGGCCCAAAGGGCCAATATTTCAAACATAATTGGACTTAGCCCAAACTGGCCATAAGTCCTCAAATCATCTTAGACTGAGCACATCTGCTCTTTCAACCAACTCCTTGGTTCAAGGGTACATCTCTGAACTCCTCTGATATTTGTCGTTGTAATCTTTCAACGTCTTCAGAGAGGTGATGGGTCCCGATAGCCATACAGTTTATGGACCACTATGTTCTTAAACTGGTATTGGGCCACCATGTCCTTAAACTGGTAATGGACCACCATATCCTTAAACTGGTAATCGACCGCAATGTCCCTAAACTAAACAATAGAGCCCAAATGCTCTCTCGTTGGATCTAAATGATCCCGTTAAGTTGATCTTAGTCTAAAATTAGACTAACGTATCCTTAACATACGTTTAAGTTGATCTTAGTCTCAAATGAGACTAACGTATCCTTAAATCCAACCCCAAACCCAAATCTAAGAAAATACGGATTTGGACTAATCCACGTCCTACGGGCGATGAAATAAATTAGTCTCCATATACAATCCACAAGCAACCAAAAACAAAACAAACACCCACGACACGTAGTGACCATCTGGAGAAGGAGAAAGTTTTTACCGCGATGCGGTAGCGTAATTAACTGCAGGGGCTTGCACCTACAGGGAAGAGCGTCCCCACAATCAAAACCCCCTCAAATGAGGGGGAATCTGACGAAGTCTGCTACATCGGCCGCATCCGTTTAAACCTCCGATACATGGTGCCATAAATCAACTTGGCATCTTTGGAGAGGTGGACGGATAGCACCAATTAGCATCTGCCCCGAATCTCAGGCAAGACGTCTGTCTTGCGCCGTCTTTCGGAGGGGAACACGCTATCTGACAGAAGCGCAATGCACTCTTTAGCCGGCGCAAAGCGCCTTGCACGCCACATGGCGCATTGTCAGAACACAATTTGTTCTGGTGAAGACAAAAATGTCAGAGCCCAATGCTAAGCATTATTAAAAGGGCCGAGCCCAAACAAAGGCTTAATAGCCAGGACAAAAAAATGTTAAACATTTTTATTGGGCTTAGCCCAACTCTGGCCATAAGTCCTCAACCTATATTGAACTGAGCACATCTGCTCACAAATATTCAACAGATCTTAGTCCCAAACTGGGCTACAGATCTTTCAAACAATTCACACTGGTTCGAGGGTACATCTCGTTACTTCTCTGATATTTATCGTTGTAATCCTTCAACATTTTCAGAGAGGTGACGGGTCCCGGCGACCACACATTTCTATGGACTGTGGGGTCCTTAAACTCATGGACTATGATGTCCTTAACCTCGACCGTGAAGTCTTAAAACTAACATCGGGTTGTGGGGTGCTTAAGCCCATGGACTATGATGTCCTTAACCTCGACCGTGATGTCTTTAAACTAATATCGGACTGTGGGGTCCTTAAGCCCATGGACTATGATGTCCTTAACCTCGACCATGATGTCTTTAAACTAACATCGGACTGTGGGGTCCTTAAACCCACGAACTATGATGTCCTTAACCTCGACCGTGATGTCTTAAAACTAACATCGAACTGTGGGGTCCTTAAACCCACAGACTATGATGTCCTTAACCTCGACCGTGATGTCTTTAAACTAACATTGGACCGAGATGTCCTTAAACTAACAACGGACCGTAATGTCTTTAAACTAATCGACCGCAATGTAATTAAACTAAACAATAGAGCTCAATTGCTCTTTTGTCGGATCTAAATGATCCCGTTAAGTCGATCTTAGTCTAAAATTAGACTAACGTATCCTTAACAAACGTTTAAGTCGATCTTAGTCTCAAATGAGGTTAACGTATCCTTATACCTAAACCCCCAAACCCAAATCTAAGAAAGATACGGATTTGGACTAGTCCACGCCCTACGGGCGACAACATAACTTAGTCTCCGTATACAATCCATGGGCAACCAAACACAAAACAAACACCCACGACACGAAGTGACCATATGGAGAAGGAGAAAGTTGTTACCGCGATGCAGTAGCTTAATTAACTGCAGGGGCTTGCGCCTGCAGGGAAGAGCGTCCCCACAATCAAAAACCCCTCAAACGAGGGGGAATCTGACGAAGTCTGCTACATCGCCGCATCCATTTAAACCTTCGATACATGATGCCATAAATCAACTTGGCATCTTCGGAGAGGTGGATGCATAGCACCAATTAGCATCTGCCCTGAATTTCAGGCGAGACGGACCTACGCGGTCGCGTCTCTGTATTCGGCGGGGAACAGATTCTGGCACGCCCGGTGGGACCTTTTCCTCTTTCCACTCCAGACTTCGTGTGTCGTAAACCAATCGCGGTTTGCGAATGGTTGCCCTTGGGTTCGAGTTACTAAGATTTGATTTCTTGCTTGGCGTAGAAAGCAAAACAGCAATGGCATCTACTTGCGTAAAGTGCTCCAACTGCAGCTGCAACTCGCGCTCCGCCTCGTCTGCAGGCATATCTTACGGGCCTCAAGCAGCCTCTTTGTTCACAATGCCGGTGGACCAGGTCACGCAGGCCACCACGGGATTGTTTTTCGGGACCATGCTCCCGCCGATGAGCTTCAGCACCCCTGTACCAGAAGCTCCCAAGAAGTCGGTCTTTGATCGGCTTGCTACTACCACGGCCGCTCTCAACGGGTTGTCCAGCTCCAGCGCTTTAGTCTTCGCCAGATTGGGCCAAAGTTCCTGTGGGCCCGAGATGAAGCCTGCAATTCAAGAGAAGGTTATGCCGAAAAGAGTAACCAACCCTGCTCCTGAAGTCGTCAAGGAGACTTCTCCTGCCAAAGGGTCGGTCTTTACAAGACTGACTGTTTCGGCTCCCGCTACGGTTCCCGTCCCTGCTCAGAAGTCTGTTTTTGACCGGTTGGGTATCGCCTCTCAACGGATATCATTTTTCAAGAGGCTGACGCCAGCAACAGCCCCTCACCTGAACAAGAGGCAAGACAAAGCCATCCCCATCAACGAACCCACTCCATCAGCTCGACACGCTCGACGTCGCCACTGGCACCGAGTAAGGAAGGCTGGGGGAAACTCCCCTTCTGGGTTAACTCTACCAGCCCCAACGGTGGAAGTCAATGCTGCTGTTCCAATTGGGAACAGCTTCGAGTTGCTGAACAAGGTGCGCATGAACTCTTCTACCGCCGTACTGAAAAGATCTCCTCCATCAGTGGAGAATGTCGTGGAAGCAATGCCAGAACAGTCCCCTCAACGGCTATCCTGCAAATTTTACAAAGTCTGGCGACAGGTTCGGGACTCACTAATTGATCAAGATTACCCTCGCCGACAGAAAAGGGTGAAGGTTTAACAAGAAGCGAACTGCCTTGCTAGGCCACAAAAGGCAACAGCTGTCTGGGTGCCCGCTGCGATGCCCCCCGACTCCAACTGCTCAAAAGGGGAGGAAGCCAAGGAAGGCCCCTATGACTGCGGAAAACCACAAAGGTGTTGAGCCAAAATGCCCCATGTCTGGGGGAATGATGGTGCATACTATTTATATGGCTTCCGGAAAGGAGGAAAGCCGCACTTCTACGGGTCACCGACCGCTCACCCGATTCGTAATAAAGGCCCAGGAGCAACGGCAGAAGCTTTAGGAGATGCTGACTGCAATAGCTGCACTCACCGGGCCAAAAGAAAGCTCGGAGGCATCATAAGAACAGCGTCATGAACAAGAAACTGATGCTGACTTCCTTCGCAGAATCCTCGAAAAGAAGGACAAAGAAGCCGCAGAGCAAGTGGCTAACATGAAGCGAATGTCACTTCTCTTCCAAGACATGGTCGGGATGATGTTACAGCCGGATCCTCCAGCCAAAGACCCTCCGATCATTATTGAAGATGACAAAGGGGAAACGTCGAATCCTCCTCCGGTTCTTTCAGCAGCCAAAGAGGAAACTATCTCCAAGGCCGCCCTGGATGATTATATTGCTCAGCAAATACGAGCTCACCAGGTGAATGAAGCGGCTGGCCAAGTCGTGAAAACTGGACGACCATATCCAGGCTGGTATGATCAAATAAAGTACCCACCGGGATACACGATCCCCAAATTCCACGTATATAAGGGGACGGGAAATCCACACCAGCACGTTGCTCAATTCAGGGATCTATGTGGTAATACTGGAGGTGATGATAAACCGCTCCTTCGCCCGTTCGTCGGCAGCTTGTCGGAGACAGCATTCGAATGTTATTCTGAACTCCCAAACGACTCCGTCAAAACTTTCGCAGAAATGGAGTTGTTATTCACCCAGCGATTCGCGAGTGCTAGTGAACGTACCCTAATCACGGCACCGATCAATGCTAGGGTGAAGCCGGGAGAAACTTGGGTCTAGTACGCAATACGGTGGCAGAATCTATGGTCGAAGTGCGAACAGCGCATCGAAGAGGCTCCTGCGGTAGGCATGTTCGTGGGTACTATCGACCTTCAGGCGATCATATCCCAGTTCATGATGTTCTTTAAGCCGACCACTTTCCAGGCCCTGATCGACAAACTGGCCCAAATGGACCAGATGGGTCATAGACCGTCTCCTCCAAAGCCAGACTCTCGAAATGAGAAGGGCAAAGGGAAAGCAACCTTCATCGCCAACGCTCAACAACAACCGAGTGGCCTGAGAGCGGTTGTTCGCCAAAGCAACAAGCAGCAATCCCTCGATGAGAAGTTGAGACGTCCTTACTCGTTTCCCCGAGATAAAATAAGGAGACTGTTCGAACTGGCAGCGCGCAATGGGCTCATCACTCTACCAGAGTCGAGACACCCACCGCAACCGAATGACGTCAACGACCCCAATTACTGCCCTTACCATCGAGTACTGGACTATCCACTCGAAGATTGTTACTTCTTTAAAAATTGGGTTGAAGACCAATACCAGCAAGACAAATTCGCGTTTTCTGAAAATTGGAAGGTGAACCCGCCACAACCACATGCTCCGAAAAAGATGGACATGCCGGGGGCATCGTGCTCATTCATAGAGGAAGCTCCATGGGAAATTGTTCTTTCGGCAAAAACTAAAAGAATGCCGAAAGATCTTCAAACATGTCCAGCACTCAGGTGGAAAAGCCCGCTAGAGCCGGAGATCATCGAAGAGATGCTGAAACCATGCCCAACACTGGGAATTAATAATGATGGTAGACAAAACATTCGGGCCCAGCCGTCACAGTCTTCGAAGAAAAAGAAGAGGACCAAAAAGCCCGCGCTGTCTAACGACATGCGCACAGATCTGCAAAAGCATATTGACGCACTGAAAGAATACAACCAGAGGGAGGAACCCCAGTCACGCTTCAAGAGTTCCTCAGTCACATCCTTGAGAATGAAGATAACAACAATGATGAGGGAGACGACTTGTCAGAAGAATCCAAAGATTATGTGGCAAGTTGCCACATGATCGCTCAGTTGTCGTTAAGTAACAAAGCAGCTCACTCGGCATTAGGAGATAACGTAGAGGAGCTGGGGGCAGGAGCAGTGCCAAAACCCTTGGATTATGTGATAAGGTCTATCAAGGAGAAACCTACTTGTTCATAAAGCATCCGGCAAAACTTCGCCTCAAAGAACAACGGACCGAAACGTCCCTAAACTAACGAGGGACTGAAACGACCTTAAACTAACAACAGACCAAAACGTCCTTAAACTAACAACGGACCAAAACGTCCTTAAACTAACAACGGACCGAAAACGTCCCTAAACTAAAGATGGACCACTATGTCCTAAAACTAGCTGTTGACCAAGATATCGATAAACTACGGTGGATTGCAGTATCCCAAAGCTGATACAAAAAAAAAGAATAAAAAAAATTAATAAGAACGGTATGTCCATAAGCAAAATGGGCACGGATGAAAATCCAAAAGGGCTCCATGAGTAAAAACAGCAGGGCAACCGGCGAGTGTTTGTGAAAACCCGAAAGGGCGCAACCTCGTTAAAAGACACTTGCAGGGTCCTCTCGACCTTGTAAGGAGAAACCACCTGCGTGAGATCCTTACGACTCACAAGGGAGCAACACACTTGGGGATCCTCACGATTTCTAAGGAGAAATCACACTTACGAGATCCTCACGACTCGTAGGGAGAACCCTCTTATGAGACCCTCACGGCTCATAAGATTCAAAAGTCTTAAGTTATAGAGACCTGAACCTGTTCTTAAGCGCCCCCCACAACCTCCGATACTGCCCTACAAGCGGCTCAACGCCGACCCTTGTATACAATCTACGGGGGCGAATAAACATTTCCCTAACAGAGTCCCACCAGCGACTAGGGATATGCTTACACGGTGAACAAACACTTGTAGGTCCTCTCGACTTGCAAGGAGAAAACACTCTTGTAAGATCCTTACGACTTATAAGAGAACACATACTTAGGAATCCTCATGATTCCTAAGGAGAAAACGCACCTACGAGATCCTCACGACTCGTAGGGAGAAACACCTTTATGAGACCCTTACGGCTCATGAAGTCAAAAGCCTTAGTCGACGGGATCCTAACCCTGTTTGCTAAGCCACCTTTTTTCGACATCGACAGAGGCAAATGATGATTCGCTCCTGGCAATATCCCAATTGTAGCGATGCTGATGCCTAAATCGGTATCAAATTCCAAGTCCTTTCATGGAAAATGATGATTCGCTCCTGGCAATATTCTAGTTGTAGCGATGTTGATGCTGAGATTGGCACCAGATTCCAAGTTCCACACTCGCGATAAAAAATCAGCGAGCCAAAAATGCATATGAAATAGCCGAAATGATGGGGCAACTTGCAACAAAATCAGCAAGTAAAAATGTATGCATACAAAATAGCCAAAATGATTGGGCAACTCGCAATAAAAAACAACGAGTAAAAATAAAACAAATAGCCGAAATGATTGGGCACCATAAAAAATAGCCGAAATGATTGGGCAATCGCGATTTTCGCGATATAAAAAGCTGAAATGATAGAGCATCACGGAAAGAATTAAAAAAAATGAATGAAATGAAAGAATGAAACTTTTTGCCCTGCAGGTGAGGTCACAGTGACCCCTGTATACAATCCATGGGCACAAACAAGAAGGGAACCATATCGTCCCACCGGGCTTCGTCGAAGCGAAGTCAAATATTGACGGTTCATAGACAACCTAAAGACAATCTCGACATTCGTCGCAGCATTGCAGACACAATGTCAACAAACGAAGTGGAGGAAGATCCTTAACTTTAGGGTCTCGACGTTAACATCGACAGCTTAGAGATCAACACCGGCGTTCTTCCTCCCTCCAATCGGATGCAGACGCAACATCAACAAACGGAGCCACGATAAAGTCCCTTAGTTCCAAATCTCGACGGTTCACAGACAGCCTAGAGATCACCAACGGCGTTTCTCCTCACTCCAATCCGATGCAGACGTGACATCAACAACCGACCTCAGAGTCAAAACAAAGCGGAGCCATGGCAAAGTCCCTAGTTCCAAACCTTAACGGCAATATCTACAGCCTAAAAATCAGCAACGGTGATCCTCCTCATTCCAACAGGATTCAGATGCAGCATCACCAAATGGAGCCACGGCAAAGTCCCTAGTTCCAAGACTCTACGGTCCACAGACAACCTAGAGTAAACTAATGACCTCCCTGCCGGATCAACGCTCCGTCTCGGAAACAAGTTAACAAACCCCCAGGGAAATCAGTATCCTTGGAAACCTCCTCGATTAAGGGAAATCAGCGTCCTTGACAAGAGAACCTTGATTCACGTCGACCCGCAAAGAAATCAGTATCTTTGCAGGAATACCTCGATTTGTTTCAACTTCGAGGAAATCAGTGTCCTTGGCAACCTCCTCAATTCAAGAAAATCAGTGTCCTTGACGATAGCATCTCAATTCGCGTCGACCCGCAGAGAAATCAACGTCTTTGCTGGAATACGTCAATTCGTCTTACCCCCAGGGAAATCAGTATCCTTGGCAACCTCCTCGATTCAGGGAAATCAGCGTCCTTGACGAGAGCACCTCGATTCGCGTCGACCCGCAAAGAAATCAGTATCTTTGCAGGAATACCTCGATTCGTTTCAACTCCGAGGAAATCAGTGTCCTTGGTAACCTCCTCGATTCAAGGAAATCAGCGTCCTTGACGAGAGCATTTCGATTCGCGTTGACCCGCAGAGAAATCAGCGTCTTTGCTGGAATACCTCGATTCGTCTCACCCCCAGGGAAATCAGTGTCCTTGGCAACCTCTTCGATTCAGGGAAATCAGTGTCCTTGACGAGAGCACCTCGATTCGCGTTGACCCGCAGAGAAATCAGTGTCTTTGCAAGAATACCTCGATTCGTCTCAACCATAGGGAAATCAGTATCCTTAGCAACCTACTCGATTTAGGGAAATCAGCGTCCTTGACGAGAGCACCTTGATTCGCGTCGACATGCGGAGAAATCAGCGTCTTTGCAGGAATACCTCGATTCGTCTCAAACCCCAGGGAAATCAGCGTCCTTGGCAAATACCTCGATTCAGGGAAATCAGCGTCCTTGACGAGAGCATCTCGAATCGTGCCGACCCGCAGAGAAATCAGTGTCTCTGCAGGAATATACGACGTCAGTAAAGCGGAGCCGCGGAAAAGTTGCCAGTTCCATGACTCGGCGGTGCACATATGAACCAAAGTCAACCCTCGACCTCCCTGTTGAAGCAATGCTTTGACTCGGGTGTAGGTCAACTCATCAATCACTTACGAGTCCTCTCGACTTGTAAGGAAGAAAGTTCTCTTGTGAGATCCTTACGACTCTCAAGAGAAAACACACTTAGGAATCCTCACGATTCTTAGAGAGAAATTACACCTACGGGATCCTCTCGACCGGTAGGGAGAAAATTCTTTATGTGACCCTCACGGCTCATAAAGTTGAAAAGTCTTAGGTGAAAGATCCTAACCCTGTTTTCTAAGCCATCACCACTCTACAAAGAATCCAAGATTAACAGCTATATGCTATCTACAGATCGCACTTGCTAAAATCACATGGCAACAACACAGCAAGGAGAAGAAAGCAACGGTATAACAAAAATGTGTCTTTATTCATGAACTCAATTGAATACAAGATACATCATATAAAAGAATAAAAAATGGATGCATATTATTCAAAGATTATAAGGGCATAATTGATACAAAGGCAGCTACTGAGAAGGAAGCGTTTTCAACAAGTCCGTGAGCTGCTCTTGCACTTCTTTCAGTGCCTTCTCATGATCAGCCGCCGCGGCCAGCTCCGCTTCGATTCGAGCCCTTTGTTGCAAGCATGATGAAATCTTCTCATCAATTTCCCATTGGGCAACTTCGCGACTCTGCGTGACCCGCTCGATAGAGTCGAGCTTCCGTCTCAGTACAAGCTCGTCCGAGATACATTGCTGCAAGGTGTCAAAGACGGCTCTCAGTCGTGCGGCGTTCACTTCGACCTGGACACGCAATTGGACAGACTCAGCGGAAGCCTCCTCGCATTCCTTCTGCCTCAAGGTCGCTTCTTGTTCGAAATGGCAGAGGAAGGACACACTCTGCTCGACCCATGCGGCCCGCTGGGAGTTCAAAGCCTGAGTCTCAGGGGCAAGACGCATAAGCTCAAGCTGATGCAGACAGGCCTCAATCTTCCTGCAGTGACTAACCCAAGACTCGACGACGCCTTCATTATGGAAATTTACAAGCGTCGCTAGCATAGGATTGACCTCGGCAGCGAAATCCGCGGCAGATGTAGGAGCTTCCGCGTCAAGCTCCTCGACGTATTCGCTGAGCATACGCAGACTCGTCACATCACCCTTTGAGGATGGACGTCTGGAGAAGGGGCCTGCCGGCATCATAATGCTAGACTCGAAAGAGTCCAGAGTCGAAGCGACCGCTGCAAAACAAATCACAATCAGATGACGGATCAAGAAATATAAGAGATTCATGAACAATGGGATTTACTATACCAGCTGCAGCAGGTGGCAAAGCCGGGAGGACCAGTGGCGCAACTAATCTCTCATATCCTCCTTCAATCTGTAGTACTGCAATCAAGGCAAAGAAGAATCAGAAATGATTTCATTGTTGGTAAAAGAAAGAGCATTAATTGAAGGCTGTATTCACCAGCGCCACTGGATGAAGCAATCTCCGACGGGAAGGAGAAGTGGGGATGCAGCACCTGGTACAGGTGGTCAAAAAGGACTCCTGCAAAAACGCGATAACGCAACGTCAATATATGAATTATACAGTCGAGAGATAAGACTGATGGGTCATAAATCCATACCTTCCAGCATCTGAGACGGTGCGAGAGAAGGTAGAGAGGTGGCCACCGTCAGGGCAGTAACTGATGGCATTGCCTAGGGTAGTGCGACCTCGGCACTCGCCGCACCTGCATTAGAAACAGGATAAACCCTGTCAGGAAAGATTGCAGAATAAAAAGAAGGGCGGTGACCTAAAATCTACCTGATGAGTCGCCAGCCGGAGCCGTGACGAGGGCGTCACTTGATACAACAACGGCGTCTCCCTCCTCCATCGGGGTGGTCTCACCTCCCGTCGCCTCGTCCCCTGACTCCACGAGAGCCATCGTCACACTTGCGACGCCGGGAGACGACAAAGAACCGTAGGCGGGAAGAGCGATGATCGGAGCGGTGCCCGACTCTTGAAAAAGAGCGGCCACCTTGGACCCAGCAATTGTACCCGTCTCACCCGCCGCACCTTGGGCTCGGCAGTGGTAGCTATCTCGGGCATAGCAATCATGACTGTCTCGTCAGCCACTACCTCGAGCTCAGCGATCGCAGCCACCTCGCCTACCGCCGCCTCGGGTTCGGCAATCACGGCTACCTCTTCTACCGCTGCCCCAGGCCCAGTGGTCGCCGCCACATCTTTGGGAAGACTCGGCTCTGCAAAGATAAGATATATAGAACTGATAATTCTAAATTTCACAACGGAACCTCAAGGAACATTACCTGGAGTTGATTTACCGTTTTCTTTCCAAGCCGCACGTGCCGCACGTCTGTAAGCAGTAGATAAGGCGACCAGAGATTCCTCTGAAGGAGTAGCAGCAGGGGTAGCGGCGCTCGAACCTGCTCCCGCAGCTAAAGCAGCATTACACTCCCTTGCTGCGCGCCTCCGGCGCTTCCTTTCCTCCCGAGCCATCAAAACAGACCTTTTAGAATCCTCCTTCAACAGAGTATCATCATCCGCACCCAGGGCTACTTCTGGAGCCGTCGAGGCTTCCGTCATCGGTCGTTTGAGTAAGGCCTCTTTCGGCAATACCGAAGAGGCCGGCACTTCGGTGGCTGGCCCGGGAAGAGTCTCCGCGTCACCTTGCGGGACCGGCATTGTGGTTCCTGCAATGAGATAAAGAAAGGGTTAGATCGTCTATAAAAAGGAGAATGAAGACTCAATGAGCCGAGACATACCAATGCCCAATGAAGCGCGATTCCTCTCCTCCTCCTCGAAGGTCCTGAGGGAAGCCACCAGAACCTCTTCAGTAGTAAAGCCTGTTACAAAAGGAAGAATGTCAGTCAAGACACGATAATAAAAATAAAAATATAACGCAAAAACAAAGTGCGACTAAGATTTACTTGATTGCACGAGAGCGGCTATTTCCGTTTGGTGGCTCGCGAGTCGCGCAGAAGCAGCAATAGCGGCATCGAGATCAGTGTCTTCTGGCGCTATTAAGAGACCCTCATTGGTCCCATATTCACTTAGGCCTTCTGTAAGAGGAGCCTGTGGCTCTAGGCCGAGACGACATCAAGGGAGAGGACCGACTTCTTTTTCTTCTTTTGTGCGCGAGCTCCAGTCGCAGCCAGAACCAACTTGCGCTTCGTGGGCACTTTGGGACGGCGAGTCCCGATATCCGAGCCTATGCCAGACTCGGGTGAAGCTACGTTTACCGTCCCCACGGGAGCACGGGGAACCGATGACACGTCCATCGTCTCCACAGGAGCATGGGGCAATCCACGCGTGGGGCTTAGCACACGTGGAGGCTCAACTGCAGCAGCCCCTCTTAGCGGAGGGGGGACCGTGATCCATCGCTTCAAAGGGACATTGCGATCGCTCGCAGGGGGCGCACTCTTGTGATCGAGCAGCAGCCGCCTCTCTTCTCTGATGACAGCACCCATCGCATGTTGATACCAGGCCCCGTGTACGTTAAGGGCCCTCAGAATGCAACTTGGCTCGCTAATAAAGAAGTAGGAGCCCGTATTTAAGCGCATAAAGTGATGCAGCGCACACCGTATTCCCTCTCTGGTGGCAGCAGGTTCTTCCAAGAATGCCTCCAGTGGAACCCCCTGGTTATAACTCAGCTGCTGGGCAAAATGATGGGGATTATATCTCATAAAAAGCGCCGCATCATTTTGCCTGAATACGAGAAAGCCCGGCCTAATGGAGTATAGGTGTAGGATCTCCCGGGCTTTCAACACGGAGGCCCCGTCCTTAAAGGTGTCGCGCAATGCCAGCACCGTCTTGGAAGTTTCCTGGCCGATCGTCAGGACTTTGTCCGTAAAAGACATACCAGCTCCGACCGTGCGCGGACGAAGAAGCAACCCCCTAGCCTCCTGCTGAGACGGATTCACGATAGAAGCGTCGAACAGTCGCATAATTCTTGGGAATCTGCATTTCTCGAAAAACGGGGGTCTTTATGAATACCAAATACCCCGAGCACGTGCATTTCCATCCACGAAGTAAAGTAGTGCATCGGGAAGTTGGCGGCATGCACCCCCGGTTCAGTTGTATCCGCCGCCATGCTGAGACCATGGTACAGGTGGGCCAGCCCGGCAATCCCGATGGCCACTTGTATTCCGGTCACCATTCGATGTGCTGGGTAGAAGACGGGCGGCCTCATATAGCAAGGGTTCATAGGGAGCGCGAACCAACACAACCATAGCCCAAGAAACCCGAGGAAGAAAGCCTCTTCGTCAATGCCCGGAGCGGCGATTTCTGACAGAGGAATGATCGCGGCGTCAGGGAGGACAAAGCCCTTCTGATCATCTTCCAAGACCGGTCGACGGTCCAAGCCAAAGACGAAGGGGTCGTCGAGCTTGGCAAATTTTTCGCCTTGTTGCGATAGAATCTTCGGATGATGAAACCGGGCAATGAAGTCTGCGAAACTATCCCCCCGGCCTCCGGATTCCAAAAAGAGGCTCTCGTACATGTTCAACACCTTTATCAGACCAGGAAACTGGTGCTGGATGGCATTCTCCGGTGTTAGGCCAATCACCACCGGCTTGGTGGAAAAAAACGTACTCATCTGGAGGAAGCAGCTCCTCATAGTGCTCCCCCCTAACCGGCAAACCGGAGATCTCAGCAAATTCTTCTAAGGAGATGGAGACTTCTCTGTCCAGTAGAAGAAAAGTATGGGTTGGGATGTTCCATTGCTCCAAGAACGCTTTAATCCACTATGTCGGAGGAGCAGAATATTGGAACAGCGAAGCATAAACCGTAGGATATAGACCAAGCTTCAGTAGTTGCGTTTTTTTCGCTGACAAAATGTACCTGGCCCACTGCAAATACCCGGCCGAATGTCAGGGAGTCAACCCGATGTTGTAGGGTTGTCCCCAAGGGCGCGACTCGCCCTGGCATATGCGTCGCCCCAGGGTATCCAAAGCTGCCGGCAGCTGCATGGGTATGGCGGCAATCGAAGGCTGAAGAAGACCCTCCGAAGTCTAATTGACAACCTCCATGACATAGTTCACCGGGGGTGCATATGCATACGAAATCAACGAGATTGGCTCCGACGGCGTCGCACAAGAGAAGCTTTGACGACCTTTGATAATCTGGTCATACCACCTACCCCACAAGTGAAGGTTTTTGTGTTCCAGGCCATAGTCTCTGATGAGCGTAAGAACCTCCCGGTCCACAGGTGCCTTAGGGAATCCTCCCTCTGAACGGAAAAACGGGAAAGAGAGATCGGAAGACATGTCGCCTGCAAGAAAGAACAGAATTCGATTGTCAGTACTATAATTTAATTTCAAAATTCTGACACTCGGCACTTTAAAATTTGTACCACGCTGCAATGCAGTGGAAAGGGGACCAAAGGTGGACCCACAAAATCCAGATGACAATGCATCAATTAATAAAACAGCCTCATAATTGGATGAGACTGTCAATTAATGAGGAAATCCTCAAAGAATATTCTCGTTGAATGAGAAATCCCTCGGGAAAAGGAGAAAATCTCCCTTTGAGAGCAAAGCTCTGTAACAGAGTGACACTTGTCAAACTCTGGTCATGAAGGAATAAAATTCCTTAAAGAGCCTAGCTCTGTAGTGATGATCGAAAATCCATCAAAGATTAATTAAAATTAATTCTTGAGAATTAAAATTCTGGGATCTTTAAGATTCCTTAAAGAGCCTAGCTCTGTAGAGCCTTCAGTGCACCAATTTTGCACAGTAATCTTTAAACAGAGAAAATAGGGGTTTTGGAACATTCTTTTTGGGCCCAGAATTTCTTTGTCTGCTACAGTAAAGCTTGGGGCCCACTTGGTAAAAATTTGATTGATCGGATATTTAAAACACATTAGTTCACAGTATTTACATTATATCTGCGACTGTGAATGTCACTTGATCGGTAAATCCTGTCTAACTGCTATAGCCCGGTTAGACGGATTTGCGAACGTGACCTTCACATTGATGTTCTGTGATTATGCTGTGATGTTGCGGATTGGTCGTGGGGATAGCCTGGATGCAATGCTAGTACAGTTTTGTTGTATTATGTACATTTGATATTGCGGGGCGAGCGTCCGACATGTGGACTGCCGTCACTGCCTGATTGTATTATTATTTTGGGGCATGGCCAGGTTGCGGTCGATGTACCCGTTGTATGTATATTTTACTTTCTGTACTAGGATTACCCCGCGGAGGGGTGCACGGATAGCCGGGTTCTAGAGGGCAAAGGGCCCGCATCTCATGGCATTGAGACGGAGGGGGCTTCACTCCAGAATTGGCGGGCTATTCGCCGCACTCGTAGGGGTACAGGTTGACCCAGGAGGGGTGCCCAAGTTACCGGATTCCGTGAAGTGCTGGGTGGTCCATTCACGGTGCTGAAGGGGGCTGCCTCGCTTTCGGTTTTGGCGGGTAACTTGCCGCGCCCGTAGGGGTCTAGAATTTCATTGCACAGGCTATCCACACGACCAGGGGAACGTCGGGTTTCAGTAGTGGCTCTGTGAAACCCGGGGATCCCAGATATCTGTATTGTTCTTTGATGTTGTACATTTCTGTGATGTTGCTTTTTATCACGCCTTGAGCGAAATATAATATATTGGTATATATATTAGTAGATGTTGTATATGTTTTGCATCCGCGCTAGTCCAGTCCCCGCTCTGTCGTTAGTTAGCTAACCTAACGGGTAATGACGGGACCCAGTGGCGAATGCGGATGGCATATACGTACATCAGTATATTTTCGTTCTTTTTGGTGTGATCAATTGATAGGACGCGTTGATTCGGATCAATGCGAGTTAAAAACAAACCTAATCTGATGTTGTTGGAACACTTTTCAAAAAGCTGTTATTGCAAGGACGTTCACTTTTGTTTTGCATCGTGATATTCAGTTGGAATATCTTGCTCCTCAGTCGACGAGGCAAGGGCCGAGATCCCTTCACCGGGAGTGACCCCTTGGACAAAAAGTTTGCATCAGGGCAATGACTTCACTATAGCCGATTACTTTTGCTTTGCATCATGGTATTCAGTTGGAATATCCTGCACCTCATTCTACGGGGAAAGAGCCGAGATCCCTTCACCGGAAGTGACCTCTTTAGCAAAGGTTTTCGTCACTATATTTTTAAAAGCTATCCGTTCCTTCGACGATATCAAGTTCATTACGTTAAAGGTTTTCGCCAGAAACCATTCGTAGCCCTCCGTCGTTTCATATGGGTGGTCAATAGTATTCAAGCTGTGTATGTTGGCCAAAGTCAAGGCACAGTGATTGGTAGCTATTGGGGTATTCATATGCAGCATAGATAGATGCGTTGGTTTGGGACAGTCGTACTACTATTTTGGCCAAAGTCAAGGGTATGTACGGGTGGGCTCAAATTAACCTGGAGAATGACGGGTAGAACTTGACATGTGACTTATGATATGTTGGCCAAAGTCAAGGTCATAAGAGCATGGGGTAGAAATCACATCGGGAGTTTCTAAAGAAACTGAAACTTGCTAAAAATGCGCATACCTTCTGGAGTGTGACACCGTGAGCGGATTCCGTCACGTTATCATGCGATGATAGTTGGATCCCGATTCCCACTGATGAGTTGGTTTACTCCTCGGGTGACCCCGACTAATTCTTCTTTCAGGTTTGGAGGAGAATTTGAGGTGACAGTGGGAGGTTTCCAGATTAGATAAATTGGTAACCATTCTGATCTAGGTTAGAGTGCACGCTGAGTGTTTCTTTTCTCTCTCTCTTCGGCAGCGACCATTGACCCGACCCTAAGACTATGACTCAGAGACCAAGTTGACCGAACCTTTTTAACACTGGCTTTTGGATTGTCAGAGTTGCGAACCTCATTGCCACTCCTACTTTTACCCTTTTCTCCAGGACACCCCGTATTACTACGAACGTCCACTTCCATTGGAAAAAACCATCGTATGGATATATACTAACTCGAAGGAATTCGAGGATGGTTCCCGGTTCGGGAGAAAACGAATAGGACTATTCAGTTGTCTTTTCCTTTTACCTTCTCTCAAGTTGCGAGTACTCCTTGGTTTAGGAGATAGTACACCTATTACGCAAATTGGATAGTCTTCTTCCAAACCTTAGGCTGGTGCTGAACGGTGGGGAACAAAGAAAACCAATTAGCATAACGATGGTATGCAGAAGGTATTAAGTTAAGACAAAGCAAGGGATTAGTAAGAGGGCAAAGTAAATTGCGACTGCTATTCACGACCATACCAAGTATTTCTTCGCCAATCCTAAATCACCTTTGTATTTTTCCAGGACACTCCGTATCACTACGAAGATCCACAGTTTATTGGATACTCCATCGTATGGTTATATACGAACTCGAAAGGAACTTCTTCCAGTTCGGGGATGGATTCTAGTTCAGGAGAAATAGGAATAAGTTTTATTCGGTTGTCTTTTATCCTCACCTCCTCTCGCATTGCGAGTGTTCCTAGGATTGAGACAGTACACCCATTATGCTTATTGGATAGTCTTCTTCCAAACCATAGGCTGGTGCCGAACGGTAGGGAAGGAAGAAAACCATTTGGCCTAAACGGGTGTACAGAAGGTAATGACTAAAGACATAGAAAGGGATTTGGAAAGGTGGGAAAGAATTACACGGTTATAGTTGTGAATCTGGATAATGGAAGAGGCATTACTAGGAAAACCAGGATACCCCAACGAAACATTTCAATGTTTCAGTTTCACTGTATACTGTTAAAGGAAAACTGATTTCCCGGTTAGACACTTGCTCCACGGTATGTATTTACCAGGTATGATTCTCACAACTGTATGGTTTTACAGATGATGAGTGGGAGTAAGTTATTGGGAATTGGGTGATCATCCTCATTATATCGTGATTCGTTGTAATCGATGATATTTGAGGAAGTCACCTGGGTTGTTTGCCGGACGGCAAATATTTGGTTTTGAATATCCGCTGTTATGCACCAATTTCAAATCGATATATCTGTACGTCTATTTTCATAGAGTGAGATATACCTTTTTGAAATTATGTCTGTGACATTTACCTATATCAATGGATGGTTAGGTAAGGAGCATTAAACAGCGGTGTAATTCTTCTTATTCCATAAGTACAGTTTTCAACCTACGACACACAGTGAATGAGTTATCAGACTCAAGGGACTTATACAGAGTATTGTATGTTGTCCAGGGTCCATCAGGACAGAGGGGTTGGTCCTCGTACTATATTCGGTTTACTTATGACTTCTCTAGTTTTTAGACAAGTGTTTCGTGGAAACACAAGGTCCGAATTTTGAGAAGTTATAGGTATTTGAATAAAGTAGAGAACCAGGTGTTGCAAGTATCGGGATTCTTCAAGTTGATCGAAGATATAGATACTTGTGTATGGTATTCAGTTGATAGTGATGATTAAGAGAACTTGCTTCTCTTTCAGGTTACTCATAATTGGAAGCATTCCTAAGTTGAGTAACGCTGATCGGCCTCCTTCCATTTAGTTGACATGCACTGGAGACAGCTACATGATTTGAATCTGGTTCAATTAAATCAGTGCCTCTGGTTCTATATTGGATATAGAATAGTTCATATCTTAACGATGTTAAGGTACGGGGAGTTGTCCGGCTTATGATTAAAACCAGACACTGGACAACTCAAGGCACGTTTCTGTAATGGCTGTTTGTGGGTTGACCCAGGCTATGACGAGGGTTGACTTTCTACCATCTGGAAGATCAATAGTGATATTGTTCTAGACTCGCCACAGTTTTAATAAAAATGGATTTTTTCAGAAAACAGTAGTGGGAGTATGGTAGAACTGGAAGTGATTCCAGAACCACAAACGATTACTGAAGATTTGATAGGAACCTAAAGATTCAATCTGGATTGACATTCCATTGGCCACTCCGCAGATAAGGTGGGTAACCTCAGGCACCCGAGGGGTACTCCGGTAGCCTCAAGGTCGGTGACAGGGAGGTTCTTGTTTACCCACACTTACCATTGCTGTTGTTCTTGACTGTGAGACCCGGCAGGAGGATGAGTATAGCGTCGTTCTAAACTAGTTTTAGAAGTGTACGTGTATATGAATCTGCCAGAGGGTTGTCGTAGTCAGTGGGAGCAGCGGAAGCATTGGTGGACAAGTGGCTTATGTCTATTTATAGACTAAAGCAGATATGGCGGAGATAGATCATCAATTTCTGACGTGACAGTCATAGGTTTGACTTCGTCAGAATAGGGGATGGATCTGTTGAGAAGGTAGTAGGGTGTGATGTCATGGTATTTGGATGACATACACAGAATAGGAAAAGAAACTCCTATACTACGATCGGTTATACTTTGGTCGTCACACAGTAGTTTCTCCACATGGGACTTGGACATTATATCAGACATACTGGTTACTAGATCTATGGTTTTAGATCTTGATTTGGGTGGTTTCCCAATCTGGGTACTCAGACAACATTCTAAGAGTATTTAGAATGGACGACTCCTGGCACGGTAGTGTACCTGCAGGTAATGGAGTCACCCTCTCTAAAGGTGTCTTACAGACTAAAGGGGAGAGGGATGTGCATGATTGGCAGCTCACTTGCTTAGGCAATTGAGTCAATCATGAGATGTCAAGTACCACACCAGATGTTGTTCTTGCACTGGAGGCAATAAGTTGACATTGATCCAATCCTGGGGAAACAGTCGGATGCAGTTTTAGAACATAAGTGGATGTTCTAGGGATATGATAATGACAGCCACATGCGGGAGACAGTTATCATTCCAGGCTTCCAAGGTGACCTGGACGACAAGGAGGTTGTCAGAGTTATAGTTTTCCTTCTGACGAGGGGCAGTATTTTGGACAGGTGGTCCAAGGAAATACTGAGGGAGGCATGGCGCATGATACTGATTAAGTTCGGTTGACGATACAGTCTAAGAAGTTTGGATTTGGAGTTCATTTATGAGCTAGGTCCCATCAGACATCCAGACATATTCTGAGACATGTATTGCTCATTTCGGGAGATGGCTTTCTCCGCGAACATGAGATATAGAGAGACATAGAAAGAAACATCAAAGCGGATCCACTCACTGAGGCTATTCCTCGAACGCAATAGTTTCGCAAACAGGCTTTGTGAGACTGACTAGTAGAGGAGTTGGGTGTTCGGTATCACACGGGCTGTGAGTATACGAAATCGCAATAATTAGCCTTGAGTGCAAGTGGGAGATTGTTGGAGATAGTGCCCTCAGAGTCAATTATTGGATTGCAGGCACGTGATTGCAATGATTGAAGGAGGACCTGTCCCAGTAGGAAAGTCTTACTCAAGATGATAGTATGCTATCTGGTTTATCTTTATCATCGTGTACTGCTTTAGGTGACCTGACATGTCACTATTGCACGTTGATAGAGCCCCTAGGATTCTTGCTTTACCACCAGCAGTATGAGGGCGATCATATACGTGAGAGCTGGTAGTCTATAAGCACATCCTTAAAAGGTCCCTAGTCGTGGGAGTTTCGAGACAGGGCATCGATACTCGAGAGTAGACTAGTGTATATAGTCAAGACCCCGACGAGGGGCGGTGGCCGGTCTCACAAGCCACTGGTGTCAGTTGGTTCACCTAAGATGTATACAAGTGCTCATTGGGTTATGAGTACACCGGACAGGACTCGCCGGGAACATGCTAGTTGGTCTTATACCTGACGTCAGATAGCAGTTCCCTGGTGACATGTGTACAGGTTAGTTCATCGACCTGGGGATCGTCATTTGTCTCGTGTGAGTTCCCACTGTACTTTGATTACTACCCTACCACGCTCAAAGGAGACGTGCAAACAGGTTTTAGTTGGGTACAGTCCCGAGCCACATGGAGGCAGTGAGCGGATCTTCAGGGGTTCGTCTCTCCCGGTATTGGGGGTGAGGTCGCGCTGTGTCTAGGAGAGCCGTTACACGAAGCCCTCGGCCGAGGCAGGAGATTTACTGGTAGGTATTCCAGTAGTATCTCAGGGTGTTCTGGGCTACACTCCGACACGACTTGTACCGCTTTTGGGGGTCTGACTTTTACCAACCTCCTAGGCCCGCCATGCGATACTCATAGACGAACGGACCGGACTGTACGGATATTGTCACTGACAGGCTCAGTTGGGTGTCAGGATGGGTTCGCTCATCGACGTCCCTTTTGGTCAATAGCTGGTGGCCCGTCACGTATGGCTAATACCTCTGACGTGCTAGTGGTTAAATCCATAGCCATAGTATTGACGAGTCTTTAGAGTCCACCACACATACAGTTACTCAAGTTTCGGGCGAAACGTTGTAGAGGCCGTATGGAGATATGGCAGGGTTCGATCAGATACGTGCGGTACTGCACGGATCAGGATCGGACGGTTAGTACTAGAGGCCGTATGGTTATATGGCAGGGTTCGATCAGATATGTGCGGTATTGCACGGATCTGGATCGGACGGATATTACTAGCCGGCTTTGGTTTAAGCCGGATACTAGTATAGTACAGTGTAGACTTTGTCTCATTACATTTGTATTTCGGTTGGAATACAAATGCGGGTGTGTATACACAGCATCGGGGTTTTCCTGTAATTTATTACGGGACCAGTTTTCTGGAGTTGCCAGTTTGCTTTCCGTTTCGGCCATATTTCGTTTGTATCTTTCAATGGCCGAAGATTGGTGGAGGAGGGCTTATTTGCATTTGTGCAAATAAGCAATTTGGAAGGGGGTCTTTGCATATTATTGTATCATGATACTTGCACCATCATTGCTTGACTTTCTTTAGTCATCATGGCTAGTCTTGTAGTATCATGATGGCATGACTTTTTGGTGATGGGAGTTGTTTTGTTTTGGAGTGTGGGTTTGTTTGTGATCATTTTCCCTTCATGATTATCTTTATTCCCTTGCATTATGGTTGTGGTTCTATCATCCATTGACCTCTCTCTCATTCTCACTCCCACCTTGAGCCAATGGCCGGCCAAGCTTATATGGGGCTGCCCATTTTATTTTGGTGGGGATTTTGGTATCTTTGGCTTTGTAAAATCCTCCATCTCCAAAAGCTTATATCATTTCCTCCACCATATGGCAACTACCACTACCCCAAAAATGAGACATGAGTTCTCTACACATTCTACAACAAACCTTGGGCACGTCGGCTCGCCAACTTCATGCCCGAGTTGCCTCGGTATAGAGGCGGGAGCCCGTAAAAGAAGCAGGCGACGTGGTGCCCTTCCGGCGACGAGGTGGAGACCGGAGCTTCCGCGGGAGATCGGGACGACGGCGAGAAGACCGGAGGACTCGAATCACTCGGTATATCTCTCTTCCCCCCCATCTTGTAGTTAGCTAGGACTAGTTAATGGCACGATCCGGGTTTTAGTGCGCGGTGGTGCCGGTTTGAAAAATCAAAGTTAACCATCGCTTCCGCATTTGGCCTCGGGATTGAGGCCGGGGCGCCGCCGTGCACTTACACTACCTATCAGTAATGATGTAATATACCCTCTGGGTATAAGTGAAGTATGTAAGCAAGGTATACATGTAGCTATGTCATTATTTGTGTATGTACCGATCACTAATGGTACAATACCCTATAGGTATACAGGTAACTAGCATGCAAGAATGTCAAGACATATGTGTAAGCATGTAGGTATACATGTATGCTATATGTCATATGCATAAAGAAATATGAATCAATATCTCAATGTCCCTATCCAAACAATATTATATCTATACGGGTGTTGTGCGTGACATGGAAATTATTGACGGTGTGTGTGGCATACAATCAGTGCTTGTGCAACAAGAGCCGTTAATAATATGTACAGTGTCCTAAGGGTACTAGTCTAAGAACAACAATTAACTAAGCAATAAGGTGTATGCGCAATTCTAAATATGAAATAGAATGTGCGACAAGTCAAGTCATCTCTAGCCCAGACGCATAACGCCATGCGGGCGATTCCCCTGTAGATGTTAAATCTACTCACCAACGCTCCTGGCTAAGTGCTACAACCTGTTTTCCCTTCGTCGCAGCGTCCGAAGTTACTGTAACGTCTTCAAAATAATAAAATATGATTTTTGGGAAATTTTATAATTTAATATTATTTTAATGAATATTTTAATATTCTGGTATAATTAAATACAAATAAATGGGGAAAAATTATGGAAAATTCTAAAATAAGGTATTTTATGGAATTATGCCATTTTAAAGTTTTTAAGATTAGTTATATGCTAATTTAGTGCTAATCGCGATTAAGAATCGCTAATTGGATTTTTAGCTTTTTTGTGCAAAAATGTGCACATATCATTTTCCACACTTGTTACACTTGTGTTACATTTCTTTTGCCATGGTTGTTCTTTTGGGTTCACTATTGGAGTGAGAAGGTAAAGAAAAGAAAAGAAAAAGTAAGTGATGATGAGAGAGAATGTCTAGGTCAACCTCTTTTGACCCATGCCCCCCATCATTTCCCTTCTCATTTTCTCTCCTTTCCCTCCCCTTGTTGCTGCTGCTCTCTCTCCCTCTCTCTCCCTCTTCATGAAACCCTAGATCCACCATGAAATCCAAGCCAAAACCCCATTCCCACTTCACAAAACTTACTCCCAAGCTCACTAGCTACACATTGAACCTAGCAAGATTGGATTTGGAGGACTTTGAGCAACTCAAGAATTTTCTTGAGTTGCCAAAGGAGGTAAATTCTGGACCTATTAGAGTAGTATTTCATTTCCTTGTGCATCTATTCTAGTTTCATATCGATATTGTGTTGTTTGTGGACTTTGGAGAATTCAAGTTAGGGTTTAGGGTAAAACTGAAATTAAAGATGGAATTGAGGATTGTGGTGACCTTAGAATCCCTTGTGTGATGCTAATTTGAACCCAAACCTGAACTTGAAACCAGAATACGGAATTACGGAATCGATATCGGGGAAAACGGTAAATCTGGAAGTGTTTTGTGGAATCTGCTATCACCCCGAGACCCCAAAAATGAAACTGAGTTGACAGTGAGATGTACAGGCACCATAGAACCACCACACCAAACCCTAGCCCCCAACTCATTCCCTTGGCCGCCAATTTATCCCTTCTGGCCGCAAATTGCGGCCAGAGCTGGAGGATCTGTCTCGAATTTTGTGCATGGCCCCTTTTCCTCTATTCTTGACCCTGGGTATGTCTAGTTTTGACTGATTCCATCTAGGGTGAAATCTGGGTTGATTTTCCTATGTTGGTGCGTGGTTTACGACTTGATTTAGCATGGATTTTGGTATTTGGTGATTCATTCCTGTCGGGTGGCGTTTGGACATCAACGACAAGAGGATATTGAACGTGTTTACATGCGAGTCGATAGGTTTTTACCTATGCGTGTAGCGTGTGCTATTTTGGTTTCCGATGTGATTTTCATGTGCTTTAGCGTTGTGATATACTTGTAGGTACCCTACGAGATGTTGAGGCAAAGAAGATGAAGATGGCGACATCGGCACCGACACATGAGAAGCAAGGTGAGTAGATTATATCTACGGGGAGAAGTCGGGTGGATGGCGTATAGCACCCCCGCAGTCCGTGGTGATGTATACGAATACGTATACACACATATATTTATTATGTGTTGTTTAGGGTTATTGATGGTAATAATGGATTATTGGTGATAAGGATGTATTGGTTGAGTAGTGCGAAACCCTAGAGTAGTGGTTGCACCCACACTCACACATACACACATACTTGCATACATTCTTTCATATATCTGTGCGCATATGATGGTGTGTATATCTACACATGGGTATGGGACTATGTGTTCATATACGAGTTTTGAGGATGATACGTGGGATTGAGATGAGTCGATGAGATTCGATTGAGGCCGTGAGATTTGGCGACATGACAGAGTTCGTATTGGAGATGTGATATGATGGTAGTGATACCTGTCATGTGATGAGATAGTGTGATATCGACTCAGATTTAGGTGGTTTCCATACCCCTCTCTATTGACTTGATTGACGGTTCGTAGTCGCATAGTAGGCGTTAGACTAGACCCGAGTCATACCTATTTCAAAACTAACGAATCAGGGATATTTTAAAGATAGGAAAAAGGGTTTATACGGATATTTTCAAAAGGCGCATCTTTTCTTAAAACACCGTAACCCTTATTTTACCAAAAGCCCTGATTCGTCTTATTTCAAAAGGCAAGGTTGCATGATATATCTATTGAGGCAGGTTCTCTACTGTTGCGTTGACTACTCGATTCCGCATATTCATACTTTTTGCATTGCATCGCTTGTATTGTTGATATATTTCAGTCATGCTGCTAGGACACCAGCACCATTATCGATGATGCGTATGTTCCACATACACTGTTGCCGGCTCACACACTTCATCATCGATAATTGCCATGTCACTACACTGTATTACTGTTGCATTCAGGATTTGACCCTTGCATGACATATTGATATTCTTACCTTTCTGCTATATGTCGCATACATGCTGCTTTCTGATTATACGCATTGAGATATGCTGTTTCCATGATATTTCGGGTTTTGGGAACCATGGGTGTTTCAAAGAGGATGTGTAATTGTTTTAGAAACTCGGTTACCCTTGATATGATATTTCAGTGCGTCCCCCATGTGTTTTCTCGGTGCTGAGAGCGACATGTGAAACCCGATTCGAGTAGGCGGATGAGGCCGATTGCGGGTACATGGTGGACCCGGTATGGTTCCCGGGGCAAGAAATGTTTTTCGTGGAGTAGACGATGAGCCTGGCAGGGTGGAGAGTACCTACCGGTGACTTTGTTGGACCTGGCGGTTATCCGGAGGATACCGACCAGAGTCGATAGATGGATATAGGCATACTGCCGGGGCCGAGGGCCGATACCGCAAACAGAGCCTGTGGGCCAATCCGGACTGACGGAGCCCGATATATGAGGATTTACGTGCCGATGCTGGGCACAGTTTTCATGATGTTTTCGAGTGCCGATGCTGGGCACTCCGGTTCCATGATTTTGACGTGTCGCGAGGGACACAGGTGGTTTATATCCTCATATTTCCATGCATATGCTGATGATATTTACATGCATGATGGTTATTGTCATTGGGTGACGAGTGGACGGGATCCACGTATATGCAGATTGATTTCATTGATTGTACCTCACATTTATGATATGCTATTACCTGAGGCACTGGCACGAGTACTTGACACTACACTCATGTATAGAGATTACATTGCCAGTTTAGCATGTTTCAGACTTATTCATATTGAGGTTTATATATATCTGATCGTATTGACCTAGGATGGGTCATGCATTCGATCTCTGCTTGTAGATATTTTCTATTCACGAGTTGGCAACTCACCCCCGTTGTGCCACAGTCCTTGCAGGTTTTTGCCGTACAGATTCCATAGCGGCATTTCTGGCACACTGCTTCCATATGGGTGACTTGCGTTGGTAGGTGGGTTCTTTTGTATCAGAACCGCCATTGTTCATGTATTATTTATTGTATCTAGTCATTCCATCAACCAAAACTTGTATATTGTTTCAAACTTAGAAAACAGTGTTGTATTATTTCGACCTTAGAGTCGCGCTTGTAGTATTACGGTTTTCTGGCTGTTTTGAGTTTCTTTTTGGGTTTTGATCCTCGCCCTTTGGCGTTGTATATTATTATTGCTTACGTGGTTGTGACCGTCGATTGACGAAGAGCTAGCTCCCGCTTGGGGATGCCTTTTATCATTTCATATATATTATTCTTGTTGTACCCCGTTTGGGGCCAGTTTTTACAAAGGAAACTCTGCCGAAATTTTCAGGAAATGTTACACATTTTAAAAATGCATATTCGGCTTAGTTATTTAAAAACTTGATTTTCGAAACGTGATTTCCTTACTTTTCAAAACCAGTTTTCCTTATTTACTCTTTAAATGGTTTTAGATTGCTGGGCTTTTGGCTTACTTGGATCCGATGGGGTCCTATAGACTTCATATGGTTCAAGGGCCAGTCACGTGCTCTTTCGGGTCGTGACAAAGTTGGTATCAGAGCGCTAGGTTGACCTTGGTTCGAGTCTGAGTTTGACTATGTGGAGCCTAGGGCGTTATTTATATACGGAACTTAGGCTTGACCTTACGGAACTTAGACTTAGTCGAGGCGGTATTAGACCCGAACTTTCGTCGTGTAGGATGACCCTTGGTTGATGGAATAGGTGAATAAAGTAGAGTGACGTACCGTGGGTTTGTTCCACGGCATACTTACGACACGCCACTCCACTTAAGAAACCTTAGGTTGTACATTTCCTTGCACCGTATTATATTCCTTCCTATGATCTATCTTCATCGATACTGGTTATGATCTTGCTGCTGCGATTGCACGGGCAGAGTGAGCTACGGCTCGAGTTGCGTTAGCATGAGCTCGTCGTGGATGAGGGCTGACCGGGGCGTGATTCCAGAGACATACGGTTGCATTGAGGCTTCGTATTTTGTGTTTTCGCGCCATGAGCGTTGGATTGATCGCTTTTGCGAGATTTTTCGGATGTACCGGTCGGAACCAGAGGATTGAGCCACTGATAGAGGCCAGCCAGGATGTGATGACCGTTGATATATCGCTTATTCAGGATGGTTGAGGCGCTGTTTAGCGTATAGACGAATGAGCCAGTTGTTGCTGCGAATGATGAGATATCGCCCAGATGATTGGAGCTACTGCAGCATGAACATATTCTTAGAGATATGATAGTGAGTCACTAGTCGCCGACGATTAATGACTAGGACCTGTGGTTCATTCGCTTACCCCGATGCGAGGTCATCAGGTAGATTGATTCCAGTTAGAGACGACTTCACGCAGGTTCGTTGAGAGTCGATTGAGACGATCGAATGTCAGGAACCCATTTTCCAAGTTTAAAGTATTCGGAAAGACATGCAAGCGATTCTATGGACCCTCTAGAAGAATGAAACCCTAACTCGACATAATGACCGTGTGAAAGCCTTTGAACCTTAGGGTTTACGGCAGTTCCTTGGCGCCATTAGTGAGGCTTGGGTTTGCCCTTCTACGGCTGGACCACCGATGCTGTGGTATGTACTCGATACTATTAAACTGTACCCGAGATGTTGAGCTCTTGGGGGATTGTGAGGTTCTGACGAGCCGATCGGACGATTCGACATCATTCGGATATCATGTGATGGGACACTGCTTGGGAGACTCCAAATACGAGCGTAGCCGTTGGAGCGCAGTCTGTGTAGCCACGATGAGGTGAGTCCGAATCAGTCGATATAGGAGCAAGGTGGAGTAAAGAGTTTGCACGAGATTTCGACGAGATGACGTTTCACTCCGCTGACATCAGAGATACGATATGCACGCTGAGGACGTGTTCGGCTAGATATCTCCTACTGAGTGATGAAGATACTGAGTTCGTGATTTCGAGTCCGTGTTAGAGACTTCGGATGGACTGTAGCCGAAGACATTGCAGTGCGCAGATAAAGACGCGACGTCGAATGGTCGATGATACAGACAAGCGGGACAAGAAGTTCGTGCGAGAGGCAGACGAGCTGTTACTACACCCCGTTAAGATTAAAGGCCGGACATGCATACAGAGGCGCAGAGATGCGACCAGCTTCCGAGAAGATGTTGTACTAAGGACGCCGATGTTCAGAAAGCGAGGAAAGATTACGCCAGAGTACCAGCCTCCTTACAGTTTGGCTTAGGCAAGATCAGAAGAGACCTTGAGTAGGATTCCTTCCAGTATACTGCTGCAATAAGAGTTGCACCCAGGATCGGATGTGTGATGGGCATTCAGAGGACCCGAGGTCGGCGCCAGAGATGTGCTGCTTTACGAGCGGTCATGAGGATTGACCGAGAGATGACCAGGAAAGTGCAAGAACGGAATCGTTCCTGTCAGCACACCTGACCGGGCCGATGAGCCGATGGATTGCGAGATTGGTAATCCACAGGAAAGATAAGGAACCAGAGGCAGAGGACGCCATCCGCGAGCAAGAGGCAAGTAGATATCTTGCGCCGCTAGCATCGGATGTTCCGGTACCGTCTCGACCCTGAAGAAGGATATACCGACGACGGTATTTATGATTTGTGATTTTGTAATTTGATTATCACGTATCCGTCGCTTTGGATTTCGGTATTTTGGGCGATCTATTCGCATGATTTAGTCTTGATGACTGAGTTTCATGATATTTGATTTTGTGCACCATGGTTGCACTTACTGGGTATTTATACCTTGCTCATAGTTACTACTCTTGAGGTGTTGATTGCGATTTCATGCCTATTTTATGCCGGTGATTTGATTTACGCTTCCAGCATAGTTTCATGTACTTTTAGTGTTTGATTTGTGCACGCTGATGCACGCGGTTGTGAGTTTTCCATCGCGGTACACCTGATTTTGATTAAGCCGTGTTGTTTATCGTTTCGTGCCTTGGCTGCACCTGCTTATGACTTTATGGATTTCATACGGTTGATTTGATGTTGTGCATATGTTACGCACACGATTTGATTTTTGCACTCGGTATAGCTTATATGTGCTTATAGTGCATTGATATGTATTTTGTGCACGCAGTCACACACGTTTATGATTTTCTTTATATCTGGGTACACTTGGTGTTGCTGCTTACGCATTTGAGTTATTGCTGGTATTTGTGCATGGGATGCACCAGTTCTATACTTCGTGCGTTTGTCGCACCAGTTTTATGTTTCTTGCGTTTATCGCATCAGATTTATATTTCGTGCCTTTGTTGCACCGGATTTATATTTTGTGCATTTCGGTTGCACCTGACTTCGATTTGATGCCTTTCGGTATGTCGATTTTGAGTGTGATATTGATGTGGATTCTTGCACTCCGTGCTTTTGACTGGACTTACGCATGTTCGGCGTTGCTATTGGATTTTGTGATTCCGTGCATGTTGAGTGTGCAGGGTCTAGATTTTCATTCGTGCACGATGGATGCACCGATTTGGATTTTCGCGCATGTTGGGCGCAGGCTTTGAGATACGATTTTGGTGCACACCCGATGCACTAAATCGAGATTCTTCGTGCATGTCAGATGCACCTGTTTTGGCTGTCAGGCACACACGTTGCCTATGACAGATGCTTCGTGCACACCCGTTGCACCTAGATGTTGCTTTGTGCACCTGTATGGCACATATATGGATTTTGATTTCCGTGCGCACCAGACGCACAGGGTGGTGTTATGTGCATTTTTGGGATTTATTCCTTTTGGAGCAGTACATTTTTATGATATTGGATATTTGTTTTCATACTGAGCAGGACTAGTCAAAGGACAGTACCTGGATATATTTTTCATGCATTGATAGTTCGAAGGGATTTCCAAGAGCGAGCTATGGTCTCGATATATATATACCTACGTGTCCGATATGACACGAAACGTTTAAAAACAAGGAAACCCTTCTAAATTGTTTTCAAAACGGCGGAACGTACCTATTAAACAAAGGATATATATATACGTATATAGTTATTTTCTTGTGAAAAACGTCCGACACTGTGCAGTGTTACGCGCATCGCACAGCGACTTAAAAAGATTTGGCATGCATCTACATCAGCTATTCACATGTATAGATTGGATGTCTACATGTATAGTTCTGATTTATATCATGTTGATTATGTATTGGATTTGACATTTGTGTCTTTACCATGACTCCGATGATTGCGGGATGCTTGATGGAGTGTTGCTTTTGAGTTATCTGCTCAGTACTCATGCGCATGCATTGCGCTGTGATGTTTTAGGTATAGATGATTTCGGAGCCCCGATGACTTGGAATTTGTATTGAAAAATTTTAGCATTTGGGGGTTTGAATTTAAATTCGGGGACCGAATTTCTTTACAGGGGGTAGATTGTAACGTCTTCAAAATAATAAAATATGATTTTTGGGAAATTTTATAATTTAATATTATTTTAATGAATATTTTAATATTCTGGTATAATTAAATACAAATAAATGGGGGAAAATTATGGAAAATTCTAAAATAAGGTATTTTATGGAATTATACCATTTTAAAGTTTTTAAGATTAGTTATATTCTAATTTAGTGCTAATCGCGATTAAGAATCGCTAATTGGATTTTTAGCTTTTTTGTGCAAAAATGTGCACATATCATTTTCCACACTTGTTACACTTGTGTTACATTTCTTTTGCCATGGTTGTTCTTTTGGGTTCACTATTGGAGTGAGAAGGAAAAGAAAAGAAAAGAAAAAGTAAGTGATGATGAGAGAGAATGTCTAGGTCAACCTCTTTTGACCCATGCCCCCCATCATTTCCCTTCTCATTTTCTCTCCTCTCCCTCCCCTTGTTGCTGCTGCTCTCTCTCCCTCTCTCTCCCTCTTCATGAAACCTTAGATCCACCATGAAATCCAAGCCAAAACCCCATTCCCACTTCACAAAACTTACTCCCAAGCTCACTAGCTACACATTGAACCTAGCAAGATTGGGTTTGGAGGACTTTGAGCAACTCAAGAATTTTCTTGAGTTGCCAAAGGAGCTAAATTCTGGACCTATTAGAGTAGTATTTCATTTCCTTGTGCATCTATTCTAGTTTCATATCGATATTGTGTTGTTTGTGGACTTTGGAGAATTCAAGTTAGGGTTTAGGGTAAAACTGAAATTAAAGATGGAATTGAGGATTGTGGTGACCTTAAAATCCCTTGTGTGATGCTAATTTGAACCCAAACCTGAACTTGAAACCAGAATACGGAATTACGGAATCGATATCGGGGAAAACGGTATATCTGGAAGTGTTTTGTGGAATCTGCTATCACCCCGAGACCCCAAAAATGAAACTGAGTTGACAGTGAGATGTACAGGCACCATAGAACCACCACACCAAACCCTAGCCCCCAACTCATTCCCTTGGCCGCCAATTTATCCCTTCTGGCTGCAAATTGCGGCCAGAGCAGGGGGGATCTGTCTCGAATTTTGTGCATGGCCCCATTTCCTCTATTCTTGACCCTGGGTATGTCTAGTTTTGACTGATTCCATCTAGGGTGAAATCTGGGTTGATTTTCCTATGTTGGTGCATGGTTTACGACTTGATTTAGCATAGATTTTGGTATTTGGTGATTCATTCCTGTCGGGTGGCGTTTGGACGTCAACGACAAGAGGATATTGAACGTGTTTACATGCGAGTCGATAGGTTTTTACCTATGCGGGTAGCGTGTGCTATTTTAGTTTCCGATGTGATTTTCATGTGCTTTAGCGTTGTGATATACTTGTAGGTACCCTACGAGAGGTTGAGGCAAAGAAGATGAAGATGGCGACATCGGCACCGACACATGGGAAGCAAGGTGAGTAGATTATATCTACGGGGAGAAGTCGGGTGGATGGCGTATAGCACCCCCGCAGTCCGTGGTGATGTATACGAATACGTATACACACATATATTTATTATGTGTTGTTTAGGGTTATTGATGGTAATAATGGATTATTGGTGATAAGGATGTATTGGTTGAGTAGTGCGAAACCCTAGAGTAGTGGTTGCACCCACACTCACACATACACACATACTTGCATACATTCTTTCATATATCTGTGCGCATATGATGGTGTGTATATCTATACATGGGTATGGGACTATGTGTTCATATACGAGTTTTGAGGATGATACGTACGATTGAGATGAGTCGATGAGATTCGATTGAGGCCGTGAGATTTGGCGACATGACAGAGTTCGTATTGGAGATGTGATATGATGGTAGTGATACCTGTCATGTGATGAGATAGTGTGATATCGACTCAGATTTAGGTGGTTTCCATACCCCTCTCTATTGACTTGATTGTGGGTTCGTAGTCGCATAGTAGGCGTTAGACTAGACCCGAGTCATACCTATTTCAAAACTAACGAATCAGGGATATTTTAAAGATAGGAAAACGAGTTTATACGGATATTTTCAAAAGGCGCATCTTTTCTTAAATCACCGTAACCCTTATTTTACCAAAAGCCCTGATTCGTCTTATTTCAAAAGGCAAGGTTGCATGATATATCTATTGAGGCAGGTTCTCTACTGTTGCATTGACTACTCGATTCCGCACATTCATGCTTTTTGCATTGCATCGCTTGTATTGTTGATATATTTCAGTCATGCTGCTAGGACACCAGCACCATTATCGATGATGCGTATGTTCCACGTACACTGTTGCCGGCTCACACACTTCATCATCGATAATTGCCATGTCACTACACTGTAGTACTGTTGCATTCCGGATTTGACCCTTGCATGACATATTGATATTCTTACCTTTCTGCTATATGTCGCATACATGCTGCTTTCTGATTATACGCATTGAGATATGCTGTTTCCATGATATTTCGGGTTTTGGGAACCGTGGGTGTTTCAAAGAGGATGTGTAATTGTTTTAGAAACCCGGTTACCCTTGATATGATATTTCAGTGCGTCCACCATGTGTTTTCTCGGTGCTGAGAGTGACATGTGAAACCCGATTCGAGGAGGCGGAAGAGGCCGATTGCGGGTACATGGTGGACCCGGTATGGTTCCCCGGGGCAAGAAATGTTTTTCGTGGAGTAGACGATGAGCCTGGCAGGGTGGAGAGTACCTACCGGTGACTTTGTTGGACCTGGCGGTTATCCGGAGGATACCGACCAGAGTCGATAGATGGATATAGGCATACTGCCGGGGCCGAGGGCCGATACCGCAGACAGAGCCTGTGGGCCGATCCGGACTGACGGAGCCCGATATATGTGGATTTACGTGCCGATGCTGGGCACAGTTTTCATGATGTTTTCGAGTGCCGATGCTGGGCACTCCGGTTCCATGATTTTGACGTGTCGCGAGGGACACAGGTGGTTTATATCCTCATATTTCCATGCATATGCTGATGATATTTACATGCATGATGGTTATTGTCATTGGGTGACGAGTGGACGGGATCCACGTACATGCAGATTGATTTCATTGATTGTACCTCACATTTATGATATGCTATTACCTGAGGCACTGGCACGAGTACTTGACACTACACTCATGTATAGAGATTACATTGCCAGTTTAGCATGTTTCAGACTTATTCATATTGAGGTTTATATATATCTGATCGTATTGACCTAGGATGGGTCATGCATTCGATCTCTGCTTGTAGATATTTTCTATTCACGAGTTGGCAACTCACCCCCGTTGTGCCACAGTCCTTGCAGGTTTTTGCCGTACAGATTCCATAGCGGCATTTCTGGCACACTGCTTCCATATGGGTGACTTGCATTGGTAGGTGGGTTCTTTTGTATCAGAACCGCCATTGTTCATGTATTATTTATTGTATCTAGTCATTCTATCAACCAAAACTTGTATATTGTTTCAGACTTAGAAAACAGTGTTGTATTATTTCAACCTTAGAGTCGCGCTTGTAGTATTACGGTTTTCTGGCTGTTTTGAGTTTCTTTTTGGGTTTTGATCCTCGTCCTTTGGCGTTGTATATTATTATTACTTGCGTGGTTGTGACCGTCGATTGACGAAGAGCTAGCTCCCGCTTGGGGATGCCTTTTATCATTTCATATATATTATTCTTGTTGTACCCCGTTTGGGGCCAGTTTTTACAAAGGAAACTCTGCCGAAATTTTCAGGAAAGGTTACACATTTTAAAAATGCATATTCGGCTTAGTTATTTAAAAACTTGATTTTCGAAACGTGATTTCCTTACTTTTCAAAACCAGTTTTCTTTATTTACTCTTTAAATGGTTTTAGATTGCTGGGCTTTTGGCTTACTTGGATCAGATGGGGTCCTATAGACTTCATATGGTTCAAGGGCCAGTCACGTGCTCTTTCGGGTCGTGACAGTTACCGTCTGCGAACCTAAAATTTCACAAACACATCACATAAGCTAAATATCCTGAAACGACGAAAAGACAACGAAACGTAAGGATAACGCCCTGAAAAATGCACTGCGCACTTAACGCATCTATCGCGCACGATATCGGCCAAAAACCCTAACTAGGGTCGCTAAACTACGAAACACCAAGTCTAGACTCCGATCGTCCCGATCGCACAATACAACACAATAAAATACGAGGAATATAATAGATATAACCTCGCAACGACTAATCGAACCCACATCGGAAAAACCCCGAAACCTAGTAAACAACTTATCAAAATAATTCACACTAGAATCAAGCTAACACAAATCTAACGCATACAAACATCCTATAATAGCTTAACTAAGCTATCCAAACCATTTCCAAAATTTTAATCTTGCTTAATTAAGCTTTAACAAAAACCTAGTTAGCAAAAATCCTTAATTAAACAAAGTAGTAATTAACAATAATTATCATTTAACAAGTCTAGTAACTTCATTAAGTTTTCATAAACTTCAATTAATAATTAACCATTTCACTAATCAAAACCCTAACTTGAATATTCTAAAACCATTTCTAGAATTTTAAACATGAAATTAAATAACTTTAATTTAACAACTAATAGCTAATTAAAGTATTTAAAACAAGAATTAAGCATTAGGGTTAGGGTTTTATACTTCCAAATGATTCAAAAACTTGCAACAAGAAAACCAAGATTAGCCTCCAAAATCAAGACTTCATGAAGAACAAAGCATGGTTTAGGGTTAAGGAAATGAAGGAAAATGATTATATTTGAATTTTTTAGATTTTATTTCGATTTGTGATGATTTATTTGTAGCAAAATGATGAAGATGGAGCAATAAGAGAGAGAGGGAAGGAAGGAATGGGAGGGCTCGGCCAAAGCAAGGGGAGGGGGTTTTGTGAAGAAAAAAGAAGAAGGTTCTAGCTAAAAACAACATTAAATGCTAATTAAAGCAAAATGCCACCTTTCTTTTCTTTTTCTTTTTCTTTAAAAAAATTAAATCCTTTGACCAAAAGAAAATCTAGATATTTAAAAAGAAGATTCTAAAATAATTGTAGTGATGATTTCCAAGGATTTTTATTTAGAAGAAATTTCCCGATTTACGTGCATATTTTACCGGTTAAAATAATATTTTATTTGGGAAAAATTCTATCTGAACCAAAACCTCCCATATACCCCCAAAGTTTGCGCACTAGTTTTATTTTATCTAAACTAGGTGCCAGCAAGTTTCTACGGACGTTTGATTTAAATCGGGTTAAAACGGAAAATACCGACAATTTTGGCCTAAAACGGAAAAATTCGCAAAACGATTTCTGAAACATTACAGATCTAGGCATATTCTGAGGCTGTATCACCTGATCCTGGAGATAGTTGATCGCCGGGAGATCGAGGTCAGGAGAGTTGACACGAAGAATAACACCGTGGATCTATTCGCGAAGGCCATTCCCCAGATACAATTTGAGAGACTCTTCGGGATGTTGGGTATGAGATACTACAACAACTGTCCTTAGTGCAAGTGGTAGATTGTTAGTTGTTGTCACGATCCAAAATTTGGCACATGGCCGGCACTTAAACTACGTAACGTCAACAGGCGTAACGCAATTTAAGTAAGCCGAAAAACCCAGCAATCTAAACCATTACAAGAAGGAAAAGATAGAACACTTTAAAAACCTCAATGCAAAACTTTAAACTTAAGTTTGTTTTTCATAAAAATTTCGGCAGCACCTCCTTTGTAAAAACTAGCCCCGAATCGGGTACAAACATAAGATAAAAGTATAACATCTCCGAACGGGAGCAAACCTTGCCCAACGGCGGAAATAACCAACACAACAGATATACGACGCCGTAGCGAAGAAATATGATAATCCACATATAAAAGGCCGGCTCACACCAACACGACAACCAGAGTCATAAGAATATACAACATCGATCCTCACAACTCTTCTTTAAGTCAATACATGAAGGTGGTAGATGGAGAGTACTAGATATAAGAAATCTACAATGTACATCATTGGATAACCACAACCCACCTAAAGCAAACGACCTCACAGCCAACCGTAGCGGTATCCACAAAAGTAGAGATAATAAGGCGCCCTGCCGCGACCACCCTAATGATCAGACCTGAAAAACCCTGCGGCACAACGGGGGGTGAGTTGCCAACTCGTAAATAGTAAATAACATCATACTGTAATCGTAAGTATGCACTAACAGTGATAAACAATCACATGTACTTTGGGAGCATAAGTATGGCAATATGAATATGCAACTATCATGATCAAGGTACACCACCAGGGTACTATATCTACATGAATCAAATGCATATTAAGTAAATACTGAGTGTGGGATAATTAAATAATCTCAAGCACAAATCATCAGCATGGAAAAACCCGGTGTCTACCAACGACACCCCCAAATCCTAATATCCTCAGACTCCGTCCCCAGGACTGGCCCCCAGATCGGCCCTCAGATCGGCCCCTCAGAATCGACCCTCATAACCTGTAAGTCTCATGGAACCTGAGTGTCAAACATCGACACCCGAAAACATCATGAAAACTAGTGCCCAGCATCGACGCATAAATACTTATATCCATACGTTCCTCGAATCCTAAGTGTCCAATATCGACACTTGTGATCCACGTATCGGTTTTCTGATATCCATACGCTCCTCGAAACCCAAGTGTCCAACCTCGACACTCGTGTTCCACGTATCGGTTTTATGATATCCATACGCTCCTCGAAACCCAAGTGTACAACCTCGACACTCGTGTTCCACGTATCGGTTTTCTGATATCCATATATCTCTCGGAATATAGGTGCCCAACATCGACACTAGAAATCCCCAAATCGCATGAAAAACATATCTCAAATGCGTAAATCCATGTAATATAACATATGCAACATAGAACAACAATATGAGCATATCAAGGGAAAATCCGCTATTTAAATGCATCAAGTCATTAAATATATCACGTAGTTCCCAAGTATCCGAATCTAATATACATATATAACAGCGTCCCATACCACCGATATATATCATATAAAGCTGAACATATAACTATAGCAAGGTATATGTAAGTGCATGTAGGTATAGCAAGACATATGTGTAAGCATGTAGATGTACAGGTATGCTATATTTCATATGCGCCATCGCATAAGAATAAATGCCTCTATGTCACTAACCAATAGCAAGGTATATCATATGAATATTTATGCTGTGCATATCATGGCAATTACCGACAGTGTGTGTTTAGCATACAATTGGTGCTCGTGCAACATGGACTGTCAGTAATAGTGTAGTGTACAATGGATACAGGTTCAAGCACAACAAGTAACTATATGCAAATGAAGTTCATGCACCATCTCTATATGTGCATATAAACATGCGGCTAATATCTTATCATATCTAGCCCTGATGCTTAACGCCATACGGGCGATTTCCCTGTAGATGTTAAATCTACTCACCGACAATCTCAAGCTAGGTCGATCCAATCACCTGCTTCCCTTTCGTCGCAGCGCTCGAAGTCCCCACCTGCGATCATTTTAACACAAAACATAACAAGTGCAAATCTCAGAAATCGATCAATATCACGCACACACTACGTTTGAACAACGCACCAACTCCATTCCAACTCATAAGCATTCGTCTAACGGCTAACGTGTGTGGCGACACACCCAAAACTAACCCAAGTGCAACAGCTACACAAGATCATGAACCGTGTTGGATAACGTAACACACATACTCAAAACACTAGATTATGCACAAGTGATCCCAGATTTTGCATACTGTCAATACTCAAAAATCAAACAGTACCAAACACCTCTAAACAACTGTAGACAGCTCCCCTCCAAAAACCAAACCCCAATTCCCCAAAAAAATCCGAGGTCGCCGGATTTCTCCTTCTCGTCGCTGGCCAAAACCGTGTTAGTTATTTATATGCCCTAGAGGCCATTGTTGTACATATGATGTGTATTATAATGGATGCTTTGATATATATAGAGAGGACTTTCTTGCTCGACATGATAGTATGCTATCTGGTTTCACTTTGTCTTAACATGTTGACTTGTATTGGTTTACTGTCTTGCTCTCACATGTTGATAAAGCCCTTAGGATATGTACTCGACTACTGGGACTATGATGAGATCATACTAGTGGGGCCATGGTAGTCAAAGAGTACATCCTATAACTGTTTCTAATCGAGGGTGTATCGAGACAGGGCATTGATACACCAGAGTAGACTAGCGTACACGCATCTTGACCCATATGATGGACGATGGATGATCTCATATCCATTGGTGTTGGACATCAAAGATGGTGTACGGGTGCTCAGTGGACACTGGGTACACTGAACGGACTAGCCGAGAACTCCTAGATGGTATTATACCTATCGTCAGATAGCAGTTCTCTGGTGACACTGGTACAGGTTAGTCTGTAGACCTGAGATCGTCATAGAGTCTTGTGTGATTCCCACTGTGCTTTGATTTCCACCTTACCACGTCCATGAGGGCATGCAAAATGGTGATTTTTGGGTACATTCCCGAATCACCTGGAGGCAATGAGCGATAGGAGGGGTTTCGTCTCTCCTGGTATAGGGAGTTAATGTTGTGCTGTGTTCGATTGGCTATAACTGGAATTCCCTGGCCAGGGATGATTTGGAGTGCTACTGGTAAGTGTTATAGTAGTTTCTCGACCTGTTATGAGCCTTACATCGACATGACTTATCGTTTACTGGGGTCTGACGTTTACCCCCACTAGACTAGATATGCAACATATCAGACGAAGAGATCGGACTGTACGGGAGTGTTACTGATTGGATTCACAGGAGAATGTACATGCTTGCTTGTTGATCTTCTGATCGTTCAATACACGAGTGGCTGTTATGTTTAGCTGACCGCTTGCAGCTTGTGGGTGTTTGATATGATCATCACCTACTGCCGGCGTATTAACGATTCTTTAGAGTCCTACACAGAGGTTTCCTGACTCAGGCAAAACGGAGTAGGGGCACATATGCGATATGTGCGGGACCGAGAATAATACGATATGAGATACCCTATTCTATTCTCGCGATATGTGATATCGGCCGGGTATATGTGATATAGCCGGGTCATCGGATTAAGTGTTGATTCGATGAAATGGTACTTGTTATATTAGCCGGTTATATGTAATATAGCCGGGTTATCGGATCAAGTGTTGATTCGATAATTTAATGTATAATTATATATGATATATATTACATTACATTAACTAATATAAAGCTCACTTTATTGATTCTTTTTCTCACTTGGATAATACATTGATGTATATGCGATATATGTTAATTTTATTATTTTCTTTTGTTACATTATATATTATATATATGATATATAATATTGTAACGTGCTAGGTTAAAATTGTAACTAGGGTTTATGAGACTTGAACCATGTTAGGGATAGATTAGGGTTTTTAAATTATTATTAAGGAAATACTAATAATGGTGGAATTATCCATTGTTGATATTTTGATGGAAGCTTGTAGGCTTCTTTGACTTTGTCCACCATTTTTGTCTTCCTTAAGATATTTGTTGACCTAACTCTAACCATAGCAAATGGTTAAGTCTATACAAGGGTTAAGGATATTATCTTTAACCTATGGTTGCAATTCTAACCACACAACAATTCATTATTCATCACAAAATCTTTCTTCTTCTTCTTCCTCCTTTGAAAGAGCTTTCTAGCTTTTTGTGTTGTGATGATTTAAAGTGAGAAAATGAAAACAAAAAAGAAAATTCCTACTTCATCATCCTCATCTATTCTAGCCACTAAGATTAGAGTGTTCACTTCACTAATACTTAATTAGAGAAGTGAGAGCTTGGGTTTGAGATTCTTCAAGGTAGATCATCTTCGAAAAGGAAGACTTCAAGCAAGATACCTCATTCACCTCATGGAGCCTTTCTAGTGTCCGGGTTCATGATGATCGCAGTGAAGGGACCTCAACACAGAGCTTATGAAGCGAAGAAACGGACTACAAAGGTTGTAATCCCTCTTTCTTCAATGTAAAGTTGTTTACATGCAAAGTTAACCCTAATTCTCTAGATTGATTACTTGGTTGGTTTATTTAGCACCCCAAAAATTTTAATATAGCATGTTTGATGCTTGCCAAAACCTTGCTAAGGTGCTAAGCTAACCTTACAAACCAATCCTATGGGGTTCGTGCTCCAGGTGTATTCTCAGAGTCACTAGTACAACACCACTACACTGCTAGATTTTTCAGTAAAATTCTCATGTCACAGCAGATCACAGAGACTCTATTATGGCACTAAAAATACGATATTTGCACGAAACGATACCTTATGTGTTCTAAACAACAACCAACAAGCTATACAACTTTAAAACACCTATTTAATAGTTTAGAGATCATTACCTAGCCACTCTTGCTCAAAATCCTAGCTTTCCAAGCTCCAAGGCAACCTAGTGGCTAATCAAGACATTTGAAGTGTTTTCCATGGATTTTTGTGAAGTTTTGCAAGGATTTTATGAAGAGGGAGAGAGGTTTTAGTTTGGGGTTGAGGGAAAGAACAATAAGTGAGAGTGAGAGAAAATGAGAGAGTGAGAGAGATTAATTGATGAGAGGTGAGTGTAGGGTGAACATTTTCCTTACACTCACTCTCCCTCTCACCTCATTAATGCACCATTAAAGCTCCATTACTTATTCTAGCCACCTCTCTCATTTCAAACAAGATATTTCCTCACAAAAGATCTAGGAAAAGGTTAAGGCAAGGTTAATTTGGGCAAGATTTAGCTTAATGTGTCATGGTTACTAAATAAGGTTAACACTAATATACCCTCACATTAAGATGCACAAGTGTATGCAAGCCATAAAAAAATATAAAAATATTAATTGATTGTTATAAAATGCGAGGAACCTAATTTGGTAAACTTTTCCTTAAAAAACCCGCATAAATGCTTAATTAACACTAATCACATTCTAAGGTGTTACAATCTCCCTCCTTAAAGAAAATTCGTCCCCGAATTAAAATTTCATACAAGCATACCTTCAAAGAGATGAGGGAATTTCTTCCGCATCTCGCTCTCGGCCTCCCAAGTGATCTCCTCACTAGTCGGGCTATGCCAAAGAACCTTCACAAATGGCAAGACCTTTGACCGAAGTTTCTTCACCTGCCGATCAAATATAACTACCGGCTGCTCGGTGAACGAAAGATCGTGCTCAAGCTGAACGTTCTCGTGCTGAATCATGTGAGAAGGGTCATGAAGGTATCTACGAAGCATCGACACATGGAACACGGGGTGAACATCCGGAAAACTGTGCGGGAGCGCCAAATGGTAAGCAACGGTACCAACTCGCTCAAGGATCTCGAAGGGACCTACAAATTGGGGACTAAGCTTTCCCTTCCTCCCAAATCTCATAACGCCCTTCATCGGAGAAATCCGAAGGAATACATGATCCCACACTGCAAACTCAAGTCTGCGACGACGACGGTCGGTATATGACTTCTGTCTGCTCTGGGCTGCTCTCATCCTGTCCTAAATCAGCTGGATCTTCTCCGTAGTCTCCTGAACTAGCTGGGGTCCCAAAAACCTACTTTTACAGAGTTCGGTCCAACAGACTGGTGATCGACACTTTCTACCATACAAAGCCTCGAAAGGCGTCATTTGAATAGTCTCTTGAAAGCTGTTGTTGTAGGAGAACTCAATCAACGGAAAGTGACGATCCCAACTACCACCAAAATCAGTCACGCACGCCCGAAGCATATCCTCTAGAGTTTGTATCGTCCGCTCTTACTGACCATCGGTTTGCGGATGGAAAGCAGTGCTAAAACTCAACTGGGTACCCAAAGCTTCCTGAAGGTTCTGCCAAAGACGGCTAGTAAACTGGGTGCCTCTGTCGGATACAATGCATGTGAGAACACCGTGCAAACGCACAATCTCATCTATATACAACTGAGCATACTAAGCATAACCGAAAGTGGACTTCACTGAAAAGAAGTGATCCACTTTCGTCAACCGGTCAACAATCACCCAAATGGAGTCCTACCCCCGACTGGTCCTGAGCAGACCCACGACAAAGTCTATGGAAATCTGCTCCCATTTCCACTCAGGAATAGGTAAAGGTTGTAACTCTCCAGCCGGTCTCCGATGCTCAGCCTTGACTTGCTGACAAGTCAGGAACCTCGAAACGAAGTCCGAAACATCACGCTTCATTCCTTCCCACAAGTAAAATTCTCTCAAGTCACGGTACATTTTCGTGGAACCTGGATGAACGCTAAAGGCCGACTGATGTGCCAGCTCTAGGATCTCGCGTCTCAACCCATCAATATCCGGTACACACAATCGAATCCTGTAATATAGCACACCCTGATCATCAATTAAGAACTCCGAATCTGTACCCTGCCGAACTGTAGGGTTCCTAGGCACTTTAAGGAGGTCTCACAAGGCATCAACCATGCAAAATACAAAAATTTCCGGTGCCGAGAAACCCTAATGCGATCGTTGACTAGAGATTAGGAGAAACATGCAAGTAGTAAACAACTTTACGGCTAAGTGTGAACGAAAATACAACCTTTGTAGATCCGGTACTCCACCTCCATAGCTCCGTGACGATGTACCCTCGCTGCGATCATCGGATCCCGGACTCTAGCATCGGCTTCATCGGAGAAATGGGCGGGCTAGGTCGTCGACTTCGATGCCGAAGATGATCTCCGTCGAGGCAACACAAGATCAAGCTCCAACTTCACCAAGCCATGAAACTTGTGAATAAAACACCCTATACTACTTGGTAAGTGGTAGAGGATGAAGAAATAGGAAGTGGGTTCACTTTAGAATTGGATTTCTCACACTTTTTCTCAAGTCAGCATTGAAGCTAGCAAGCTTCTTTCTTCTTGAAGAAGAAGAAGAAGATAATAATATAAGAAAAAATCCAAAAAGAAAATAAAGTCATTCTTATCATATTAGAAACCATGGTTTAGTGTAGAGAATAAACTAGGGTTAGGTGAATGGTTTGGTTTAGCATGAAACAAAAATGGTAGACTTATTCAAAGCTTCATGAAGCTTCAACTATAAAACAAAGCAAGCCACCATTTCTCTTTTTGCCAAAAATGAATTAAGAGAATAAATAAATAAGTAAATCAAAACCCTAACCATTAACATAACCATGGTTTAATCATACACACCCAAGTTTGCATGTATCATCAAACATGATACAATCTAGTTTACAAAACTATATCATATATACAATGTGCACATCAAGTGAGAAAATCCATCTTAAGTGAACAAATGCTAGTTAATGTAAAGTAATATATCAAATATATAATTATACATTAAATCATTAAATCAACACTTGATTTAACGATCCGGTCATATCGCATATAACCGACTAATATCAAGTGTATCAATGTATCGAATCAACACTTGATTCGGTAACCCGGCTATATCACATATAACCGACCAATGATACAAATCGCGAGAATAGAATACAGTATCACATACTGGTATAATTCTCGGTCCCGTACATATCTCATATGCGCTCCTATTTCGTTTCGCTTAAGCCAGGAAAGCTCTGTGTAGGACTCTAAAGACTCGTCAATACGCCGGCAGCAGATGATGATCATATCAAGCACCCACAAGCCGCAAGCGGTCTGCTAAACGTAACGGCCACCCGGGTATTGAACGATCAGAAGATCGACGAGCAAGCCCGCTCACACTCCTGTGAATCCAACCAGTAACACTTACCGTACAGTCCGGTCTGTTCGTCTGATATGTCGCATATCTCGCCTAGGGGTGGTAAACGTCAGACCCAAGTAGCTCGATAAGTCGTGTCGATATGAGGTCTATAACAGTTCGAGAAACTACTGGTAACACTTACCAGTAAATCTCAACAACCCTGGCCAGGGATTTCCGGTTATAACCAATCGAACACAGCGCAACATCAACTCCCTATACGAATCCCCTCCTATCGCTCATTGCCTCCATGTGATTCAGGACTGTACCCAAAAACCACCGTTTTGCACGCCCACTTGGACGTGGTACGGTGGAAATCAAAGCACAGTGGGAATCACACAAGACTCTATGACGATCTCGGGTCTACAGACTAACCTGTACCAGTGTCACCTGAGAACTGCCATCTGACGTAAGGTATAATACCATCTGGGAGTTCTCGGCGAGTCCGTCCAGTGTACCCAGTCTCTACTGAGCACCCGTATATCATCTCTGATGTCTAACACCAATGGATATGGGATCATCCATCGCCCATCTGTATGGGTCGAGAAGGTATACGCTAGTCTACTCTGGTATATCGATGCCCCGTCTCGATACACCCACGACTAGGGACCTTGAAGGATGTACTTATGGACTACCATGTCCCCACTAGTATGATCCGCATCATAGTCCAGGTAGTCAAGTACACATCCTAAGGGCTTTACCAACATGTAACAGAGAGACAATCAGTATACACGTTAAGGTAAAGAGTAACCAGATAGCATACTATCATGTCGAGCAAGAAAGTCCTCACTATATATATGTCCAAGCATCCACTACAATATACATCCTATGTATAGTAATGGCCTCTAGGGCATACATATAACTAACAATCTCCCACTTGCACTAGGGCCATCTATAGCAGTGGTTGTAGTATCTCATACTCAACCATCCCATAAAAGTCTCTCTCTGGGAAAAAGGCCTTTGTGATTGGATCCACCGTGTTGTCCTCTGAGTCTTCTCTCCTAACCTCGATCCCCTGGAGATCAACCATCTCAATGATCAGGTGATACTGCCTTAGAATATGTCTGGATCACTGATGAGACGGACGTTCCTTGGCATAAGCCACCACTCCATTGTCACACAATGGGAGGAACTAAGTTCATCTCATGAACAAATATACATCCAGACTGTCTCTTTGGTAGCATCTTAAGTAGCGATGTATCCAGCCTTTATCTTCTAGTATGCCACGGTATCTAGCTTGGAACTCTTCCAACATACCGTCCCTTTACTGAAGGTAAAGACAATGCATGTGACTGACATTCAGTCGTCCTTATCACCCTGGAACCTTTCCAGTGATTCTCCCCAGGATCAACTGATACCATCTCACTATAACTAGTGAGTATCCTAATATCCAACTAGATCTATCTCATAGATCCAAAACCCAGGATTTAGTAGGTATCACTTTGATCCTATATGGAGAATCATTGTGATAAGCGGAGATTGATCGAGCGTAGCATAGGAAACTCCTTTCTTATCAAGAGTATGTCATCCACGTACTCTACGAGGATCACCACCATACTCGCTACTACCTTTTTGTATATACAAGGTTCATCTACCATTTTGATGATGTCAAACTCTTTGACTAACACATCAAAACAGACGTTCCAACTCCACGATGCCTGCTTTATCATATAAAACATCTTGCACACGTTTCCACTGCTCCCACTGTCTACAAGGCCCTCTGGCTGTGTACTTATAGACACACTCTTCTAAAACATCATTTAGAAAAGCAGTCATGGCACCCAACCGCCAGAGATCGTAGTTATGGTCTGTAGCCGTAGCAAGTAGGATCTGGATGGACTTAAGCTTAGTTACTTGAAAAGGTTTCATCATTTTCCATGCCTGGTCGATGATGAAAACCTTTAACAAGTCTAGCTTTGAAAGTCTCAACTTTTCCATCTACACCAAGTAATCTTCTCAAGATATACCTGCTCCTGATGGGGGTTTAACCCTTCAGATAAAGCAACCAAAGTCCGTACTTTGTCGGTGTATAAGAATTCCATCTCAGATCGCTAAGCATCCAGCCATTCTTACAGAGTCCCACTCCTGATGGCCAGCTCGAAACTAGTTGGGTCATCATCTCATGATGCAATCCTCGCTCCCACTGTCATAGAGAAACCGAAGTATCTCTCAGGTGGGTGAGGAACTCTACTAGATCGGCGGAGAGGCTGAGGTTCGTTGGAAACAATTGAATCCTTTGGTTCTACCAAATCATCAGCTGTAGTTTGTATAGCTGGAACATTTCCAGTTCTACATAACAGACCTTGCCTCGAGCTTGTCCGGATTTTGCCTTTTAGACATAGGCCGGACAACCCCAAATCTTAACAAACTTAAGATATGGGCTCTTCCCTTTCTATATCACATATGAAGTGGTAGGAAACTGATTTGATTTGTACCATATTCAATAGGTATGCAACTTCATAAGTGCATTAATCCCAAAAGGAAATAGGTAACTCAGTAGTACTCATCATAGAGCACACCTTATCATATAGGGTGCTATTGCTCCGCCCCGATATACCATCATGCTATGGTGTATACGGAGGAGTAATGCTGAGAGAGAATCTCATTCTCCTTTAGAAAGGTTCAGGATTTCCGTGCTCAAGTATTCTCCTCCTTGATCTCATCAAAGGACATAATATTTATACCCGTATTGGTTCTCTACTTCTAACTTATATTCTGTGAATATCTCAAAAGGTTCGGACTTGTGTTTCAACAGGAACATATGTCTGAATCTTAAGAGATTATTAGAGAATGTAATGAAGTACAAAGAACCGGTCTTGGTATGTGTAGACAGGGGACCTTCCATACATCATCTTGTATCAGTCCCAAGAGTTCATTAACTCTTTCTCTGTTTCCAATAAACAGAGCTATGGTCATCTTATCTTTGTGACATGACTGGCAAGTTTCATAAGATGTAAATTCAAACTGATTTAAATATGCATCTAAATGTAACTTCAGCCAGTCGGGTCGCATTGATACGACCCAGTCTACAATGCCACAAGAAGGAATCGTTCATTTCTGAACTCTTCCTCTTGTGTGTGTTCTGTATATTAGGAACTGTAGTTTGATTTAGAACGTTAATGCTTTTAGATAACGCGCCTGAACCGATCAACTTTTGAAATAGGAAATGTTCAAAACATTATCCAACAATACAAAATTTTATCGTTTCTTTAATAAAGAGACTGATATGATTTTGTATATCAGGTTCGGTATCTAATAGCATTTGTTCAATGTACTGATAATACAGGGTGACAGTGACCAACAGACTTGGCTGCAACACTTGCCCCGTTTTCTGTCTCATGAAACTTATCACCCGTTCTAAGTTCTCTACTTCTGTAGCCCTATGTAACATATTACACATCCGGGATCCTGATCCGGTATCAAATACCCAGGACGTAGAGGATTCAGAGAAACAGTTCTTTGTAACGAACACACACGAGGATGATGCATCAACATGCACTTTCTTCGTTTGGGCGGCACGGGAAATCTGGTATTCACCAATTCCTGCTCTGTCTTATAAAAATTATAAGTTGGAGCGGGACCAACGTTCCCCAGCCCAGTATAACAAGCGGGTTCGGTCAATATATCCGTATTATTATCTTGATTAAGGCGTGATATGGTCGCTACCTGGAGAGAGAGAGAAGAAAACACTCAGCGTGCGCTCTTGCAAGATCAGATTGGTTATTATTTTATCTAATCAGGATGGCTCCCACTGTTTTTATCAAATCTTCCTTCAAACCCTAAAAGGAAAGACTAGCCGGGATTAATTACACGCTACAAGTTCGCCAATCTTTCAGCCAGGCCAGTGTCGGTACTTTGAGGGAGGTCTCCCGTGCTTTCGCACGAACCTAATTAATGTAAACCTCGTTTTCCCAGAGGCGTAACCCCGTCGACACCTTTCTAGACACCTACTTGATCGGCTAATTGTAATGTGTAAAACTCTCCCAGGAGTAACAATTACTCGCAGCGGGTATCGGGATCCAACTATCTCATAGAAGGTATGCAATCTCATTGCAAATTTCAACACTTGAAATTCCCGATAATTTTTCCCCTAGCATCCTATGACCTTGACGAAAGCCAACAAACCATAGGGTACTAGTCAAGTTCAACCCGTCATTTCCTGATTGAATTAAACCCACCCGCACGACTCTTGACGAAAGCCAACAAAGCCGCACGACTACCCTAATCCAATCGCATCATATGCAGCAGATAAGTAGCATATAGCTACCGCACACTACACCTTGACGAAAGCTAACAAATGTAGCACGAATACTATATACAACTTATCTAAAATGACGGAGGGCTACGACAGGTTTTTCAGAAAACCTATTGCGTAATGAACTTGATATCGTTGTAGGATCGAATAAATTTTAAAATGGAGTGTTTTTTAGGCTTTTCTAGTTTTGTTAAAGGGGTCACTCCCGGTGAAGGGATCGTCGGCCCTTTCCGCATCGAATAAGGTGCAGGATATATCATATATACCGCTGTGCAAAGCGAAAACTATAGATGCAATCAAAAGACAAACCGAGGGTTGTAGCATCTGCCAGTTATTGCTAAAGGAGTCACTCCCAGTGAAGGGATCTCGGTCCTTTCCTTATCGAATAAGGTGCAGGATGTTCTACAAGGAACACCGCGATGCAAAGCAAGAACTGTAGCTACCTGTTTTATTTTTGAAAATTCGATTCCACAACATCTTTAGGTTTCTTTTTCTTTCATTAATCATATTAATGAAGTCCCGTCATTTAGTTTACCTAAACATCACAGATAAATACGACGTACACTTATGCCATCCGCATTCGCCTCGATGTCCCCTCGTGCATCGTTAGGTTAGGTAACTAACGGCAGAGCGGGGCAGGGCTAGCGCGGGTGTAAAACATAAGTAACGCCTATATAATATATCATATATACTATATACAGTATCTATCACAGAACATCACATGATCACATCACAGATATCGCGGCAGAAGAAACATATGAAATATTGGATATTCTAGGACATCCATGTTTTCAATACGAGCCAGTATAAAACACGGATTCCACGGTCGCGATGAATAGCCAAACCCACACCCCTAGACCCCTACGAGAGCGACAAGCAACCCTACCAATTCTAGAGTTAGGAGACCCGGACTCGACTCCTCGAGTTGGTCTCCTACTGGACTCCAGAACCCGGTTACTTGTGCCCTCCTCCTTGGGTCGATCCTAGTGCGGAAAAGTAAATAATATACAAACGGTGACAGCTTCCGCAACCTGGAAGTGCCCCAATAAAAGAATATTACATACAAGTTTTTACATGAATGAAAATGAAAAACACTCATCTCACATAAAAACCCCCGGCTATTCAAACACGATGATCCAATATAACATATCCAGCAACACATAACATCACATGTCATCAACGTAAGTCAACATGCGTATCCCAATTGTCGTTGACATATAGCAACGAAACCGGCAATATCACATATTACACTTACGGTCATAGAAAAGAAAGTGTAAAACTACAACAGTTGGAATCCGCAACTTCTTTAGACATCGCATGCCTAATCAAATGAATTCCTTAGACATCACATGCCTAACAACTATAAACTCCGCATTTTAGTCTCAAAATCGAAAACACTTTTCAATACCAAGTCGGGCAATTCAACAAGATTCCCGACATCCTGATCGAATGCTCGTCGCAAACTTCAGTAGACGGCCGCACCCCCGATACCGTCGACTAAGTGCACCAAGGCGGACACCGCTGCCGCGAGCTCCCGAATGGATGCTTTCGGCGACGGGGTTCTCCTACAGTCACTTGGTCGGGGCTATGGGGTGTAGCTGTCTATTAAGTTTACCCGGCGAGTATCCGCGTACGCTACGTGATTGCGACGGACTTTTGATCACATCAAAATTCCGTGGCAACCGATCAAGTGAGACTAAAGTGCTATGTTTATAACATTCATATCAGTTATCTCATAACTACTTTGGATTCCAAGTATTGTATCCCATTCCAGATAAATAGAAAATGTTAAACTTTCCGATCGAACAATCAAACACCCAAGTTTTCCCGAAACAGATCAACACATGAAATAAGTTTTAAAACATTCACTTCATGCCTCAGTACCAACGGTCCAGCCGTAGAAGGGTCAAGCCAACGCCTCACATGTGGCACGTCGTACTGCCCCAAACCCTAAGGTTCAAAGGGCAGTTCAAGACGGTCACATAATCGAGTTAAGGTTTGTTGTCTTCTAGAGGGTCCATCGCGTTACTTGCACTACTTAGAACGTTATTAAACCATGGAAAGATCCAACACTTGGAAATTTCCCGGCAGGGGAAAAATTGGGTATTTATATCCGGTCGAACTTTTTAACATATTCTAAGATTATCCGGAAAAACACATAGAGAAAGTTAAATGATCCGATCGAATCATCGAGTCCCTAATACATCCCAGAAAACTCAACTGTGGAGTATAGATTAAAAATTCCCAATAAATACAGCAACTTTAAATTGAGATTACTGTGCAAACATAAGTGAAAGAGGCCACTTAATTGCCGCGGAACCGCCGCCCAACCTAGGGTACGGCCGCGGTTCCGCGGCGGTTTAATGGATTTAGACCCCCGAATTTCACAGTAATTCCTATAAAACCCTGCTGAATTTTTTGGCTATTTTTAATTTGGAAAAATCCACATATTCAGAAAATGTACAGAGATTGGTCTCGGATTAGGGTTTCGGGTTCGATCGGGTTTCTAATATCCTCTACACTTCGCCTAAAGCTCTAGCTAGGCTCTGATACCACTGTAGGGTTCCTAGGCACTCTAAGGAGGTCTCACAAGGCATCAACCATGCCAAATACAAAAATTTCCGGTGCCGAGAAACCCTAATGCGATCGTTGACTAGAGATTAGGCGAAACATGCAAGTAGTAAACAACTTTACTGCTAAGTGTGAACGAAAATACAACCTTTGTAGATCCGGTCCTCCACCTCCATAGCTCCGTGATGATGTACCCTCGCTGCGATCATCGGATCCCGGACTCTAGCGTCGGCTTCATCGGAAAAATGGGCGGGCTAGGTCGTCGACTTCGATGCCGAAGATGATCTACGTCGAGGCAACACAAGATCAAGCTCCAACTTCACCAAGCCATGAAACTTGTGAAGAAAACACCCTATACTACTTGGCAAGTGGTAGAGGATGAAGAAATAGGAAGTGGGTTCACTTTAGAATTGGATTTCTCACTCTTTTTCTCAAGTTAGCATTGAAGCTAGCAAGCTTCTTTCTTCTTGAAGAAGAAGAAGAAGAATATAATAATATAAGAAAAAATCCAAAAAGAAAATAAAGTCATTCTTATCATATTAGCAACCATGGTTTAGCGTAGAGAATAAACTAGGGTTAGGTGAATGGTTAGGTTTAGCATGAAACAAAAATGGTAGACTTATTCAAAGCTTCATGAAGCTTCAACTATAAAACAAAGCAAGCCACCATTTCTCTTTTTGCCAAAAATGAATTAAGAGAATAAATAAATAAGTAAATCAAAACCCTAACCATTAACATAACCATGGTTTAATCATACACACCCAAGTTTGCATGTATCATCAAACATGATACAATCTAGTGCACAAAACTATATCATATATACAATGTGCACATCAAGTGAGAAAATCCATCTTAAGTGAACAAATACTAGTTAATGTAAAGTATTATATAAAATATATAATTATACATTAAATCATTAAATCAACACTTGATTTAACGATCCGGTCATATCGCATATAACCGACTAATATCAAGTGTATCAATGTATCGAATCAACACTTGATTCGGTAACCCGGCTATATCACATATAACCGACCAATGATACAAATCGCGAGAATAGAATACAGTATCACATACTGGTATAATTCTCGGTCCTGCACATATCTCATATGCGCTCCTATTTCGTTTCGCTTGAGCCAGGAAACCTCTGTGTAGGACTCTAAAGACTCGTCAATACGCCGGCAGCAGATGATGAACATATCAAGCACCCACAAGCCGCAAGCGGTCTGCTAAACGTAACGGCCACCCGGGTATTGAACGATCAGAATATCAACAAGCAAGCCCGCTCACACTCCTGTGAATCCAACCAGTAACACTTACCGTACAGTCCGGTCTGTTCGTCTGATATGTCGCATATCTCGCCTAGGGGTGGTAAACGTCAGACCCCAGTAGCTCGATAAGTCGTGTCGATATGAGGTCTATAACAGTTCGAGAAACTACTGGTAATACTTACCAGTAAATCTCAACAACCCTGGCCAGGGATTTCCGGTTATAACCAATCGAACACAGCGCAACATCAACTCCCTATACCGGGAGAGACGAATCCCCTCCTATCGCTCATTGCCTCCATGTGATTCGGGACTGTACCCAAAAACCACCGTTTTGCATGCCCTCTTGGACGTGGTAAGGTGGAAATCAAAGCACAGTGGGAATCACACAAGACTTTATGACGATCTCGGGTCTACAGACTAACATGTACCAGTGTCACCTGAGAACTGCCATCTGATGTAAGGTATAATAACATCTGGGAGTTCTCGGCGAGTTCGTCCAGTGTACCCAATCTCTACTGAGCACCCGCATATCATCTCTGATGTCAAACACCAATGGATATGGGATCATCCATCGCCCATCTGTATGGGTCGAGAAGGTATACGCTAGTCTACTCTGGTATATCGATGCCCCGTCTCGATACACCCACGACTAGGGACCTTGAAGGATGTACTTATGGACTACCATATCCCCACTAGTATGATCCGCATCATAGTCCAGATAGTCAAGTACACATCCTAAGGGCTTTACTAACATGTAACAGAGAGACAATCAGTATACACGTTAAGGTAAAGAGTAACCAGATAGCATACTATCATGTCGAGCAAGAAAGTCCTCACTATATATGTCCAAGCATCCACTATAATATACATCCTATGTATAGTAATGGCCTCTAGGGCATACATATAACTAACACGAACAGGCTCAAGAATCTCAACCAAACGGGTATCACTGGGCTACGCCTCACGGATACGATCAAGTAGAAGTGGACGAGTGCGGACATGAGCAAGTTGTCCCCCAGTGGAAGTGAACTCGAACTGTACTCTACCATCGCACAAGGTCTGCCAATCCGTATAAGACTGCCTCTGAACTGCGCTCAACTGGGAAAAGCTACCTCCAACCCTACGACTCAAAGCGTCAGCTACCACATTCGCCTTGCCCGGGTGATAAAGGATCTCACAATCATAATCCTTCACAAGCTCTATCCACCGGCGCTGTCTCAGATTCAGATCCCGCTGCTGGAAGATGTACTTCAAGCTCTTGTGGTCCATAAAAATCTGACACGACTCCCCATACAAGTAGTGTCTCCAAATCTTCAACGCAAAGACCACCGCAGCTATCATAAGATAGCGAGTGGGATAATTCTGCTCGTGCTTCTTCAGCTGCCTAAAAGCATAAGCAGTCACTCTTTCATGCTGCACCAGCACACAACCGAGCCCCACTCGAGACGCATCACAGTACACTACAAAGTCACCTGATCCAAAAGGCAAAGATAGAACGGGTGCAGTCGTAAACCGAGTCTTCAACTGCTGAAAACTCTGCTCGCACGCATCAGTCCAAAGAAAAGGAACCCCCTTCCGGGTCAGTCCGGTCAGCGGTGCAGCGATACTCGAAAAATCCTGCACGAAACGGCGGTAATAACCAGCTACGCCTAAAAAGCTGCGGACCTCTGTCACAGATACAGGTCTGGGCCAAAGTTGTACAGCCTCGATCTTCCTCGGGTCCACAAGAATACCGTCTCCCATCACCACATGACCCAGGAAGTAAACTTTATCAAGCCAAAATACGCACTTTGAGAATTTAGCATACAGCTGGTGCTCTCTCAATGTCTGCAAAGTAATCCTCAAGTGCTGCTCATGCTCCTCCCGACTCCTAGAGTAGACCAGAATGTCATCAATAAACACAATAATAAATGGGTCGAGGAACGGCCTGAAAATCCGGTTCATCAGATCCATGAACGCTGCTGGGACATTGTTGAGCCCGAACGACATCACAAGAAACTCATAATGCCCGTAGCGTGTACAAAAAGCAGTCTTCGGAATGTCATCATTCCGAACCCGCAACTGATGATAGCTCGAACACAAATAAATCTTAGAAAAATGTTTCGCCCCCTGGAGCTGATCAAAAAAATCGTCAATGCGAGGTAAAGGGTACCTGTTCCGCACCGTAACTTAGTTCAATTGACAATAATCAATACACAACCTCAAACTGCCATTCTTCTTCTTGACGAACAGAATAGGAGCTCCCCACGGCAAAACACTCAGACGCACAAGTCCCTTATCAAGCAACTCTTGCAATTGATCTTTAAGCTCTCTAAGCTCCGCCGGAGCCATCCGGTAAAGCGGTATAGAAATAGGCCCCGTGCCAGGAATCAGATCAATGCAAAACTCAATATCGCGCTCTGCCGGCAAACCAGGTAACTCATCGGTAAAACTTAAGGAAACTCTCGCACGATAGGAACCCGGTCCAACGACTGTACAGTGGCTCCAGTATCACAAATGAAAGCGAAGAATCCCCGACATCCCCTCCTCAAAAGTCGTCTAGCGCAAAAGGAAAAAATCAAACTGTGAGGGGCGGCACCTCGGTCCCCCTGCACAACCCGAACAGACTCGCCCGGAAAACTGAAACTGACAGTCTTCTCACGGCAGTCCACTGATGCATAACAAGCTGCCAACCAGTCCATTCCAAGGAGAATGTCGAAGTCCAACATATCTAGAAGGATCAAATCGACGGACGAATCTCTATCTCCAATCTGAATGGCACACGACCGAAACACATATCGCGGGATGAAAAAATCGCCAATAGGAGTAATCACAACAAGCGGCTGATCTAGCAAATACGACTCTCGGTCCAACCTCGGCACGAAGTGCGTAGAAACATACGAATGCGTAGATCCCGGATCAAACAAAACATGAGCCTCAAAAGAACTTATAGAAAGAGTACCTGAAACCACTGCATTGGATGCCTGCGCATCCTGATGAGTCAAGGCAAACACCCGAGCTTGCCCTCTACCGGTGACTGGCTGACCTCTGCCTCTACCACCCCACCCTCTCGGTACAAAACCACCGTGACCCTGACCTCTCTGGACATGAGTCTGAAGCGGAGCAACAACAGGCATAAGGGGCAACGCCCTCTGAAGTGGAGAAGGTGGTAAGGTAACCTGCTGTACATCTACTTCGTGCTCATATGGCTTAGTACAATCTCGAACCCGATGACCCAAACTCCCGCACCGGTAACATCCGGATGAAAATTGCTGACTCTCCTGAGGATAAGAGCTAAAAAGATGACCTCCTCCCGAACCTCCACTATCCCCAGTATCCGAACGGGAACTGTCACGACGTCTAAACGCCCGCCTCCCTGTTGAATCACCAGTACGAACTCTCTTCGGTTTCGGAGCAACCGACATCTCAGAAAGACGCTCCTCAACCAACAGTGCTGCGTCCACCGCTGCTGCATAGGTGTCGCAATGCTGAACGCTAATAGAGAGGAACAACTGGGTAAGCAGGCCTCGAACAAACCTCTTGACCCGCATCTCCTCCGTATCTACCAAATACGGAGCATACACAGACAGTTCGGTAAACAATACATCATACTTGTCCACCGTCATACCCTGAGTCTGGCGTAACGACTCGAATCTACGCGCTTGAGCATCCCTGACGCTCAGCGGAAGAAAACACGCAAGAAACACCGTCACGAACTCAGTCCAGGTCATAGGAGAAAGACCCGCGGCTCTGCCCTTCTCTAAGGACTCACACCACTTCTGGGCCAGACCCTCCAAACGAAAACTCGCGAACTCCACCCATCTCGCATCGGAGCATCTGAGCGAACGACATATCCTGGCCATCCGGTTGATAAACGACTGTGGATCCTTGGCTGCATCGGTACCAGTGAAAACCGGAGGCCTCAACCTCATGAACTCCGATAACGATACGGTGATCACCTCCGTAGCTGCAGGTACAACCACCTGAATATTAGGCACCAACACGGTCCCCGTAACGGGTGGAACAGCTGCCTGCCCCTATGCTCGAATGGCCTCAACTAACAAACCCATCATCTGGCGCAAATCCTGCATATCAGCCCCTAGCATAGCCATATGGTCTGTTGAAGGTGGAACAATCTGCTCCTGCACAATGGGCGTACCGCCCTGTTCAGTTCTCGTCTCAGATGAATCAACTCTAACCTCGGCCCTCGCGGCCGCTCTCGGTGCCCTTGTAGTCTTCGGCGGCATAAAGGCTGGAAATGGAAACAGGATTCGATAAGGACACAGAAATTAGATCACAAGGATATATATTATCATGGAAGAATTTCAAGCAATAAGCCCTAAGGTCACTTAGGCGGAGCAGCGTGTCGTATGTATGCCGCGGAACATACACACGCTACGTCGCTCTGCTTAAGCTACCTACTCCATCATACCAAGGTCATGCTACACTCCGAAAGGTAAAACCTAGCGCTCTGATACCAACTTTGTCACGACCTAAAATTTGACACATGATCGGCACTTAAACTACGTAACGTCAACAGGCGTAACGCAATTTAAGTAAGCCGAAAAACCCAGCAATCTAAACCATTACAAGAATGAAAAGATAGAACACTTTAAAAACCTCAATGCAAAACTTTAAACTTAAGTTTGTTTTTCATAAAAATTTCGGCAGCACCTCCTTTGTAAAAAATAGCCCCGAATCGGGTACAAACATAAGATAAAAGTAAAGCATCCCAAAACGGGAGCAAACCTTCCCCAACGGCGGAAACAACCACCACAACAGATATACGATGCCGTAGCGAAGAAACGAGATAATCCACATATAAAAGGCCGGCTCACACGAGCACGACAACCAGAGTCATAAGAATATACAATATCGATCCTCACAACTCGTCTCTAAGTAAATACATGAAGGTGGTAGATGGAGAGTACTAGATACAAGAAATATACAATGTACATCATCGGATAACCGCAACCTACCTAAAGCAAACGGCCTCACAGCCAACCGTAGCGGTATCCGCCAAAGTAGAGATAATAAGGCGTCTTGTCGCGACCACCCTGATGATCAGACCTGAAAAACCCTGCGGCACAACGAGGGGTGAGTTGCCAACTCGTGAATAGTAAATAACATCATACTGTGATCGCAAGTATGCACTAACAGTGATAAATAATCACATGTACTCTGGTAGCATAAGTATGGAAATATGAATATGCAACTATCATGATCAAGGTACACCACCAGGGTACTATATCTACATGAATCAAATGCATATCACGTAAATACTGGGTGCGGGATAATTAAATAATCTCAAGCACAAATCATCAGCATGGAAAAACCCGGTGTCTACCAACGACACCCCCAAATCCCAATATCCTCAGACTCCGTCCCCAGGACTGGCCCCCAGATCGGACCTCAGATCGGCCCCTCAGAATCGGACCTCATAACCTGTAAGTCTCATAGAACCCGAGTGTCAAACATCGACACCCGAAAACATCATGAAAACTAGTACCTAGCATCGATACATAAATACTCGTATCTATACGTTCCTCGAATCCTAAGTGTCCAGTATCGACACTTGGGATCCACGTATCAGTTTTATGATATCCATACGCTCCTCGAAACCCAAGTGTCCAACCTCGACACTCGTGTTCCACGTATCGGTTTTCTGATATCCATACGCTCCTAGAAACCTAAGTGTCCAACCTCGACACTCGTGTTCCACGTATCGATTTTCTGATATCCATATATCTCTCGGAATATAAATGCCCAACATCGACAATTGAAATACCCAAATCACATGAAAAACATATCTCAAATGCGTCAATCCATGTAATATAACATATGCAACATAAAACAACAATATGAGCATATCAAGGGAAAAATCCGCTATTTAAATGCATCAAGTCATTAAATATATCACGCAGTTCCCAAGTATCTGAATCCAATATACATATATAACAGCGTCCCATACCACCGATATAGATCATATAAAGCTGAACATATAACTATAGCAAGGTATATGTGTGAGCATGTAGGTATAGCAAGGAATATGTGTAAGCAAGTAGGTTTACAGGTATGCTATATTTCATATGCGCCATCGCACAAGAATAAATGCCTTTATGTCGCTAACTAATAGCAAGGTATATCATATGAATATTTGTGTTGTGCGTATCATGGAAATTACCGACAGTGTGTGTTTAGCATACAATTGGTGCTCGTGCAACATGGATTGTCAATAATAGTGTAGTGTACAATGGATACAGCTTCAGGCACAACAAGTAACTATATGCAAATGAAGTTCATGCACCATCTCTATATATGCATATAAACATGCGGCTAATATCATATCATATCTAGCCCTGACGCTTAACGCCATACGGGTGATTTCCCCGTAGATGTTAAATCTATTCACCGACAATCTCAAGCTAGGTCGATCCAATCACCTGCATCCTTTTCGTCGCAGCGCTCGAAGTCCCCGCCTGCGATCATATTAACACAAAACATAACAAGTGCAAATCTCATAAATCGATCAATATCATGCATACACTACGTTTGGCTAACGCACCAACTCCAATCTAACTCATAAGAGTTCGTCTAACGGCTAACGTGTGTGGCGACACACCCAAAACTAACCCAAGTGCAACAGCTACACAAGATCACGAACCATGTCGGATAACGTAACACACGTACTCAAAACACTAGATTATGCACATGTGATCCCAGATTTTCTATATTGTCAATACTTAAAAATCAAACAGTACCAAACACCTCTAAACAACTTCAGACAGCTACCCTCCAAAACTCAAACCCCAATTCCCCAAAAAAATCCGAGGTCGCCGGATTTCTCCTTCTCGTAGCCGGCCAAAACCGATCCCATGGGGTTCGTGCTCCAGGTGTATTCTCAGGGTCACTAGTACAACACCACTACACTGCTAGATTTTTCAGTAAAATTCTCAGGTCATAGCAGATCACAGAGACTCTATTATGACACTAAAAATACAATATTTGCATGAAACGATACCTTAAGTGTTCTAAACAGCAACCAACAAGCTATACAACTTTAAAACATCTATTTAATAGTTTAGAGATCATTACCTAGCCACTCTTGCTCAAAATCCTAGCTTTCCAAGCTCCAAGGCAACCTAGTGGCTAATCAAGACATTTGAAGTATTTTCCATGGATTTTTGTGATGTTTTGCAAGGATTTTGTGAATAGGGAGAGAGGTTTCAGTTTGGGGTTGAGGGAAAGAACAATAAGTGAGAGTAAGAGAGAATGAGAGAGTGAGAGAGATTAATTGATGAGAGGTGAGTGTAGGGTGAACACTTTCCTTACAATCACTCTCCCCCCTCACCTCACTAATGCACCATTAAAGCTCCATGACTCATTCTAGCAACCTTTCTCATTCCAAACAAGATATTTCCTCACAAAAGATCTAGGAAAAGGTTAAGGCAAGGTTAATTTGGGCAAGGTTTAGCTTAAGGTGTCATAGTTACTAAATAAGGTTAACACTAATATACCTTCACATTAACATGCACAAGTGTGTGCAAGCCATAACAAATAATATAAAAATATTAATTAATTGTTATAAAATGTGAGGAACCCAATTCGGTAAAATTTCCCTTTAAAAAACCCGCATAAATGCTTAATTAAAACTAATCACATTCTAAAGTGTTACAGTTGTATGTATACCCTAGAGGCCATTATTGTACATGATTGTATATTATAATGGATGCTTGGACATATATAAAGAGGACTTTCTTGCTCGACATGATAGTATGCTATCTGGTTGCTCTTTAGCTTAACATGTAGACTAGTATTGTGATGCTGTCTTTTCTCTCACTTGTTGATAAAGCCCTTAGGATGTGTACTTGACTACCAGGACTATGATGCAGATCATACTAGTGGGGCCAGGGTAGTCCACAAGTTCATCCTTTAATTTTTCCTAGTCGTGGGAGTATCAAGACAGGGCATCGATATTCCAGAGTAGACTAGTGTGTATATTTCTTGACTGGGGCAATAGATGATCCCACATCCATTGGTGTTTGACATCGAAGATTGTACACAGGTGCTCATTGGAGAATGGGTACACCGAATAGGACTCGCCGAGAACTCCTAGATGGTATTATACCTATTGTCAGATTGCAGTTCTCTGGTGAAACTGGTACAGGTTAGTCTGTAGACCTAAGATCGTCATAGAGTCTTGTGTGATTCCTACTTTGCTTTGATTTTCACCCTCCAACATTCAAGAGAGCGTGCAAATAGGTAGTTTTGGGTACAGTCCCGAGTCACATGGAGGCAATGAGTGATAGGAGGGGTTTCGTCTCTCCCGGTATTAGGGGTTGATGTTGCGCTATGCTCGATTGGCCATAACAGGAAGTCCCTGGCTAGGGCTGATACTGATATTTTCTGGTAAGTGTTATCAGTAGTTTCTCGACACGTTATGAGCCTCATATCAGCATGATTTATCAAGTTATTAGGGTCTGACATTTACCACCCCTAGACTCGATATGTGACATATCAGAAGAAGAAACCAAACTGTACGCTAGTTTTACTTATTGGATTCACGGGAGTATGGACAAGCTTGCTTGTTGATCTTCTGATCGCTCAATACCCAGGTAGTCGTTACGTCCAGCTAGTACCGCTGACGGTATGTGGGTGACTGATATGATCATCACCTCCTGCCGGCGTATTGACGAGTTTTTAGAGTCCTACACAGAGGTTTCCTAGCTCATGCGAAACGAAGTAGGGCACATATGTGATTTGTGCGGGACCGAGATTAATACTTGTATGTGATACCGTATTCTAATCTCGTGATATAGGTTATATGTGATATAACCGGATTATTGAATCAAGTGTTGATTTAATAATTTATTGAACGATATTAGTCGGTTGTATGCGATACACCCGGGTTATTAAATCAAGTGTTGATTTAATAATTTAATGTATAATTAAATATTTGATATATTAATATACATTAACTAATATTATCTCACTTAAGAAAATGTTTTCTCTAAATGCATGAAAATATATATGTGATATATATTAATGTATTTATTTTGAGTCATACTAGATGATACATTGGACTTGGGTGTATGAGACTCATACTTAACTTAAGATAATTTGGGTGTTTAAATATTAAGGGAAAAATAAAAATTAGGTTGAAATTAGCAAGGATTGAGATGCTTGTGGAAGCTTGGAGAAGCTTTTACTTTAGTCCACTAATTTTTTTTTACTTTAGATATTTATTAACCCAACCATTATCTTTAGCCATGGTTTAGTCTCTACATGAGTTATATGGGATATTTTCCATGGTTCATTACTTGAGATCACTTGATCATTTCTTCATCTTTTTGCTTGCTCTCTAGCTTTCAAGTGAGAAGAAAAAGAAAAAGAGAAAAATAATTCTAAAGTGAGCAAAATTCCTACTTCATCAATCTATACCAAACTAGCCATTTAGTATAGGTTGTTTGCTTCACTAATTCATCAATTAGTTTATAGGTAGCTTGAGTTAGAGATTTTTCGACATAGATCATCTTCGGCCTCGAAGATCTTTGAGCAAGCTCGTTCCATTCGCTTAGTGGAGCCTAAGGGGAGTCCGGGAGACCACTACTTGGAGCAAAGGGGCTACTACATAGAGATTTAGAAGTGAAGGACGGTTCTACAAAGGTTTTATTCTTATATCACTTAGTGTAAAGTTGTTTACATGTTTTAAAAAACCTAATTCTCTAGTTAGATCCTTGGTTCGGGCTCGCTCGACACCTTAAAATTTTAAAATAGCATGTTTGATGCTTGCCAAAATCGTGTCGGGGTGCTAAGCGAACCCTTCATACAGCACACAGAGTATGCATTAGTGAACTCATAGGGGTTATACCTAATTATGTATGTTTTCCGGTGTCCCCATGGACAAGGGGTTGGTACTCATACTTCGTTCTATTTTACTATCTGTTCTCTGTTTTTAGACACACATTCTTATTGAAATGCAAAGTCCAAAGATTCTGAAAAGTTTATAAGATATAGAAATAAAGTAGTGAACCAATTATTAGAAGTATCATGAATTTTCAAAGTGCTCGAATATGTGGATACTTATGCTAGGTATTCCGTAGTAATCAAGAATTTGATTCTCTCTCAGATTGCTCATCCGTGGTGCGCTCCATGATGAGTAATACTGAATCGCCTTTTTCGATTAAGGGATGCACTAGAAAAAGATGTATATCAATTGATACTGGTTCCACCTAAATGAGTGCCTCATATTCTATATCTGATATAGATTGGGTTATCATATTAAGATTGTTAATATGTTGAGTTTTCTGGTATAACACCTTAGAATGTGTTTTGTAGCTAATTATATTTTAATATATGGTTTTTAATAAAAATTTTACCAAATGAAGTTTTAAATATTATATCCTATTTATTGAGTATTTTATTAGAATTTTGTTAGGCACACACACACTTGTGCATGATAACTAAGGTTAGAGATGGGTTAGACCATGATTAGCTAGCATGATGGATTAACCCATTCTCTTTAAGTTATTTGTTTTGTTTAAGTGTTATGGTTGTTATTAGGAAACGAAAATGAATTTTAAAGGGTTTAATATTTGGTTTGAAGTGTTGACTTTGAGAGAGAGAGAGGGCATGGGCATTATGGCTCAAGCCATGCCTCATTTATGATGAAAGAGAATGAGAATGGGAGGGGTTGTTGGTTTTTCTCTCATTCTCACTTCTCACTCTCATTTCCCTCACTCTCTCAAACACACACACACACACTCACCTGATGAAGCTTCAGCAGCAGCAGCCTCAGCATCTTCAGCAGCAGCCACAACAACAACAGCAATAACAACAACATCAACAACAGCAGCAATAACAACAACAGCAGCTGCAGCAGAGCAGCAACAGGAACCCCAGCACTTGCAGAAGCTCTTCCTCCCCCATACACTTCTTCTCCTGCTCTCTAGGGTCCCTTTTGGGTATATTTCCTTAACCCCATTTCATGGTTTGCTTAGTTGTGCAACGATTGCTTCGATTAGTGTTAAAATAGCTAATTTAGTGCTAGTTTTGGTGATTTGTGAGATGTGGTGATAAATTGATGATTGTGTTGGATAACCCTACCTATTTAAGTGTTATTAGGGTCACTTCACTGAGAAATAACCCAGATTACACTAAAATACCATAAGGTTTCTAAATTGTGCAAATCGGTGTTTTTAAAGTGATTTTTGTGACTTCTGAGATCTGCTATTGACCCGGACCCTAAAGAACAAAATTGAGGAAACTGGAGCATGTACACTAGGTATAGATACCACCACCAGAATACGAACCCACCATTCCCAATGCAGGCTGCCAATTTGTTGATTCTGGCCGCAAATTGCGGCCAGGAAGGGGACAGGGGTGTTGGGGTCTTGGCTAGGGCTCTCTTCTATGTTGTCTAGTGTCTTGGCATGTATAGTTTTGTAATATTTGACCTGTAGGAAAATCTGGGCCAATATATCGTTTGTGTGTCCGTTGTGTTTGCGCGATACGCGCGATACGTGAGTGGGTTCTGTGATCCAGCGTATCGCGGCGTGTCGCGATGGTTTTAGACGCGTACACACACGATTCAGCGTATCGTGCACACGCGCGTTTAGTCCGCGACGCGAGTTTCTCGTTTTGGTTCGATATCGCGTTTCGCGGAATATTTTGGCTTATATATGATTTTCATGTCGTATTTGCAGGTTTGCAGGCAGGAACTACGAACACGGCTACAGGGGGAGCAGATGGTAGGATTCACCTAGCGTGGAGTGTAGGTGAGTAGATTTAACATCTACAGGGGAATCGCCCGCATGGCATTATGCGTCTGGGCTAGGATTCAAATACCTGTCGCACATTCTACGTCATTGTAGAATTGCGCCTTTACTTTATTTCCTTAATGTAATTATACTGTGACTAGCAGCTGTAGGACACTGCACATATTATTGACGGTTCATGTTGCACGAGCACGGATTGTATGCTACACACACACCGTCAATAATTGCCATGTCACACACTACCCCTTATAGCTACTATTGCTTACCACACATGACATCTAGCTACCGGTATACCTATTGTGTATCATACCTTTAGTGATAGGTACATTTACACCTTGCGATACAGCTACAAGTATACCTTTTAGTTATTTTACTTATACAGGGGGGATATCTTACTCATATTCTTCTTATACCCAGGGGGTATACGACATCAGTTCTTATAGGTAGATACCTATACATTGCTACACCTGTATGTCATACACATATTCAGTTGCTGTCGCATATTTACAGTTATTGATGTTACTTAGCTGTACCTTATTGGTTTCACATACATCTGGTTTCAGCTACATATTCTTATTTATATGCTCATATTTCTGATATACCGCATATATGTATTCCTGGATTTGTGCATTGTTATTTGGATTTCACATGATGATTTCTGGATTTGGGAACCGCGGGAGTTCATGAAATTATGCATACATTGAAGAACCCGATTTCCTTGAGATGATATTTGCGCGTCCACCATGAGTTTTATTGGTGCTGATTATATACTCCATACGAGGTGTGGTTGCCGTATGAGAGTACATGGTGGGGCCCGGTATGGTTCCCCTCGGCAAGAAGATCGATGGATTTTGCCGATTGAGCCTGGAGGCGGGCGAGTACCTACTGGTGACAGTACCCATGACTCGGCGGGGGATCACGGAGACACCGCTTGGAGTCATGTACGTATGCATACGTCGAGAGGCGAGGGTCAGAGCTAGGCACTCGTGCTTTCGGGATAGCGTATGATACGTGGTCAGGATTTATGTGTCGATGCTTGGCACACTGTTTTCATGATATTTCTTTAACACCTTTGTATATATAACAGGGGATTTAGCCGTTGTTATATATACCCTTACACCAATATTAGTGGAATGGGACGCTAATATATGTGTATTGCCCCCATCATACTTATTTCTGTGTATTTACCTTTAGGATGTTAGACACTTACTTGAGATTCGACTTGGGATATAGGTGATTCATTGACATTGGATATTGGACATACCTGTGTGATTGCTGATTTGTACATTCGGGGTATAGGAGATTACTCGATACTGTACATTGAGGAGATGTGAGACTTATAGGATGTGAGTGCCCAATGTGGGGGCTGATTTGAGGATTTGGGATTTGAGTGTCTTGATGGATTGTGATCCTGCCACGATGTCAGGTTTCCGTGGAAATGACATATTCCACCCTATACCTCACCCTTATCTATTTTATGCACAGTTTCATATATTGGTAGTACCTGTTAGTATACCCTTATGTTAGTTGCATATTTACATTCTCATATCCCTACTGCATGGTTATTGCATATTATTGTCATGTTACTATTGCTTCACATATTGATTGTACCTGCTAGTGTACTCTCCTTTATTCAGCATTGCATGACATGTTATTACCGTAATCGCTTATCTTAGATTCATGTTGTACGTGCATTCCTGCGATTACCTGCATATGTTTTATACTATTCACGAGTTGGCAACTCACCCCCGTTGTGCCACAGGTGTTTCAGGTTGTTCCCCAGAGTAGTCGCGGCAGGCTATTCAGCTATTCAGCTACTATCTTTTGCCACAGATACCGCATCAGCTCACAGTATACCGTTTTGCTTAGGTGGGTTTGGTGATTATCTGTATTTCCTATTGTACCTTCGTTGTATTTGTACTCTCCATCTACTATTGTATTGTGGACTTAGAGACTTAGTGAGGATGTATTTGTATATTATTGTGGATTTGTTGTCTTTTATATACAGCTTTCTCTCTACTATCTTTATTTCTTCGCTACGGCGTCGTATATTTGTATTGTATTCATCTTGGCTAGTTTTTACAAAAAGGGGTGTTGCTAAAATTTTAAAGAAAGAAAGTAAGACTTTTAAAGAATTTGGGTTGCGATTTCAAATGTTTCAAAACTTATATTATCTTTTCCGTATTTTTATGGTTTAGACTTCTGGGTTTTGGCTTTCTTTTGCTACGTTACGTCTTAGGGCGTTGCGTAGTATTAGGGCCGTCACGGGCCAATTTTGGGTCGTGACATCTGATTTATACTTAAAACCAGAATCCGGATTAACTCAAGAAACGTTTCAGTAATGGTAGTTTGTGGGTTCTTCCAGGCATTGATGAGGGTTTAACTTTCTACCATTTTTGGGATCAAAAGTTATTTTGTTCTTTACACGCCATTTTTTAGAAAAGGAATTTCTTGTAAAAGAAATTAGTGGGAGTATGGTAGAACTGGAAGTGATTCCTGAACCACAAGTGGTTACTGAGGATTTAGTAAAACCTGGGGATTCTATTGACCCTATCAAACCTTAGCCTACTCCACAGATTTGGTAGGTGGCCTCAGCCACCTGAGAGGCATTACGGTTTCCTCATTGACGATAACAATGAGGCTTGCATCATGTGATGATGATCCTATTAGTTATCAATAGGCCATGGGAAGTGGTGACTTCCGAATGATTGCTGGATGCCGAGTTATCCTAGTTGGACTCCAGGCACTACAACAAAGTGTGGAATTTGTTGGGTGCTCCTGAAGGGGTAAAATCGATTAGGAGTAAGTAGATCTTATAAGATCGGTGCAGATGGAAAGGTACTGACCAAATAAGGCTAGACTTGTAGTAAAAAGTTTTTATCAAATACCTATTGAGGATTGTGATGAAATTATTACTTCAGTGTGATGAAGTCCATACGGATATAACTTGCCATTGTTATCTTTCATGACTATGATATCTGGCATGTGGATGATTATAACGTCTTTCTAAATTGGATTTATAAGTGTACATGTATATGACTCTTCCAGAGTGTTATCTTAGTCAGTGGAAGCAACGGTAAGTGTGCAAGTTGCTTAAGTCTATCTTTAGACTAAAGTAGGCATAGCGAAAATGGATCATCTGTTTTGATGTCACGGTCAAAATGTTTGACTTCATCGAAATGAGAGATGAACCTGGTATTTTGGAAAAAGGTAGTGGGGTGTGTTGTCAGATTCCTCGTATGGTATGTAGATAACATACTCATGATAGGAAGTGATGTTCCTATGCTGAAATCGGTAAAACAATGGTATTCACAAGTGTTTCTCCATACAGGATATTGATATTTGTCCAATCCTAGAGAAATATAGTGTAGCAATGAAGAGCATTTGATTTTCTTAGTGTATAATAATGGCAACCTCCTAAAGGACATGGTTACCGATTCTAGCTTCCCATAGAAAACTGAGTGTCTATCGCGGGTTATAAGTTTACTCTCTTTTGAGGAGTAGTATATTGGAAAGAGTTTCAAGTGGGATACTGAGATAGTCATAGTGTTGTGAATCAGCAAAAGGATACCGTCTGAGAATTCGCTGAATATAATTGTTCATTTATGGACATGATCCCATCGTCAGTCTAGGAAAATACTAAGGCAGGTATCGCTTAGTTCGGAGATATTTGATCTCCGCGAAGTTGGGATTCAGGGAGAAACATAGAGATGCACTATGTCGCGTACACTCATTGAGGCTAGTTTTCGAACACAATTTGCGAAACTGTTAGTACAGAAGTTGGGTATGAGATACCGCAATAATTGGACTTAAGTGCAAGTGGGAGATTGTTGGATATAGGTGCCCTCAAGGCAATTATTGTAATCGAAGAAGGACCTATATGAGAGAACAATCTTGCTCGAGATGATAGTATGCTATCCAGTTTGTCTTTATCTTTCATGTGATGTGTTTTATTTACTATCACGTATCATTTAGACATGAGATAAAGCCCTAGGATTTTGCTTGACTATCAGGACGATGATGGAGATCATACTAGTATAGCCTGAGTAGTCAATATGCATATCCTTATGTAGGGTTCCTAGGCACACTCAAGAGGTTCCACAAGGCATCTACCATGCCAAATTCAAATTTTTCATGTGCCGAGAAACCCTAATGCGATCGTTAACTAGAGATTAGGCGAAACAACAAGCTAGTAAACTGCTTTACTACTAAGTGAATGGAAATACAACCTTTGTAGATCCGGTCCACCACTTCTCTAGCTCCGTGTTGACGTCCCTCCACTGCGATCATCGGAATCCCGGACTCTAGCGTCGGTTTCATCGGAGAAATGGGCGGGCTAGGTCGTTGACTTCGATGCCGAAAATGATCTACGTCAAGGCAACTCTAACTCAAGCTCCACCTTCACTAAGTCATGAAACTTGTGAAGATAACACCCCATACAATATGGAAAGTGGTAGAGGATGAAGAAATAGGAAGTGGGTTCACTTTAGAATTGGATTTCTCACTTGGATTTATCACTTGGAAATTTTCAAGAGAGCTTTCTTCTCTTCATGAAGAAGAAGAAGATGAAAGAAAAAGAATTCTTTTTAAAAAGAAAATCCATGTGATTCTTATCATAATGCAACCATGGGTGAGATTAACACATGTAGAGAATAAACTAGGGTTTAGGTGAATGGTTAGGTTAAGGAATGAAACAAAATGGTCAAAGCTTTTCAAAGCTTCATGAAGCTTCAAGTAAAAAAACAAACTTAGCCACCATTTTATTCTTGCCAAAAATAAATAAATAAATGAATAAATTAAAACCCTAACCATTTACCTAAACATGGTTTAAAGTAAACACACACCCAAGTTTGCATGTATCATCAAACATGATACAAACTAGTGCACAAACATACATCATATATACAATGTGCACATTCAAGTGAGATAATCAATCTTAAGTGAAAAAATACTAGTTAATGTAAAGTAATATATCAAATATATAATTATACATTAAATCATTAAATCAACACTTGATTTAATGATCCGGTCATACTGCATATAACCGACTAATATCAAGTGTATCAATGTATCGAATCAACATTTGATTCGGTAACCCGGCTATATCACATATAACCGACCAATGATACAAATCGCGAGAATAGAATACAGTATCACATACTGGCATTATTCTCGGTCCCGCACATATCTCATATGCGCTCCTATTTCGTTTTGCTTGAGCCAGGAAACCTCTGTGTAGGACTCTAAAGACTCGTCAATACGCCGGCAGTAGGTGATGATCATATCAAACACCCACAAGCCGCAAGCGGTCTGCTAAACGTAACGGCCATCTGGGTATTGAGCGATCAGAAGATCAACGAGCAAGCCCGCTCACACTCCTGTGAATCCAACCAGTAACACTTACCGTACAGTCCGGTCTCTTCGTCTGATTGTCGCATATCTCGTCTAGGGGTGGTAAACGTCAGACCCCAATAACTCGATAAGTCGTGTCGATATGAGGCTCATAACGGGTCGAGAAACTACTGGTAACACTTACCAGTAAATCCCTAAAGCAGCCTTGGCCAAGGACTTCCTGTTATAGCCAATCGAGCACAGCGCAATATCAACTCCCTATACCGGGAGAGACGAAACCCCTCATATCGCTCATTGCCTCCATGTGATTCGGGACTGTACCCAAAAACCACCGTTTTGCACGCCCTCTTGGACGTGCTAAGGTGGAAATAAAAGCACAGTGGGAATCACACAAGACTCTATGACGATCTCGGGTATACAGACTAACCTGTACCAGTGTCACCAGAGAACTGCCATCTGACGTAAGGTATAATACCAGCTGGGAGTTCTCGGCGAGTCCGTCCAGTGTACCCAGTCTCCACTGAGCACCCGTATATCATCTCTGATGTCAAACACCAACGGATATGGGATCATCCATCGCCCATCTGTATGGGTCGAGAAGGTACACGCTAGTCTACTCTGGTATATCGATGCCCCGTCTCGATACACCCATGACTAGGGACTTTGAAGGATGTACTTATGGACTACCATGTCCCCACTAGTATGATCCGCATCATAGTCCAGGTAGTCAAGTACACATCCTAAGGGCTTTACCAACATGTAACAGAGAGACAATCAGTGTATACGTTAAGGTAAAGAGTAACCAGATAGCATACTATCATATCTAGCAAGAAAGTCATCCCTATATATGTCCAAGCATCCACTACAATATAGATCCTATGTAAAGTAATGGCCTCTAGGGCATACATATAACTAACAATCTCCCACTTGCACTAGGGCCATCTGATAGCAGTAGTTGTAGTATCTCATACTCAACCTTCCCATAAAAGTCTCTCTCTGAGAAAAGGCCTTTGTGAGTGGATTCGCCATGCTGTTCTCTAAGTCTGCTCTCCTAACCTCGATCCCCTGGAGATCAACCATCTCCACGATCAGGTGACACTGCCTTAGAATATGTCTGGGTCACTGATGGGACGGGCGTTCCTTGCCATAAGCCACAACTCCATTGTCACACAATGGGAGGAACGAATTTCATCTCATGAACTGATATACACTCAGACTGCCTCTTTGGCAGCATCTTTGGTAACGATATATCTTGCCTTTAATCGTCTAGTATGCCACGGTATCTAGCTTGGAACTCTTCCAACATACCGTCCCTTTACTGAGGGTAAAAACAATGCCTGTGACTGACTTTCAGTCGTCCTTATCATTCTGGAACCTTTCCAGTGATTCTCCCCAGGATCAATTGATACCTTCTCACTACAGCTAGTGAGGATCGTAAGGTCCACTTAGATCTATCTCATAGATCCAAACTAAGGATTTAGGAGGTATCACTTTGATCCTATATGGAGAATCCTTGTGATAAGCGGAGATTGACCGAGCGTAGCATAGGAAACTCCTTCCCTATCAAGAGTATGTCATCCATGTACTCTACGAGGATCACCACCATACTCCCTACTACCTTTTTATATATACAAGGTTCATCTACCATTTTGATGATGTCAAACTCTTTGACTAACTCATCAAAACAGATGTTCCAACTCCGTGATGCCTGCTTTATCACATAAAACATCTTGCACACGTTTCCGCTGCTCCCACTGTCTACGAAGCCCTCTGACTGTGTACTTATAGACTCTATCTTCTAAATCATTATTTAGAAAAGCAGTCAGACACCCAACCGCCAGATATCGTAGTCATGGTATGTAGCCGTGGTAAGTAGGATCTGGATGGACTTAAGCACGGCTACTTAGAAAAGGTTTCATCATAATCCATACTTGGTCAATGATGCAAACCTTTAACAAGTCTAGCTTTGAAAGTCTCAACCTTTCCATGTACACCAAGTAATCTTCTCAAGATATACTTGCTCCTGATGGGGATTTAACCCTTCAGAGAAAGCAACCAAAGTCCATACTTTGTTGGTGTATAAGGATTCCATCTCAGATCGCTAAGCATCCAGCCATTCTTACAGAGTCCTATTCCTGATGGCCAGCTCGAAACTAGTTGGGTCATCATCCCATGATGCAATCCTTGCTCCCACTGTCATAGAGAATTCGAGGTATCTCTCAGGTGGGTGAGGAAACCTACTAGATCGGCGGAGAGGCTGAGATTCGTTGGTTGCTATTGAATCCTTTGGTTCTACCAAATCAGCAGCTGCAGTTTGTATAGCTGGAACTCTTTTCAGTTCTACCTCATGTCCACTTATTTCTTCACAAGAAATTCCCTTTCACAAAGGTGGCATGCTGAGAAACAAAACATTTTTATTCCTCGGTTAGGTAGAAGATATTCCCTTGCAAATGCTTTGGATATCCAACAAACTTCTACAGTCCTGACATTGCCTCGAGCTTGTCCGGATTTTGCTTTTTAGACATAGGCCGGACAACCCCAAATCTTAACTGACTTAAGAGATGTGCTCTTCCCTTTCCATATCATATATGAAGTGGTAGGCAACTGATTTAATCGGAACCCTATTCAATAGGTATGCAACTTCATAAGTGCATAACTCCCTAAAAGGAAATAGGAAACTCAGTAGTACTCATCATAGAGCACACCATATCATATAGGGTGTGATTGCTCCGCCCCGATACACCGAGGTGCTGTGGTGTAAGCGGAGGAATAATACTGAGAGAGAATCTCATTCTTAGAATAGTCCAGGAATCCCGTGCTCAAGTATTCTCCTCCTTGATCACATCTAAGGACACAATACTTATACCCGTTTTTGGTCCTCTACTTCTAACTTATATTCTGTGAATATCTCAAAAGGTTCGGACTTGTGTTTCAACAGGAACATATGTCTGAATCTTGAGAGATCATCAAAGAATGTAATGAAGTACAAAGAACCGGTTTTGGCATGTGTAGACTGGGGACCTTCATACATCAATATGTATCATCCCAAGAGTTCACTAACTCTTTCTCTGTTTCCAATAAACGGAGCTATGGTCATCTTATCTTTGTGACATGACTGGCAAGTTTCACAAGATGTAAATTCAAACTGATTTAAATATGCATCTAATATGTAACTTAAGCTAGTCGGGTCGCATTGATATGACCTAGTCTACAATACCTCAAGAAGGATTCGTTCATTTCTGAACTCTTCCTCTTGTGTGTGTTTTTTATACTAAGAACTGTAGTTTGATTTAGAACGTCAATACTTTTAGATAACGTTCCTGGACCGATCAACTCTTGATATAGGAAATGTTCAAAACATCATCCAGCAATACAAAATTATATCCTTTCTTTACTAATAAAGAGACTGATATGATTTTGTATATCAGGTTCGGTATCTAATAACATTTGTTTAGAATCAATGTATTCTAGTAATACAGGTTGACAGTGACCAACAGACTTGGCTGCAACACTTGCACCATTTTCTGCCTCATGAAACTTATCACCCGTTCTCAGTTCTCTACCTTTCTGTAGCCCATGTAATAGATTACATATCTGGGATCCTGAACCGGTATCTCATACCCAAACGTAAAGGATACTGAGAAACAGTTCTTTGTAATGAACACACCCGAAGGAGGTGCATCATATGCACTTTCTTCGTTTGGGCGGCACGGGAAATCTGGTATTCCCCAATTTCCTGCTCGGTCTTATAACAATTACAAGTTGGAGTGGGACCAACGTTCCCCAGCTCAGTATAACAAGCTGGTTCGGTCAAAATATCCGTTTTATTATCTTGATTAAGGCATGACATGGTCGCTACCTGGAGAGAGAGAGAGAGAAGAAAACACTCTGCGTGCGCTCTTACAAGATCAGATTGGTTATTATTTGATCTAATCAGGATGGCTCCCACTGTTTTTATCAAATCTTCCTTCAAACCCTAAAAGGAAAGACTAGCCGGGATTAATTACACGCTACAAGTTCGCCAATCTTTCAGCCAGGCCAGTGTCGGTACTTTGAGGGAGGTTCCCCATGCTTTCGTACGGACCTAATTAAAGTAAACCTCGTTTTCCCAGAGGCATAACCCCGTTGACACCTTTCTAGACACCTACTTGATCGGCTAATTGTAATGTGTAAAACTCTCCCAGGAGTAACAATTACTCGCAGCGGGTATCGGGATCCAACTATCTCATAGAAGGTATGCAATCTCATTGCAAATTTCAACACTTAAAATTCCCGATAATTTTGCCCCTAACGTGCTATGACCTTTAAGAAAGCCAACAAACCATAGCCCGCTAGTCAAGTTCAACCCATACATTTCTTGATTGAATTAAACCCACCCGCACGACCCTTGACGAAAGCCAACAAAGCCGTACGACTACCCTAATCCAATCGCATCATATGCAGCAGATGAGCAGCATATAGCTACCGCACACTGCACCTTGACGAAAGCCAACAAATGCAGCACGAATACTATATACAACTTATCTGAAATGTCGGAGGGATACGACAGGTTTTTCTGAAAACCTATTGCGTAATGAACTTGATATCGTTGCAGAATCAAATGATTTTAAATGGAGTGTTTTTGAGGCTTTTCTAGTTTTGCTAAAGGGGTCACTCCCGGTGAAGGGATCGTCGGCCCTTTCCTCATCGAATAAGGTGCAGGATATATCAAATATACTGCTGTGCAAAGCAAAAACTATAGAAGCAATCAAAAGACAAACCGAGGGTTGTAGCATCTGCCAGTTATTGCTAAAGGGGTCACTCCCGGTGAAGGGATCTCGGCCCTTTCCTTATCGAATAAGGTGCAGGATGTTCTACAAGGAACACCGCGATGCAAAGCAAGAACTTTAGATACCTGTTTTTTTTTAAGAAATTCGATTCCACAACATCTTTTAGGTTTCTTTTCTTTCATTAATCATATTAATGAAGTCCCATCAATTAAATCACCTAAACATCACAGGTAAATATGACGTACACTTATGCCATCCGCATTCGCCTCGATGTCCCGTCTGCACCGTTATGTTAGGTAACTAACGGTAGAGCGGGGCAGGGCTAGCGCGGGTGTAAAACATAAGTAACGCCTATATAATATATCATATTTACTATATACAGTATCTATCACAGAACATATCGAATGATCACATCACAGATATCGCAGCAGAAGAATCATATGAAACATTGGATATACTAGGACGTCCGTGTTTTTAATACGAGCCAGTATAAAACACGGATTCCACGGTCGCGATTAATAGCCAAACCCACACCCCAAGACCCCTACGAGAGCGGCAAGCAACCCTACCAATTCTAGAGTTAGGAGACCCGGACTCGACTCCTCGAGTTGGTCTCCCACTGGACTCCAGAACCCGGTTACTTGTGCTCTCCTCCTTGGGTCTATCCTAGTGCGGAAAAGTAAATAATATACAAATGGTGACATCATCCGCAACCTGGAAGTGCCCCAATAAAAGAATATTAAATACAAGTTTTTACATGAATGAAAATGAAAAACACTCATCTCACATAAAAAAACCAGGCTATTCAAACACGACGATCCAATATAACATATCCAGCAACACATAACATCACATGTTATCAACGTATGTAAACATGCGTATCCCAATTGTCGTTGACATATAGCAACGAAACCGGCGATATCACATATTACACTTACGGTCACAGAAAAGAAAGTGTAAAACTACAACAGTTGGAATCCGCAACCTCCTTAGACATCGCATGCCTAACCATCTGAATTCCTTAAACATCACATGCCAAACAATTATAAACTCCGCATTTTAGTCTCAATATCGAAAACACTTTTCAATATCAAGTCGGGAAATTCAACAAGATTTCTGACATCCAGAACGAATGCTCGTCGCAAACTTTAATAGATGGCCGCACCCCCGATACCGTCGACAAAGTGCACCAAGGCGGAACACTGCTACCGCGAGCACCAGAACGGATGCTTTCGGCGACGGGGTTCTCCTACAGTCACTTGGTCGGGGCTAAGGGGCGTGGCTGTCTATTAAGTTTACCGGCGAGTATCCGCGTACGCTACGCGATTACGACGGACTTTTGATCACATCAAAATTCCGCGGCAACCGATCAAGTGAGACTAAAGTGCTATGTTTATAACATCCAAATCAGTTATCTTATAACTACTTGTGGATTCCAATTATTGTATCACATTCCAGATAAATAGAAAATGTTAAACTTTCCGATCGAACAATCAAACACCCAAGTTTTCCCGAAACTGCTCAACACATGAAATAAGTTTAAAGACATTCACTTCATGCCTCAGTACCAACGGTCCAGCCGTAGAAGGGTCAAGCCAACGCCTCACATGTGGCACGCCGTACTGCCCCAAACCCTAAGGTTCAAAGGGCAGTTCAAGACGGTCACATAATCGAGTTAAGGTTTGTTGTCTTCTAGAGGGACCATCGAGTTACTTGCACTACTTAGAACGTTATTAAACTACGGAAAAATCCAACAATTGGAAATTTCCCGGCAGGGAAAAAAGTGGGTATTTATATCCGGTCGAACTTTTTAACATGTTCTAAAATATCCGGAAAAACACATAGACGAAGTTAAACTTTCCGATCGAAATATCGAGTCCCCAATGCAACCCAGAAAACTCAACTCTTGAGCATAAATTAAAAGTTCCCAGAAAACAGAGGAAACACCTACGGAGATAACTGCAGAAAAAGAATTGGACAATCAGCACATACGGCCGCGGAACCGCCGCCAAATGTAGGGTAGTGCCACGGTTCCGCGGCGATACTGTAGCCTTACGTTGTCGTTTTCTGCAGTATTCCTTAGAATTCCCTGCTCTATTTTCTGAGAATTTTTAATTCACAAAAATCAACAGTTTTAAAAAATGTACAGAGAGTGGTATTCGATTAGGGTTTCGGGTTCGATCGGACTTCTAACATCGTCTACACATCGCCTAAAGCTCTAGCTAGGCTCTGATACCACTGTAGGGTTCCTAGGCACACTCAAGAGGTTCCACAAGGCATCTACCATGCCAAATTCAAATTTTTCATGTGCTGAGAAACCCTAATGCGATCGTTAACTAGAAATTAGGCGAAACAACAAGCTAGTAAACTGCTTTACTACTAAGTGAATGGAAATACAATCTTTGTAGATCCGGTCCACCACTTCTCTAGCTCCATGTTGACGTCCCTCCGCTGCGATCATCGGAATCCCGGACTCTAGCGTCGGTTTCATCGGAGAAATGGGCGGGCTAGGTCGTTGACTTCGATGCCGAAGATGATCTACGTCGAGGCAACTCTAACTCAAGCTCCACCTTCACTAAGTCATGAAACTTGTGAAGATAACACCCCATACAACTTGGAAAGTGGTAGAGGATGAAGAAATAGGATGTGGGTTCACTTTAGAATTGGATTTCTCACTTGGATTTATCACTTGGAAATTTTCAAGAGAGCTTTCTTCTCTTCATGAAGAAGAAGAAGAAGATGAAAGAAAAAGAATTCTTTTTAAAAAGAAAATCCAAGCGATTCTTATCATAATGCAACCTTGGGTGAGATTAACACATGTAGAGAATAAACTAGGGTTTAGGTGAATGGTTAGGTTAAGGAAAGAAACAAAATGGTCAAAGCTTTTCAAAGCTTCATGTAAAAAAACAAAGTTAGCCACAATTTTATTCTTGCCAAAAATAAATAAATAAATAAATAAATGAATAAATTAAAACCCTAACCATTTACCTAAACATGGTTTAAAGTAAACACACACCCAAGTTTGCATGTATCATCAAACATGATACAAACTAGTGCACAAACATACATCATATATACAATGTGCACATTCAAGTGAGATAATCAATCTTAAGTGAAAAAATACTAGTTAATGTAAAGTAATATATCAAATATATAATTATACATTAAATCATTAAATCAACACTTGATTTAATGATCCGGTCATACTGCATATAACCGACTAATATCAAGTGTATCAATGTATCGAATCAACATTTGATTCGGTAACCCGGCTATATCACATATAACCGACCAATGATACAAATCGCGAGAATAGAATACAGTATCACATACTGGCATTATTCTCGGTCCCGTACATATCTCATATGCGCTCCTATTTCGTTTTGCTTGAGCCAGGAAACCTCTGTGTAGGACTCTAAAGACTCGTCAATACGCCGGCAGCAGGTGATGATCATATCAAACACCCACAAGCCGCAAGCGGTCTGCTAAACGTAACGGCCACCCGGGTATTGAGCGATCAGAAGATCAACGAGCAAGCCCGCTGACACTCCTGTGAATCCAACCAGTAACACTTACCGTACAGTCCGGTCTCTTCGTCTGATATGTCGCATATCTTGTCTAGGGGTGGTAAACGTCAGACCCCAATAACTCTATAAGTCGTGTCGATATGAGGCTCATAACGGGTCGAGAAACTACTGGTAACACTTACCAGTAAATCCCTAAAGCAGCCTTGGCCAAGGACTTCCTGTTATAGCCAATCGAGCACAGCGCAACATCAACTCCCTATACCGGGAGAGACGAAACCCCTCCTATCGCTCATTGCCTCCATATGATTCGGGACTGTACCCAAAAACCACCGTTTTGCACGCCCTCTTGGACGTGGTAAGGTGGAAATCAAAGCACAGTGGGAATCACACAAGACTCTATGACGATCTCGGGTATACAGACTAACCTGTACCAGTGTCACCAGAGAACTGCCATCTGACGTAAGGTATAATACCAGCTGGGAGTTCTCGGCGAGTCCGTCCAGTGTACCCAGTCTCCACTGAGCACCCGTATATCATCTCTGATGTCAAACACCAATGGATATGGGATCATCCATCGCCCATCTGTATTGGTCGAGAAGTTACACGCTAGTCTACTCTGGTATATCGATGCCCCGTCTCGATACACCCACAACTAGGGACTTTGAAGGATGTACTTATGGACTACCATGTCCCCACTAGTATGATCCGCATCATAGTCCAGGTAGTCAAGTACACATCCTAAGGGCTTTACCAACATGTAACAGAGAGACAATCAGTATACACGTTAAGGTAAAGAGTAACCAGATAGCATACTATCATATCGAGCAAGAAAGTCATCCCTATATATGTCCAAGCATCCACTACAATATACATCCTATGTATAGTAATGGCCTCTAGGGCATACATATAATTAACACCTTAAATGTCCTTAGTCGCAGGAGTATCGAGACTGGGCATTGGTACTCTAGTTTAGACTAGTGTGTACGTTTCATGACCCGGTTGGAGGGCGATAGCTGATCCTTCAGCTATTGGTGTTTGACATCGATGATTGTATACAGGTTCTAATTGTATGTGTTATACTGGACGGACTCGCCGAGAACTCCTAGTTGGTAATATACCAACGTTAGGTAGCAGTTCTTTTATGACATATGTATAGGGTAGTCCATAGGACCTGAGATCGCCACAATGTCTTATGTGTGTTCCCACTATATTTTGACTTCTACCCTCCCATGGCTCAATGGAGTTGTGCAAAAAGGTTTTTGTTGGGTATAGTCCCGAAGCACGTGGAGGCAGTGAGAGGTCGAAAGGATTCGTCTCTTCCGGTATAGGGAGTTAATGTCGCGCTGTGCAGGATATGAATACGACCATAAGTCGATGGCCATCACAGTGGAGATAAACTGATAAGTGTTATCAGCTGTATCTCCGATTGGTTATAAGTTCTCTGTCGCATGATTTATCGAGTTATTGGGGTATGACAGATTCCAATCCTATACCTGATATGCGATACTCTTAGACGAAGAGACCGAACTATACGGTAATGTCACTGATAGAATTTGCAGGGCTCTGATGTTCTTGCTCATTGACCTACTTTCGTTCAATATCTAGGTAGCCATTACATGCAACTAGTACCGCTGACGTGCTTGTTGGCTTTGGATATGATCCTAACCAACTTCCAGTGTATTGTCGAGTCTTTAGAGTCCCACACAGAGGTTCGCGGCACGTATGAAATGATTTAGGGCACGTATAGGGATACGCGCAGAAGTTCGATTAAACATGTGTATTTGATACACGTATTTTAATCGGGCGTTTATTGATATTAGCCGGTAATATATGATATACCCGGATTATTAAATTAAGTGTTGATTTAATAATTAAATGTATATTTATATATTGATATATTTTTTTAACTAATATCATGCTCACTTAATTATTTTCTTATTTTTAATTAATATTTATATTTGATATAAATAATGAGACATGTATGTTGATACATGTATGATGGGAGTATAAGAATTATATGAAAGAAATGAGAATGAGTCATGATTGTAGAATGAGATGATTCTTTTTCATGAATTATTTGTGTGAGTCATTATTTGTTCATGACTCATTCTTGTTCCTAGTTCATATGTTTATTCATTCTTATCTTCTTCACGACTATCATCTCCTCTATGCTTCTTCTTCCTCCTTTTGATTTTTCTTGAAGTGAGGAATGGAAAAGAAAAGAGAAAAATTAAGTGAGCTAATTATTCTACACCTCCTACTAATCATTCTTAGCAAGTTTAATCAGTGGGTTGCTTCATTTTGATGAGATCAATTTGAAGTTAAATCTTGTGTTTGAGTTATCTCAAGGTGGATCATCTTCGGCGAGGATATCATCGAGTAAGCTTGTTTTTAGCTTACTAGTTTAGTGACAAGTGTAGTAATTTGGTTTGATTCTTGGTTTGGGTTTTCTATAACTCTCTAGATTTTTAAAATTACCACTTCTGCCGCTCTTTAAACCCTACTAGAGGTGCGTAACATCCCAACAATAATCTTGACAAAGGTCAAAACATCATAAGTCACAAGTCAAGTTCAACCCATCATTATCCAGATTAATCTAGACCCATTCGTACTAGTCTTTGATGAAGGTCAAAACAACTGTACGCCTGTCCTAAATTAATGCATCAATTTATGCTACAAATAAGTACTTGCTAGGTATCAAACATTATGCCTTGGCAAAGGACAAAACACATAGCATGAATACAAGTTAATACCTATCTGAAATGACGGAGGGCTACAATTGGTTTTGGCAAAAACTGTGAACGTAATGAACTTGATATAGTCGAAGGAACCGAATATCTTTGAAAAGAAGTGGTTTATGTTGGCTATAGTGCCCTTAAGTCAATTATTGAATCGCATGCACGCGATTGCGATAATTAAGGGAGGACCTATATGGATAGACCAGTCTTACTCAAAATGATAGTATGCTATCTAGATTGTCTTTATCATCATGTACATGCTTTATGTGGTATTACAGATCACTATTACATGTTGATAGTGTTGGATATAGTGCCCTCTAAGTCAATTATTCGATCGCAGGCACGCGATTGCAATGATTGAGGGAGGATCTATACCGACATGACTGTTTTACTCGAAATGATAGTATGCTATCTGGTTTGTCTTTATCATCGTATGCATGCTTTAATTCACTATTGCATATTGATAGAGCCCATAGGATTCTTGCTTGACAGCCAGCAGTATGATAGCGATCATATACGTGAGAGCTGTGGTCTATAAGCACATCCTTAAAGTGTCCCTAGTCGAGGGAGTTTCGAGACAGGGCATCGATACTCCAGAGTAGACTAGTGTATACATTCAAGACCCCGACGAGGGGCGATGGCCGGTCTCACAAACTATTGGTGTCAGTTGGTTTACCTAAGATGTATACAGGTGCTCATTGAGTTATGAGTACACCGGACTGGACTCGCCGGGAACATGCTGAGTTGGTATTATACATATCGTCAGATAGCAGTTCCCTGGTGACATGTGTACAGGTTAGTTCATCGACCTGAGGTCGTCATTTGTCTCGTGTGAGTTTCCACTGTACTTTGATTTATACCCTACCACGGGTCAAAGGAGTCGTGCAAACAGGTATATTTTGGGTACAGTCTCGAGCCACATGGAGGCAGTGAGCAGATCATCGGGGATTCGTCTGTCCCTGTATTGGGGGTGAGATCGTGCTGTATTTAGGAGAGCCATTACACGAAATCCCTGGCCAGGGTAATCGAGATTTACTGGTAAGTATTCCAGTAGTATCTCAGGGTGTTCTGGGCTTCTCTCTTTGACACGACTTATACAGCTATTGAGGGTCTGACGTTTACCAGCCCCTAGGCTCTATCTGAGATACTCATAGACGAATGGACCGGACTGTACGGATATTGTCATTGTCAGGCTCAGTAGGGTTTCTGGATGAGTTTGCTCGTCAGCTTCTCTTCTAATCAATACATAGGCAACCGTTACGTACAGCTGGTACCCTGACGTGCTAGTGGTTATGCCGTCAGCTTCCCTTCTAATCAATACATAGGCAACCGTTACATACAGCTGGTACCTCTGACGTGCTAGTGGTTATACCCAGTGCCAGTATATTGATGAGTCATTAGAGTCCCCCACTGACAGGTTCCCAAGTTCAGGCGAAATGTTATAGATGTCGTATGGTTTTATGACAGGTTCGGAAAATGCACGTGCGTTTTCGCACGTGTCATTTTTCGGGCAGATAATACTGGTAGGCTTTGGTTTAAGCCGGATCCAAGTATTATACTGTGTAGATATAATATCTTTGTCTCAGTTGCATTTGTATTCGGTCGTAATACAAATGCGGGTATGTTTATACTGTTACGAAGTTATCCTGAAATTCGTTTCGGGATCGTTTTTGGAAGTTGCCAGTTTCCAGTTTTCTATCACCCGTCTTTAACATTAGTTAAATACGGATTTATCTTTTTTTGGGTGAGTCATGGTTCTAGATGGTTCTAGATGGTGACTTGGCTAGTGAGTCATTAGTTCATTAATGATTCATTAATTGAGTGGTAATGTGTTATGATGACTAGGGTAGTGACTCATTAGGAAGCATTAATGATAAATGCAAGGTGTTAAGTGACTCATTTCTTCATTAATGCTTATTATCACCCCCCCTCCTCTCTCCTACACTCACCCCCTCTTCTTATTGAGGCCGGCCACATTTGTGGAGCTTCATGGATTGATTTTGGAAAATTATGATGATAGTTTTGCTTCATATAATTTCATAGCTCATTTTATTCCATCACCCGATTCAAAAGGCAACTTCATTTACTGTTTGTCCATAGCCTTGGATGTAATGAGAAAAAGTGTTCTACTCATTCTCTACTTCAATCTTGGTCATCTCTTTTAGCAAACTTGATGATCGAGTTGCCTCGGTTCAGAGGCGGGAGCCCGTTTAAAGATCCGTCGACGTGGTGCCACCTGGACGATGAGACCGGAGATCGAGCGAGTTCGGATCAGCTGCAACAAAGCGTGGGATGATGGTTGAAGACCGAAGGACCCGGATCGTTCGGTATAACATCTCTACCCACTTTGTAATTTGTTAGTTTAGCGTTAATGGCAGATCCTGGGATATAGTATACGATATCGCCAGTTGTAAAAGTTTTGTTCCGCATATTGGCGTCTGAAAGACGGCCGGGGCGCTCCCGTAGACTTACATTGGTATCAGAGCCACGCCATTAAGCTTTACTAACTTGTGCTAACACGTTTAAAATATCGATCGAACGGATTTTCGAAAACTTCATTTTTTCTGTACATGGTTTCTGTCAATTTTAAATCAAGCCTAAAAATTATTTTACATGTCACAGAAAACAGAGCATGCTTTTTTAAGCTCACTGTACAAATTCGGTCAAGTGATCCAACAGAAGCGCCGCGGATCCGCGGTCAAACCTAGGGTTTGACCGCGCATCCGCGGCCATTTTGTAGGAACAGTGCACCAAATTTGTACAGTGGCTTATTTACAGGAAATTGTGGTTTTGGTATATTTCTTTTGGGCCCATTTTTTGTTACTGTACAACAGATGTTTGTAGGGCCCACTTCGGGAAATTTTGTCGATCGAAATTTTAAACTTGTTAGTTTACAGTACTTACTTTATATCTCCGACCGGGAATGTCATTTGAGCGGTAAACCGCGTCTAATTGCTATAGTTCTTTTAGACGGGTTTGCGAACGTGACATTCGCGTTGATGTTCTGTGTTGTGCTGTGATGTTGCGGATATGTCGTGGTGGATAGCAGTGTGCATTGGTAGTGCTGTTTGGATTTATTTGTACATTTGATATTGCGGGGTGAGCGTCCGACTTGTGGACTGTCGTCACTACCTGTTTGTATATTATTCTTTTGGGGCACGACCGGGCTGAGGTCGATGTACCCGTTGTATATATTTTTCTTTTCTGTACTTGGATTACCCCGCGGTGGGGTGCACGGATAGCCGGGTTCTGGAGGGCAACAGGTCCGTATTTCATGGCTTTGAGAGGCTAAGGGGCCTCACTCTAGAATTGGCAGACTATTCGCCGCACTCGTAGGGGGTACAGGTTGACCCAAGGAGGGGTGCTCAAGTTACCGGATTCCGTGAAGTGCAGGGTGGTCCATTCACTATGCTGTAGGGGGCTACCTCGCTTCAGGTTTTGGTGGGTAACTTGCCGCACCTGTAGGGGTCTAGGTTTCATTGCACAGGCTATCCACACGACCAGGGGAATGTCGGGTTTCAGTAGCGGCTCTGTGAAACCCGGGGATCCCAAATTATCTGTATTGTTCTGTGATGCTTATTACTTTTCTGTAATGTTGCATATTAACACGCCTGGAGCGATTATTGTATATTAGTATATATACTATTAGATGTTCTATATGTTTTACACCCGCGCTAGTCCAGTCCCCGCTCTGTCATTAGTTAAGTAACCTAACGGGTGATGACGGGACCCAGTGATGAATGCGGATGGCATATACGTACATTTTATTTTCGTTCTTTTCTGGTGTGTTTAATTGATGGGACTGCATTAATTCTTATCAATGCAAGGATAAAACAAACCTATATTTGATGTTGTTGGAACAAATTTTAAAAAGAGTTATTACAAAGACGTTTTCTTTTGTTTTGCATAGCGGTATTTAGTTAGAATACCAGCAACTCATTCGACGAGGCAAAGGCCGAGATCCCTTCACCGGGAGTGACCCCTTGGGCAGAAGTTTACGTCAGGGTAATAACTTAAGTATAGTCGATCACAAGTTGCTTTGCATCGCGGTATTCAGTTAGAATATCCTGCACCTCATTCCACGAGGAAAGGGCCGAGATCCCTTCAGCGGGAGTGACCTCTTTAGCAAAGGTTTTCGCCACTATATTTTTATAAAAAGCTATCAGGTTCCTTCAACGAGATCAAGTTCATTACGTTAAAGGTTTTTCGCCAAAAACCAGCCGTAATCCTCCATGATTTCTTATAGATGGTCAGTAGTATTCAAGCTATGTTTGTTTGCCTACGTCAAGGCATAGTGTTTGGTAGCTGCTGGGGTATTCATTTGTTGCATAGATAGATGCATTAGTTTAGGACAGACGTACAGCCTTGTTGGCCTACGTCAAGGGCATGTACGATGACCTAAATTAATCAGGACAACGACGGGTAGAACTTGACATGTGGCTTATGATTTGTTGGCCTACGCCAAGGTCATAAGAGCATGGGATAAAAATTATATCGGGAGTTTCAAACATACAGGAAACTTGCAAAACTTGAGCATACCTTCTGGAGTGTGATAACGTGAGTGGATACCGTCACGTTATCATGCGATGAGAGTTGGATCCCGATTCGTACTGATGAGTTAGTTTACTCTTCGGGTGATCCCGACTAATTCTTCTTTAAGGTTTGAAGGAGAATTTGAGATTACAGTGGGAGTTTTCCAGATTAGATAAAGTGATAACCATTCTGATCTCGGTTAGAGTGCATACAGAGTGTTTCTTTTCTCTCTCTCTTTGGCAGCGACCTTTGACCGACCCTAGACTATGACTCAGTGACCAAGTTGACCGAACCTTCTTTAAATACTGGCTTTTGGATTGTCTATAGTTGCATAAGTCATTGCCGCTCCTTCTTTTACTCTTTGTATTTCTCAGAACACCCCGTATTACTACGGACATCCACTTCCATTGGATAGATCCATCGTATGGTTATATACGAACTCGAAGGGACTTCTTCGAGGATGGATCCAGGTTCAGGAGAAATAGAATTGGTTTATTCAGTTGTCTTTTATTATCACCTTCTCTCAGGTTGCGAGGGCTCCTTAGTTTAGGAGAGTACACCTATTACGCTTATTGGATAGTCTTCTTCCAAACCATAGGGAGGTGCCGAAAGGTAGGGAATGAAGAAAACCAATTAGCCAAAGTAGGGTGTGAAGAAGATAATATGTAAAGACAAGATAAAGGAATTAGAAAGAGGGCAAAGTAAATTGCGACTACTTACATTCACGACCAAACCACGTATTTCATCGCCACTCCTACTTCACCTTTCATTTCTCCAGAACAACCCGTATCACTACGAACATCCAATTCCATTGGATAAATCCATCGTATGGTTATATACGAACTCGAAGGATATTTTTTCGAGGATGGATTCTGGTTCAGGAGAAATAGAAATAAGGTTTATTCAGTTGTCTTTTATCATCACCTTCTCTCAAGTTACGAGTACTCCTAGGTTTAGGAGGGTACACCTATTATGCTTACTGGATATTCTTCTTCCAAACCATAGGCTGGTGCCAAACGGTAGGGAAGGAAGAAAACCATTTAGACTAATGATGGTGTACAGAAGGTAACGACTAAAGACAAATAAAGGGAATTGGAAAGATGGCAGGGAAATATACGGTTAAAGTCATGATTTGGATTATGGAAGAGGCATTACTAGGAATACCAGGATACCCCTACGAAACATATTTATGTTTCATATTCACTGTGCATTGTTAATAGAAAACTAATTTCCCGATTGGATACTTACTCCAGGGTATGTATTTACCAAGTATGATTCTCACATCTGTATGGTTTTACAGATGTTGAGTGGGAGTGAGTTATTGGGAATTAGGTGATTATCCTCATTATATCGGAATTCATTGTAATTAGTGATATTTGAGGAAATCATCTGGGTACAGTTTTCAACCTACGATGCACAGGTTTTGAGTTATTCAACTTAGCGGACTTATACAGAGTATTGTATGTTGTCCAGTGTCCATCAGGAAAAAGGGGTTAGTCCTCGTACTATTTTCTATTTACTTGTGACTTCTCTAGTTTTTAGACAAGTGTTTCGTAGAAATACAATGTCTAAGTTTTGAGAAGTTGTGGGTATAAAAATAAAGTAGAGAACCAGGTGTCGCAAGTATCGGGATTCTTCCAAGAAATCGAAGATGTAGATACTTGTGATAGGTATTCAGTTGATAGTAATGGTTTTGAGAAACTTGTTTCTCTTTCAGGTTACTCATAATTGGATTGATTCCTAAGTCGAGTAATGCTGATTAGCCTCTCTCCATTAAGTTGATATGCACTGGAGAAAAGCTGCATGATATGAATCCGGTTCCAATTAAATAAGTGCCAATGTTTCTATATTGGATATAGAATGGTTCATATCTTAACGATATTAAGGTACGGGGAGTTGTCCAACTTATGCATAAAACCAGACACTGAATAACTCAAGGCACGTTTCTGTAATGGCAGTTTGTGGGTTGACCCTAGCTTTGACGAGGGTTGATTTTCTACCATCTGGAAGATCAATAGTGATATTGCTCTTGACTCGCCACAGTTTTAGTAAAATGGATTTTTTTTCAGAAAACAGTAGTGGGAGTAAGGTAGAACTGGAAGTGATTCCAGAACCGCAAATGATTACGGAAAGTTTAATAGGACCTATATATTCAATCAGGTTTGACATTCCAATAGCCACTCCGCAGACATGGTGGGTAACCTCAGACACCCGAGAGGTACTTTGGTAGCCTCAAGGACGGTGACAGGGAGGTTCTTGTTTACCCAGACTTGACACTACTGTTGTTCCTGACTATGAGACCCGGCAGGAAGATATGTATAACGTCATTCTAAACTAGCTTTAGAAGTGTACGTTATATTACTCTGCCAAAGGGTTATCGTAGTCAGTGGGAGAAGTGGAAGCACAATGGGCAAGTAGCTAGTGTCTATTTATAGACTTGAGCAGATATAGCAGAGATAGATCATCTAATTTTGATATAAAAGTCATGGCTTTAACTTCATCAAAATAGGGGATGGATCTGTTAAAAAGGTAGTAGGGTGTGATGTTCTGGTATTTGGATGACATACACAGAGTAGGAAGTAAAATTCCTATACTACGATCGGTTGTACTGTGGTCGTCACACGGTTGTTTCTCCACAAAGGATATGGATATAATATCTGACATTCTGGTTACTAGATCTATGGTTTTAAATCTAGATTTGGGTAGTTTCCCAATGTGGGTACTTTGACATTATTCTAATAGTATTTTAGAATAGATGACTCCTTGCATGGTGGAGTACCTGCAGGTGATGGAGTCACCCTCTCTGAAGGTGTCTTACAGACTAAAGGGGAGAGGGACGTTCATGATTGGCAGATCACTTGCTTAGGCAATTGAGTCAATCGTGAGATGTCAAGTACCACACCAGATGTTGTTTTTGCACTAGATGCGATAAGTTTATATTAATCCAATCCTGGAGAAACATTAAGAAGCAGTTTTAGAACATGATTGGATGTTCTATGGATTTGATAATGGCAGCCTCCTTGAGAAGACGGTTATCGTTCCAGGCTTCCAAGGTGACCTGGATGACAGAGTGATTGTCAGAGTTATAGTTTTCCCTCTGACGAGGGACAGCATTATGGACGGGTGTTCCAAGAGGATACTGTGGGAGGCATGGTGCGCGATACTAATTAGGTTCAGTTATCAATACAGTCTAAGAAGTCTGGATTTATAGTTCATTTATGAACTAGGTCCCATCAGATATCCAGACATATTCTAGGACACCCATTACTCGATTCGGGAGATGCCTTTCTCCGCGAACTTGAGATTAAGAGAGACATAGAAAGAAACATCAGGACGGATCCACTCACTGAGGCTATGAGTATGCGACATCACAATAATAGCCTTAAGTGCAAGTGGGAGATTGTTGGATATAGTGCCCTCTAAGTCAGTTATTCGATCGCAGGCACGTGATTGCAATGATTGAGGGAGGACTTATACCGACATGACTGTCTTACTCTAAATGATAGTATGCTATCTGGTTTGTCTTTATCATCGTATGCATGCTTTAATTCACTATTGCATATTGATAGAGCCTATAGGATTATTGCTTGACTGCCAGCAGTATGATGGCTATCATATACGTGAGAGCTGGGGTCTATAAGCACATCCTTAAAGTGTCCCTAGTCAAGGGAGTTTCGAGACAGGGCATCGATACTCCAGAGTAGACCAGTGTATACATTCAAGACCCTAACGAGGGGCGGTGGCCGGTCTCACAAGCTATTGGTGTCAGTTGGTTCACCTAAGATGTATACAGGTGCTCATTGAGTTATGAGTACACCGGACTGGACTCGCCGGGAACATGCTGAGTTGGTATTATACATATCGTCAGATAGCAGTTCCCTGGTGACATGTGTATAGGTTAGTTCATCGACCTGAGGTCGTCATTTGTCTCGTGTGAGTTCCCACTGTACTTTGATTTATACCCACCACGGGTCAAAGGATTCGTGCAAACAGATATTTTTTGGGTACAGTCCCGAGCCACATGGAGGCAGTGAGCAGATCATCGGGGATTCATCTCTCTCGGTATTGGGGGTGAGATCGTGCTGTGTTTAGGAGAGCCATTACACGAAATCCCTGGCCAGGGTAATCGAGATTTACTGGTAAGTATTCCAGTAGTATCTCAGGGTGTTCTGGGCTTCTCTCTTTGACACGACTTATACAGCTATTGGGGGTCTGACGTTTACCAGCCCCTAGGCTCTATATGCGATACTCATAGACGAATGGACCGGACTGTACGGATATTGTCACTGTCAGGCTCAGTAGGGTTTCTGGATGAGTTCGTTCGTCAGCTTCCCTTCCAATCAATACATAGGTAACCGTTACGTATAGCTGGTATCTCTGACGTGCTAGTGGCTATACCCAGTGCCAGTATATTGATGAGTCATTAGAGTCCCCCACTGACAGTTTCCTAAGTTCGGGCGAAACGTTGTAGATGCCGTATGGTTTTATAGCAGGTTCGGAAAATGCACGTGCGTTTTCGCACGTGTCATTTTTCGGGCAGATAATACTGGTAGGCTTTGTTTAAGCCGGATCCAAGTATAATACTGTGTAGATATAATATCTTTGTCTCAGTTGCATTTGTATTCAGTCGTAATACAAATGCGGGTATGTTTATACTGTTACGAAGTTATCCTGAAATTCGTTTCGGGATCGCTTTTGGAAGTTGCCAGTTTCCAGTTTTCTATCACCCGTCTTTAACTTTCGGTTAAATACGGATTTATCTTTTCTTGGGTGAGTCATGGTTCTAGTTGGTTCTAGATGGTGACTTGGCTAGTGAGTCATTAGTTCATTAATGATGCATTAATTGAGTGGTGATGTGTTATGATGACTAGGGTAGTGACTCATTAGGAAGCATTAATGATAAATGCAAGGTGTTAAGTGACCCATTTCTTCATTAGTGCTTATTATCACCCCCTCCTCTCTCCTACACTCACCCCCCTCTTCTTATTGAGGCCGGCCACATTTGTGGAGCTTCATGGATTGATTTTCGAAAATTATGATGATAGTTTTGCTTCATATAATTTCATAGCTCATTTTATTCCATCACCCGATTCAGAAGGCAACTTCATTTACCGTTCGTCCATAGCCTTGGATGTAACGAGACAAAGTGTTCTACTCATTCTCTACATCAATCTTGGTCATCTCTTTTAGCAAACTTGATGATCGAGTTGCCTCGGTTCAGTGGCGGGAGCCCGTTTAAAGATCTGTCGACGTGGTGCCACCTGGACGACGAGACCGGAGATCGAGCGAGTTCGGATCAGCTGCAACAAAGCGTGGGATGATGGTTGAAGACCGAAGGACCCGGATCGTTCGGTATAACATTTCTACCCACTCTGTAATTTGTTAGTTTAGCGTTAATGGCAGATCCTGGGATAGTATACGATAGCGCCAGTTGTAAAAGTTTTTTTCCGCATATTGGTGTCTGAAAGACGGCTGGGGCGCTACCGTAGACTTACAGATATAGCCTATATGATTTTTTCTTAAACACCAGCAACATGATGGCGATCATATACGTGGGACTTAAGTAGTCTATATGCACATCTTTAAATGTCCCCAGTCGTGGGAGTTTCGAGACCGGGCATCGATACTCCAGAATAGACTAGTGTATACTGATCAAGACCCTGACGAGGGGCGGTGGCCAGGTCTCACAAGCCATTGGTGTCAGTTTGTTCACCTAACATAGTATACAGGTGCTCATTGGGTTATGAGTACACTGGACGGACTCGCCGGGAACCTGCTAGTTGGTAATATACCTATTGTTAGATAGCAGTTCCCAGGTGACATGTGTGCAGATTAGTCTGTCGACCTGAGATCGTCATTTGTCTCGTGTGAGTTCCCACAGTGCTTTGATTGCTACCCTACCTTGGCTCAAAGGAGTCGTGAAAATATGTTTTAGTTGGGTACAGTCCCAAGCCACATGGAGGCAGCGAGCGGATCGTCGGGGATTCGTCTCTCCCGGTATTGGGGGTTGATGTCGCGCGGTGCATGGGTGTCCATCACAAGAAATCCTTGGCCAAGGTAGTTGAGAATTACTAATTTGGATCAGTAGTTTCTTAGTTGGTGATGGGCTTCATACCGACACGTAATGTCACGTTATTAGGGGTCTGACTTTATCCATCCCCCTAGACTCGATATGCGATACTCTTAGACGAACAGACCGGACTGGACGGATATTGTCACGGACAGGCTCAGTAGGGGTTCAGATGAGTTTGCTCGTCGGCCTCCCTTTCGCTCAATACCTTGGTAGACATTACGTACAGCTAGTTCCGCTGACGTGCTTGTGGTTAAACCCATTGCCAGCGTATTAACGAGTCTTTAGAGTCCCACACAGAGGGTTTCCTTGTTTAGGGCGAAACGATGTAAAGGCCGTATGGTTTTACAACAGGGTTCGATCATATACATGCACTTGTGCACATATCAGGATTCGGACGGATAATTCTAATGGCTTAGGATTAAGCCGAATTCTAGTATTATATTGTTGGATTACTTTCGTCTTATTTTATTCGTGTTTTTCGGAATGCGGATACAAGTATGTATATACGAATAAGGGGTATTCTTGTAATTTATTATAAGGTGCTTCTTGAAGATGCCACCTCATTTAGTTTTAACCATTTAGGATTAAATGGTTAATGAGGTGGAGAGAATGAGGTGTTGTATGCAATTATTGTGGCATGACTTTTTAGTGACTTGTGGTCATTATTCAAGCATGCTTGTTTTTTTTTTTGTTGTGAGATATTTTGTTGACTTGAGATATTTTGCAGACTTGAGATATTTATTGGATGGATTCAATTATTTGTCATAACACAACTCATAACTCTCACAACACAACAATATCACATAGCCATTTTTCTTGAGTTGCCTCTCACTCTCATTCTCAAGCTTCTTCTTCTACTTCCACCCTTCATGTCTCATGTCTTAAGAAACCTAGAATGTTATGAGACAAATTAATCCATCACCACACTCTACATCCTCTCGGCTATCTAGTTTAGCGATCTATGTATCCTAGTTACCTCGGCTATTAAGGTAGGAGCTCGGAATACAAATCCTCGGGTGGATCATTTTCGATGGAGGGAGTTCGGAGATCTAGCTTGTTCATTGAGGCCTTTAGGAGCTTGGGAAAGTGGTTGAAGACCGAAGAATACGGATCAAATTCGGTATAACCATTCCTAACTCTTTTTATTGATTTCTAGTCTAGAGTTAATGGTAGATCCGGGTAGCGGGTTGTGTTAGCGCCGGTTTAGAAAATTTTTGTTCCGCAATCGGCCACGGTTTGATAGCCAAGGCGCTTGCATAACCCAACATGGTATCAGAGCCAACCCATTAACCCCTTACTAGCAGTTATACACAATGTTAAAGTATCAAAACCGAAAGAACTCCGAAACAAGACCTTAATTATTCCAGTTTCTGTTGATTTTGAAATAGTCTTCAAAAATTATTTAAACAATTGCAGAAAACTACCTTGGTGACAACTAGAATACACCGCAAAAACGAACCCTTTTCACCTGTTTTGGCCCGGCCACATTGAGAATAAAATCGGCCTGGCCGGTTTTTCATTTAAGTTAGGACTTTATTTTTGGGGGGTGTTCTAGGCTTTGGAATATTGGTTCTCTGGTATTGTTTGTTTTTGCCTATCTTGGATATAATGTTATCTTTTGTTTGGAGGCAATCCGAAGTATTTCGAAGTTGTTATTTTTAAAACTGTTTAAATGTTTTTAGTATATACATTACTATCTACGATCGTGAATGTCATTAGAGTGGTACAACTCATCTAATTGCTATATGTCTTTTAGACGGATTGCAAACGTGACATTCACGTTGATGTTCTGTGTTGTGCTGTGGTTGTGGTTGGATCGTCGTGGTGGATAGCCAATGGTGCAATGGTAGTATAGTTCAAATTCATTTGTATATTTGATATTACGGGGCGAGCGTCCGACATGTGGACTGCCATCCCTGACAGTTTGTATATTATTTATTTAGGGCACGACCGGGTCGAGGTCGATGTCACCCTTGTATATATATTTTTCTTTTCTGTACTAGGATTACCCCAAGGCGAAGTGCACAAATAGCCGGTTTCTAGAGGGCAACATGCTCGCATCTCATGGCGTTGAGACGGAGGGGGCTTTACTCTAAAATTGACAGGCTATGTATCGCACTCGTAGGGGGTACAGGTTGACCCACGGAGGGATGCCCAAGCTACCGGATTCCGTGAAGTGCTGGGTGGCCCATTCACGTTGTTGATTGGGGTTGCCTCGCTTCTGGGATTGGCGAGTAACTTGCCGCACTCGTATGGGTCTAGGTTTTCATTGCACAGGCTATCCACATGACAGGGAACGTCGGGTCTCATTTGCGGCTCAGGTGAAACCCGAGGCTCCAAGATTATCCACCACTCTGGGTTGTTGGCTTAGATTCTGTGATGTTGCTTTATATCATGCCTCGGACGAATGTTATATATTTTCATATATATACTAGTAGATATTGTATATGTTTTGCACCCGCGCTAGTCCAGCCCCCGCTCTGCGGTTATTTAAGTAACCTAACGGGTGATGACGGGACCCAGTAGCAAATGCGGATGATATATACGTATATTATATTTTTCGTTCCTTTCTGTTGTGTGATATGTTTAATTGATGGGACTGCATTAATTCTGATTAATGCAAGGAAAACAAAACGATTTGATATTGTTGGAACCAAGTTTTTAAAAAACTGACATTACAGACGTTCCTTTTTGCTTTGCACAGTGATTTTCGGTTTTGAATATCCAACAACTCATTCGACGAGGTAAGAGCCGATATCCCTTTATCGGGAGTGAACTCTTGGGCAAAAGTTTGCATTAAGATAATAACTTCACTATAGTCGATTCTTTTGCTTTGTATCATGGTATTCAGTTTGGAATACCCTGCACCTCATTCGATGAGGAAAGAGCCGAAATCCCTTCACCGGGAGTGACCTCTTTAGCAAAAGTTTGCGCCACAATATTTTTGTAAAACCACTTGGATTCCTTCAATGATATCAAGTTCATTACGTTAAATGTTTTTCGCTAAAAACCAGCCATAGCCCTCCGTCATTTCGGATTGGTAGTACTTACTATTCGTGCTACGCATTTTGATCTTTAGTCAAGGCGTAGTGTTCGGTAGCTATGTAATGCTTTTCCGTTGCATGATAATGCGATTGGTTAGGACAGTCGTGCGATCATTTTGATCTTTAGTCAAGGCTCATACGGGTGGGTCTAATGCAATCAAGATAATGACGGGTAGAACTTGACGAGGACCTTTTGACATTTTGATCTTTACTCAAGGTCACTTGGGTCCTAGGGGTAAAATCATATCGGGAGTTTCAAACATACAGGAAACTTGCTAGGCATGTGCATACCTTCTGGAGTGTGGTGATTTGAGTGGCTTCCATCAAGTTATCATGTGATGATAGTTGGATCCCGATTCCCACTGATGAGTAGGATTACTCCTCGGGTCATTTTAGATTATCCCGACTAATTCTCCTTTTGAGTTTGGAGGAGAATTCGAGGAACCGGTGGGAGATATCCTGATCAGATAAAGTGATTAACCATTCTAATCTAGGTTATATTGCACGTTGAGTGTTTCTTTTCTCTCTCTCTCTCTTTGGCAGTGACCATGGCCCAACCGTAGACTAAAACCCATGAACCAAGTTAACCGAACCTTCTTAAAACACTTTGGCTTTTGGATCGTCATGGAGTCGCATATATCATTGCCACTTCTACATTGTTGGCTATAGTGTCCCCAAGGAAATTATCGTAGTCGCATGCAGGTGATTATGATGATTGAGGGAGGACCTATACCGGTAGAACAGTCTTACTCTAGATGATAGTATGCTATCTATTTTGTCTTTATCATCACTATTACATATTGATAGAGCCCATAAGATTCTTGCTGGACTACCAGCATTATGATGGCGATCATATATGTGCGAGCTGGGGGTCTATAAGCAAATCCTTAAATGTCCCTAGTCGTGGGAGTTCGAGACTGGGTATCGATACTCCAGTGTAGACTAGTGTATACTGATCGAGACCCCGACGAGGGGCCAGGTCTCACAAGCCATTGGTGTTAGTTTGTTCACCTAAGATAGTATACAAGATTGGGTTATGAGTACACTGGACGGACTCTTCGGGAACCTGCTAGTTGGTATTATACCTATTGTCAAATAGCAGTTCCCAGGTGACATGTGTATAGGTTATTCTGTCGACCTGAGATTGTCATTTGTTTCGTGTGAGTTCCCACTGTGCTTTGATTACTACCCTACCACGACTCAAAGGAGTCATGTAAACAGGTTTTAGTTGGGTATAGTCCCGAGCCACATGGAGGTAGTGAGCGGATTGTCGGGGATTCGCCTCTCCCGGTATTGGGATTTGATGTCGCGTTGTGCACGGGTGGCCATCACCAGAAATCCTCGACCGGGGTAGAAGAGAATTACCGATCCAGGATTGATAGTTTCTCAGGTGGAGATGGGTTACATACCGACATGAATTATCGCGTCAGTAGGGGTCTGACTTTATCCACCCCCTAGACCCGATATCCGATACTCTTAGACGAACATACCAGACTGTACGGATATTGTCACTGTCAGGCTCAGTAGGGGTTTGGATGAGTTTGCTCATCGGCCTTCCTTTCGCTCAATACCTGGGTAGCCGTTATGTACAGCTAGTGTCGCTGATGTACTTGTGGTTAAACCCACTGTCAGCGTATTGACGAGTGTTTAGAGTCTTACACAGATGGTTTTCACGGTTCAGGCGATATGGTGTAGATGACGTATGTTGGTACATACAAGTGTCCGATTAAATATGTGTACAGGCTGCACAGACTTTAATCGGACGGTTGATAATACTAGCGGCTTAGGATTAAACCGGATTATTAAATCAGGTTTTGATTTAATAATTTATATATGAATTTATATATATGTATTCTAGTATTATTGTTCACTATTCATTTTCTCTCTTGGCTATGCGTATTTTTGTACGAATACGCGTATATGTATTTTGATACGTGTACCGGAAAGTATTCCGTATTTATATGGAATAGCTTCTAGAAGTGGACACCTCATTTATATGATTTTCCTTTTTGGAAATTCATTTGCTTTATAAATGAGGTGAAGGAGTGAGGTGGAATGAACATTGTTAAGCATGTAGAGAGGTATGGCTTGGTTTTGTTTATTGCAATAATGAGTGGAGATATTTTTGTGTGCATGATTGAGAGAGAGAGAGGGGGGAAACCACTTGCTTTTGGATGGCTTGCTCATTTCTTTTTCCTCACATGCTTCATTACACTCTCATTTTACTCACTTGGAGAAAACACTTATCCATTTTTCTTTAGTTGCTCATACCACATGTTTCCTCACCTCCTCTTCATCTTTTTAAGTTGCTCTTGGAGCATTTGTGATGAGAGAAAAATCATAGTGACACATTCCTACACCTCCACTCTCCATTGTTAACAACCTTGGAGCGTCGGTTGTCTCGCTTGGCGAGACTAGAGCTTGCGCCGTTTCCCTCAGGTGGATCATCATAGATGGAGGAAGACCTGCAATAAAATTCGATCAAGGAGCCTCTAGGAGCTTGGGATGATGGTTCAAGATTGAAGGACACGGATCAACTCGGTATAACCATCTAACTCCTAGTTTTACATATTGCTAGTATAGGGTTTAGGGTAGATCCGGGCATCGGGTAACGGTAGCACCAATTTAGAAAAATTTTGTTCCACATTTGGCCACGGTTTGATGGCCGAGGCGCTCCCGTAACCCAACATGTTATTAGAGCCAACCCTTAAACCCTTAGCTAGCTAGTTTAGACGATGTTAAAGTATCGAAACCGAAACAATCCCGAAACAGTGCACTAAACCTTCCAGTTTCTGTCAATTTTTTAAAGTCTTCAAAATTTTTTAAGCAACTGCAGAAGACTACTTGAGTGACCATTAGAACACACCACAAATACGAGCCCAAACCGCCGATTTTCACGCGGCGAGATTTGCAAAAAAATGGGTGAGGCCGGTTTTTCTATGGAGTTTGGACATGAAATTTTTGGTGTTTTCTAGTCTCTGGAATATTGGCGCAGTAGTATTGCTTGTTTTGCCCATTTTGGATATTATGTTATCTTTTGTTCAGGGGCAATTCGGGGTGTTTCGAAGTCGATATTTTAGCACTGTTTAAATATTTATAGTACGTGGATTTCTATTTGCGACCGTGAATGTCATTCGAGCGGTATAACTCGTCTAATTGCTATATGTTCTTTTAAACGAGTTTGCGAACGTGACATTCGTGTTGATGTTCTGTGCTGTGCTGTGTTGTGGTTGGATCGTCGTGGTGGATCGCTTGGGTGCAATATTAGTACAGTTTAGTTTCATTTGTACATTTGATATTGCGGGGCGAGCGTCCGACATGTGGACTGCCATCACTGTCGGTTTGTATATTATTTGTTTGGGGTATGACCGGGTTGAGGTCGATATCACCCTTATATATTATTTTCTTTTTTGTACTAGGATTACCCCACGGTGGAGTGCACGAATAGCTGGGTTCTAGAGGGCAATGGGTCCGCATCTTATGGCGTTGAGACGGAGGGGACCTTACTCGAGAATTGGCGGGCTATTCGCCGCACTCGTAGGGGGTATAGGTTGACCCATACAGGGGTGCTCAAGTTACCGGATTTCGTGAAGTGCTGGGTGGCCTATTCACATTGTTGAAGGGGTTGCCTCGCTTCTGTCTTTGGCGAGTAACTTGCCGTGCTCGTAGGGGTTTAGGTTTTCATTGCACGGGCTATCCACACGACTTGGAACGTCGGGTCTCATTTGCGGCTCAAATGAAACCCGGGGCTCCAAGATTATCCACCATTCTGTGTTGCTTCTGTGATGCTTATGTGATGTTGCTTTATATCATGCCTGGGACGATTGTTATATATATTTATATATATAGTAGATGTTGTATATGTTTTTCACCCGCGCTAGTCTAGTCTCCGCTCTGTTGTTAGTTAAGTAACCTAACAGGTGATGACGAGACCCAGTGGCGAATGCGGATGGCATATACGTACAACATATATTTTCTTTTTTTTCTGGCGTGATTAATTGATGGGACTGCATTAATTCTTATCAATGCAAGGATAAAACAAACCTTTATATGATGTTGTTGGAACCAAATTTTTTAAAACTGACATTACAGACGTTTTCTTTTGCTTTGCACAGTGGTATTCGGTTATGAATATCCAGCACCTCAATCGACGAGGCAAGGGCCGAGATCCCTTCATCAGAGTGACCCCTTGAGCAGAATTTTGCATCAACGTAATAACTTTACTATAGTCGATTCTTTTGCTTCGCATCGTGGTATTCAGTTTGAAATATCCTGCACCTCATTCGACGAGGAAAGAGCCGAGATCACTTCACCGGGAGTGATCTCTTTAGCAAGAGTTTTCGCTACTATACATTTGTAAAACCACTTGGATTCCTTCAACGATATCAAGTTCATTACGCTAAAGGTTTTTGCCAAAATCCAGCCGTAGCCCTCCATCATTTCCGAAACGTAGCGCCTAGTATTCGTGCTATGTTTTTTGGCTTCCGTCAAGGCATAGTGTGCGGTAGCTATGTGTTACTTTTTTATAGCATGGATATGGATTAATCTAGAACAGTCGTACAGCCTTGTTGGCGTCCATCAAGGGCGAGTATGGGTGAGTCTAAATTAACCAGGACAATGACGGGTAGAACTTGACTTGCAACTTATGATTTGATGGCATCCGTCAAGGTCATAAGCTGCTTGGGGTAAAAATCACATCGGGAGTTTCAAACATACAGGAAACTTGCCAGGCATGCGCATACCTTCTGGAGTGTGATAACTTGAGTGGCTTCCATCAAGTTATCATGCGATGATAGTTGGATCCCGGTTCCCACTGATGAGTCGGGTGATTTTAGATGATCCCGACTAATTATTCTTTTGGGTTTGGAGGAGAATTCGAGGAAACAGTTGGAGCCATCCTAATTAGATAAAGTAATTAACCATTCTGATCTAGGTTAGAGTGCATGCTGAGTGTTTCTTTTCTCTCTCTCTCTGGCAGCGACCTGTAAGTCCACGTTGCGACCCCCGGTTCTTACGGGGAGGCGGAAACGGTATAAAAATCAAATTTTTAGCGCATGGGGCAACATGGACTAACAAAGTCGGGATCTTTTCTAAACTAAACTAGCAAACAAGCTAAAGAGAGTTAGCTACTCGGATGAAAGGTTATACCTAACTTGAACTCCTTCTTCTTGAAAACTTGTAGAGGTTGATGGTTCTTCCTCGTTGCCTTCTTCCGTCAAAGATGGATCCACCTGAGGGTTCAACCTTCGGGCTCTTTCTCGAACTTTGAGAGAACTAGAATCTTCGGCTTGCTAAACCTTTGATCCTAGAGTGAGTAGAGAGTGTCTAAGGGGTGCTTTTCTTTTAAGGAGAGGGATTCTCAACACATGAGAAGGATTCTCCTTTTGCTAGAGGAAGAAGAAGATGAAGTGAGGAGAGAGAAGCTAAATGATAGAATGAGCTATCTTTTTCTTTCTTGCAACCATATGACCAAAAGAAAAAGAATTATCAAATTAATAATAATAATGAAAATGAAATAGTTGATGGAAGGTTTAGGAATGACCATTATCATTTCAAACATTAAATGGTTTTGCAAGAATCAAAAAGCATCTTTCTTTTGTAATGATGATGGTCAAAACTTCAACCATGGTCAACAAGTCAACCATGGTCAACAAGTCAACAAAATCCAACCATGACACAATTTCATTTATTAATATTATTAATTGATATAACATAAATCCATTAGGGTTTGGAAAAAGACGACTGTCAACTGTGCATACGCACCCGTTCCGAAACCCTAATGAAAGTCCTCTTCCTCCTCCTCAAATAACTGTGCATACACACCTGCATTCTTGTTCCGAGGAACATGAATACTGAGAGATAAAAGCAACCCCAAAACATATACCAGTATCTGACTCAAACCAGAGCCAGCCAATAAAATCCGTCCGGACTCCAAACGCGCACAAGTGCGCGAATGAGAACGAACCCTGTCGCAAAACCATGCGACCTCTACTCTGTTTTGCCCAGAGGCGAATACCCTCTGTGTGGGACTCTAAAGACTCGACACTACGCTAGCAGTGGGTTTAACCACAGACCGCAAGCGGCACTAGCTGTGCGTAATGGTCCCCAGGTAGATGCCGACAAGAAGGCTGACGAGGTGAACCCCATCTGAACTCCTACTGAGTCTGAATGTGACAGTCTCCGTACAGTCCGGTCTGTTCGTCTAATACATCGCATGTCGGGCCTAGGGGGCGGTAAAACGTCAGTCCCCTAATAGCGGTACAAGTCGTGTCGGAGTGAAGCCCAAAACACCCTGAGATAACACTGGAAGCCTACCAGTATATCTCGCTTGCCCTGGCCAGGGACTACTCGTGTAATGGCTCTCCTAGACACAGCACGATGTCAACCCCCAATACCGGGAGAGACGAATCCTGTTTAACCGTCACTTCCTCGAAGTACTTCGGGACTGTACCCAACTACTACCCGTTTGCACGACTCCTTTGAGCCGTGGTAGGGTAGTAATCAAAGCACAGTGGGAACACACTCGAGGCGAAGTGCCAGTGTCAAGTCAGCGGACTAAGCTGTACTCATGTCACCTGGGAACTGATAACTGACGATAGGTATAATACCAACCTGTCAGTTCCCGACGAGTCCTGTCCAGTGTACTCGTAACCCAACGAGCACCCGTATACTATCTCCAGTACGACGTGCTGATGGCTGTGGGACAGACCATCTCCCATACTGGGATGAGAAGCGCATACGCTAGTCTACTCCGGAGTATCGATGCCCTGTCTCGATAGTCCTGCGACTAGGGACCTGTATAAGGATGTGCTTATAGATTACCCAGCCCCCACTAGTGTGACTGCCATCACAACGCTGGTAATCAAGCAAAGATCCTAAGGGCTCCACTAATGCGTATAAGTGATATACTAAAATAAACACAAGTACACATTCAAGTAGAAACAAACCAAGTAGCATACTACTATATTGAGCAAGATTGTTTATACAAGGTGAATATCCCAAGCTTCCATTAAGTAATATACAAACTAGTATGATACAGTAATGGCCTCTAGGGCATATACACTAACAATCTCCCACTTGCACTAAGGCCATGTACTGGCGTATCGAAGACCTATCATCTCGATCAGCCGCTCGAACTGAGTCTGGGGTAAGGCCTTGGTGAATGGATCTGCAGTGTTTTCTTCTAAAGCAACCCTCCGAACCTCGATCTCCTTGCGATCCACGATCTCCCTGATCTGGTGATACCGCCTCAAGATGTGCCTGGATCTCTGATGGGACCTGGGTTCCTTCGCTAAAGCTATAGCCCCGTTGTTGTCGCAATACAGAGGTATTGGGTCAACAATGGATGGAACCACCTGAAGTTTTTTCAAGAACTTCCTCATCCAGACAGCTTCTTTTGCGGCATCAGATGCAGCAATGTATTCCGCTTCCATCGTCGAGTCTGCAACGGTTTCCTGTTTGGAACTCTTTCAACACACCGCCCCTCCATTGAGGGTAAAGACAAAACCCGACATGGACTTGGAATCATCCTTGTCACTCTGGAAGCTGGTGTCAGCAAAGGACTCGATCTGGAGGTCTTTTCCGCCATACACCAAGAACATCTCCTTAGTCCTTCTCAGGTACTTGAGAATGTTCTTTACCGCTATCCAGTGTTTCTCCCCAGGGTTTGACTGATACCGGCTTACCACACTCAGTGCATAAGCTATATCCGGTCTGGTACACAACATCGCATACATTATAGAGCCTACCGCAGAAGCGTAGGGTATAATAGACATGCGATCCCTCTCCAAATCAGTCTTGGGAGACATCTCTTTAGAGAGGGTGATCCCGTGACAAGCCGGTAGATTACCGCGCTTGGAATCTTCCATACTGAATCTTTTCACTATGGTGTCGATGTACCTGGACTGAGAAAGTCCTAATATCCTCTTGGATCTATCACGATGGATCCGGATCCCCAGGATGTATGAGGCATCACCCAGGTCTTTCATGGAGAACCTGTGCGACAAGAACCCTTTGACAGATTGTAGCATAGGAATGTCATTTCCTATTAAGAGAATGTCATCCACGTATAAAATGAGGAATACTACAGTTCTCGCTACAAATCTACTATAGATGCATGGTTCATCTGGATTTTTGATAAAGCCAAATTCCTTGACCGTCTCATCAAAACAGATGTTCCAACTCCGCGATGCCTGCTTTAGTCCATAGATGGACTTAAGCAACTTGCACACCTTTCCGCTGCTCCCACTCTGAATGAAACCCTCTGGCTGATCCATATAGACACACTCCTCTAAATTTCCATTTAGAAAAGCGGTCTTTACGTCCATCTGCCAAATCTCATAATCGTGGAAGGCAGCAATGGCAAGAAGGATCCGAATGGATTTCAGCATAGCCACTGGAGAAAAGGTTTCGTCATAGTCCAAGCCAGGTCTTTGACGAAAACCCTTTGCTACAAGTCTAGCTTTATAGGTCTCAACCTGTCCATCTGCACCAATCTTCCTTTTGAAGATCCACTTGCATCCTACGGGTTTTACCCCGTCTGGAGCAATGTCCAACGTCCATACTTTGTTGGTGTACATGGACTCCATTTCGGTCCGCATTGCATCCAGCCATTTTACCGAGTCAACGCTCTGAACGGCCTGTTGGAAGCTAGTAGGCTCATCATAATCTATGATGCAATCCTCTCTATCCCCGTCTATGAGAAAACCGTAGTATCTCTCGGGCGGATGAGACTGCCTACTACTCCTGCGGAGCGGCATAGGAATGTCCTGTTCTTTTGAACTTACTGGGTCTTCCAAGCTTTCAGTATTAGCTTGTGGTTCTGGAATTTATTCCAGTTCTATTGTGTTCCCATTTATATGGGTTTCCAAAAACTCAGTTTCCAAGAAGCGGGCATGTTGAGAAACAAAAACCTTTTGTTCCTCAGCGGAATAGAACAGATACCCCCTGGAGTTCTTTGGGTGTCCCACAAACTTACACTGTACTGAGCGTGCCTCGAGCTTGTCCGCATGCTACTTTTTTACAAAAGCTGGACATCCCCATATCTTAAGGTACTTAAGACAGGGTTTCTTCCCACTCCACATCTGATATGGAGTGGTAGGCACAGTCTTGGTGGGAGCCTTGTTCAAGAGATATGCAGCTGCTTCCAGTGCATAGCCCCAGAAAGATCGCGGTAACTCAGCCTTACTCATCATGGAACGAACCATATCCAATAGGGTTCGATTCCTCCTTTCCGATACACCGTTATGTTGCGGAGTGTATGGAGGAGTACGCTGAGAGAGAATTCCATTCTCTTTTAAATAATCCAGGAACTCGGCACTCAAGTATTCACCACCTCGATCCGATCTTAGAATCTTAATACTTTTGCCTGTTTGGTTTTCAACTTCATTCTTGTAATCCCGAAATTTCTCAAAGGCCTCGGATTTGTGCTTCATTAAGAAGACATGTCCATACCTAGAGAAATCGTCTGTGAAAGTAATGAAGTATGAATAACCGCTTCGCGCATGTGTAGACATTGGACCACACACGTCACTGTGTATGAGTCCCAAGAGCTCGCTCGCTCTTTCTCCATGTCCAGTGAACGGAGTCTTTGTCATCTTTCCCATGAGACAAGATTCACAAGTGGCATAAGACTGATACTCGAACGGATCCAAGTATCCTTCTTTATGTAACTTAGTCAACCGTGTCTCATTGATGTGACCCAGTCTACAATGCCATAAGAAAGCCTGATTGATATCTGGAGACTTTCTTTTGTGTGTATTATGGACATTGAAAATCTGTGGTTGGTTTAACACGTATATACCATTGCTCAGTGTACCTGACCTAATCAGAACTTGATTAAGGTGAATGTTTACAACATTACTTACAAACCCAAATTCATAACCTTCTTTAGAAACCAAAGATACAGAAATGATATTACAAGTTGCGTTGGGTACAAAAAAGCAATTACGCAAAACCAAAACATGCCCATCGGACATTCCCAGGTGATAGTCCCCCACGGCTTTAGCATCCATGCTAGCTCCGTTCGCAACTCTGAGGGTCATGTCACCTGCCTTCAAAAACCTACGGTTTCTCAACGCCTGCAAAGAATTACAGATATGAGATCCTGATCCGGTATCCAATACCCAGGAAGTAGTGTTTATCGATAGACAGTTTTCAATAACATACACACCTGAAGCTGAAGCCGCAACCTGCTTCAGTTCCTGTGTCCTGGCTTTCCAAGCCCTGCAATCTTTCTTCCAGTGTCCACTTTTATGACAATAGAAGCATTCTTCTTTACCCACAAGCTTCCCCGCAATCATTGTTGCCTTTTCTTTTCCCTTCGTACCCACTTTACTAACACCGCCCCTTGGTTTGGCGGGGGCTGTCTTCCTCTTTCCCTTGGCTTTCGCCTTGGACCTAGAGGAAGAAGATCCTCCTACAAACAAAGTGGGTGTTTCCCTACCTTTCTGTAGGGTGCCCTCTGTGCTCCTCAGCATGTTGAGGAGTTCTGAAAGTTCAACTTCTTTTTCTTGTAAGTTGAAGTTCAGTATAAACTGGGCGTAAGTGGATGGAAGGGACTGGAGAATTAAATCCGTATAGAGTTCACTTTCCAACGTGGTCCCAAGTTCCGCGAGCTCCTCAATGTAGCCAATCATCTTAAGCACGTGGTCCGCTACCGATGATCCGACGGCCAACTTTGCCGAAAACAACTTCTTCGACACTTCGTATCTTGCGATACGAGACTGCTCTCCATACAGTTCTTTTGTATGAAGAAATATGGATTCCAAATCCATATTCTCGTGCCTCCTCTGATGTTCGTTGTCCATAGAGGCAAGCACGAGGCACCTGGCCTTCGCGCAATCAATCTCCCAAGTCTTACGGATTTCCTTATCCGCAACGCTGGAGGTGGGACCTGGGACGGGGGGGGCTTTGGTGGTAAGAAGATACCCCAGCTTGTCGTAAGTGATTGCCATTTTGACATTCCTGAGCCAATCTTTGTAGTTTGGCCCTGTCAGTATGTTTTTTTCTAGAAGTAACTTAAGTCCAGTCATGTCGATTGGTCGCTGCAATTAGGAGAGAGAGAAGAAACACTTTAACATGATGCTCTTGCAAGTTTAGAGTGGTTTTTAATTTGTCTAAACAGGATGGCTCCCACTGTCTCTCGAATCCCTCCTCAAACCATAAAGGAAGAATTAGTCGAGATCAATCCCACCGCACAATACTTGCTTAACCGTTCAGCCAGGCTAGTGTCGGTACTTCGAGGGAGGTTTTCCAACGCTTTCGCGAAGTTCCTTAATTAAATAACCTCTTTTCCCTGGGGGCGTAGCCCCGCTAACACCTTTCTAGGCACCTACTAGGTTTATAGCATTGATCGTTTAGTGAGAAATTTCCCGAGGAGTAGCATATACTCACAGTAGGATCGGGATCCAAATATCATCGCGTGACGAAACTGAAGGAATCCTACCAGAATCACCACACTCCAAATGGTATGCAAATCTAGCAAGTTTCAGTACTTATGAAACTCCCGATGTGGATTTTTGCCCCATGCTCTTATGTCCTTGACGAAGGTCAACAAATCATAAGTCACATGTCAAGTTCTGCCCGTCATTTTCCAGGTTAATTTGAACCCACCCGTATATACCCTTGACGAAGGTCAACAAGGCAATACGACTGTCCCAAACCAACGCATCTATCTATGCTACATATGAATACCCAACAGCTACCAATCTTTATGCCTTGACGAAGGTCAACAAACATAGCTTGAATACTATTGAATATTAATACGAAACGACGGAGGGCTACGAATGGTTTTGGCGAAACCGTGAACGTAGTGAACTTGATATAATCGATGGAACGAGATAGCTTTTAAAAAAAAGGAGTGGCTCAATCTCCGCATTTAAAAGTTAGTTTTGAAAAGAACTGAGTGGTTTTTCGAAAGTGTTCCAACGACTTTAGCTTGGTTTATTATCTTGCATTAGTTCTTTTAATGCGTGATATTCTTGCATTAGTTCTTTTAATGCGTCCCATCATTTAAATCCTACCATTGCAGAAAACAACCAAAATATGACGTACGCTTATGCCATTCGCATTCGCCACGGGGCCCCGTCATCACCCGTTAGGTTACTTAACTAACGACAGAGCGGGGGCTGGGCTAGCGCGGCTGTAAAACATAAGCAACGCCTAAATAGTTATAAATATAGCAATGATAGACATTACAGATCACAGATGAATACATTGGATATACTAGGAATCCGCAATCCGTTCGAGCTTGCAACGAAAAGCGGATTACACGGTCGCGGTGAATAGCCAAAACCCCACCCAAGACCCCTACGGGTGCGGCAAACTACCCGCCAAGTACTCGGCAGTTTGTGCACCCCTCCATGGGTCTATCCTAGGAGCAAAAACAGTAAAAAGAATTATACAATGACGGCTACAACCCCGACCCGGTTGTGCGGCCAAACAAATAATAATATTACATCAATTTACATATTACAAATGAATGAAAGAAAAACAAAAGCTCATCTCACATCCACCCCGGCTATTCACCCGCGACAGTCCAACACTTTCATATACACATTCCAATATCAAACACAGATCACAGAGTTGTATAACCTCGACTAATCGACTTATAGCGATTAGCCGACGTTCAATACATACAAACATCACAGATATAACCAATATAGTCCAAGTGTAGTGAAGTTCGGAAAAAATACGGAATTATAGGCCCCCAAAAATAAATTTCTATTCTGGAAAATCTGGGCACATATAATATATCTGAAAAATCCCAAAACCCTACCAGAAGAACACTGCACAAAACCCGATCACGAGAGGACCCTAAACGGCGGCGGTTCCGCGGCAAATGCATACCTATTGCCGCGGAACCGCGGCGGTTTGAAGGAATCAGGGGATCGTTTTTCTTGGGTGTTCTCACAAAACCCTGAGCCGAATTTAGGTGTATAACAAATTTTGTTTTGACCAGAAAATTTTTTAACAGAAACTAGGGTTTTTGAAAAGTTTGGTTTTTGGATTTTTCGGTTCCGAACTTCGTTACACTTCACTACCAAGCTAGTTTAAGTTTAGTTAGGCTCTGATACCACTGTAAGTCCACGTTGCGACCCCCGGTTCTTACGGGGAGGCGGAAACGGTATAAAAATCAAATTTTTAGCGCATGGGGCAACATGGACTAACAAAGTCGGGATCTTTTCTAAACTAAACTAGCAAACAAGCTAAAGAGAGTTAGCTACTCGGATGAAAGGTTATACCTAACTTGAACTCCTTCTTCTTGAAAACTCGTAGAGGTTGATGGTTCTTCCTCGTTGCCTTCTTTCGTCAAAGATGGATCCACCTGAGGGTTCAACCTTCGGGCTCTTTCTCGAACTTTGAGAGAACTAGAATCTTCGGCTTGCTAAACCTTTGATCCTAGAGTGAGTAGAGAGTGTCTAAGGGGTGCTTTTCTTTTAAGGAGAGGGATTCTCAACACATGAGAAGGATTCTCCTTTTGCTAGAGGAAGAAGAAGATGAAGTGAGGAGAGAGAAGCTAAATGATAGAATGAGCTATCTTTTTCTTTCTTGCAACCATATGACCAAAAGAAAAAGAATTATCAAATTAATAATAATAATGAAAATGAAATAGTTGATGGAAGGTTTAGGAATGACCATTATCATTTCAAACATTAAATGGTTTTGCAAGAATCAAAAAACATCTTTCTTTTGTAATGATGATGGTCAAAACTTCAAGCATGGTCAACAAGTCAACCATGGTCAACAAGTCAACAAAATCCAACCATGACACAATTTCATTTTATTAATATTATTAATTGATATAACATAAATCCATTAGGGTTTGGAAAAAGACGACTGTCAACTGTGCATACGCACCCGTTCCGAAACCCTAATGAAAGTCATCTTCCTCCTCCTCAAATAACTGTGCATACACACCTGCATTCTTGTTCCGAGGAACATGAATACTGAGAGATAAAAGCAACCCCAAAACATATACCAGTATCTGACTCAAACCAGATCCAGCCAGTAAAATCCGTCCGGACTCCAAACGCGCACAAGTGCGCGAATGAGAACGAACCCTGTCGCAAAACCATGCGACCTCTACTCTGTTTTGCCCAGAGGCGAATACCCTCTGTGTGGGACTCTAAAGACTCGACACTACGCTGGCAGTGGGTTTAACCACAGACCGCAAGCGGCACTAGCTGTGCGTAACGGTCCCCAGGTAGATGCCGACAAGAAGGCTGACGAGGTGAACCCCATCTGAACTCCTACTGAGTCTGAATGTGACAGTCTCCGTACATTCCGGTCTGTTCGTCTAATACATCGCATGTCGGACCTAGGGGGCGGTAAAACGTCAGTCCCCTAATAGCGGTATAAGTCGTGTCGGAGTGAAGCCCAAAACACCCTGAGATAACACTGGAAGCCCACCAGTATATCTCGCTTGCCCTGGCCAGGGACTACTCGTGTAATGGCTCTCCTAGACACAGCGCGATGTCAACCCCCAATACCGGGAGAGACGAATCCTGCCTAACCGTCACTGCCTCCAAGTGCTTCGGGACTGTACCCAACTACTACCCGTTTGCACGACTCCTTTGAGCCGTGGTAGGGTAGTAATCAAAGCACAGTGGGAACACACTCGAGGCGAAGTGCCAGTGTCAAGTCAGCGGACTAAGCTGTACTCATGTCACCTGGGAACTGATAACTGACGATAGGTATAATACCAACCTGTCAGTTCCCGACGAGTCCTGTCCAGTGTACTCGTAACCCAACGAGCACCCGTATACTATCTCCAGTACGACGTACTGATGGCTGTGGGACAGACCATCTCCTATACTGGGATGAGAAGCGCATACGCTAGTCTACTCCGGAGTATCGATGCCCTGTCTCGATAGTCCTGCGACTAGGGACCTGTATAAGGATGTGCTTATAGATTACCCAGCCCCCACTAGTGTGACTGCCATCACAACGCTGGTAATCAAGCAAAAATCCTAAGGGCTCCACTAATGCGTATAAGTGATATACCAAAATAAACACAAGTACACATTCAAGTAGAAACAAACCAAGTAGCATACTACTATATTGAGCAAGATTGTTTATACAAGGTGAATATCCCAAGCTTTCATTAAGTAATATACAAACTAGTATGATACAGTAATGGCCTCTAGGGCATATACACTAACACGACCATGACCCGACCCTAAACTAAAACTCATGAACCAAGTTAACCGAACCTTCTTAAAACACTTTGGCTTTTGGAATGTCACGATGTCGCATATATCATTGCCACTTCTATATCACCTTTGCATTTCTCCAGAACACCCCGTATCACTACGAACATACACTCATATTGGATAAATCCATTGTATAGTTACATACGAACTCGAAGGAACTTCTTCCAGATTCGAAGATGGATTCTGGTTCCGGAGAGATTGAATAGGATTATTCGGTTGTCTTTTCCCTTTACCTTCTCTCAGGTTGTGAGGGCTCCTAGGATTAGGAGAGGGTACACCTATTGAGCTTATTGGATAGTCTTCCTCCAGACTATAGGAAAGTGCTAAATGTTGGGGAAGGAAGAAAACCAATTAGCCTAAGTGTTGTGTACAGAAGGTAATAAATAAAGATATATAAAAGGATTAGAATAAGGGAAAGAAAATTGCGACTACTATCATTCATGACAAAACCGTGTATACCCCTGCCACTCCCACATCCACTTTGGATTTCTCTAGAACACTTCGTATCACTACGGATATTCACTCCTATTGGTTATGCCATTGTATAGTTACATACGAACTCGAAGGAATTCGTTCCAGATTCGAGGATGGTTTCCGGTTCATGAGAAATAAAATAGGATTATTCAGTTGTCTTTTCCCATTACCTTCTCTCAGGTTGCGAGGGCTCCTGGCATAAGGAGAGTACACATATTACGCTTATTGTATAGTCTTTTTCCAAACCTTAGGCTGGTGCCGAAGGGTAGGGGAGGAAGAAAACCAATTAGCCTAAAGATGGTGTATAGAAGGTAATAAGTAAAGACATAATAAAGGGATTGGAGTGAGGGCATGGAATTATATGGTTACTTTCATGAATCAGGATAGTGAAAGAGGCGTTACTAGGAATACCAGTTAACCCTTTTGAAACATTTTCATTTTTCAGTTTCACTGTGCGATGTTAATTGAAAACTGTTTTCCCAATTAGAATCTAACTCCAAGGTATGTATTTACCAGATCAGTTTCTCACATCTGTATGTTATTACAGATGGTGAGTGGGAGTAAGATATTGGGAATTGGGTGATTAGATCCTCATTATATCGAAATTAGTTGTAATTGGTGATATTTGAGGAAATCATCTGGTTTTTGCCTGATGGCAAATATTTGGTTGTAAATATCCGTTGTTATGTACCAATTTCAAACTGATATATCTGTACGTTTATTTTATAAAGTGAGATATAACATCTTGAAATTATGTCTGGACATTTACCTATATCAGTTGGTGATTAGGTAAGGTGCATTCAACAGCGGTGTAATTCTTCTTAACCATGGTACAGTTTCCAACCTACGAGCACAAGGTTTGAGTTATTGAACTCAGGGGACTTCTACAAAGTATTGTATGTTGTCCACTGTCCATTAGGACAAAGGGGTTGGTACTCGTACTATATTTTGTTTATTCATGACTTCTCCAGTTCTAGACAAGTATTTCGTTAAAATACAAGTTCCAGATATTGAGAAGTTATATGTATAAGAATAAAGTATAAAACCATTTGTTGGAAGTATCAGGATTCTTCGAGGTAGTCGAAGATGTAGATACTTGTGTTTGGTATTCCATTGATAGTAATGGTTTTGAGAACTTGCTTCTCTTTCAGGTCACTCATATATGGATGCACTCCGTGACGAGTAATGCTGTATGCCTCATTCTATTTGGTTCATATTCACTGGAGACAGCTGCATGATTTTGAATCTAGTTCCAATTAAATTAGTGCTTTTGTTTCTATATTGGATATATATATAGAATCAATTTATATCTTAACGATGTTAAGATATAGGGAGTTGTCCGGCTGATGCTTAAAACCAGAATCCGGATAAACTTGAGGCATATTGCAGTAATGGCAGTTTGTGGGTTATCCCGGGTTTTGACGAGGGTTAAATTTCTACCATCAGGAAGATCAATAGTGATATTGTTCTTGACTCACCACAGTTTTAGTAAAATGGATTTTTTGAGAAAACAAAAGTGGGAGTATGGTAGAGCTGGAATTGATTCCATAACCACAAATGATCACCGAAGATTTAATAGAACCTGAGAATTCAATTGGATTTGAAATTCCATTAGCCACTCCGTAGATTTGGTGGGTAACCTCAGGCACCCGAGAGGCTCTTCAGTCTTCTCAAAGACGGTGATAGGGAGGTTCTTTTTTACCCAGACTTACCATTGCTGCTGTTCTAGACTATAAGACCCGGCAGGAGGATGAGTATAGCATCATTCTAAACTAGCTTTAGAAGTGCACGCGTATATGACTCTGCCAGAGAGTTGTTTGTAGTTAGTGGGAGCAGCGGAAGCATAGTGGGCGAGTAGCTTATGTCTATTTATAGACTAAAGCAGGTATAGCGAAAATAGATCATCTATTTTTGATGTGAAAGTCATGGGCTTTGACTTCATCAGAATATGAGATGGATCTGGTAAGAAGGTAGTAGGGTGTGATGTCCTGGTATTTGGGATGACATGCAATTTATAGGAAGTGAAATTCCTATATTACGATCGGTTATACTGTGGTTGTCATATAGTTGTTTCTCCACATAGGACATGGATATAATATCAGGGTTTCTGGTTACTAGATCTATTGTTTTAGATCTAGATTTGGGAAGTGTCCCAATTTAGGTACTTGACACCATTCTAAAGTGTTTTAGAATGGACGACTTCTGGCATAGTGGTGTACTTGCAGGTGATGGAGTCACCCTCTCTAAAGGTGTCTTACAGACTAAAGGGGAGAAGGGTCTGCATGATTAGCATATCACTTGCTTAGGCAATTGAGTTAATCATGAAATATTAAGTACCACACCAGATGTTGTTTTTGCACTAGCTGCAATAAACATATATTAATCTAATCTTGGAGAAGTGTAGGGAAGCAATTTATGAACATAAATGGATGTTCTAGGGATATGGTAACGGCAGCCTCCTTCAGGAGACGGTTATCATTTAAGGCTTCTAAGGTGACCTGGATGACAGAGTGGCTGTCTGAGTTATAGTTTTTCCCTCTTCTGAGGAACAGTATGTTGGACAAGTGGTCCAAGTGGATACTAAGGAAGGCATGGCGCAGGATACTGATTAAATTCAGTGGATGATACAGTCTAAGAAGTTTGCTAGATTTGAAGTTCATTTGTGAACTGGGCCCCTTAAGATATCTAGACAAATTCTAAGACAAGGTATTGCTCATTTCGGGAGATGGTTATTCTCCGCGAAGTTGAGATATAGAGAGATAAGGATAGAAACACTGGAGCGGATCCACTCACTGAGGCTATTTCTTGAACGCAATAGTTTTGCAAACGGGGTTTGTGAGACTGATTAGTAGAGAAGTTGGGTGTTCGGTATCACACGGGCTGTAAATATGCGACACCGCAATAATTGGCCTTAAGTGCAAGTGGGAGATTGTTGGCTATAGTGCCCTCAAGGAAATTATTATAGTAGCAGGCAGGTGATTATGATGAGTGAGGGAGGACCTATACCGGCAGAACAATCTTACTCAACATGATAGTATGCTATCTGGTTTGTCTTTATCATTATTATTACATGTTGATAGAGCCCATAGGATTCTTACTGGACTATCAGCATTATGATGGCGATCATTTATGTGGGAGCTGGGGTTCTATAAGCAAGTCCTTAAATGTCCCTAGTCATGGGAGTTTCGAGATTGGGCATCGATACTCTAGTGTAGACTAGTGTATATTGATCGAGACCTCGACGAGGGGCGGTGGCCAGGTCTCACAAGCCATTGGTGTTAGTTTGTTCACCTAAGATATTATAGAGGTGCTCATTGGGTTATGAGTACACTGGACGGACTCGCCGCGAACTTGCTAGTTGGTATTATACCTCTTGTCAGATAGCAGTTCCCAGGTGACATATGTACAGGTTAGTCTGTCGACCTGAGATCGTCATTTGTCTCATGTGAGTTCCCACTGTGCTTTGATTACTGCCCAACCATGACTCAATATAGTCGTGAAAACAGGTTTTAGTTGGGTACAGTCCCGAGCCACATGGAGGCAGTGAGCGGATCGTCGGGGATTCGCCTCTCCCGGTATTGGGGTTGATGTCGCGTTGTGCACGGGTGGCCATCACTAGAAATCCTCGGCCGGGGTAGATGAGAATTACCGATCAAGGATCGATAGTTTCTCAGGTGGTGATGGTTTACATACCGTCACGAATTATCGCGTCAGTAGGGTTTGACTTTATCCACCCCCTAGACCAGATATGCGATACTCTTAGAGGAACAGACGGAACTGTACGGATATTGTCACTGTCAGGATCAGTAGGGGTTTGGATGAGTTTGCTCGTCGGCCTTCCTTTCGCTCAATACCTGGGTAGCCGTTACGTACAGCTAGTGCCGCTGACGTGCTAGTGGTTAAACCCATTGTCAGCGTATTGACGAGTCTTTAGTGTCCCACACGGAGGGTTTTCATGGTTCAGGCGATATGGTGTAGATGATGTATGTTGGTACATACAGGTGTCCGATTAAATATGTGTATAGGCTGCATAGACTTTAATCGGACGGTTGACAATACTAGCGGCTTAGGATTAAGCCGAATTATTAAATCAGGTTTTGATTTAATAATTTATATATATGTATTCTATTATTATTGTTCACTATTCATTTTCTCTCTTGGCTATTCGTATTTTTGTACGAATACGCATATATGTATTTCGATACGTGTACCGGGAAGTATTCTGTATTTATACGGAATAGCTTCTAGAAGTGGACACCTCATTTGTATGATTTTTCTTTTTGGAAATTCATTTTTTTTACAAATGAAGTGGAGCAGTGAGGTGGTATGAACATTGTTAAGCATGTAGAGAGGTATGGATTGGTTTTGTTTATTGCAAAAATGAGTGAAGATATTTTTGTGTGCATGATTGAGAGATAGAGAGGGGGCAGCCACTTGCTTTTGGATGCCTTTCTCATTTCATTTTCCTCACTCTCTTCATTACACTCTCATTTTCTCACTTGGAGAAAACACTTAGCCATTTTTCTTTAGTTTCTTATGCCACATGTTTCCTTACCTCCTCTTCATCTTCTTGAGTTGCTCTTGGAGCATTTGTGATGAGAGAAAAATCATAGTGACACATTCCTATACCTCCACTCTCAGTTGTTAGCAACCTTGGAGTGTCGGTTTCCTTTCTTGGCGAGGCTGGAGCTTGCGTCATTTCCCTCAGGTGGATCATCGTAGATGGAGGAAGACCGACAACTAAATTCGATCAAGGAGCCTCTAGGAGCTTGGGATGATGGTTCAAGGCTGAAGGACACAGATCAACTCGGTATAACTATCTAACTATTAGTTTTATATATTTCTAGTATAAGGTTTAGGGTTGATTCGGGCATTGGGTAATGGTAGCGCCAGTTTAGAAAAAATTTGTTCCGCATTTAGCTACGGTTTGATGGCTGGGGCGCTGCCGTAACCCAACATACATCACCTTTGCATTTCTCCAGAACACCCCGTATCACTACGAAGACCCATATTTATTGGATAATCCATCGTATAGTTGCATACAAACTCGAAGGATGTTCCAGTTCGAGGATGGATTTTGGTTCGGGAGAAATTGAATATGATTATTCGGTTGTCTTTTCCCTTTACCTTCTCTCAGATTGCAAGGGCTCCTAGGATAAGGAGAGTACACCTATTGCGCTTATTGGATAGTCTTCTTCCAAGCCATAGGAAGGTACCGAAAGGTAGGGAAGGGAGAAAACCAATTAGCCTAAGTGTGGTGTGCAGAAGGTAATAAGTAAAGACATAAAAAGGGATTAGAATAAGGGCAAAGGAAATTGCGACTACTATCATTCTTGACGAAACCGCGTATACCCCTGCCACTCCTACTTCCACTTTGGATTTTTCCAGAACACTTCGTATCACTACGAAGGTCCATAATACTTGGATATGCCATCGTATAGTTACATACGAACTCGAAGGAACTTGTTCCAGTTCGAGGATGGATTCTGATTCAGGAGAAATAAAATAGGATCATTCAGTTGTGTTTTCTCTTTACCTTCTTTCAGGTTGCGAGGGCTCCTGGTATTAGGAGAGTACACCTATTGAGCTTATTGGATAGTTTTCTTCCAAACCTTAGGATGGTGCCGAAGGGTAGGGAAGGAAGAAAATCAATTAGCCCTAGTGTGGTGTATAGAAGGTAACAAGTAAAGACATATAAATGGATTGGAGTGAGGGAAAGGAAGTATATGATTACTGTCATGAATCAGGATAGTGGAAGAGGCATTTCTAGGAATACCATGTTACCCCTTCGAAACATTTTCATGTTTCAGATTTACTGTGCGATGTTAAATGAAAACTGTTTTCCCAATTAGTATCTAACTCCATGGTATGCATTTACCAGGTTTGATTCTCACATCTTTATGGTGTTACAGATGATGAGTTGGAGTATGATATTGGGATTTGGGTGATAAGATCCTCAATACATATCAGAATTCTTTGTAATTGGTGATATTTGAGGAAATCACCTGGGTTTTGCCTAACGACAAATATTTAGTTTTGAATATCCGTTCTTATGCACCAATTTCAAACTGATATATCTATACGTTTATTTCATAAAGTGAGATATAACTTTTTTGATATTATGTCTATGACATTTACCTCTATCAGTTGATGATTAGGTATGGTGCATTCAACCACAGTGTAATTTTTCTTAACCAAAGTACAGTTTTCAACCTACGATGCACAGGGTTTGAGCTATTGAACTCAGGGGGACTTATACAAAGTACTGTATGTTGTCCGATGTCCTTTAGGACAAAGGAGTTGGTACTCTTACTATATTCTTTTTACTTATGACTTCTCCAGTTCTAGATAAGTATTTCGTTGAAATACAAGGCCCGGATTTTGAGAAGTTATAGGTATAAGAATGAAGTAGAGAACCATATGTTGCAACATAAAGGGTTGGTACTCGTACTATATTCTCTTTATTTTTGACTTCTCTAGTTTTAGATAAGTATTTCGATGAAATATAGGGTCCACGTTTTGAGAAGTTATAGGTATAAGAATAAATTAGAGAACCATTTGTTGGAAGTATCAGGATTCTTCGAGGCAGTCAATGATGTAGATACTTGTGCTAGGTATTCCGTTGTAAGTAATGATTTTGAGAACTTGCCTCTCTTTCAGGTTACCTATATGTGGATGCACTCCTAGATGAGTAATGTTGTATGGGCTCCTTCCATTTGTTTGATATGCACTGGAGAAAGCTGCATGATTTTTGAATCTGGATCCAATTAAATCAGTTCCTTTGTTTCTATAGTGGATGTAGAATGGATCATATCTTAACTATGTTAAGGTATATGGAGTTGTCCGGCTTATGCTTAAAACCAAAATCTGGATAAACTCAAGGAACATTTCAGTAATGGCAGTTTGTGGGTTATCTCGGGATTTGACGAGGGTTAACTTTTTACCATCAGGAAGATCAATAGTTATATTGATCTTGACTCGCCACCAGTTTTACTAAAATGGATTCTTTTCAGAAAACATTAGTGGGAGTATGGTAGAACTGGAAGTGATTCCAGAACCACAAACGATTACTGAAAATTTAAAAGAACCTATGGATTCAAATGGTTTCGACATTCCATTTGCCACTCCGCAGATTTGGTGGGTAACCTCAGGCACCTGAGAGGTACTTCGGTCTTCTTAGAGACGGTGATAGGGAGGTTCTTGTTTACCCAGACTTACCATTGCTGCTGTTCTAGACTATGAGACCGGGTAGGAGGATGAGTATAACATCGTTCTAAATTAGCTTTAGAAGTACACGTGTATATGACTCTGCCAAAAGGTTGTTGTAGTCAGTGGGAGTAGCAGAAGCATAGTGGGCAAGTAACTTATGTCTATTTATAGACTAAAACAAGAATAGTGGAAATAGATCATCTATTTTTGATGTGACAGTTATAGGTTTTGACTTCATTAGAATATGAGATGGATCTGGTAAGAAGATAGTAGAGAGTGATGTTCAGATATTTGGATGACATGCACTTGATAGGGAGGGATCTTCCTATACTACGATCGGTTATATACCGTGGTTGTCATAAGGAGTTTTTCCATATGGGATATGGATAAAATATCATGGATTCCGGTTACTAGATCTATGGTTTTAGATCTAGATTTGGGAAGTGTCCCAATTTGGGTACTTTGACATTATTCTAAAGTGTTTTAGAATAGACGACTCCTGGAGAGGTGGTAGTACCCACAGGTGATGGAGTCACCCACTCTAAGGGATGTCTTACAAATTGAAGGGGAGAAGGATTTGCATGATAGGCATATCACTTACTTAGGCAATTGAGTTAATCATGAGATGTCAAGTACAACACCGGATATTGCTTTTGCACTGGCTGCAATAAGCTTATATATTAATCCAATCCTGGAGAAACATTTGGAAGCAGTTATGAACATAAGTGGATGTTCTTGGGAAATGGTAACGACAGCCTCCTTCCAGAGACGGTTATCATTTTAGGCTTCCAAGGTGACCTGGATGACAGAGTGGCTGTCTGAGTTATAGTTCTCCCTCTTTTGAGGGACAGTATGTTGGACAGGTGGTCCAAGCGGATACTATGGAATGCATGGCGTAGGGCACTGATTAAATTCAGTGGATGATACAGTCTAAGAAGTTTGTTGTATTTGGAGTTCATTTATGAACTGGGTCCCATTAGATATCCAGACAAATTCTAAGATAGGTATTGCTCATTTTGGGAGATAGTCTTTCTTTGCGAAGTTGAGATATAGAGAGATATAGAAAGAAACATTGGAGCGGATCCACTCACTGAGGCTATTTCTCGAACACAGTAGTTTCAGAAACGAGCTTTGTGAAACTTATTAGTAGAGAAGTTGGGTGTTCGGTATAACATGAGCTGTGAGTATGCGACACCGTAATAATTAGCCTTAAGTGCAAGTGGAAGATTGTTGGCTATAGTGCCCTCAAGTCAATTATTGAATCACAGGCACGTGATTGTGATGATTGAGGGAAGACCTATACGGATAGACCGGTCTTATTCAAAATGATAGTATGCTATCTGGTTTATCTTTATCATCATGTACATGCTTTATGTGGTATTACATATCACTACTACATGTTGATAGAGCCCATAGGATTTTTGCTTGACTACTAGCATTATGATGACGATTATATACATGGAAGCTGGGTGGTCTATAAGAACATCCTTAAATGTCCCTAGTCGTGGGAGTTTCGAGACTGGGCATCGATACTCCAAAGTAGACAAGTGTATACTGATCGAGACCCCGACGAGGGGCTGTGGTCAGGTCTCACAAGCCATTGGTGTCAGTTTGTTCACCTAACATAGTATACAGGTGCTCATTAGGTTATGAGTACATTGGACGGACTAGCCGGGAACCTGCTAGTTGGTAGTATACCTATTGTCAGATAGTAGTTCCCAGGTGACATGTGAGCAGGTTAGTCTGTCGACCTGAGATCGTCATATTTCTCGTGTGAGTTCCCACTGTGCTTTGATTACTACCCTACTACGGCTCAAAGGAGTCGTGCAAATAGGTTTTAGTTGGGTACAGTCCCGAGCCACATGAAGGCAGTGAGCGGATCGTTAGGGATTCGTCTCTCCCGGTATTGGGGGTTGATGTCGCGCTGTGCACGGGTGTCCATCACCAGAAATCCTTGGCCAATGTAGTCGAGAATTACTGATTTAGATCAGTAGTTTCTCAATTGGTGATGGGCTTTATACCGACACAAAATGTCGCGTTATTAGGGATTTGAATTTATCCATCCCCCTAGACTCGATATGCAATACACTTAGACAAACAGACCGGACAGGACGAATATTGTCACGGACAAGCTCAGTAGGGGTTCGGATGAGTTTGCTCGTCGGCCTCCCTTTCGCTTAATACCTGGGTAGTTGTTACGTACAGCTAGTGCCGCTGACGTGCTTGTGGTTAAACCTACTGCCAATGTATTGACGACTCTTTACTGTCCCATACAGAGTGTTTCCCTGCTTCGGGCGAAACGATGTAGATGCCGTATGGTTTTACGGCAGTGTTCGATCATATACGTGCACTTATGCACGTATCAGGATTCGGACAGATAATACCAGTGGCTTTGGTTTAAGCCGTATTCTAGTATTATATTGTTGGATTATTTTCGTCTCATTGTATTTGCGTTTTTTGGAATATAGTTATGGGTATGTATATACGGATGAGGGGTATTCTTGTAATTTATTACAAGGTGCTTCTAGAAGATGCCACCTCATTTAGTTTTAACCATTTAGGATTAAACGGTTAATGAGGTGGAGAGGATGAGTTGTTGTATGCAATTATTGTGGCATGGCTTTTTAGTGACTTGTGGTCCATATTCAAGCATGCTTGGTTTTTGTTTTGTTGTGAGATATTTTGTTGACTTGAGATATTTTGGGTTGACTTGAGATATTTTAGGGAATTGAGATATTTATTTGATGGCTTCAATTATTTCTCACAACACAACTCACAACTCTCACAACACAAAAATATCACTTAGCTATTTTTCTTGAGTTGCCTCTCACTCTCATCCTCAAGCTTCTTCTTCTACCTCCACCCTTCATGTCTCATGTGTTGAGAAATATAGGGTGTTATGAGACAAATTAATCCATCACCACACTCTACATCCTCTAGGTTATCTAGTTTAACGATCTAGGTACCCTAGTTACTTCGGCTATTGAGGTAGGAGCTCGGAATACAAATCCTCGGATGGATCATCTTCGATGGAGGGAGACCGGAGATCAAGCTTGATCATGGAGGCCTCTAGGAGTTTAGGAAGCTAGTTGAAGACCGAAGGACACGGATCAATTTAGTTTAACCATTCCTAACTCTCTTTATTGTTTGCTAGTATAGGGTTAATGGTAGATCCGGGTAGCGGGTTGTGTTAGCGCCGGTTTAGAAAATTTTTGTTCCGCAATCGGCCACGGTTTGATGGCCAGGGCGCTTGCATAACCCAACAGTTTAGGCTACACTTTTAAAAGTTGTTTTTAAAGAAAACCGAGTGGTTTTATAATTATTCCAACTACAACAAATTTTAGGTTTGTTTCTTTGCATTAATTGAGATTAATATGGTCCCATCAATTAGCTTTATCACACCAGAATATAACAAAAATAGAATGTACGTATATGCCACCCGCATTCAGCACGGGGCCCATCATGCACCGTTAGGTTACTTAACCAACAGCAGAGCAAGGGTTGGGCTAGTACAGATGCAAAACATATACAAAATTTATATATATATATATAACTGTTCGTCACAAGCATGATAATCACCACAAGCAGATATAAACATCACAGAGAATGGAAAGATAGATAAGCTAGAAATTTTTGCATTTCATTGAGCCACCTATGAAATAGAATTCTCCACGGTCATGTGAATAGCCGAGTGTGAATAACCCTAGATCTCTACGAGCGCGGCAAGCTACCCGCCAATCCTAGAATTGGGTGACTCGGGTCTCGACTCCTCGAGATGGTCACCCACTGAATTCTAGAACCCGGTTGGTTGTGCACTCCTCTGTGATCAATCCTAAATGCAGAAATGGAAAATATAATATACAGCCGGTGACATCATTCTCAACCCAGACGTGCCCAATAAAAGAATATACATCAATTTAGTACATGAATTACATCATCCACTCACTTCTCACATTTAAATTCACACGGGGCTATTCACACGACGATCTATCAAACCATTACCAACAGAACATCACAAGATATGTGCAACCTCTTCTAATCGACGTATTGAGATTAGAAGAAGTTTAACAACACATATACGCATCACAAAAGCATGTAACGAAAACAACGACATTAGAATTCCGCGCAAAATTAGCAAACTCATCCAATTTTTCCACAACTGAAAAAACTAGTTCACTAATGTCCCAAAATCGCTCGTTTTAAGCTAATTCGAAAGTCGAACCCGCCCAAATCTTCGCAGGGGTGAAGAACACAAAATTAATGTACTTTGAGGAGTCTTAAGGGGTACCTACCCCCGGGGCCACTATAAGGTGACATCAAGGGGTAGGCAGACCCGAGAGTACTTACTTGGCGTGGTCTTAGGTCCCCACCCCTAAGGCCACCTCATGGTGGTCTTGGGGAGTGGGCCAGAACTTGGGTCCCTTAGGGTTTCCTCGGGGTACCCACGCATCACCCCATGGATTCTCGGTTTAAACTGTCAGCCCGTGGGGAGTGCAAACAAGTTAAAATATCAAATTTTGGGACAGTTTTGTCGACAATTTTTGCGTGACAAAAACGGCGTAATTCGAATGTTTAAGAGCTAATTAAAGCTTATGGAGTGGCTCTAATACAATGTAAGTTGATGTTGCACACTCTACTAGGTTTGTAGAGAGGCAGAATTTTCAAAAAACGAGTTTTTAGACATGCAACATCGACTATTATCCCAAGAACTACCGTAGGCCCTAACTAGAAAAAACTTCATAGGTTCTAATCTACTCGGATAGTGATTATACCTATGTGTTTGTGTCCTTCGGGTCTTCAAGCTCCTCTTCTTCAGCTCCTAGTTCGTCGGAATCGAGCTTGGTCGTCGGTCACCTTGCGTCAAAGACGATCCACCTGAGAATTTGTGGTTCAATCTCCAATTTCTAAAAGAAGTAACTAAAAACTCTAGTATGCTAATCTAGAGTGCTTAGATGATGTAGAGAGTGCTAATTGGATTTATCTAGCACCAAAACCCTATGGTTCTCAACTTATGAGAGGGGTTAGGGTTAAGGAAGAAGAGGGAACTCAAGAGAGGAGAGAGAAGGCTAAGGTGAGAATGAGAGAAGAATGGCTAAAGAAAAAACTATCTAGCATTTATTTTTTCAATAAAGTCATTAACCATGCTTGAATAGTTTTCACAAATAAATAAACAAAACAAATAGCCATGCCTCTCACCATGCTCAAAGCCATCTCACCCCTCCACATCATTTTTGTTAGTGATATGTATGCCCTAGAGGCCATTGTTGTACATTGATGTATATTATAATGGATGCTTGGATATATATATATAGAGGACTTTCTTGCTCGACATGATAGTATGCTATCTGGTTACTTTTTTATCTTAACATGTATACTTGTATTGTGATACTGTCTTGCTCTCACGTGTTGATAAAGCCCTTAGGATATGTACTTGACTACCAGGACTATGATGGAGATCATACTAGTGGGGCCAGGGTAGTTCACAAGTACATCCTTTAATTGTTCCCAGTCGAGGGAATATCAAGACAGGGTATCGATATTCCAGAGTAGACTAGCGTATACGCTTCTTGACCCATATGATGGGAGATGGATGATACCACATCCATTAGTCTTTGACATCAGAGACGGTATACGGGTACTCAATGGAGACTGGGTACACTGAACAGGACTCGCCAAGGACTCCTATGTGGTTGTATACCTATCGTCAGATAACAGTCCTCTGGTGACACTGGTACAGGTTAGTCTGTAGATCCGAGATCGTCATAGAGTCTTGTGCGGCTCCCACTGTGCTTTGATTTCCTCCCTACCACGCTCAAAGGTGACGTGCAAACAGATTGATTTTGGGTACAGTCCCGAGTCGTATGGAGGCAATGAGCGATAGGAGGGGTTTCGTCTATCCCGGTATTGGGGGTTGATGTTGCGCTATGTTCGATTGGCTATAACTGGAAGTCCCTGTCCAGGGCTGCTGCCGAGATTTACTGATAAGTGTTATCAGTATTTTCTCGAACCGTTATAGGCCAAACATCGACATGACTTATCACGTTACTGTGGACTGACGATTTCCACCCGTAGACATGATATGCGGCATATCAAACGAAGAGACTGGACTGTACAGGAGTGTTACTGATAGGCTTCATGGAGACTGTGGACAGGCTTGCTTGTTGATCTTCATGTCGCTCAATACCTGGGTAGTCGTTACGTCCAGCTAATACCGCTGACGGCTTGTAGGTGACTGATATGATCATCACCTACTGCTGGCGTATTGATGAGTCTTTAGAGTCCCACACAGAAGTTCCCTGGTTCATGCGAAACGAAGTAGGACACATATGCGATATGTGTGTGGGCCTGATTAAATACGAATATGTGATACCGTATTGTAATCTGGCAGTTATCTGTTATGGGTTCGGTTATATGTGATATAACCAGTTTGTTGAATCAAGTGTTGATTCGATAATGTGATATACAGATAAATGATATTAGTCGGTCATATATGATATAACTGGATTATTAGATCAAATGTTGATTTAATAATGTGATATAAATTATATGTGATATAATTATATATTAACTAATATCATTATCTCACTAATTATTCTTCATTAAATATATATTAATATATATGATATATAAATATATATATATATATATATATATATATATATATATATAATAATGAAGCATGCCATTTATATTTCTATTTTGTGAAAATAGAAATGAGGTGTAAAATGTAGCATGGTTGCAAGCATGGGATTATCTTTTATTTATTCTTCTTGACTCACTATTCAAGCATGGTTGCAATTTTATATTGCATAATTCCATGCTTAAATGAGTGAGGGGTCAAGGCTTGATTTTTTTTCTCTTGCTCATTCCGAACACTTGGCCATTTTTCTCCCATGGTTGCTCTCTAGCTTCTTCTTCCTCCTCTTGCCATGGCTCAAGCTTCAACCCTCACATGTGATGTGAATCATGAAGCTTGAACACAATCTTGTGAGCTCTTTACATCCCCCACTTCATCATCCCACACCAATCTAGCAAATTAGTGTGGTATGTTTCATACACTAAAGAAGTTATTGTAGAGTTAGCTTGATCTAGAGGATCTTCCGGTGGATCGTCTTTGGCGCGAAGACATCAAAGGAGGCTCGTTCAAAGTCTCAAGAGAAACCTAGTGGAGTTGCGGGACTACTACACGGAGCAAGTGAAGAGACGGACTGTCTACAATGGTTGTATTCTTATTCTCTTAATGTAAAAGTAGTTTACATTAGCTATTGTCTAAATCTATAGTTAAAGATTCTTTTAGGGTTCTTTAGCATGGCAATTTTTTAAAACGATATGGACAATGCCTCCCGAAACCTTGTTGTTGTGCTAGGGAACCTTACAGTGGTATCAGAGCCAAGCTAAAGATTTAGACAATATTTGTTAGATTACGAAACCGAAACGACTCCGAAACAGAAACACGGAAAACTGGTTTCTTTCATTTTTTAAAAGTGCTTGAAATTTTTTTCAAACAACTGCAGAATGGTGTATGTGATATTACATGAACACTGGAGAAATTTGAGGCAATTCTGTGAAATTTTGGCCGGCCACAACCCCCCCATCTCGGCCCAAATCCGAGCAAACCCCTTCAAATTTTTTCAGTGTTCCAGTAACTGGGTTTTGGTGTTTCAGGTGTTGTTTGTTTTTACTAAATTTTCATGTGATGATAACTTTCTACAAAGGCAACTCGGAGTGTTTCGTAGTCGTAATTCTTACAGTTTTTCGGGTTACTTTAGACGGTGTTAATAAGTTTGAACGGATATCAAATACCCATTTTAACCCTCCCAGGAAATTTTCCAAGTGTTGGATTTTTACTTAGTTTAAAACTTTCAGAAAATCATGCAAGCGATACTGTGGACCCTCTAAAAGAGCGAAACCTTAACTCAATTATGTGACCGTAAGAACCGCCACTAAATCCTATAGCTTGTGGTAGTTCAGCGGTGCCACATGTGAGGCATTGGCTGACCCTTCTACGGCTGGTTCATAGGAGCTGTGGCATGTACTGAGTAATTTTAAACTATGCTCAAGTGTTGAGCTTTTTGGGTAATTTTGGGTGTTTGTTGCTTCGATCGGAATGTTTAATATCGTCTAGCTATTTGATGACATGTGATGTTATGTGTTGCTTGGATATGTTATATTGGATCGTCGTGTTTTGAATAGCCGGGGGGTTTTATGTGAGATGAGAGTTTTTATTTTCATTCATGTAAAATTCAATGTATGTAATATTCTTTTATTGGGGAACTTCCGGGTTGAGGATGATGCCACCATTGTTGTATATTATTTACTTTTCCGCATTAGGATAGACCCAAGGAGGGGAGCACAAGCAACCGGGTTCTAGAGTCTAGTGGGAGACCATCTCGAGGAGTCGAGTCCGGGTATCCTAACTCTTGAATTGGTAAGGTTGCTTGACGCTCTCGTAGGGGTCTAGGGGTGTGAGTTTGGCTATTCATCACGACCGTGGAATCCATGTTTTATACTGGCTTAACTTAAAACACTGAATTTCTAGTATATCCAATATTTCATATGTTATCTTTTGCTGCTGATATTCTGTGATGTGATCATTTTATATGTACGTTGTATTTTCGTTTCTTCTGTGATGCTTAGGAAGCTTAATTGATGGGACTTCATTAATGAGATTAATGAAAGAAAAGAAACCTAAAGATATTGTAGAATCAAATTTTCAAAAAAAAGGTAGCTCTAGTTTTTGCTTTGCATAGCAGTATTCCTTGTAGAATATCCAGCACCTTATTCGATAAGGAAAGAGCAGAGATCCCTTCACCGGGAGTGACCTCTTTAGCGAAACTAGCAAATGCTATAACTCACTATGTTTGGTTTTTAATTGTTTCTATAGTCCTTTCTTTGTATAGCAGTATTCCTTATAGAATATCCAGCACCTCATTCGATGAGGAAAGAGCCGAGATCCCTTCACCGGGATTGACCTCTTTAGCGGAACTAGTAAAAGCCTCAAAAAACACTCCTTTTCAAAATCACTCTATTCTGCGACGATATCAAGTTCATTCCGCAAAAGGTTTTCTTAAAAACCTGACGTAGCCCTCCGCCATTTCAGATAAATACTGCTTAGTATTCGAGCTACGTTTGTTAACCTTAGCCAAGATGTAGTGTGCGGTAGCTTATTAGTGCTTATCTGTTGCATATGATGCGATTGAGTTAGGGTAGTCATACGACTTTGTTGACCTTAGCCAAGGGTCGTACGGGTGGGCTTAATTCAATCAGGAAATGACGGGTTGAACTTGGCTAGCGCTTATGATTTGTTGACCTTAGCCAAGGTCATAAGTTGCTAGGGGCAAAAGTATTATTGGAAATTTCAAGTGTTGAAATTTGCAATGAGATTGCATACCTTCTATGAGATTGTTGGATCCCGATACCCACTGCGAGTAAGAGTTACTCCTGGGAGAGTTTTATACATCACAATTAGCCAATCAAGTAGGTGTCTGGAAATGTGTTATCAGGGTCATGCCCCTGGGAAAATGAGGTTTATTTTAATTAGGTCCGTGCGAAAGCACGGGGAACCTCCCTCAAAGTATCGGCACTGGCCTGGCTGAAAAATTGGCAAACTTGTAAGGTGTAATTAATCCCAGCTAGTCTTACCTTTTAGGGTTTGAAGGAAGATTTGATAAAAACAGTGGGAGACGTCCTGATTAGATAAGATAATTACCAATCTAATCTTGCAAAGAGAGCACTCTAACGCGTTACCTTCTCTCTCTCTCCAGGTAGCAACCAATATCACGCCTTAATCAAGATAATAATATGGATGTATTGACCGAACCCGTTTGTTATACTGAGCAGGGGAAAGTTGGTTCCGCTCTAACTTATAAGTGTTATAAGTCCGAGCAGGAAATATGAACATATCCGGATTCCCACGCCACCTTAACGAAGAATATGCATGTTGATGCATCTTCTTCGGGTGTGTTAGTTACAAAGAACTGTTTCTCAGACTCTACGTCCTGGGTATTAGATATCGGATCGGGATCCCATATATGCAATTTGTTGCATGGGCTAAGGAAAGGCAGAGAACTGGGAAAAGGGTGATCATTCTCTAAAAGTAGGGAATGGTGCAAGTGTTGCAGCCAAAGTAGTTGGTGAATATCACCTTGTATTGCCAACTGGGAATACATTGATTCTGAACGACTGTTATTACGTACCCTCTATGATATGGAATTTAATATCAATTTTTTAGATAAAGAAGGATATAACTTTGTAGTAGAGAATAATGTTATGAACATTTACCTAAATCAAGTGTTGATTGGGTTTGGTGCGTTATGCAACGGATTATATGTTCTGAATCAAAACACAGTTCTTAACATACAGAACACACACAAGAGGAAAAGTTCAGAAATGAACGAATTCTTCTTGTGGCATTGTAGACTAGGTCATATCAATGCGACACGACTAGCTAAGTTACATAAAGATAGATATTTGAATCCGTTCGAACTTTCCATCTTATGAAACTTGCCAGTCATGTCTCAAAGGCAATATGACCAAAACTCTGTTTACAGGACACACAAAAAGAGTTACAGAACTCTTGGGACTGATACATAGTGATGTATGCGGTCCCATGTCTACACATGCCAGGAATGGTTCCTCGTACTTCATTACATTCACTGACGATATCTCAAGATTCGGTCATGTGTTCCTGTTGAAACACAAGTCTGAAGGTTTTGAGAAATTCAAAGAATATAAGCATGAAGTAGAGAACCAGACGGGTAAAAGTATTAAAATCCTTCTATCTGATCGGGGAGGAGAATACTTGAGCACGGAATTCCTTGACTATCTAAAAGAGAATGGGATTCTCTCTCAGCTTACTCCTCCATATACACCACAGCACAAAGGTGTATCGGAGTGGAGGAATCATACCCTATTAGATATGGTGCACTCTATGATGAGCACCGCTGAGTTACCTATTTCCTTTTGGGGTTATGCGTTTGAGATAGCTGCATACCTATTGAATAGAGTTCCAACCAAATCACTGCGTACCACTCCATGTGAGATATGGAATGGGAAGAGATCATCCCTTAAACGAGTTAAGATATGGGGTTGTCCGGCCTATGTTAAAAAGAAAAATCCGGACAAGCTCGAGGCAAGATCAGTTCTTTGCAAGTTTGTTGGATATCCAAGCAATTCGAATGGATATCATTTCTACCTCAGTGAGGAAAAAAAGTGTTTGTTGCTCAACATGCCACCTTTTTAGAAAAGGAATTTCTTGTAAAAGAGATTAGTGGCAAAGAGGTAGAGCTGGAAGAAGTTCCAACCGCAGAAACTACAGAAGAAGATTTGGTAGAACCGGAGAATTCGATAGTTCCCAACGAACCTCAGCCTCTCCGCCGATCTCGTAGGGTTTCTCATCCACCTGATAGATACTACGGTTTTCTCATTGATGGTAAGAGCGAGGATTGCATCAAGGAAGATGATGACCCAACTAGCTTCGAGCAGGCTATCATGAGTGGGGACTCTATGAAATGGCTGGATGCAATGCGATCTGAGATGGAATCCATGTACGCCAACAAAGTATGGACTTTGGAAGTTGCTCCCGAAGGGGTAATACCCATTGGGAGCAAATTGATCTTTAATAAGAAACTTGGTGTAGATGGAAAAGTTGAGACTTTCAAAGCTAGACTTGTTGCAAAAGGTTTTCGTCAATGACCAGGTGTGGATTATGATGAAACCTTTTTTCAAGTGGTTATGCTTAAGTCTATTCGGATCCTACTTGCCATTGTTGCATACCATGACTACGGAATCTGGCAAATGGATGTTAAGACCGTACTTCTAAATGGTGATTTAGAAGAGAGCGTATACATGACTCAGCCGGAGGGCTTCGTAGACAGTGGGAGCAGCGGAAAGGTGTGCAAGCTGCTTAAATCCATCTACGGGTTAAAGCAGGCATCGCTGAGTTGGAACATCTGTTTTGATGAGGTAGTCAAAGAGTTTGAATTCATCAAAAACATAGATGAACCATGTATATACAAGAAGGTCGCAGAGAGTAAGGTTATCTTCCTCGTATTGTACGTGAATGAAATAGTCTTGATAGGAAATGATGTTCCTATGCTGCATTCGGTCAAGCTCTTCTTATCACAAAGATTCTTAATGAAAGATCTAGGTGATGCCTCCTACATCTTGGGGATTAAGATCTATAGAGATAGATTTAAACGGATACTGGGATTTTCCCAATCCATGTACATTGACACCATACTAAAGAGTTTTAGTATGGAAGATTCCAAACGTGGGAATATACCCAAGATCTCAGGACTCACTCTCTCCAAAGAGATGTCTCCCAAGACTGATTTGGAGAGTGCTCGCATGCAAGGGATACCCTATGCTTAAGCAATAGGCTCTATCATGTTTGCGATGTTATGTACCAGACCCGATGTAGCGTATTCACTAAGTGTAGTGAGTAGGTATCAAGCAGATCCAGGAGAGAATCACTGGACAGCTTTGAAGAACATTCTTAAGTACTTAAGAAGAACTAAAGAGATGTTCTTGGTGTACAGTAACGGTGAACTCCAAGTGGAGTCCTTTACCGACTCGAGCTTCCAAAGTGATAAGGACGACAGTAAGTCGGTCTCGGGTTTTGTATTTACCCTCAACGGAGGGGCGGTGTGACGGAAGAGTTCCAAGCAAGACACCATTGCAGATTCGACGATGGAGGCTTAATACATCGCTGCCAACGATGCTGCCAAAAAAGCTGTCTGGATGAAGAAGTTCATTGCTGAGCTTGGTGTGGTTCCATCCATTGAGCATCCAATACCTGTGTATTGTGATAACAATGGAGCGGTGGCTTTAGCCAAGGAACCAAAGTCCCATAAGAGATCCAAACATATTCTGAGGCGGTATCACCTGATCCGGGAGATAGTAGATCGCCGGGAGATCGAGGTCAGGAGAGTTGACATGAAGGACAACTTAGCGGATCCACTCACGAAGGCCCTCCCCTAGACGCAATTTGTGAGACTCTTTGGAATGTTGGGTATGAGATACTACAACACATGGCCTTAGTGCAAGTGGGAGATTGATAGTGATATGTATGCCTTAGAGGCCATTGTTGTACATTGATGTATATTATAATGGATGCTTGGACATATATATATAGGACTTTCTTGCTCGACATGATAGTATGCTATCTGGTTACTCTTTATCTTAACATATAGACTTGTATTGTGAGACTGTTTTGCTCTCACGTGTTGATAAAACACTTAGGATATGTACTTGACTACCAGGACTATGATGGAGATCATACTAATGGGGCCAGGGTAGTTCAGAAGTACATCTTTTAATTGTTCCTAGTCGACGGAATATCAAGACAGGGCATCGATATTCCAGAGTAGACTAGCGTATACGCTTCTTGACCTATATGATGGGCGATGGATGATCCCACATCAATTGGTGTTTGACATCAGAGATGGTATACAGATGCTCAGTGGAGACTGGGTACACTGAATAGGACTCGTCGAGAACTCCTATGTGGTATTATACCTATCGTCAGATAGCAGTCCTATGGTGACACTGGTACATGTTAGTCTATAGACCCGAGATCATCGTAGAGTCTTGTGCGGCTCCCACTGTTCTTTGATTTCCTCCCTACCACGCTCAAAGGAGACGTCCAAACAGATGGATTTTGGGTACAGTCCCGAGTCGCATAGAGGTAATGAGCGATAGGAGGGGTTTCGTCTCTCCCGGTATTGTGGGTTGATGTTGCGCTATGCTCGATTGGCTATAACTGGAAGTCCCTGGCCAGGGCTGCTGTCGAGATTTACTGATAAGTGTTATCAATAGTTTCTCGAACTGTTATAGGCCAAACATCGGCATGACTTATCACGTTACTGGGGTCTGACGATTTCCACCCCTAGACATGATATGCAACATATCAGACGAAGAGACCGGACTGTACGGGAGTGTTACTGATAGGCTTCATGGAGACTGTGGATAGACTTGCTTGTTGATCTTCATATCGCTCAATACCCGGGTAGCCGTTACGTCCAGCTAGTACCGCTGACGGCTTGTAGGTGACTGATATGATCATCACCTACTGCTGGCGTATTGACGAGTCTTTAGAGTCCCACACAGAAGTTCCCTGGTTCAAGCGAAACGAAGTAGGACAGATATGCGATATGTGTGTGGGCCTGATTAAATATGAGTATGTGATACCGTATTGTAATCTAGAAGTCATCTGTTATCGGTTTGGTCATATGTGATATAACCAGTTTTTCGAATCAAGTGTTGATTCGATAATGTGATATACAGATAAATGATATTAGTTGGTCATATATGATATAACCGGATTATTAGATCAAATGTTGATGTGATATAATTATATATTAACTAATATCATTAGCTCACTAATTATTCTTCATTAAATATATATTAATATATATGATATATAAATATATATATATATATATATAATAATGAAGCATGACATTTATATTTCTATTTTCTGAAAATAGAAATGAGGTGTAAAATGAAGCATGGTTGCAAGCATGGGATTATCTTTTATTTATTCTTCTTGACTCACTATTCAAATAAGATTGCAATTTTATATTGTATAATTCCATGTTTGAATGAGTGAGGGGTCAAGGCTTGATTTTTTTTCTTGCTCATTCCAAACACTTAGCCATTTTTCTCCCATGGTTGCTCTCTAACTTCTTCTTCCTCCTCTTGCCATGGCTCAAGCTTCAACCCTCACATGTGATGTGAATCATGAAGCTTGAACACAATCTTGTGAGCTCTTTACATCCCCTACTTCATTATCCCACACCAATCAAGCAGATTAGTGTGGTGTGTTTCATACACTAAAGAAGTTTAGTGTAGAGTTAGCTTGATCTAGAGGATCTTCGGGTGGATCGTATTTGGCGCGAAGAAAATGAAGGAGGCCCGTTCAAAGTCTCAAGAGAAGCCTAGTGGAGTCGCGGGACTACTACACGAAGCAAGTGAAGAGAAAGACTGTTTACAAAGGTTGTATTCTTATTCTCTTAATGTAAAAGTAGTTTATATTAGCTATTGTCTAAATCTATAGTTAAAGATTCTTAGTTTAGGGTTCGTTAGCATGTCAATTTTTTGAAAACGTCATGGATGATGCCTCCCGAAACCTTGCTGTCGTGCTAGGGATCCTTACAATTTTCTATTTCTAATAAATAGAAAAACACAAAATAAGGCGTCCTCTTCTAGAAGCATTCTTATATAAATACAAGAATACATTAACCGTATATACATACCCGTATTCATACTAAAAAAAATACGAATACAAAGAGATAGAATAATTCAATAATATAATACTAGATCATTATTAAATCAATACTTGATTCAATAATGCGGCTTAATCCTAAGCCTGCTAGTATTAACCGTCCGGACATAAATCTGTATAGCTAGTGCACGCATATGATCAGAACCCTGCACGTATAACTATACGGCCTCTACATCGTTTCGCGTGAACCAGGAAAACCCTCTGTGTGGGAATCTAAAGACTCGACAGTATGATGGCTGTATGTTTAACCACAAACACGTCAGTGGCACAAGCTGTACGTAACGACTACCCAGGTACCTGTCGAAAAGAAGGCCGACGAGCAAACTCATCCGAACCCCTACCGAGACCGTCAGTGACATCCGTACAGTCCGGTCTGTTCTTATTGGAGTATCGCATGCCAGGTCTAGGGGGTAGAAAACATCAGACCCCTAATAACCGTACAAGTCGTGTCAATATGGCTCAAGACCATATGAGAATCTACTGATCAAACTATCAATAGTTTTGAACCGCTATGGTGTAGGAATTATGGTGTTGTCCAACCGAACACAGCGCGACATCGACTCTATATACTGGGAGAGACGGATCCCCAACAATTGCTCACTGCCTCTATGTGGCTCGGGACTGTACCTAACTAAAACCTATTTGCACGACTCAGTAGAACCGTGGTAGGGTAGTAATCAAAGCAATGTGGGAACTTACATGAGACAAATGACGATCTCAGGTCGACAGACTATCTATACTCATGTCACCAGAGAACTGCTATCTGACGATAGGTATAATACCAACTAGCCAGATCTTGACGAGCCCGTCCAGTGTAATCACCCCAAGTGAGCACCTGTATACAATTTTAAGTGAAACACACCAATGGCTATGACACCAACCACCGTCCCTCGTCAGGGTCTAGAAATATATGCACTAGTCTACTCTGTAATATCGATTCCCAGTCTCGATACTCCCATGACTAGGGACATTTAAGGATGTGCTTATCGACTACCCAGCTTCCACAAGTATGATTGTCATCATAACACTGGTAGTTAAGTAAGGATCCTACGGGCTTTATCAATATGTATTAGCGATATGAAATAACAAGTAAAACATATACACATGTTAGGATAAAGTCAAACCAAATACCATACTATCATATCGAGCAAGATTGTCTTGTAGATACATACCCCTAGAATTCTATACAATAAAGGCCTCTAGGACATACATATCCAACACTAATGTTGGACCGAAATGTTCCTAAACCAACATGTTCTCCATGCATGCTGCTGGACCGAAATGTCCCTAAACTAATTCTTCGCCCCAAACACGGGGATGCTGGACTGTAATGTCCCTAAACTAATGCTGGACCGAAATGTCCCTAAACTAACACGTTCTCCATGTATGATGCTGGACCGAAATGTTCCTAAACTAATGCTTTGCCCTAAACACAGGGATGCTGGACTATAATGTACCTAAACTAACGCTGGACCGAAATGTCCCTAAACTAACACGTTCTCCATATATGATACCGGACCGAAATGTCCTTAAACTAGTATTTCGTCCAGAAAACGGAGATGCTAGACTGAGATGTCCCTAAACTAATATGTTCCCCCATGCATGATAATGTCAGACCGAAATGTCCCTAATCTAGTATTTCTCCCCGAACACGGGGATGACGGACCGAAATGTCCCTAAACTAGTATATCGCCTCAAACATGGGGATGTCGGACCGAAATTTCCCTAAACTAGTATTTTGCCCCGAACACAAGGATGTTTGACTGCAACGTCCTTAAACTAATAATGGACCGTGATGTTCCTAAACTAATATGCTCTTTGCGATCGACATTGCAACTAAAGTCCCACCGAAGAAGATTGCAACTCAAGTCCCACCTGTAAGACTGCACCTGAAGTCCCACCGGCTATGATGCTCCACTGATAATGAATTCCTAAAAAAATATTATGTCCATAAGCAAAATGTGTACGGATGAAAACCCGAAAGGGCTCCGTGAGTAAAAATAGAAGGACTGCCGGCGCGCTTGTGAAAATCCGAAAGGACGCGAACTCGTAAAAATATACACTTGCAAAGTCCTCTCGACTTGTCAAGAGAACACCTAAGTGAGATCCTTACGAATCACAAAGGTGAAAGACACTTCGGAATCCTCATGATTTCTAAGGAGAATACGCACTTACGAGATCCCCTCAACTCGTAAGGAGAAAACACCCCTCCATGAGACCATCAGGACTTATAGAATTTAAAAGCCTTAGGTTGTAGATTTGAACCTGTTCCTAAGTTATCTTACACCCCTCTAAAATAGCCTGGTGTCTTGGTCTACCAAATATACATAGTCTGGTTGTTGGAGCTTTAACTAGATACAACAGAATAAATATATACAAGGTGGTCACGATCCAAAGTGTACCACACCTACCAATTCATATCACCCAAAAGCAAGTTGTGTGCCAGCGGGCCACTGATCCGAGCGGTCGATCCTGCAAGAAAACTGTGGTAGAATGGGGGTGAGTTGCCAACTCACGAGTAGAAAATATCAGCAGGTAGAAATCGAATGTACAACGATCCCTAGGTCATACTGTAACATAAAGGTAAAACTATGGTATCTAGGGTGATCGTATATACATATGTGTACAATAATGATATCGTGCCAATATTAGTATATGTATCAAGTCATTTGAGTCATATGCATGTATACATGTATTGTGGATCATCCAACCTGTGTCCATCAACGACACATCAAATCGTCATAAAACTTGAGTGTCCAACATCGACACTCGAAAATATCATAAAACCCATGCCCAATATCGACACGTAAATCCTCATAACTCGGGTGCCGTCTCATCAGATCGGCCCTCATATCCATCTGATCATACGACTCCAGTCAGTATCCTCCGGATATTCGCCGAGACCAAACTATCACCGGTCAGTAGTGCTCCCCTACCGGGCTCAACGCCTTTTTATATGATATTCTTGTCCTGGGGTACTGCACCGGGTCGACCATATACCCGCAGATGGTGCCTTTTCACTCCTCGAATCGGGTATACCCATAGCTCAGAACCGAGAAAACTTATAGTGGACGCCATAAATCATATCACAAGAAACCGCGTTTTTAAAACAATCATAAGGCTTTTAAAATATATCAGCGGTTCTCAAATCCAGAGATCTCATGAAAATAGAATCTCATATGCATGTAACCATAAAGTTACAGTATATGCGAGCACATAACAGTACTGTAAAGTATTTCAAGTGTTATCATGTAAGCATGTCGGGTAATAATTACTGAACAGTGAATTATAATTCTACAGTTTAAGAACAATACGACGATATAATAGTTCTAATGTGTAAGTAGAATGGAAATTACCGATGATGAGTGTGTGAACCGGCAAATCTATGTACGTATAATATGTGCATCATCGGTAATGGTGCATGTGTCCTGCGAGATGAAACCATATAAGGTAAGTGTTGGGAACGTAGTACATATGTCACGAGGAAATAATACTGCATGAAAATGAACGGTATAAAGTACGTAACTACACCTGAACCATACGGCTATAGTTTTAATAATACGAATCATATTTTTGAAAATGGGGGCTACGGTGTTTTTGAGAAAAAGACACCATTTGAAAATCCGTAGCGTCCCTTGAGGTTATCATTTAAAAGTGCATACGATTCGTCGGTTTTGGAAATAGGTATAGTTCAAATATAATCCATTATCCACCAAGGTGTTTAGAAAGCTATGATTCTCCGAATCAAGACAATCCATAAGTCGGCAATCCGGCCTCATAGTATCAAATGTGGTATAATCATAGTACATCATTCTCGAGTCAAGAATGAAGATCAATCATCCGGTATATCATACTACGTACGATAAAATCCATCGTACGGTGTCATAAATCAAGAGTACGGATCTATAGTCTCGTACATCGTATTATCTCATATTTTCTTATATATATATATATATCATATCTTGGCATATGTATATGTGTATATATCGCCTTACATCGTAATATCTAACATATCAATTCATGCCATCTCATTTCATCATATCCTCATTTCATCATGTCATATCGTACTTATCCTTATGATTATATCCGTTAGTACATAAGCTTAGGTTTCTATATATATTTTACATCTCAGTTCTCCAATTACTATGGTTGTGGGGGTGCTATAAGCCATCCACCCGATTTCCCCCGTAGATATACATCTACTCAGCCGCCATCCTTGCTCTAGCCGAAGTCGATGACCGTCATGCTCTCTTTCGTCGTCTCGGAAGTCCACGCACAGGTACCTACAAATCAATACACATCGTAACGAGATCAAAACCAAATCCGAAAACCGATACGGCACGCGAAGTGCATATAGCTTAGAACCTATAGCCCACGCACGCAAGAACAGCCAAACAACCCCCGGCGTTGACGTACGTATGTCCAACGACTGAGTCAAAACTCAAATACCAAAACTCAAGTTTTCAAAAGTCGTAAACCGAATTCAGCAACTTAGAAAAACACTCCCAGATTTTCACTCAGGTGAAATTAGGATATTTTGTATATAGGGTAGGTCTATATATCAGGTAATAGAGCTATGGACCAAAAACCAACCCCAGATTCAACAATGTGTCCGCAATTTGCGGCCATATCCATTAAAATTGCGTCCTGGAAAGGGAGATAGGGTCTCAGGGTTTCTAGTATAGTCTCTAAGTAGCCTGCATACCCTTTTGTATTTGCAAATTAATTTTTAGAGTTCTCGAGTCATAGCAGATTCTATTTACTCATCATAAATCAACAAAAACCCGATATCGGAAAATTCCAAGTTCGTGTTTTGGGGTTTCTAGTCACAAGTTTATTTCGAATTTCATCACTAATGGTTTTTGGTCACTAACTAAATCTCAATCGCATCTCTACAACTCAAATCATCCACTAAAAATCATCCTAGAATTTTCCAAGTTCACTAATCTAGCATAATTGAACTCTAAACATATATAGGAGGCTAAGAAACTTGATAACTTGTAGGAAAGTGAAAGTTTTACCTCTTGGAAGCAACTCAAGAAAGTTCTTTGGTGGTCCAAGGTGCTCAAAACCCTAACTAGATCTCACCATGGGGTGTAGGATGAGATTTTGCATAGTTTTTGTGAAGGAAAACATAAGTTTTGAGGTGGTTTGAGTGGTGCTGCAAAGTGATAGTGGAGATGGAAGAAGAGGAGAAGGAAAGAGATGAAGGAGGTGAAGGAAATGAGGTGAGGGTGAAGAATGAAGGGTGCCATGGTAGAAGAAACCCCCCTCTCTCTTTTGCCCAAGCTCTCTTGTCCCCCTCATAAATGTCTCTTTTCTTTTTCTTTTTTTTTAAAACAAAATGACAACAACAATTACTTATGAAACCCTCATGTAACAAAATACAATATGTCATGGTGCATTAGCCATGGTTACACAAAAGTGGATTTGGTTTAATACATGATTAGTAGTGCACTAATCAAATTTAACATAAACATATATATAAATAATTTGTAAAATGTCCAAATCCAATAAATGCCTTCATAATTAATAATTCAAATTAATCTTCAAATATTTTCCAATATATTGGTATATAATTATACCACTCTACGAAAACCCAAATTCATCCTCGTATAGTTTTTGTGAAATTTATTATTTTATTATTTAAATTCCAAAATAATATTTTATTATTTTCTGAAATGTTACAATCTTCCCTCGTTAAATAAATTCGGTCCTCGAATTTAAATTTAAACCGCCAAATATTAAAACATTTCAGTAATCAGTCAAATCAGCGGGGCTCCGAAATCATGAATACACAAATATACCACAGCGCATCGTATGCGTATGAAAGCGAGTGCAAAACTCAAAAATCGAAACTCCGTCAAGCGTCACGCAATCATAGGAGTTATGATGAAAATGCAAGTCTCAAAATCCACTGCTAAAATCAAATATACTATAATCAAGATTATAATACATATATAGTACGCATCCTTGTAAAACCATCTAAAAGCTGAATAAAACGCATGCAAAATTCTTTCCAAATCGCCGTGCAATGCGTAACTCACGGTACAAGTGGTGGATGCTCATTTTGTAAAAAAATAGATATATGTCTATATATGTTCTGCTCAAGATATACGTCTCGCTTTTTTGAAATATCCCAAAAGGTTTTTCCTTGTAACAGTTCGTGTCACTCATGGGCACGTAGGAAAATAGTGAAACTATAGCTTCTTTTTGAAAAAGTCTTGGTAAATATTGATGCATGCAAAAATACTCGGGTACTTTTCTCAGACCAGGCCTGCTCAGTTACTTTATAATATAGTAGATATCATAAAAACATGATGCTCAGAAAGAAATCAATCTCAACCAGTGTATCCAAATATCACATACGTTTGGTGCGCCCGGAAATAAAAGTAAAATACAAGTGTCTCGAATGTGCACAGAAGCAAAAACTATGTGCAAGGGTGTGTACGAAATTATCTGTCAAGTGCAGCGGGTGTTCACAACAACAACATCAGGTGCATCTAGAACGCACAGAAATCTCAATCAAGTGCAACTAACATGCATGAAAAATCTCGATCAAGTGCATCCGGTGTGCACAAAATCACATCATGTGCGCCAAGTGTGCGTGAAAATCCAAATCAAGTGCGTCAAGTCTGCACAAAACATCTAGTGCAATAGAGTGCACGAAAACAATATCAGGTGCACTAGGTGTCCGAAAAATCGTCAACGCATCAAAAGTGCATAAAAACAACATTGGGTGTATGCATCGAAATCCGCGGTATACAACATGCACGAGATCAAAATCGAGTATACCGAGGTTTATGAAATCATAAACGTGTGCAACTGCGTGCACAAAACCCATATCAATGCACTACAAGCACATGTGAACTATACAGAGTACATAAGTCAAGTCAAGTGCATACAACATGCACGAGGTTAAAATCGACTGTATCGAAATACATAGAATCATAAATATGTGCAACAAATGCACAAAATCGACATCAAGTGCAATGGATATGCACAAATCATAAATCAATGTAATAGATGTATCAAACATAAATCAAGTGCAACAACTATGCACAAAGGAAAATATCCATCATGAAACTAAATCATCAAAACTCAAATCCAAATGATAAAAGCGTGATACTCAGATCACTAAAATGTAAAACGAATTAAATGACATTGTGGTACACCTTCTTCAATGTCGAAAAAATGCCGGTGCACACAAAGCTGGCCGAGCAAGAACGTCTACTTACCTCCTGCCCACGGTCTGGCGTCCTCTGTCTCTGGGTCCTTGTTTTCTTTGTGAATCACCAATCCCACAATCTCTCTGTTCGATGGTTCGGTTAGGAGTGATGACGGAAACAGTCCCGCTCTGGCGCTTCTCTGAACATCTCCTGGCCAATTAACCTGACCACTCGCAAAGTAGTATGTTACTGATGGCGGCTTCTGGACCTCTGAATACTGGCGATACGACTGATCCTAGGTACAAATCTTATCTCTACGGTGTCCTGAAAAGAACCTTCTTTGGACTCTTACGATCTCACTTTTGCCGAACTGTACGGAAGTTAGAACTCTTTACTTAATCCTTTTCTCGTTCCAGGAAAGTTGCATTCTCCTCATGACTTTCTTCTGGAATTATGGCCGTATCCAACACCTATGCATACGTATCAATTATCTGGTTTCAACGGAGAAGAACGACTCATTAAGAGCTCACACGAATCTCTTATCCACTTGTCTTCATTATCGTCCACTTCGAAATTACATCTTGCTGGCTGCGTACTGCAATTCATTCTCGACTATAGTTAATCTGGAGTCTCTCATAAAGACTCGAAGTTACGAACTCGGGTATCTTCACCACTCTGTGGAAGATATCCCGCCGATTACGTCCTTAAGAACTCGTCCAAGTTATCGGAGGAATATTCTTCATTCGTCCTTTATTGCTCAAAACCTAACACTTCTGGGTGATGCCCCTCTAACTGAATCTAGTCAACATACTGATCTCGCGTCGGGGCATCTAATGAACAAAATTTCCTCTCTTGATCGATTCACTACAGGTCTGAGCAAGATCCTTCAAACTGGAATTCTTCAACTTAACTGAACCTGCGTCGGGGCATCCAAATAGACGAATTATCTTAGTCACTTTATCTAGAATGGTTAACGATCCTTTGTCACATCCCTTCCTGTAATCTCCTGCGGCTTCAGCTTAATAAACTCTGAAGGCGGCATCCCATCAATCTCAGTAACAGCTGGGTCATCTGCCTGCACGGTAGACAACATCGCGATCTTCTGGAGTGGGTTGTATGTCGAAAGTCTTCACAATCAGGCAGGCTCTATCAATGGTCTGATCATCTGGTGCAGATCTCGAACGCTCGTGTCAACGAGAGATCCTAACACAAACAATAAATTGATATGTTCCTATATCACATAAAGAATATCATGGTCAGTCCTCGTCCCTGATGAGCTCGCTCTGACAGCATCTCTAGCCGCAACTCTCTCTGCACTCGTAGCCATGGTGATATGAACCTCAAGCAACCATCAATGAGGATAGATCATGGGAATGAATAGAATAACTGATCTCAAGAAATGTACATCCTAAGGTTACTTAAGCGGAGCAGCGTATCGTAAGTATGCAGCGGAACATACGTACGGTATGTCACTCTACTTAAGTTACCAACTCCATCAACCAAGATCAACCTACATGATGAAACTTCAGGTCCAATACCCCCAGTCAAGTCTAAGTTTCATAAGGTCAAGCCTAGGTTCCGAAATATATATACCCTAGACCCTGCATAGTCAAACCTAAACTCAAACAAAGGTTAAACCTAATGCTCTGATACTAACTTTTTCATGACCAAGAATTGGCACGTGATCGGCATGAGAATCACGTGAAGTCTATAGGACCCCTCCAAAATTCAAATAAGCCGAAGCCTAGAAATCTAAACCTTTTTCGGAAAATAATGGAGATGCAGTTTTGAAATATCGGCATAATAAATTCAATCCTTCTTTTGAAAGTACAAGTGATATTATATGATAATGCAACGATTTGTATACTATCTTTGAAAATATTTTCGTCCTTGAAATTTGGGCAGCACCTACCTTATAAATTTTGATCCAAAACCAATACATAACAATATATATAGGCATCTTTAAGCGAGTGCTAACTCTTAGCCAATTGGCGGAATCATAACCATGCACAATATATATATACGACGCCTAAAGCGAAGATCAATCACAGAAAGAATATAAAGAAGACCGAGACATCATCAAGCTCAAATAAAGAACAATACACCCATCTCACTTTAAGTCTCAAAGAATATACAAGTCTGGTTTCTAGGTCTACCAAATATACATAGTCTGCTTGATAGAGCTTTAATTAGATACAATACAATAAATATATACAAGGTGGTCACGATCCAAAGTGTACCACACCTACCAATGCAAATCACCCAAAAGCAAGCTGTGCACCAGCGGGCCGCTACTGATCCGAGTGGTCGATCCTGCAAGAAAACTGTGGCACAACGGGGGTGAGTTTCCAACTCGTGAGTAGAAAATATCAGCAGGTAGAAATCGAATGAACAATGATCTGTAGTTCATACTGTAACATATAGGTAAAACTATGGTATCTACGGTGATCATGTATACATATGTGTACAATAATGATATCGTGCCAGTATCAGTATATGTATCAAGTCGTCTGAGTCATATACATGTATACATGTGTATCATCCAATGTCTGTCCATCAACGACACAAAAAATCATCATAAAACCTTAGTGTCCAACATCGACACTCGAAAATATCATAAAACCCGTACCCGGCATCGACACGTGAATTGTCATATCTCGAGCACCGTCTCATTGGGTCGGCACTCATATCCATCTGATCATAAGACTCTAGTCGGTATGCTCCGGATATCCGCCGAGCCCAAACTATCACCGGTCGGTAGTATTGGCTATAGTGCCCTCAAGGAAATTATCATAGTCAAAGGCAAGTGATTATGATGATTGAGGAAGGACCTATACCAGTAGAACAGTTTTATTCGAGATGATAGTATGCTATCTGGTTTGTCTTTATTATCATGTACATGCTTCAGATGGTATTACAGATCTATATTACATGTTGATAAAGTCCATAGGATTCTTGCTTGACTACCAGCATTATGATAGAAATCATATACGTGAGAGCTGGGTGGTCTATAAGCGCATCCTTAAATATCCTTAGTCGTGGGAGTTTCGAGACTGGGCATCGATACTTCAGAGTAGACTAATGTATACAGATCGAGACCCTAACGAGGGGCGGTGACCAGGTCTCACGAGCCAATGGTGTTAGTTTGTTCACCTAAGATAGTATACATGTGCTCATTGGGTTATAAGTACACTGGACAGACTCGCCGAGAACCTGCTAGTTGGTAGTATACCTATTGTCAGATAGCAGTCCCCAGGTGACATATGTACAGGTTAGTCTGTCGACCTGAGATAGTGATTTGTCTCGTGTGAGTTCCTACTGTTCTTTGATTACTACCCTACCATGGATCAAAGGAGTCATGCAAACAGGTTTTAGTAGGGTACAGTCCCGAGCCACATGAAGGCAGTGAGCGGATCATTGGGGATTCGTCTCTCTTCGTATTGGGGGTTGATATCGCATTGTGCATGGGTGGCCATCTCTAGAAATCCTTGGCCAAGGTAGTCGAGAATTACTGATCGAGGATCAGTAGTTTCTCAAGTGGTGATGGGTTTCGTACCGACACTAAATGTCGCGTTATTAGGGGTCTGATTTTATCCACCCCCTATACTCGATATGAGATACTCATAGACGAACGGACCGGACTGTACGGATATTTTCACTGTCAGGCTCAGTAGGGGTTCAGGATGAGTTTGCTCGTCAGCCTCCCTTTCTCTAAATACCTGGGTAGCCGTTACGTACAGCTAGTTCCGCTGACGTGCTTGTGGTTAAACCCACCGCCAGCGTATTGGCGAGTCTTTAGAGTTCTACACAGAGGGTTTCCCTGCTTCGGGCGAAACGATGTAGATGCCATATGGTTTTACGGTAGGGTTCGATCATTTATGTGCACTTGTGGACGCATTAGGATTTGGACTGATAATACTAGTGGCTTTGGTTTAAGCTGGATTCTAGTATTATATTGATGAATTATTTTTGTCTCATTGTATTCGTATTCTTCGGAATACGGATGCGGGTATGTATATACGGATGTGGGGTATTCTTGTAATTCTTTACAAGATTACTTCTAGAAGATGCCACCTCATTTAAACTTAACCATTTAGGATTAAATGGTTAATGAGGTGGAGGATGAGGAGATTAGTGGTATTAATTGTAGCATGACTCATGAGGTGACTCATGGGGGCATGTCAGACATTTTGTTTGGTTGTGAGATATTTTGGAGATATTTTCTTCACTTGAGTTATTTATTTGGATGGCTCCATTTATCTCACAACACAACAACAATACAAAACTTAGCCTCATTCTTTTCTTTATTTGTCATGGCTCTCTCTCTCATCCTCAATCATCTTCCTTTACCTCCACCCTAACCCTCTCGTGAGTTGAGAATCCTAGGATGTCTTGAGGCAAATAAATCCATCACCACTCTCTACATCTACTAGGCTACCTAGTGTAGTGATCTAGGTACCCTAGTTACATCGGATATGAGATTGGAGCTCGTTTCATAAACTCTCGGGTGGATCATCATCGATGGAGGGAGACCGGAGATCAAGCTTGATCGTGGTGGCCTCTAGGAGCTTGGGAAGGTGGTTGAAGACTGAAGGACACGGATCGATTCGGTATAAACATTCGTAACTTCTTTTTTTAGTGCTTGCTAGTATAGGGTTTAAGGTAGATCCGGGCATAGGGTTGTGGTAGCGCCAGTTTTTTTTAAATTTTTGTTCCATAATTGGTCACGGATTGATGGTCGGGGCGTTGCCGTAACCCAACCTGGTATCAGAGCCAACTCTTTAACCCCATTGATAGCAATTTAGACAATGTTAAAGTATCGAAATTGAAACAACTCCAAAACCATACCCGATATATTCCAGTCTCTGTTGATTTTTCACTGTTTTCAAATTTTTTTTAAACAATTGCAGAAGGCTATTTGTGAGACATCTAGAACACCTTACAAAAACGAGCACCATTCATCGGATTTAACCCGGTGAGATAGCTTAAAAAATGGGTGTGGCCGGTTTTGTAAGTGGGTTTGGACTTGAATTTTGTAAGGTTTTCTGGTATCTGGAATATTGGTGTAGTGGTATTGTTTGTTTTGCCCAGTTTGGATATAGTGTTATCTTTTGTTCAGGGGAAATTCGGGGTGCTTCGAAATCGATATTTTAAACACTATTTAATAGTTTACACTGCACACATTACTATCTGCGACCGTGAATGTCATTAGAGCGGTACAACTCGTCTAATTGCTATATGTTCTTTTAGACGAGTTTATGAACGTGACATTCACGTTGATGTTCTGTGTTGTGCTGTGTTGTGGATGGATCGTCATGGTGGATAGCTTAGGTGCAATGTTAGTACAATTTAGATTCATTTGTACATTTGATATTACGGGGCGAGCGTCCGATATGTGGACTATCGTCACTGCCAGTTTGTATATTATTTGTTTGGGGCACGACCGGGTTGAGGTCGATATCACCCTTGTACATATTTTTTTTCTTTCCTGTACTAGGATTACCCCGCGGTAGAGTGTAGCCGGGTTCTAGAGGGCAACGGGTCCGTATATTATGGCATTGAGACGGAGGGGACCTTACTCTAGAATTGGAGGGCTATTCACTGCACTCGTAGGGGGTATAGGTTGACCCACGAAGGGGTGCTCAAGTTACCGGATTCCGTGAAGTGCTGGGTGGCCCATTCACGTTGTTGATTGGGGTTTCCTCACTTTTGGGATTGGCGGGTAACTTGCCACACTCGTAAGGGTCTAGGTTTTCATTGCACAGGCTATCCACATGACAGGGAACGTCATGTCTCATTTGCGACTCAAATGAAACTCGAGGCTCCAGGATTATCTACCACTCTGTGTTGCTTGGCTGTGATTCTGAGATGTTACTTTATACCATGCCTGGGACAATTGTTATATATATTTATATATATACTAGTAGATGTTGTATATGTTTTGCACCCGCGCTGGTCCATCCCCCGCTCTGTCGTTAGTTAAGTAACCTAACGGGTGATGACGGGGCCAGTGGCGAATGCAGATGGCATATACATACATAATATTTTCGTTCTTTTGTGGTGTGATATGTTTAATTGATGGGACTGCATTGATTCTGATCAATGCAATGAAAGTAAACCTATATATATGATGTTGTTAGAACCAAGTTTTTAAAAACATGCATTACAGACGTTTTCTTTTGCTTTGCACAGTGGTATTCGATTGGGAATATTCTGCACCTCATTCGACGAGGCAAGGGCCGAGATCCCTTCATCGGGAGTGACCCCTTGGGCATAAGTTTGTGTCATCGTAATAACTTAACTATAGTCACTACTTTTGCTTTGCATCGTGGTATTCGATTGGGAATATTCTTCATCTCATTCGATGAGGAAAGTGTCGAGATCCTTTCACCGGGAGTGACATCTTTAGCAAAAGTTTGTGCCACTATATATTTATAAAACCATTCGGTTCCTTCAATGATATCAAGTTCATTACATTAAAGTTTTTTCGCCAAAAACCAGCCATAGCCCTCCGTCATTTCAGATTAGTATTGCTTAGTATTCGTGCTGCGTATGTCGTGCATTGCCGAGGCGTAGTGTTCAAGATCTCTGTAATGCTTTTGTGTCGCATGGATATGTGGATTGGTTAGGACAGTCGTACAGTTATGTTGGCATTGCCAAGGACTCGTACGGGTGGTTTTAACGCAATCAAGATAATGACGGGTTGAATTTGACTAGGACTCTTTGATATGTTGGCATTATCATGGTCATTTGGGTCCTAGGGGTAAAAACACACATCGGGAGTTTCAAACATACAGGAAACTTTCCAGGCATGCGCATACCTTATGGAGTGTGGTCACTTGAGTGGCTTCCATCAAGTTATCATGCGATGATAGTTGGATCCCGATTCCCACTGATGTGTAGGATTACTCCTTGGGTTATTTTAGATGATCCCGACCAATTCTCCTTTTGGGGTTGGAGGAGAATTCGATGATACAGTAGGAGACATCCTGATTAGATAAAGTGATTAACCATTCTGATCTAGGTTAGAGTGCACGTTGAGTGTTTCTTTTCTCTCTCTCTTTGGCAGCGACCATGGCCCGACCCTAGACTAAAACTCTTGAACCAAGTTAACTGAACCTTCTTAAAACACTTTGGCTTTTGGATTGTCAAGGAGTCGCATATATCATTGCCACTTCTATATCACCTTTGCATTTCTCTAGAACACCCCGTATCACTAAGACGATCTATATTTTTGGATAATCCATCGTATAGTTACATACGAACTCAAAAGAACTTGTTCTAGTTCGAGGATGGTTTCCGGTTCTGGAGAAATTGAATAGGATTATTTGGTTGTATTTTCCCTTTTCTTTCTCTCAGGATGCGAAGGCTCCTAGGATTAGGAGAGTACACCTATTGTGCTTATTGGATAGTCTTCTTCCAACTATCGGCTGGTGCCGAAAGGTAGGGAAGAAATAAAACCAATTAGCCTAAGTGTGTTGTGCAGAAGGTAATAAGTAAAGACATATTAAAGGATTAGAGTAAGGGCAAAGGAAATTGCAACTGCTATCATTCACGACAAAACCACGTATACCCCTGCCACTCCTACATCCACTTTGGATTTCTCCAGAACACTTCGTATCACTACGAACGTCCATAATGCTTAGATACGCCATCATATAGTTACATATGAACTCTAAGGAACTTGTTCCAGATTCGAAGATGGTTTCCGGTTCAGCAGAAATTGAATAGGATTATTCAGTTGTCTTTTCCCTTTACCTTCTCTCAGGTTGCGAGGGCTCCTAGTGTTAGGAGAGTACACCTGTTACGCTTATTGGATAGTCTTCTTCCAAACCTTAGGCTGGTGCCGAAGGGTAGGGAAGGAAGAAAACAAATTAGCCTAAAGGTGGTGTACAGAAGGTAATAAGTAAAGACATAATAAAGGAATTGGAGTGAGGGCATGGAAGTATACGGATACTGTCATGAATAAGGATAATAGAAGAGGCGTTACTTGGAATACCAGGTTACCCTTTCGAAACATTTTCATTTTTCAGTATGACTGTGCGATATTAATTGAAAACTGTTTCCCAAATGGATTCTCACTCCAGGGTATGCATTTACCAGATTTGGTTCTCACATCTGTATGGCGTTACAGATGGTAAGTGGGAGTAAGATATTGGGAATTAGGTTATTATATCCTCATTATATCAGAATTCATTGTAATTGGTGATATTTGAGGAAATCACCTGGGTTTTTGCCAGACGACAATTTTTTTTGGTTTTGAATATCTGTAGTTATGCACCAGTTTCAAACTGATATATCTATACGTTTATTTTATAAAGTGAGATATAAATTTTTGAAATTATTTCTATGACATTTACCTATATCATTTGGTGATTAGGTAAGGTGCATTCAACAGCGGTGTAATTCTTCTTAACCATAGCTCAGTTTTTAACCTACGACACACAGGGTTTGAGTTGTTAAACTCAGGGTACTTATACAAAATATTGTATGTTGTTCAGTGTCCATTAGGACAAAGGGTTGGTACTCGTACTATATTCTGTTTACTTTTTACTTCTCTAGTTTTAGACAAGTATTTCGTTGAAATACAGGGTCCAGATTTTGAGAAGTCATTGGTATAAGAATAAAGTAGAGAACCATATGTTGTAAACTACTGGGGTTGGTACTCATACTATATTCTCTTTACTTTTGACTTCTCTAGTTTAAGACAAGTATTTCGTTGAAATACAGGGTCCAGATATTGAGAAGTTATAGGTATAAGCATAAAGTAGAGAACCCTTATGCGGGAAGTATCAGGATTCTTCGAGGTGATCGAAGATGTTGATACTTATGCATGGTATTCCGTTGACAATAATGGTTTTGAGAACTTGCTTTTCTTTCAGGTTACTCATATATGGATGCACTCCTAGTTGAGTAATGCTGAATGGCCTCCTTCCATTTGGTTGATATGCACTGGAGACAGCTGCATTTTTTTAATTTTTTTTGAATCTGGTTCCAATTAAATTAGTGTCTTTGTTTCTATATGGTATGTAAAATCAATTTATATCATAACGATGTTAAGGTATATGGAGTTGTGCAGCTGATGCTCAAATCCAGAATCCGGATAAACTCAAGGCACATTTCAGTAATGACAGTTTGTGGGTTATCTCGGGCTTTGATGAGGGTTAACTTTCTACCATCAGGAAGATCAATGGTTATATTGTTCTTGACTCGCCACCAGTTTTAGTATAATGGATTCTTTTCCGAAAACATTAGTGGGAGTAAGATAGATTTGGAACTGATTCCAGAACCGCAAACGATTACTGAAAATTTAATAGAGCCTAAAGATTTAATTGGATTCAACATTCCATTATCCACTCCGCAGATTAGGTGGGTAGCCTCAGGCACCTGAGAGGTACTTTGGTCTTCTCAGAGACGGTGACATAGAGGTTCTTGTTTACCCAGACTTGCCATTGTTGTTGTTCTAGACTATAAGACCCGGCAGGAGAATGAGTATAACGTCGTTCTAAACTAACTTTATAAGGGCACATGTATATGACTCTGCCAGGAGATTTTGTAGTCAGTGGAAGCAGCGGAAGTATAGAGGGCAAGCAGCTTATGTCTATTTAGAGACTAAATCAGGTATAGAGGAAGTAGATCATCTATTTTTGATATGACAGTCATTGATCTTGACTTCATCAGAATAGGAGATGGATCTCGTAAGGCAGTAGAGAGTGATGTCCAGGTATTTGGATGACATGCACTTGATAGGAAGAGATATTCGTATACTACGATTGGTTATACTGTGGTTGTCATAAGGTGGTTTCTCCATATAGGATATGAATATAATATCAGGGTGTCTGGTTACTAGATATATAGTTTTAGATCTAGATTTAGGAAGTGTCCCAATCTGGGTACTTTGACATTATTCTAAAGGTGTTTTAGAATCGTTGACTCCTGGCATGGTAGTGTACCTACAGGTGATGGAGTCACCCTCTCTACAAGATGTCTTTCAGACTAAAGGGGAGAGGGATTTGCATGATTGGCATATCACTTGCTTAGGCAATTGAGTCAATCATGTGATGTCAAGTACCACACCAGATGTTGTTTTTGCACTAGCTGCAATAATTATTTATATTAATCCAATCCTGGAGAAATGTTGGGAATCAGTTCATGAACATAAATGGATGTTAATGGTATATGTTAACGGCAGCCTCCTTCGGGAGACGATTATCATCCCAGGCTTCCAAGGTGACTTGGGTGACAGAGCGGCAGTCATAGTTATAGTTTTCCCTCTTTCGAGGGATAGTATGTTGGACAGATGGTCCAAGCGGATACTGTAGAAGGCGTTGTTGGGTTTTGCCGGCGCCCCGGCCATCAAACCGTGGCCAAATGCGGAACAAAAATTTCAAAAACTTTGGCGCAAACAAAACCCGCACAAGATCAAACCAAAAACCTATACTAGCAATATTAATCTGAGTTAGATGGTTATACCGAGTTGATCCGTGTCCTTCGATCTTCAACCATCATCCCAAGCTCTAAGAGGCTCCTTGATCAAGTTTGATCTCCGATCTCCCCCATCGAAGATGATCTACCTTTAGAGTATGTAATACGGGCTCCCGCCTCTAAACCGAGGTGACTCGAGTATCTAGTTTTCTAACCTAGATAGCCAAGATGAAGTAGAGAGTGTGTATGATTACTTTGTCTCAAAACACCCAATGTTTCTCAACACATGAGACTTGATGGGTGGAGGAAGAAGATGAAGCCATTGGAGGATGAGTGAAGCAACTCAAGAAAGGAAAATGGCTATGTGAGCATGAAGCATCAAGTGAAGAATAGCAAGCATGCTAGCAACTAAAGAAAAATCACCAAGTCAAGAAAATGTCTCACAACACTTATCATAAATCAAGCATGCAAGAATAGTGTAGGATGACTCACCTCATGAGTCACCAAATAAGCCATGCTTCATTTAAAGCCAAACTCCACCTCATCATCCACCTCATTAAGCATTTTAAATAAATTGTTAAAAACTAAATGAGGTGGCATCTTCTAGAAGCATCTTATAATAAAATTACAAGAATACCCCTCATCCGTATACACATACCCATATCCGTATTCCGAAAAATATGAATACAATGAGACGAAAATAATACAACAATACAATACTAGAATCCGGCTTAAATAAAAGCCAGCTAGTATTATCCTCCCGATCATAATCCATGCACAAGTGCACGTATATGATCGAACCTTACCATAAAACTATACGGCCTCTACAAAGTTTCGCCCGAACCAGGGAAACCCTCTGTGTGGGACTCTAAAGACTTGTCAATATGCCGGCAGTGGGTTTAACCACAAACACGTCAGTGGCACTAGCTGTACGTAACGGCTGCCCAGGTATTGAGCAAAAGGGAGGCCGACGAGCAAACTCATCCTGAACCTCTACTGAGCCTAACAGTGACAATATTCGTGAAGTCCGGTCTGTTCGTCTAATAGTATCGGATATCGAGTCTAGGGAGGTGGATAAAGTCAGAACCCTAACAACGCGACATTTAGTGTCGGTATGAAGCCCATCACCACCTGAGAAACTTCTGATCCAAATCAGTAATTCTCTACTATCCCGGCCGAGGATTTCCAGTGATGGCCACCCGTGCACTGTGCAACATCAACCCCCAATACTAGGAGAGACGAATCCCCGACGATCCGCTCACTGCCTCTTTATGGCTCGGGAATATACCCAACTAAAACCTGTTTGCACGACTCCTTTGAGCCGTGGTAGGGTTGTAATCAAAGTACAGTAGGAACTCACACGAGACAGATGACGATCTCAGGTCGGCAGACTAACCTGTACACATGTCACCAGGGAACTGCTATCTGACAATAGCTATAATACCAACTAGTATGTTCCCGGCGAGTCTGTCCAATGTACTCATAACGTGATGAGCACCTGTATACTATCTTAGGTGAATAAACTAACACCAATGGCTTGTGAGACCTGGCCACCTCCCCTCATCGGGGTCTTGATCAGTATACACTAATGTACTCTGGAGTATCGATGCCCAGTCTTGAAACTCCAACGACTAGGGACATTTAAGGATTTGCTTATAGACCGCCCAGCTCCCATGTATATGATCACCATCATAATACTGGTAGTCAAGCATAAATCCTATGGGCACTATCAACATGTAATAGTGATCTGTAATACCATATAAAGCATGTACATGATGATAAAGACAAACCAGATAGCATACTATCATCTCGAGGAAGACTGTTCTACCGGTATAGGTCCTCCCTCAATCATCATAATCACCTACCTGTGACTATGATAATTGCCTTGAGAGCACTATAGCCAACAATCTCCCACTTGCACTTAAGGCCAATTATTACGGTGTCGCATACTCACAGCCCGTGTGATACCGAACACCCAACTTCTCCACTAATCAGTTTCGCAAAGCTTGTTTGCGAAACTATTATGTTCGAGAAATAACCTCAGTGAGTAGACCCGCTCTAATGTTTCTTTCTGTATCTTTCTATATCTCAACTTCGTGGAGAATAACCATCTCCCGAAATGAGCAATACCTGTCTTAGAATTTGTCTGGACATCTGATGGGACCCAGTTCACAAATGAACTCCAAATCCAGCAAACTTCTTAGACTGTATCATCTACTGAATTTAATCAGTGTCCCGCGCTATGCCTTCCACAGTATCTGCTTGGACCACCTGTCCAACATACTGCCCATCCGAAGAGGGAAAACTATAACTCTGACAGCCACTCTGTCATCCAGGTCACCTTGGAAGTCTGAAATGATAACCGTCTCCTGAATGTATCCTAAGAACATCCACTTATTTTCTTAACTGCTTCCCAATGTTTTTCCAGGATTGGATTAATATATATGCTTATTGCATCTAATGCAAACACAACATCTGGTGTGGTACTTGACATCACATGATTGACCAAATTGCCTAAGCAAGTGATATGCCAATCATGCAAATCCCTCTCCCCTTTAGTCTGAAAGACATCTTTTAGAGACGGTGACTCCATCACCTGCAGCTACACCACCATGCCAGGAGCCATCCATTCTAAAATAACTTTAGAATATTGTCAAAGTACCCAGATTGGGACACTTTCTAAATTTAGATCTAAAACCTTAGATCTAGTAACAAGAAACCTTGATATTATATCCATATCTTTATGTGGAGAAACAACTTTGTGGCAACCACAGTATAACCGATCATAGTATAGGAATATCTTTTCCTATCAAGTCCATGCCATTCAAATACCTGGACATCACTCTCTACTACCTTCTTACCAGATCCATCTCCTATTCTGATGAAGTCAAAAACCTATGACCGTCACAACAAAAATAGATGATCTATTTCCTCTATACATGCTTTAGTCTATAAATAGACATAAGCTACTTGCCCTCTATGCTTCCGCTACTCCTACTGACTACAACAACTCTTTGGCAGAGTCATATATACGTGCACTTCTAAAGCTAGTTCAGAATGACGCTATACTCATCCTCCTGCCGGGTCTCATAGTCTAGAACAGCAGCAATGGAAAATCTGGGTAACAAAGAACCCCCCTGTCACCGTCTCTAAGAAGACCAAAGTACCTCTCGGGTGCCTGAGGTTACCCACCAAATATGCGAAGTGGCTAATGGAATGTCGAATTCAATTGAATCTTTAGGTTCTATTAAATTTTCAGTAATCGTTTGTGGTTCTGGAATCACTTTCAGTTCTACCATACTCCCACTTCTGTTTTCTGAAAAAATCCATTTTACTAAAACTGTGGCGAGTCAAGAACAATATCACTATTGATCTTCCTGATGGTAGAAAGTTAACCCTCGTCAAAGCCCGGGATAACCCAAAAACTGCCATTACTGAAATATGCCTTGAGTTTGTCCAGATTCTGGTTTTAAGCATCAGCCGGACAACTCCCTACATCTTAATATCGTTAAGATACAAATTGATTCTATATATATCCAATATAGAAACAAAAGAACTAATTTAATTGGAACCAGATTCAAAATCATGCATCTGTCTCCAGTGCATATCAACCAAATGGAATGAGGCCAATTGGCATTACTCAACTAGGAGCGCATCCATATATGAGTAACTCGAAAGAGAAGCAAGTTCTCAAAACCATTACTATCAATGGAATACCAAACACAAGTATCTACATCTTCAACTACCTCGAAGAATCCTGATACTTCCAACAAATGGTTCTCTGCTTTATTCTTATACCAATAACTTCTCAATATCTGGACCTTGTATTTCAACGAAATACTTGTCTAGAATTGGAGAAGTCATGAGTAAATAGAATATATTACGAGTACCAACCCCATTGTCCTAATGGACACTGGACAACATACAATACTTTGTATAAGTCCCCTGAGTTCAATAACTCAAACTCTATGCGTCGTAGGTTGAAAACAGTACTATGGTTAAGAAGAATTACACCGCTGTTGAATACACCTTACCTAACCATCAACTGATATAGGTAAATGTCACAGACATAATTTCAAAAAGTTATATCTCACTTTATAAAATAAACGTACAGATATATCAGTTTGAAATTGGTGCATAACAACAGATATTCAAAACCAAATATTTGCCGTCAGAAAAAAACCAGTTGATTTCCTCAAATATATCCAATTACAACGAATTCCGATATAATGAGTATCTAATCACCCAATTCCCAATATCTTACTCCCACTCACCATCTGTAATAACATACAGATGTGAGAAACGAATTTGGTAAATATATACTCTGGAGTTAGATTCCAATTGGGAAAACAGTTCTTAATTAACATCGCACAGAGAAACTGAAACATGAAAATGTTTCAAAAGGGGTATCCTTGTATTCTTAGTAATGCCTCTTCCACTATCCTGATTCATGACCGTAACCATATACTTACCTGCCCTTACTATAATCCTTTTATTATGTCTTTACTTATTACCTTCTGTACACCTTCTTTAGGCTAATTGGTATTCTTCCTTCACTACCCTTCGGCACTAGCCTAAGATTTGAAAGAAGACTATCCAATAAGCATAATAGTTGTACTCTCCTAATACCAGGAGCTCTCTCAACCTGAAAGAGGGTAAAGGGAAAAGACAACTGAATATTCTTATTCTGTTTCTTCTGAACCGGAAACCATCCTCAAATATGGAAAGAATTCCTTCGAGTTCGTATGTAACTATACGATGGCATGTCCAAGAATTATGGACATTCTTAGTGATACGAAGTGTTCTGGAGAAATCCAAAGTGGATGTGGGAGTGGCAGGGGTTTACACGGTTTTGTCATGAATGATGGCAGTCGCAATTTTCTTTGCCGTTATTCTAATCTCTTTATATGTCTTTACTTATTACCTTCTGTACACCACCTTTAGGCTGATTGGTTTTCTTCCTTCCCCACCTTTCGGCACCTGCCTATGGTCTGGAGGAAGACTATCCAATAATCTCAATATGTGTACCCTCTCCTAATCCTAGGAGCCCTCACAACCTGAGAGAATGTAAAGAGAAAAGACAACCGAATAATCCTATTTAATCTCTTTAGAACCAGAATCCATCCTCGAATCTGGAACAAGTTCCTTTGAGTTCGTATGTAACTATACGATTGATTTATCCAATAGGAGTGGATGTTCGTAGTGATGCGGGGTGTTCTGGAGAAATGCAAAAAGTGATATTGAAGTCGCAATGATATATGCGACATCGTGACATTCCAAAAGCCAAAGTGTTTTAAGAAGGTTCGGTTAACTTTGTTCATGAGTTTTAGTTAAAGTCGGGTCATGGTCGCTGCCAAAGAGAGAGAGAAAAGAAATACTTAGCGTGCACTTTAACCTAGATCAAAATGGTTAATCATTTTATCTAATCAGGATGTCTCCCACTGTTTCCTCAAATTCTCCTCCAAACCCAAAGGAGAATTAGTCAGGATCATCTAAATATCACTCGCGGAGTAAGCCTACTCATCAGTAGAAATCGGGATCCAACTATCACTGCATGATAACTTGATGGAATCCACTCAAGTACCACACTCCAGAAGGTATGCGCATGCCTGGAATGTTTCCTGTATGTTTGAAACTCCAGATGTGATTTTTACCCCCAAGCGGCTTATGACCTTGACAGATGTCAACATATCATAAGTCGCAAGTCAAGTTAAACACGTCATTGTCCTGAATTAACTTAGGCCCACCCGCATGATCCCTTGACAGAGGTCAACATGACCGTGCGACTGTCCTAAATAATCGCATATCTATACAACAAACAAGCATTACCCAGCTATCAAGCACTGTGCCTTGACAGAGGTCAACATACACAGCATGAATTCAAAGTAATACCTGTAAGAAATGATGAAGAGCTACGACTGGTTTTTGGTGAAAAACCTTTAACGTAATGAACTTGATATCGTTGAAGGAATCCAAGTGGTTTTACAAAATAATAGCGGCGAAAACCTTTGCTAAAGAGGTCACTCCCGGTGAAGGGATCTCGGCTCTTTTCTCGTCGAATGAGGTGCAGGATATTCCAAACTGAATATCACGATGCAAAGCAAAAAATAATCAACTATAGTGAAGTTGTTATGCCGATGCAAACTTCTGCCCAAGGGGTTACTCCCGATGAAGGGATCTCGGCCCTTGCCTCGTTGAATGAGGTGCTGGATATTCATAAACGAATACCATTGTGCAAAGCAAAAGAAAACGTCTGTAATGTCAATTTTAAAAACTTGGTTCCATCAACATCATATATAGGTTTGTTTTATCCTTGCATTGATCAAAATCAACGCAGTCCCATCAATTAATCACACCAGAAAAGAACGAAAATATGATGTACGTATATGCCATCCCACTGGGTCCCGTCATCACCCGTTAGGTTACTTAACTAACGACAGAGCCGGGACTGGACTAGCGCGGATGCAAAACATATACAACATCTAATAATATATATAAATATATATATAACATTCGTCCCAGGCATGATAGGCATTCCAGATCACAGATGAACACATTGGATATACTAAGAATTCCGCATTTCGTTTGAGCCTGTAACGAAAGACGGATTCCATGATCTTGATGAATAGCCAAACCCTACCCTAGACCCCTACAGGTGCGGCAAACTACCCGCCAAATACCTGAAGTGAAGAAACTTCCCTCAACAAAGTGAGTAGGCCACTCGGCACTTCAAAGTACTCGATAGTTTGTGCACCCCACCTTATGTCTATCCTAGGAGCAAAAACAGTAAAAGAAATAATACAACGGTGGCTACAAGCTCAACCCGGATGTTCCCCGCAAAAATAATATTACATCACTTTAAAAATTACATCGAATGAAAGAATGAAAATCCTCATCTTGCATCCCCGGCTATTCATCCACGACGATCCAACAAGTTCATATACAAAAACCATCACAATAACATCACAGATATGTGCAACCCTGACTAATCGACGTATTGCAATTAGTCGACATTTCCAAACACATATATACATCACAAATCTTTTAAAGTAAATACGACATTTGAATTCCGCACGTAATTAGCAAACTTATTCAATTTTCCAAGACTTGAAAATCCAGTGAGCTAAAGTTCCAAAACTGAAAGTTTTGAGCCAATCCGGGAATCGAAACGAACTTGAAACCCGCCCGAATCTTTGCGGAGGCGAAGACACATGATAAACCGTCAAATGGGGGGCCTCGGGAGGGGGGGTACCCACCCATGGGGGCCTCCATGAGGTGTCCCCCAAAGGAGGGCGTCCCGAGAGAACCAATTTCTGGTGTTCTCGTGTCACCAGCCCCCAAGGCCACCAAGTGGTGGTCTTGGGGGGTGGTCCCGGCCGTTGGTCCCCCTCGGGGTGTCCCCGAGGTGTGCATGCTTCATCCCGCGGCTTCTTGGTTCAAACCGTGAGCCCGCAGGGTGTGCAAACAACTCAAAACCTCACTTTTGAAAACTGTTTTTTCGACAGTTTTCGATGCCCGAAAAAACGTGAATTCTAATGTTGTAACATGCTAGTTTAAGGTGTTTGGTTGGCTTTGATACCATGTTGGGTTTTGCCGGCGCCCCGGCCATCAAACCGTGGCCAAATGAGGAACAAAAAATTCAAAAACTTTGGCGAAAACAAAACCCGCACAAGATCGAACCAAAAACCTATACTAGCAAAATTAATCTGAGCTAGATGGTTATACCGAGTTGATCTGTGTCCTTCGATCTTCAACCATCATCCCAAACTCTAAGAGGCTCCTTGATCAAGTTTCATCTCCGGTCTCCCCCATCGAAGACGATCCACCTTGAGAGTATGTAATACGGGCTCCCGCCTCTAAACCGAGGTAACTCGAGTATCTAGTTTGCCAGCCTAGATAGCCAAGATGAAGTAGAGAGTGTGTAGGATTACTTTGTCTCAAAACACCCAATGTTTCTCAACACATGAGACTTGATGGGTGGAGGAAGAAGATGTAGCAATTGGAGGATGAGTGAAGCAACTCAAGAAAGGAAAATGACTAAGTATTGTGAGAATGAAGCATCAAGTGAAGAATAGCAAGCATGCTAGCAACTAAAGAAAAATCACCAAGTCAAGAAAATATCTCACAACACTTATCATAAATCAAGCATGCAAGAATAGTGTAGGATGAGTCACTACATGACTCACCCCATGTGTCACCAAAAGAGCCACGTTTCATTTAAAGCGAAACTCCACCTCATTAAGCATTTTAAATAAATGGTTAAAAACTAAATGAGGTGGATTCTTCTAGAAGCATCTTGTAATGAAATTACAAGAATACCCCTCATCCGTATTTACATACCCGTATCCGTATTGCGAAAAATACGAATACAATGAGACGAAAATAATCCAACAATACAATACTAGAATCCGGCTTAAACCTAAGCCCACTAGTATTATCCGTCCGATCATGATCCGTGCATAAGTGCATGTATATGATCGAACCCTGCCATAAAACTATACGGCCTCTACAACGTTTCACCCGAACCAGGGAAACCTTCTGTGTGGGACTCTAAAGACTCATCAATACGGTCACGACCCAAAATTTAGTTCGTGACCGGCATTTAAATCACGTAACGTCAAAAGGCGTAGCGTAAATCAAGTAAGCCGAAGCCCAGAAAATCTAAACCTTTTTTTATATAGTGGAGTGAAGTTTTGAAATAAGGTATAATGAATCATATTTTGTCTTTTCAAAAATTCGGACAGCATCTCCCTTGTATCTTTTGATCCAAAAGTAGATATACAACAATATATAGGCATCCCCAAGCGGGAGCTAGCTCTACGCCAACTAGCGGAAACACAACCACGCAAGTAATACGTATACGATGCCCAACAGTGAAGATCAACCCAGAAAGAACAATCAAGAAGCAAGACATTAAAACTCAAGAAAAGCGATCATAAAAACCCATCGCTCTAAGTCTTGCAAACAAGTCTGACTAGGTCTACCAATATACAATGTCTAGTCTCTGATGTGATGTGATGTGATATGATATGTTGGAGTTATCTAGATACAATAGAATATATAACAGTACGAGAGTGGGCACGATCCAACTTGTGTCCCACCTACCAAAGAAAACACCCTGGATGAAGCTGTGTGCCAGCTGTAGGGTTAGCTTAGCACCTTAGCAAGGTTTTGGCAAGGATCAAACATGCTATATTAAAATTTTGGGGTGCTAAACAAACCAACCAAGTAATCGAACTAGAGAATTATGGTTAACTTTGCATGTAAACAACTTTACATCTATGTGATAGGGATTACAACCTTTGCAGTCCGTTCTTTCGCTTCAAAAGCTCTGATTAGTGGTCCCTTCGCTGCGATCCATGAGCTCCCGAACTCTTGAGAGGCTCCACAAGATGTACGATGTATCCTTGCTTGAAGTCTTTAAAGTCTGTGATCATCTACGTCGAGAAAACACGAACTCAAGCTCACTCTTCACTAATACGGAATTAGTGAAGCTAACACACTAATCTATATGGCTAGTATAGAAGAGGATGATGAAGTAGGAATTTAGCTCACTTTAGTATTTAATTTCTAACTATTTTTCTTCTTGATCTCAAAATTTAGAGAGCAAAAAATGAGATGAGGAAGAAGAAGATGAATGAATGAGATAAGGTTAGAAATGCAACCCTTGGTTAGTATATGTGAATACCTAACCCTTGTAGAGAGTTAACCATGGCTATGTGTCATGGTTGGGTTAGAAAATATCTTAAGCAAAACAGAAAGGGTGGACTTTGTCAATGGTTATCAACAAGCTTCATGAAGCATCCACCATGACTCATTTCCACATTTTTGAATTACTTAAGAATTTAAACCCAAACATTATATGTAGCATGGTATAATTCTCATACATCATTGTTGCATGTATAACCTAGCATGTCACAATATTATATATCACATATATAATATTTATGTAACAAAAGAAAAATAATACAATAAACATATATCACATATATGTTAAATACATCATAAGTAAGAATAATAAATATTTAAGTGAGCATAATATATATATACATACATACATGCATACATACATACATACATATATACATATATATTATATATATTATTTCATCGAATCAACACAAGATCAGATAACCCGGCTATATCCCATATAACCGGCCGATATCACATACCCGTCTCAATCTCGATCCCGCACATATCACATATGTGCTCCTACTCCATTTTGCTTGAGCCTGGAAATCTCTATGTAGGACTCTAAAGACTCGTCAATACGCCGGCAGTAGGTGATGATCACATCAAACACCAACAAGCCGCAAGCGGTCAGCTAAACGTAACGGACACCCGGGTATTGATCGATCAGAAAATCAACAAGCAAGTCTGCTCTAACTCTTGTAAATCCAATCAGTAACACTACCTTACATTCCGGTCTCTTCGTCTGATATGTCGCATATCCAGTCTAGGGGTGGCATACATCAGACCCCAGTAACCGATAAGTCGTGTCGATGTGAGGCTCATAACAGGTCGAGAAACTACTGATAACACTTACCAGTAGATCTCCAAACCAGCCCTGGCCAGGGACTTCCAGTTATAGCCAATTGAACACTGCGCAACATCAACCCCCAATACCAGGGGAGACGAAACCCTTCCTATCGCTCATTTCTTCCATGTGATTCGGGACTGTAGCCAAAAGCCACTGTTTTGCACGTTCTCATGAATGTGGTAAGGTTGAAATCAAAGCACAGTGAGAATCACACAAGACTCTATGACGATCTCGGGTCTATAGACTAACCGGTACCAGTGTCATCGGAGAACTTCTATCTGACGATAGGTATAATACCAACAAGGAGTTCTCGGCGAGTCCGTTCAGTGTATCCAGTCTCCACTGAGCACCCGTATACGATCTTTGATGTCACACACCAATGGATGTGGGATCATCCATTGCCCGTCATATGGGTCATGATGCGTATACGCTAACCTACTCTGGAGTATCGATACCCTGTCTCGATACACCCTCGACTAGGAACAATTATAGGATGTACTCATAGTCTACCATGGCCCCACTAGTATGATCTGCATCGTAGTCCTAGTAGTCAAGTACATATCCTAAGGGCTTTATCAATATGTGAGAGCAAGACAGTAAACCAATACAAGTCAATATGTTAAGACAATGATCAAATAGATAGCATACTATCATATTGAGCAAGAAAGTCCTCTCTATATATATCCAAGCATCCACTATAATATACATCATATGTACAACAATGGCCTCTAGGGCATATACATAACTAACAATCTCCTACTTGCACTAAGGCTAGCTGTTGTAATATCTCATACCCAACATCCCGAAGAGTCTCTCAAATTGTATCTGGGGAATGGCCTTTGTGAATGGATCCACAGTGTTATTCTTCGTATCTACTCTCCTGACCTCGATCTCCCGGCGATCAACAATCTCCCGGATAAGGTGATACCGCCTCAGAATATGCCTGGATCTCTGATGGGACCTGGGTTCCTTGGCCAAAGCCACAGCTCCATTTTTATCGCAATACAAAGGTATTGGATGCTGATTAATTGTAGGTTTTACGATCACCAAAAATAATTTATCGTAATCAGAAACGGCGTCGCATGAAGCTAGCCGGTGAGTACGGGTCGATCCACAGGGATGTGTAATTTTCTTACGTGTTTTTACGAGTTGATTCCAATGGTTGTTTGGTTTTTGTTGATTGATTTTAAAATCTAAGTTGTACGATGGTTAAGGAACTTGTTAGGGTTAGGTCTAAAGTAGGGTTGATAAGATTAATATTAACACCTCTTTCAATGCCCTTGATTAAAACTTTTTAGAAGTCATAACAATTATTAGTAAAGGGGATTAGGATGATTGGGAAGAAACGAAGTTTCTTCCTCTAGATCCTTGTCCGTCCTTTCCTACTAATTGCTATAACCTTCATGGACGTTATGCATGTCCGGTCCTTTATACTACGGTTTCAGCGCTACCTCGTGGGTAGGGTGCCGTAGGGAGCGGATCATGCATGCGTGCATGAAGTTCTACTTATGAAAAATTATTGGCATTGGAAGAGATGAGAGATATTCATCTCTCAATCCCTCCTTTATTCCTAACCCTAACAAGCGAGGAAATTACTCGCTCATTAGGGGATCTTCTAAAGATAACATTTTGAAAACACTTACCGATTGCATTTAAAAACTACACTAAATTAAACTAGGGCAATGAAAGGATTTATCTAAGGCAAGAAAATAATTTTAAACTAAGGCAGAAAAATTAAAAGAAACTTACAATAAATGATGCTCTTAATCTTCCAAAGAATTCTGAATTTTCTTTATTGAAAAGAGGCATCCGGTTTACAATCTTTTGATTACAATTTATAAGTAAACAGGGAAAACTAGGGTTACAGATTCTCGCGTATGTGATTTTACAGATTTGCCAATGAAAAATCCCAACCCACGCACCGACGCACCGTCACGAGAAAATTGCACCGACACGGGCTTTAAATGGCCGCGGAACCGCGGCATTAGTGGGCTTAGGCCGAGGTTCCGCGGCCCTTTGGTGAGATCATCTCACCAAATTTCCTGGGCTTCATTATAATGTCTTGTCCTCTCTATTTCTTCCGTACTTTTCTCTATTTGGATTCTGGATCTTCTCTAGAATTTTCAGTGAAATTTGTAGTGGTCTTTTAACTGTTTCCTTTGACATTTCGGACCATGCATTGCCTTGTGAATTGTTCTTCGTCCAGGCTTGAGTAGGACCCTTCTACTTGCTTGTCAAAAGTCACTCTTTTGTATCAACTTTCGCCTTTTTCACTGTATTTGCTCCAAGAACCTGTATCCTGTAATATGCAGCAGACATGCGTCAAAAGCACCTGTTTAGTTATAAAACGAATAAGAATTGGGGAATATGAAATGCGATATTATCATATGAACAAATACCCCCAAACTTATCTGTTGCTCGTCCTCGAGCAAACTTATTATTTTAATCTCGATAAAACCTAACCGCACTTTCGTAGGGAAACGCGATTGCACTGAGCACGTGCAACAAGCCGTTAAACCTCTAGGTGTCCCTAATAGGAGGAGTGTTGTCTCCTGAGGGTTTTCAGCGGATTACACCCACAAAATCCTATCAATTTGGCTTTTTCGACATTAATTCTCCAATTAGGTTTTCTAACACAGAATTCTTTTATCATCGTCTCATAAATTATCCACCCATATTATTCACACTTCCTCATCATTTAACTTAAGATTATATATGTTCTATAGAATCACTCAGCTTTCGGCATTTCTTAGGTTTTCTTTTTAGGGATCCATCTCCACTTAGGAATTTTTCTATCAACTCTACTAAAGATACAAGTTTTATTCTTCATTCCTTTCTCTTATCTAAACTCTAATCACATATCCCTACATGTGTGTGTATTGTTAGTGTATATGCCCTAGAGGCCATTACTGTATCATACTAGTTTGTATATTACTTAATGGAAGCTTGGGATATTCAGAGTTGTATATACAATCTTGCTCGAAATGGTAGTATGCAACTTGGTTTCTCTCTGCTTTAATATGTCCATGTGTTTCTTTTAGCATATTGCTGATATACATATTAGTAGAGCCCTTAGGATCTTTGCTTGATTACCGGCGTTGTGATGGCGCTCACACTCGTGGGAGCGCGGTGATCTATAATCACATCCTTATACAGGTCCCTAGTCCTTGGACTATCGAGACAGGGCATCGATACTCCGGAGTAGACTAGCGTATGCGCTTCTCATCCCAGTGTGGGAGACGGTCTGTCCTACAGCCGTCAGTACGTCGTACTTGAGATAGTATACGGGTGCTCGTTGGGTTACGAGTACACTGGACAGGACTCGTCGGGAACTGTTGGTTGGTATTATACCTATCGTCAGTTATCAGTTCCCAGGTGACATGAGTACAGCTTAGTCCGCTGACTTGACACTGTCACTTCGCCTCGAGTGTGTTCCCACTGCACTTTGATTACTACCCTACCACGGCTCAAAGGAGTCGTGCAAACAGGTAGTTTTTGGGTGCAGTCCCGAAGCACTTGGTGGCAGTGACGGTTAGACAGGATTCGTATCTCCCGGTATTTGGGGTTGACATCGCGCTGTGTCCAGGAGAGCCATTACACGAGTAGTCCCTGGCCAGGGCAAGCGAGATATACTGGTAGGTTTCCAGTGTTATCTCAGGGTGTTCTGGGCTTCACTCCGGCACGACTTGTACCGCTATTAGGGGACTGACGTTCACCGCCCCCCTAGGCCCGCCACGCGATGTATCAGACGAACAGACCGGACTGTACGGAGATTGTCACATACAGGCTCAGTAGGAGTTCAGATGGGGTTCACCTCGTCAGTCTTCTTATCGACATCTACCTGGGGACCGTTACGTACAGCTAGTGCCGCTTGCGGTCTGTGATTAAACCCACTGCCAGCGTAGTGTCGAGTCTTTAGAGTCCCACACAGAGAGCTATTCGCCTTTAGGCAAAATGAGTAGAGGTCGCATGGTTTTGCGACAGGGTTCGTTCACATCCGCGCACTTGTGCACGTTTGCTGTCCGGACAGTTTATACTAGCGGGCTTTGGTTTAAGCCGGATCCTAGTATATGATTTGGGATTGGTTTTTCTCATTGTGTTCGTGTTCCTCGGATCACGAATACGGGTGCGTATGCACAGTTGCTTGAGACAGAGGGAGAGGACTTTGATTAGGGTTAATGGCTATTGTCATTTTATTAACCCTAATGATTATGTGTGTATTATAGTTAATTGATAATTAGTTTAATAATTGTGCATGGTTATGGTTGTTGACCATTTGACCTTATTGACTTGTTGACCTAGGTTGACACTTTGACCATCATCATTTCTTTTGGAAGATTCTTTTTGATCTTTGCAAATTGAAATGATAATGGTCATGTCATGATTAACCATGACAATTATCTAGCTAATTATTCAATTAAAATAATTCACACATATTAGTGAGAATGGTTCAATTATTCTCATTCTATCATATCCTTTCTCTCTCTTGTTCTTCCTCTCCCTCAAGCTCTCTCCCTCTCATGTGTTGAGAAACACTTGAGCTTGAGAAAAACCCTCTCATGATCTTCTCTACTCTCATCTAGGGTTGAAAGACTAGCACTTCTTGAACCCTAGTTACTTCTAGCTTGGAGTTGAAGCCAAAGGTTGAGGCTTTCGGGTGGATCTTTCTTCGGCGTGAGAAGACGAGCAAGGTGACCTCCTTCCACCACTCCAAGGAGCAAGGAGAGAAGGACTTAGAGCCCAAGGTATAACCTTTCAAGCACTTAGCTAGTTACTAGTTAGCTTTAGCAAGTTTTTGTTTAGCAAAGATCCTTCTAAGCATAGTCCATGTTGCCTAAGCTCATAAAAATCCGATTTTTATTCCGTTTTCCGCCTCCCCGCAAGCACCGGGGTGGGCAACGTGGACTTACAGTGGTATCAGAGCCTAACTAAACATAAACTAGCTAAGTTGTGAAGTGTGTCGAAGTTCGAAACCGAAAAATCGAAAAACCAAAGTTTCTGTTAAATTTTTTTCTGGTCAAAACAAAATTGGTTGTACTCCTAAAATCGTCTCAGGGTTTTTTAAAGATAGCCACCAAAAACGAGCAAGTGAATCGACCATAGTGCCGCGGTTCCGCGGCAATAGGAAGCTATTGCCGCGCAACCACGGCCGTCTTATCTCTTCACTTGGTCGAGTTTGGTGCAGTGTATTTCTGGATTGGTTTTAGGATTTTTCAGATGGTTTATTTGTGCCCAGATTTTCCAGAATAGAAATTTACTTTTGGGGGCCTATAAATCCGTATTTTTTTCGAACATCAATACACTTTGACTACAAAGGTTATATCTGTGATGTTTGCATGTATTGAACGTCGGCTAATAGCTATATGTCGATTAGTCGGGGTTATACATATCTGTGATCTGTGATTGATACTGGTATGTGTAGATGAATGGGTTGGATTGTCGCGGGTGAATAGCCGGGATGGATGTGAGATGAGTGTTGCTTTTCTTTCATTCATTTGTAATATATAAATTGATGTAATATTATTATTTGTTTGGCCGCACAACCGGGTCAGGGTTGTAGCCGTCATTGTATAATTCTTTTTACTGTTTTTGCTCCTAGGATAGACCCATGGAGGGGGTGAACAAACTACCGGGTATCTCGAAGTGCCGAGTGGCCTACTCACGGTAGTGAGGGAGGTTGCTTCGCTTCGGGTACTCGGCAGGTAGTTTGCCGCACCCGTAGGGGTCTTGGGTGGGGTATTTGGCTATTCACCGCGACCGTGTAATCCGCTTTTCGTTGCAGGCTCGAACGGATTGCGGATTCCTAGTATATCCAATGTATTCATCTGTGATCTGTAATGTCTATCATTGCTATATATTTATATATGATAACTATTTAGGCGTTGCTTATGTTTTACAGCCGCGCTAGCCCAGCCCCCGCTCTGTCGTTAGTTAAGTAACCTAACGGGTGATGACGGGGCCCCGTGGCGAATGCGAATGGCATAAGCGTACGTCATATTTTGGTTGTTTTCTGCAATGGTAGGATTAAATGATGGGATGCATTAAAAGAACTAATGCAAGAAAATAAACCAAGTAAAAGTCGATTGGAACACTTTGAAAACCACTCGGTTCTTTTCAAAACTAAACTTTTAAACGCGGAGCTTGAACCACTCCTTTTAAAAGCTATCTCGTTCCATCGATTATATCAAGTTCACTACGTTCACGGTTTCGCCAAAACCATCCGTAGCCCTCCATCATTTCAGTTAAATATACGGTAGTATTCAAGCTATGTATTTTGACCTCACGCCAAGGCATAGTGATTGGTAGCTGCCGGATATTTATCTGTTGCATAGATAGAATGCGTTGGTTTGAGACAGTCGTACTGCCATTTTGGCCTACGTCAAGGGTAGGTACGGGTGGGTTCAAATTAACCAGGATAATGATGGGAAGAACTTGACATGTGACTTATGACATTTTGACCTCACGCCAAGGTCATAAGAGCATGGGGCAAAAATCCACATCGGGAGTTTCATAAGTACTGAAACTTGCTAGCGTTGCATACCATTTGGAGTGTGATGATTCTGGTAGGATTCCTTCGGTTTTATCACGCGATGATATTTGGATCCCGATCCTACTATGAGTATATGCTACTCCTCGGGAAAACTCTCACTTAACGATCAATGCTATAAACTTAGTAGGTGTCTAGAAAGGTGTTAGCGGGGCTACGCCCACAGGGAAAAGAGGTTACTTAATTAAGGAACTTCGCGAAAGCGTTGGAAAACCTCCCTCGAAGTACCGACACTGGCCTGGCTGAACGGTTAAGCAAGTATTGTACGGTGGGATTGATCCTGACTAATCCTTTCTTTACGGTTTGAGAAGGGATTCGAGAGACAGTGGGAGCCATCCAGTTTGGACAAATTAAAAACCACTCTAAACTTGCAAGAGTATCATGCTAAAGCGTTTCTTTTCTCTCTCCTAATTGCAGCGACCATTCAAGATGACCGGACTTAAGTTATTACTAGATAAAAACATATTGGCAGGGCCAAACTACAAAGATTGGCTCAGGAATATCAAGATGGCAATCACTTACGACAAGTTGGGGTATGTCCTTACCACTAAAGCTCCCCCTGTCCCAGGTCCCACCTCCAGTGTCGCGGATAAGGAAATCCGTAAGACATGGGAGATAGATTGCGCGAAGGCCAAATGCCCCGTATTAGCCTCGATGGACAATGAACATCAGAGGAGGCACAAGAATATGGACCTAGAGTCCATATTTCTTCATACAAAAGAACTGTATGGGGAGCAGTCTCGTATCGCAAGATACGAAGTGTCGAAGAAGTTTTTTTCGGCAAGGTTGGCCGTCGGATCATCGGTAGCGGAACACGTGCTTAAGATGATTGGCTACATTGAGGAGCTCGCGGACCTTGGGACCACGTTGGAGAATGAACTCTATAATGATTTGATTCTCCAGTCCCTTCCTTCCACTTACGCCCAGTTTATTCTTAACTTCAACATGCAAGGAAAGGAGGTTGAACTCTCCGAACTTCTGAACATGTTGAGGAGTGCTGAGGGCACCATACAGAAAGGTAGGGAGACATCCACTTTGTTTGTAGGAGGATCTTCCACTTCTAGATCCAAGGCGAAAGCCAAGGGTAAGAAGAAGAAAGCCCCCGCCAAACCAAGAGGCGGTGTCGGTAAAGTGAATACGAAGGGAAAAGGTAAAGCAACAAAGATAGCGGGGAAGCTAGTGGGGAAGGAAGAATGCTTCTATTGTCATAAAAGTGGTCACTGGAAACAGGATTGCAAGGCTTGGAAAGCCAGAACACAGAATTTGAAGCGAGTTGCAGCTTCAGCTTCAGGTGTGTATGTTATTGAAAACTGTCTATCAATAAACTCTACTTCCTGGGTATTGGATACCGGATCAGGATCTCATATCTGTAATTCTTTGCAGGCGTTGAGAAAGCGTAGAGTTTTGAAGGCAGGTGACATGACCCTCAGAGTTGCGAACGGTGCTAGCATGGATGCTGAGGCCGTGGGGGACTATCACCTGGGATTGTCGGATGGACATTTTTTAGTTTTACGTAGTTGTTATTATGTACCAAATGCAACCTGTAATATAATTTCTGTATCTTTATTATCTAAAGAAGGTTATGAATTTGCATTTGTAAATAATGTAGTGAACATTCACCTTAATCAAGTTTTGATTGGGTCAGGTACATTGAACAACGGTATATACGTATTAAACCAACCACAGATTTTCAATGTCCAGAATACACACAAAAGAAAGTCTCCAGAAGTCAATAAAACTTTCTTATGGCATTGTAGACTGGGTCACATCAATGAGAGAAGGTTGACTAAGTTACACACAGAAGGATATTTGGATTCGTTCGAATATCAATCGTATGCAACTTGTCAATCCTGTCTCAAGGGAAAGATGACAAAGACTCCGTTCACTGGACACGGAGAAAGAGCGAGCGAGCTCTTGGGACTCGTACACAGCGACGTGTGCGGTCCAATGTCTACACATGCACGAAGCGGTTATTCTTACTTCATTACTTTTACGGATGATTTCTCAAGGTTCGGACATGTCTTCTTAATGAAGCATAAATCCGAAGCTTTTGATAAGTTCCAGGAATATAAGAATGAAGTAGAAAAACAAACAGGCAAAAGTATAAAGACACTGAGATCTGATCGAGTGGTGAATACTTGAGTGCCGAGTTCCTGTGTTACTTAAAAGAGAATGGAATTCTCTCTCAGCTTACTCCTCCATACACTCCGCAACATAATGGTGTATCGGAGAGACGGAACCGAACCCTATTGGAAATGGTACGGTCCATGATGAGTAACGCTGAGTTGCCGCGATCGTTTTGGGGATATGCGCTAGAATCAGCTGCATACCTTTTGAACCAAGTTCCCACTAAGACTGTGCCTACCACACCATATGAGTTATGGAGTGGGAAGAAACCCTATCTTCAATACCTGAAGATTTGGGGATGTCCAGCTTTTATAAAAAAGCAGCATGCGGACAAGCTCGAGGCACGCTCAGTACTGTGCAAGTTTGTGGGATACCCAAAGAACTCCAGGGGGTATCTTTTCTATTACGCAGAGGAACAAAAAGTCCTTGTTTCTCGTAATGCCCATTTTCTGGAACATCAGTTCTTAGAAAAGGAAATAAGTGGGAGCGCAATAGAACTGGAAGAAATTCCAGAATCACAAGCTATTACTGAAAGCTTAGTAGAACCAGAGGGTTCGAAAGATCAGGACATTCCCACGCCACTCCGCAGGAGTAGTAGGCAGTCTCATCCGCCCGAGAGATACTACGGTTTTCTCATTGACGGGGATAGAGAGGATTGCATCATAGACTGTGATGAGCCTACTAGCTTCCAGCAAGCCATTCAGAACGTCGACTCGGTAAAATGGCTGGATGCAATGCGGACCGAGATGGAGTCCATGTACACCAACAAAGTATGGACGTTGGACATTTCTCCAGACGGGGTAAAACCCGTAGGATGCAAGTGGATCTTCAAAAGGAAGATTAGTGTAGATGGACAGGTTGAGACCTATAAAGCTAGACTGGTAGCAAAGGGCTTTCGTCAGCGACCTGGTTTGGACTGTGACGAAACCTTTTCTCCAGTAGCTATGCTGAAATCCATTCGGATCCTTCTTGCCATTGCTGCCTTCCACGATTATGAGATTTGGCAGATGGACGTAAAGACAGCTTTTCTAAATGGTCATTTAGAGGAATGTGTCTATATGGATCAGCCAGAGGGTTTCATTCAGAGTGGGAGCAGCGGAAAGGTGTGCAAGTTGCTTAAGTCCATTTATGGACTAAAGCAGGCATCGCGGAGTTGGAACATCTGTTTTGATGAAACGGTCAAGGAATTTGGCTTTATCAAAAATCCAGATGAACCATGCATCTATTGTAGATTTGTAGCGAGAACTGTAGTATTCCTCGTTTTATACGTGGATGACATTCTCTTAATAGGAAATGGCATTCCTATGCTACAATCTGTCAAGGGGTTCTTGTCACACAGGTTCTCCATGAAAGACCTGGGTGATGCCTCATACATTCTGGGTATCCGGATCTACCGTGACAGATCCAAGAGGATATTAGGACTTTCGCAGTCCAGGTACATCGACGCCATACTGAAGAGATTCAGTATGGAAGATTCCAAGCGCGGTAATCTACCGGCTTGTCACGGGATCACCCTCTCCAAAGAGATGTCTCCCAAGAATGATTTGGAGAGGGATCACATGTCTATTATACCCTACGCTTCTGCGGTAGGCTCTATAATGTATGCGATGTTGTGTACCAGACCGGATGTGGCTTATGCACTGAGTGTGGTAAGCAGGTATCAGTCAAACCCAGGGGAGAAACATTGGATAGCAGTAAAGAACATTCTCAAGTACCTGAGAAGGACTAAGGAGATGTTCTTGGTGTATGGCGGAAAAGACCTCCAGATTGAGGCCTTTGCTGACTCCAGCTTCCAGAGTGACAAGGATGATTCCAAGTCCATGTCGGGTTTTGTCTTCACCCTCATTGGAGGGGCGGTGTGTTGGAAGAGCTCCAAACAGGAAACCGTTGCTGACTCAACGATGGAAGCGGAATACATCGCTGCATTTGATGCCGCAAAAGAAGCTGTCTGGATGCGGAAGTTCTTGAGAGAACTTCAGGTGGTTCCGTCCATTGTTGACCCAATACCTCTGTATTGCGACAACAACGGGGCTATAGCTTTAGCAAAGGAACCCAGATCCCATCAGAAATCCAGACACATCTTAAGGCGGTATCACCTGATCAGGGAGATCGTGGATCGCCAGGAGATCGAGGTCCGGAGAGTTGCATCAGAGAATAACACTGCAGATCCATTCACCAAGGCCTTGCCCTAGACTCAGTTCGAGCGGCTGATCGAGATGATAGGTCTTCGATACGCCAGTACATGGCCTTAGTGCAAGTGGGAGATTGTTAGTGTATATGCCCTAGAGGCCATTACTGTATCATACTAGTTTGTATATTACTTAATGGAAGCTTGGGATATTCACAGTTGTATATACAATCTTGCTCGAAATGGTAGTATGCTACTTGGTTTGTCTCTGCTTTAATATGTGCATGTGTTTCTTTTAGCATATTGCTGATATACATATTAGTAGAGCCCTTAGGATCTTTTCTTGATTACCGGCGTTGTGATGGCGCTCACACTCGTGGGAGCTGGGTGATCTATAAGCACATCCTTATACAGGTCCCTAGTCGTTGGACTATCGAGACAGGGCATCGATACTCCGGAGTAGACTAGCGTATGCTCTTCTCATCCCAGTGTGGGAGACGGTCTGTCCCACAGCCGTCAGTACGTCGTACTTGAGATAGTATACGGGTGCTCGTTGGGTTACGAGTACACTGGACAGGACTCGTCGGGAACTGTTGGTTGGTATTATACCTATCGTCAGTTATCAGTTCCCAGGTGACATGAGTACAGCTTAGTCCGCTGACTTGACACTGTCACTTCGCCTCGAGTGTGTTCCCACTGCACTTTGATTACTACCCTACCACGGCTCAAAGGAGTCGTGCAAACAGGTAGTTTTTGGGTGCAGTCCCGAAACACTTGGAGGCAGTGACGGTTAGACAGGATTCGTCTCTCCCGGTATTGGGGGTTGACATCGCGCTGTGTCCAGGAGAGCCATTACACGAGTAGTCCCTGGCCAGGGCAAGCGAGATATACTGGTAATTTTCCAGTGTTATCTCAGGGTGTTCTGGGCTTCACTCCGGCACGACTTGTACCGCTATTAGGGGACTGACGTTCACCGCCCCCTAGGCCCGCCACGCGATGTATCAGACGAACAGACCGGACTGTACGGAGATTGTCACATACAGGCTCAGTAGGAGTTCAGATGGGGTTCACCTCGTCAGTCTTCTTATTGACATCTACCTGGGGACCGTTACGTACAGCTAGTGCCGCTTGCGGTCTGTGGTTAAACCCACTGCCAGCGTAGTGTCGAGTCTTTAGAGTCCCACACATAGAGCTATTCGCCTTTAGGCAAAATGAGTAGAGGTCGCATGGTTTTGCGACAGGGTTCGTTCACATCCGCGCACTTGTGCACGTTTGCTGTCCGGACAGTTTATACTAGCGGGCTTTGGTTTAAGCCGGATCCTAGTATATGATTTGGGATTGGTTTTTCTCATTGTGTTCGTGTTCCTCGGATCACGAATACGGGTGCGTATGCACAGTTGCTTGAGACAGAGGGAGAGGACTTTGATTAGGGTTAATGGCTATTGTCATTTTATTAACCCTAATGATTATGTGTGTATTATAGTTAATTGATAATTAGTTTAATAATTGTGCATGGTTATGGTTGTTGACCATTTGACCTTATTGACTTGTTGACCTAGGTTGACACTTTGACCATCATCATTTTTTTTGGAAGATGCTTTTTAATCTTTGCAAATTGAAATGATAATGGTCATGTCATGATTAACCATGACAATTATCTAGCTAATTATTCAATTAAAATAATTCACACATATTAGTGAGAATGATTCAATTATTCTCATTCTATCATATCCTTTCTCTCTCTTGTTCTTCCTCTCCCTCAAGCTCTCTCCCTCTCATGTGTTGAGAAACACTTGAGCTTGAGAAAAACCCTCTTTTGATCTTCTCTACTCTCATCTAGGGTTGAAGGACTAGCACTTCTTGAACCCTAGTTACTTCTAGCTTGGAGTTGAAGCCAAAGGTTGAGGCTTTCGGGTGGATCTTTCTTCGGCGTGAGAAGACGAGAAAGGTGACCTCCTTCCACCACTCCAAGGAGAAAGGAGAGAAGGACTTAGAGCCCAAGGTATAACCTTTCAAGCACTTAGCTAGTTACTAGTTAGCTTTAGCAAGTTTTTGTTTAGCAAAGATCCTTCTAAGCATAGTCCATGTTGCCTAAGCTCATAAAAATCCGATTTTATTCCGTTTTCCGCCTCCCCGCAAGCACCGGGGTGGGCAACGTGGACTTACATGTATAGATCACCCCTACACTTGGAAATTCAAATCAAGCAATCATACCCTTGTCTGTTGTCCAAAGCACTTATTAATTGGTGAATTTTTAATTTCGCTTACACATCCTTCATGCGACCGTTAATACTTCTTGAGGTACCAACAACCGATTACAAGATGTGTTAGCACTTTAAGCGTACTTCCTAGTTTTGCAACACTCAAGGCTTTAGCAGTGACTTCCAAACCAGTTGGTCTAAGGCACTAGGTGATGAAGCACCCTCGCTAAATTTTTTTTATTTTATTTTTTTTTACAGCCTTAAGTAGTCACAAAAACAGCGTCCATTTTTTTTCTTTATTCACTTTTTTTTTCTTTTATTTTCAATGTACTAAGGACTTTAGACAAGAGCATTTCAAGGTCTCTTCTACTAATCCAAGTTTCAATGTGCGTGATTGTTCATTTTGTAGGGTATACATTTTCAGAATCCATACTTAAGCCAGGAATTATTTTTCAAACTTATACTCTAATAAGAATATCAATATTTTTCCTTTATTTCAACTTAGCCCAAAAGGTGAACTCAAAATTTTCCTATTTCTAAATAAACTACACAGACATATACTTTCTACCGTTAATCTTTAAAGAAGGTTATTTTTAGAGTTTTTAATTTACCAAGTCTAAGATCTAGTTGTTCGTAGCTAGTTAACCTATTTGTCAAACTCAAGTTAAATATGGCCAAAATTGAATACAATAATTTTTTATAAAATTTTTTAAATTTTTCAATTTTTTTAAATTTTTCAATTTTTTTAAATTTTTCAATTTTTTATGGGTTTTCAAATAAATATGCAAATGAAAAAATATGTACAAATGAATGCGAAGGAAAAAGACGTACCGAGCATACCCCTAAACTTGAACTTGACAGTGTCCTCACTGTTATGCTGCACCAATAGAGTGAAAATGTCGGCACTCCCCTGTTTGTTTATTTTTTTAAAAAAAATTTTTTTATTGTTAAAAGAAAAACAAAAATATATATACAGAAAGGCCCCCCCAAACTTCAGTGAAACAATGTTAGACATTACTGCCAGACTTTGCACAGACCAAACATCAACACCAACCAGTCGAAAAATTTATCTGTAAATGGTGTCGGTTGGTGGAAGAACATGTTGTACCGATCCAACAAGAATTGGGGAAGATAGGAGTGATGGTAGTGAAAGTGTGGAAGTGAATAGATATGATATGGTGATGAATCAAAATGAGAATGAGAATGATTAGTAGTCAGTGGAATATTGGCATTCTCATAGCTTATTAAAAGAGATGGGGGTGGTTCAACTTCTAAAGGAGGAGGTTGACTCACCACAATACCCCAAAAATGTTTCAGTCGGTCCTTTATTGACTTGGCATCATCCATCAATTGCATATGATATTCAATTATGAGGGAACTAATCCCCTCGATGTCCGCCATAGTCCAATCGAAAACTTGCCGCCTATCTTGTAAGACCTTTAAAATAGCGTTCTCCTGCTCGAAGGTTAGAGAGGCTGATATTATAATGGGAAAAGTCTCATTCTCACCTATGTAAGCATATTTAAGGTGAGGCGGCAAGGACATAAGTTCGAGTTTCGGAGGCGAAAGAATCATTGCGGAATCTACCTCGAACTCAAAGGACTCCAACATAGGTTCGAAATCACTGCAAACAACCGATTCGGACGGTTCAACTAACTCATCCAAAAAATCAAAAGAATCATATTCGGGCTGTGAGTCGTCATCATCCGAAAAAATGAAACTTTCATAATCAATATCGGTTGTTTCGACTGTGGTAGGCTTAAGGAGGGACGCACTAGTGGCGTCAAAACTGTTCTCATCAAACAAGAAACTTTCAAACTCGCAGTCCTCCTGCGTGATTTCGTGAATAGAGCAAACTTCTCGTGTACAAGTATTAGGCACTGGGGGCAGACTTCCTGACTTGTAAATATTGAACTCGCTAGACGTCTTCCCGAAGGATAGAGTCATGGAGCCATTGCGACAATTTATTACGGCATTGGAAGTGGCTAAAAATGGTCGACCGAGGATCACCGGAATTTGGTTTCTTGGGTTAGCAACAGGTTGTGTGTCCATGACAATAAAATCAACAGGGAATATAAAGTCCCCAACTTTGATCAACACATCCTCCAGCTCACCCCTAGGATGGGTGATTGATCGATCAGCCATTTGGAGTGTACAACGAGTGGGCTTAAGCTCTCCTATACCTAATTGCTCATACACAGAATAAGGTAGCAAATTGACACTAGCACCAAGATCTAGTAGTGCTTTATTGATGTTCTTGTCCCCAATTGTTATTGAAATAGTAGGACAACCGGGGTCCTTTTGCTTTTGGGGTAAAGAATTGACAAGAGCATCGCTAATAGCACTAGCCACAAAAATTTTCTTTGGTACTTGTGACTTCCTCTTTTTAGTGCATAAGTCCTTTAATATTTTTGCATATGAAGGAACTTGTTGGATCGCATCCAAAAGAGGGATATTTATGCTTACCTGTTTGAACAACTCGACAATCTTCTCCATTTGTGGAGTTGGTTTATTGGATCTCAACCGGTTTGGAAAAGGAGCATTTTGAAATGTTGTTGAGTCCAATTTTTGCGGATCAGATTGTTGAGTTGGAACGGAACCCCGTGTAGATGTGTTCGTGTTGTGAGAAGTGGGTCCGTTCGAGCTAGAAGGAGTAGAGCCTTGTGAATGATGGAGAACAGGCTCTAACGAAGAAGAAGAAGGTGAAGAAGAACCACCGGCAGGGGTGTCATTGTGAATGCCCACATTGTTTTGCAACATTTTCCCCCAGCATGTGCATGACCGGGATTGGGCAGTGGTTGAGATGGGAGTTTTCCTTTCTCTCGCTCGCTCAATGCTGCATTGAGTTGTGCAATTTTTGCCTCAATAGATTTGATGCTTTGATCGTGTGAGGTACTGTTTTGCACCAAGGATTGAATAGAAGTCTCTAGTCTTGCTGTAGACTGTGTAAATTGCTTTCGGAACGCATCTAGACTTCTTTCGAGCGAGCTAACCTTGTCATTATTAGGTTGAACAAAATTGTTTGGCGCGTAAGAATTATTAGACACAAAATTGTTCACTTGATTAGGGTAAGGTTGCTGTTGGAAAGGTTGTTGAAATTGAGTTTGTGTGAGTGCTTGTTGTTGTTGTGGAGAAGGCCCTTGATAATTGTTATTTCCTTGGAATTGTAGATTTTGGTTCCAAGCGAAATTTGGGTGACTCCTCCACCCCGGATTTTATGTCGAAGAGTACGGATCGTTTCTTTGTCGTTGCTGAAATGCAGCATTGACTTGATCATGTCCTTGAGTAAATGCATTATAAGGACACTCTTCGGTTAAGTGTGATGGGGCCGAACAACAAGCACACACAGTTCGTGGAGGCATAACAGGGGCAGGAGAAGGCGATGAGATTTTGGTCTCAATCGCTTCTAGCTTTTTCGTAAGAGCGGCCATCTCGGCCTTCATGGCAATCGACATCTCTACTTGATGTATGCCTGCCCTAGATTGACCACTAGAAGAAGATGATGTGGTCTTGGAGCTCTCCCACTGAATTGTTTGCTCACTAAGATCCTCAAGAAACTGCCAAGCTTCGTCACTAGACTTGGAGAGAAAATGACCTTGACATATGGTTTCTAGCAACTGCTTCGTTGCCGAGTTCAATCCCTCGTATAATGTTTGGCAAAGTTGCCAACTTTCGATCCCATGATGAGGGCATTGAACGAGTAGGTCTTTAAATCTCTCGAAGCACTTCCAAAATGGTTCGGAAGGAAGCTGTGAAAATTGTATAATCTCATTACGGATTCTAGCAGTTTTGTGATGAGGATAGAACTTTTTAAGAAAAGCTTTCACAAACTCGTCACAATTTCTAATGGAATGTGATGCGGTGCTGTATAGCCACTTCTCGGCTAGGTCACATAAGGTAAAAGGAATGATCCTTAGCCTTATAGCGTCATCACTTAATTGGGTCGTTTTCATCATAGCGCACACATTTTGGAATTTATTGATAAAGATATAAGCATCTTCAGATTCCAAACCATGAAATTTTGGCAGCATATTGATAAAATGTGGTTTTATTTCAAAATTGTCCCCATTTGCCGGTGGGGGTGAAAGACAGGTGGGTAAAGAAGTGTGAACAGAGTAGAAGAGATCCTGGAGCGCAACTCGTGCGGGCGCTTCAACAGGAGGTTGATTCGGGTTATTCGCACCTAACGGAGGTGGAATCATTCCCGTCGGTAAGGTATCGTTGGGGTTGAATCCCGACATGCCTTCGGAAAAAGAATGTGAAGGAGGTGGTAAGGAAGTGGACGGAATTTCGACTTCGGTGTCGAAGGGTTCGTCGGTCGGTACCAACGAAACACGGACTAATCGGGCGTTAGTATCCCTAGACCAAAGTGACATACACTAAAGGGGTAGTGTAGTCAGAAAAAAAAAAGACAGAATGTGGAGGTAAGATAACGTCAATGAAGGGAAGTGGTGTAAGTGAGTTGCAAGTTTTCTTTTAGCGACAAGTTGCAAGTTTTGAAAAGATTTTTCTTTTTTTTTTATTTATGTGAGAATGTTTGCAAAGAGATTTTTTTTTTTGAAAAGAGACGAGAATGTTTGCAAAGAGATTTTTTTTTTTGAAAAGAGACTTGTTACACAAATGTATTAACCACACATGCACAATCAGGCCTAGATCTATGGTCACCTAGGTCTGCTAGACAGCTCCTAACTAGGGCTAGAAATAGGACCTCAAACCGCCTCTTCACCGCCAATTGCGGCCAGGTAAGTGTAAGCCCGCGGGGGCGCCCCGGCCGTCGATCCGACGCCGGAAACGCGGAAACAAAAACTTTGCAAAACTTGCAACCGGCACCACCGCGCACTTTTCACCCGGATCGGGCCATTAACCTAGCTAACTAGCAAACAAGAAAAGAGTAGAGAAGTTATACCAAGCGATCCGTGTCCTTCGGTCTTCATCTCCACTTCGATCTCTCGCGGAATCTCCGTCCATCATCGTCTCGTCGGAAAAGGGCACCACGTAGCCGGAATCTTTTACGGGCTCCCGCCTCTTGACCGAGGCAACTCGGGCGCGAAGTTGGCTAGCCGACGCGTCCAAGACTTGCTATAGAATAGTGTAGTAATCTTGTCTCTTGGGGTTTATAGAAGTTGCCATGGAGGATGGAGGAAAAGAATGAACTTGTGAAAAGGAGAAAAATGGAGCTCTCAAATTTTCTTAAGCATGAGATGAGATAGATCACTACCCTCTCAAAAATCAATCTCCCCTTCTCTCTTGAATAGTGGCCAGCCAAAATAATCATGGTGGGATAAAAAGAATCTCAAGAATGATGGAGAAAAAGAAATAATAAACAAAAGAAATTGATCAAATCAATTTCCAATCCATTTCAAATCTCATTTAAGCAAAAGAGATGACAAGAAGAGGATCTCATGATGAAGCCACACATAATCAAAAAACACCCTCCACAATAAGTAATTTGCACAATTGCAAATTACCCCCTCCATCGAAAAGTCCGGTCGTGAAGGAATAAAGGAAAAACGGCCGGAACGGAAAGCAAACTGGCAACTCCAGAAAAACGATCCCGTAATAAATTACAGGAAAACCCCGCTACTGCAAATACATGCCCGCATTTGTATTCCCACTGAACACAAATGCAAAGAGACAAAACTAAACTATCAAATACTAGAATCCGGCTTAAGCCAAAGCCGGCTAGTAAAATCCGTCCGATCACGATCCGTGCAATACCGCACGTATCTGATCGAACCCTGCCATATCTCCATACGGCCTCTACAACGTTTCGCCCGAAACTTGAGTAAATGAGTGTGGTGGACTCTAAAGACTCGTCAATATCTTGGTTGTGGATTTAACCACTAGCAAGTCAGAGGTATAAGCCAATACGTAACGAGCTACCAGGTATTGACTGAAAGGGACGTCGATGAGCGAACTCATCCTGACACCCTACTGAGCCTGTCAGTGACAATATCCGTACAGTCCGGTCCGTTCGTCTATGAGCATCGCATGGCGGGCCTAGGGGGTTGGTAAAAGTCAGACCCCCAAAAGCGGTACAAGTCGTGTCGGAGTGCAGCCCAGAACACCCTGAGATACTGCTGGAATACCTACCAGCAAATCTCCTGCCTTCGCCAAGGACTTTTCATGTTCTGGCTCTCCTCGACACAGCGCGACCTCACCTCCAATACCGGGAGAGACGAACCCCTGCTGATCCGCTCACTGCCTCCATGTGGCTCGGGACTGTACCCAACTAAAACCTGTTTGCACGACTCCTTTGAGCCGTGTTAGGGTAGTAATCAAAGCACAGTGGGAACTCACACGAGACAAATGACGATCCCAGGTCGATGAACTAACAAGTACACATGTCACCAGGGAACTGCTATCTGACGTCTGGTATAAACCCAACTAGCAGGTTCCCGGCGAGTCCTGTCCGGTGTACTCATAACCCAATGAGCACCTATATACATCTTAGGTGAACCAACTGACACCAGCGGCTTGTGAGACCGGCCACCGCCCCTTGTCGGGGTCTCGACTGTATACACTAGTCTACTCTGGAGAATCGATGCCCTGTCTCGAAACTCCCACGACTAGGGACCATTTAAGGATGTGCTTATAGACTACCAGCTCCCACGTATATGATCGCCCTCTTACTGCCGGTTGTCAAGCAAGAATCCTAGGGGCTCTATCAACGTGCAATAGTGACCTGTAAGGTCACCTAAAGCAGTACACGATGATAAAGGTAAACCAGATAGCATACTATCATCTTGAGTAAGACTGTCCTACTGGGACAGGTCCTCCCCTCAATCATTGAAATCACGTGCCTGTGATCCAATAATTGACTCTGAGGGCACTATCTCCAACAATCTCCCACTTGTACTCAAGGCTAATTATTGCGATGTCGCATACTCACAGCCCGTGTGATACCGAACACCCAACTCCTCTACTTGTCCGTCTCACAAAGCTCGTTTGCGAAACTATTGCGTTCGAGGAATAGCCTCAGTGAGTGGATCCGCTCTAGTGTTTCTTTCTATGTCTCTCTCTATCTCAAGTTCGCGGAGAAAACCATCTCCCGAAATGAGCAATACCTGTCTTAGAATGTGTCTGGATGTCTTATGGGACCTAGCTCATAAGTGAACTCTAAATCCAAACTTCTTAGACTGTATCGTCAACTGAACTTAATCAGTATCCTACGCCATGCCTTCCCTCAGTATCCACCTGGACCACCTGTCCAAAATACTGCCCCTCGTCAGAAGGAAAACTATAACTCTGACAGCCACTCTGCCATCCAGGTCACCTTGGAAGCCTGGAATGATAACTGTCTCCCGAAGGAGAATGCTGTTATCATATCTCTAGAACATTCACTTATGTTCTAAAACTGCTTCCGACTGTTTCTCCAGGATTGGATCAATATCAACTTATTGCACCTACTGCAAGAACAACATCTGGTGTGGTACTTGACATCTCATGATTGACTCAATTGCCTAAGCAAGTGATCTGTCAATCATGCGTATCCCTCTCCCCTTTAGTCTGTAAGACACCTTTAGAGAGGGTGACTCGATCACCTGCAGGTATACTACCGTGCCAGGAGTCGTCCATTCTAAATACTCATAGAATGCTGTCAAGGTACCCAGATTGGGAAACCACCCAAATCTAGATCTAAAACCATAGATCTAGTAACCAGAATGTCTGATATAATATCCAAATCCTATATGGAGAAACTACTGTGTGACGACCAAAGTATAACCGATCGTAGTATAGGAATATCACTTCCTACTCTGTGTATGTCATCAAATATCAGGACATCATACCCTACTACCTTCTCAACATATGATTGTCATATCAGAAATAGATGATCTATCTCCGCTATATCTGCTTTAGTCTATAAATAGACATAAGCCTGATGTCCACCAATGCTTCCGCTGCTCCCACTGACTACGACAACCCTCTGGCAGAGTCATATAGACGTACGCTTCTAAAGCAAGTTTAGAACGACGCTATACTCATCCTCCTGCCGGGTCTCACAGTCTGGAACAACAGCAATGGCAAGTCTGGGTAAACAAGAACCTCCCTGTCACCGTCCTTGAGCATACCGAAGTACCTCTCGAGCGCCTGAGGTTACCCACCAAATCTGCGGAGTGGCCAATGGAATGTCAAACCAGATTGAATCTTTAGGTTCTTATCAAATCTTCAGTAATCGTTTGCGGTTCTGGAATCACTTCCAGTTCTACCATACTCCCACAACTGTTTTCTGAAAAAATTCATTTTATTAAAACTGTGGCGAGTCAAGAACAATATCACTATTGATCTTCCAGATGGTAGAATATCAACCCTCTGCATAGCCCGGGTCAACCCACAAACAGCCATTACAGAAACGTGCCTTGAGTTATCTAGAGTCTGGTTTTAAGCATAAGCTAGACAACTCCCCGTATCTTAACAATGTCAAGATATGAACTGTTCTATATCCAATATAGAAACAGAGGCACTGATTTAATTGAACCAGATTCAAATCATGCAGCTGTCTCCAGTGCATGTCAACTAAATGGAAGGAGGCCGATCAGCGTTACTCAACTTAGGAATGCTTCCAATTATGAGTAACCTGAAAGAGAAGCAAGTTCTCTTAACCACTACTATCAACTGAATACCATATACAAGTATCTACATCTTCAATCACCTTGAAGAATCCCGATACTTTCAACACCTGGTTCTCTACTTTATTCTTATACCTATAACTTCTCAAAACTTCGACCCTGTGTTTCTACGAAACACCTGTCTAAGAACTAGAGAAGTCATAAGTAAACAGAATATAGTACGAGGACCAACCCCTCTGTCCTCATGGACACTGGACAATATACAATACTCTGTATAAGTCCGCTGAGTCTAACAACTCATTCACTGTGTGTCGTAGGTTGAAAACTGTACTTATGGTTAAGAAGAATTACACCGTTGTTCAATGCTCCTTATCTAACCATCCACTGATATAGTAAATGTCAAAGACATAATTTCAAAAAGTATATCTCACTCTATAAAAATAGACGTATAGATATATCAATTTGAAATTGGTGCATAACAACGGATATTCAAAACCAAATATTTGCCGACCGGCAAACAACCCAGGTGGCTTCCTCAAATATCACCAATTCCAACGAATCCCGATATAATGAGGATGATCACCTAATTCCCAATAACTTACTCCCACTCATCATCTGTAAAACCATACAGATGTGAGAATCATACCTGGTAAATACATACCCTGGAGCAAGTGTCTAATTGGGAAATCAGTTTTCTATTAACAGTACACAGTGAAACTGAAACATTGAAATGTTTCGATAGGGTATCCTGGTATTCCTAGTAATGCCTCTTCCATTATCCAGATTCACAACTATAACCGTATAATTCTTTGCCATTTCTCCAAATCCCTTTATATGTCTTTAGTCATTACCTTCTGTACACCCCTTTAGGCCAAATGGTTTTCTTCTTTCCCTACCGTTCGGCACCAGCCTATGGTTTGGAAGAAGACTATCCAAAAAGCATAAAGGGTGTACTGTCCTAATCCTAGGAGCACTCACAACGCAAGAGAAGGTGAAGATAAAAGACACCTGAATGTACTTTATTCCTATTTCTCCTGAACCAGGATCCATCCCCGAACTTGAACAAGTTCCTTTCGAGTTCGTATATAACCATACGATGGATTATCCAATAAACTGGGATCTTCGTAGTGATACGGAGTGTCCTGGAGAAATACAAAGGTGATTTAGGATTGGCGAAGAATACTTGGTTTGGTCGTGAATAGTAGTCGCAATTTACTTTGCCCTCTTACTAATCCCTTGCTTTGTCTGAACTTAATACCTTCTGTACACCGTTTAGGCTAATTGGCTTTCTTCATTCCCTACCGGTCGGCACCAGCCTATGGCTTGGAAGAAGAATATCCAATTTGCGTAATAGGTGTACTACTCCTAAACCAAGGAGTACTCGCAACCTGAGAGAGAAGGTAAAAGGAAAAGACAACTGAATAGTCCTATTCGTTTTCTCCAGAACCAGAAACCATCCTCGAATTCCTTCGAGTTTGTATATAACCGTGTGATGGTTTTGTCTAATGGAAGTGGACGTTCGTAGTGATACGGGGTGTCCTGGAGAAAAGGGTAAAAGTAGGAGTGGCAATGAGGTTTGCAACTATGACAATCCAAAAGCCAGTGTTAAGAAGGTTCGGTCAACTTGGTCACTGAGTCATAGTCTAGGGTCGGGTCAATGGTCACTGCCAAAGAGAGAGAGAAAAGAAACACTCAGTGTGCACTCTAACCTAGATCAGAATGGTTATCACTTTATCTAATCTGGAAACCTCCCACTGTAACGCCAAATTCTTCCCCAAACCTGAAAGAAGAATTAGCCGGGATCACCCGAGGAGTAAACCAACTCATCAGTGGGAATCGGGATCCAACCATCATCGCTTGATAACGTGACGAAATCCGCTCACGCTATCACACTCAAGAAGGTATGCGCATATCTGGCAAGTTTCAGTTCTTTTGAAACTCCCGATGTGGATTTCTACCCCATGCTCTTATGACCTTGGCGTGAGGTCCAAATATCATAAGTCACATGTCAAGTTCTACCCATCATTATCCAGGTTAATTTGAACCCACCCGTACATACCCTTGACGTAGGCCAAAATAGTAGTACGACTGTCCCAAACCAACGCATCTATCTATGCAACAGATAAAGATCCGGCAGCTACCAATCACTATGCCTTGGCGTGAGGTCAAAATACACAGCTTGAATACTACCGAATATTTAACCGAAAAGATGGAGGGCTACGAATGGTTTCTGGCGAAAACCTTTAACGTAATGAACTTGATATCGTTGAAGGAACTGATAGCTTTTTTAAAATTATAGTGACGAAAACCTTTGCTAAAGAGGTCACTCCCGGTGAAGGGATCTCGGCTCTTTCCCCGTAGAATGAGGTGCAGGATATTCCAACTGAATACCACGATGCAAAGCAAAAGTAATCGGCTATAGTGAAGTTATCGTCCTGACGCAAACTTCTGTCCAAGGGGTCACTCCCGGTGAAGGGATCTCGGTCCTTGCCTCGTCGACTGAGGAGCAGGATATTCCAACTGAATACCACGATGCAAAACAAAAGAGAACGCCCTTGCAATAACAGCTTTTGAAAAAGTGTTCCAACAACATTAGAATAGGTTTGTTTATCTTGCATTGATCCGAATCAACGCAGTCCCATCAATTGATCACACCACAAAGAACGAAAATATACTGACGTACGTATATGCCATCCGCATTCGCCACTGGGTCCCGTCATCACCCGTTAGGTTAGCTAACTAACGACAGAGCGGGGACTGGACTAGCGCGGATGAAAAACATATACAACATCTACTAGTATATATACAATATATAATTTTCGCTCAAGGCGTGATAAAAAGCAGCAACACAGAAATGTATAGAAACACAGATCAATACAGATATCTGGGATCCCCGGGTTTCACAGAGCCGCTGCTGAAACCCGACGTTCCCCTGGTCGTGTGGATAGCCTGCGCAATGAAAACCTAGACCCCTACGGGTGCGGCAAGTTACCCGCCAAAACCTGAAGCGAGGCAGCCCCCTTCAGCAACGTGAATGGACCACCCAGCACTTCACGGAATCCGGTAACTTGGGCACCCCTCCTGGGTCAACCTATACCCCCTACGAGTGCGGCGAATGGCCCGCCAATTCTAGAGTACAGCCCCCTCCGTCTCAATGCTATGAGATGCGGGCTTGTTGCCCTCTAAAACCCGGCTATCCGTGCACCCCTCCGCGGGGTAATCCTATTACAGAAAGTAAAATATACATACACCGGGTACATCGACCGCAACCTGGTCGTGTGCCAAAAGAATAATACAAACAGGCAGTGACGGCAGTCCACATGTCGGACGCTCGCCCCGCAATATCAAATGTACATATAAAACGAAACTGTACAACCACTGCAACCAGGCTATCCCCCACGACCGATCCGCAACAACACAGCAAAACACAGAACATCAACGTGAATGTCACGTTCGCAAATCCGTCTAACCGGACTATAGCAGTTAGACAGGATTTACCGCTCGAGTGACATTCACGGTCGCAGGTATAATGTAAATACCGTGAACTGGCATGTTTAAAATATCTGATCGAATAAATTTATTAAAGTGGGCCCCAAGCAATACTGTAGCACTTACAGAAAATCTGGGCCCAAAATTAATATCCCAAAACCCCTATTTAATATTCAAAAGCCTACTTGAAAAATTTGGTTCAACGATTCCTCTTAACCACCGCGGAACCGCGGCCAAACTAGGGGTTTGGCCGAGTTTCCACGGTCGAAGTAAGGAATCAGTGAACCGTATTTTCCCAGAATTCTTAGAATTTCTTGCACATGTCTCTGCAATGACCTGAAAAAATTTTGGAGCTTGAAAAATTTCAACAGAGAACACATGTGCACTAAAATACGGTTTTTGGGGATTTTTGTTCGATCGAGTTCTAAACATACTAGAGCAAGCTAGGCATGGTTAATGGCGTGGCTCTGATACCAATGTAAGCCCGCGGGGGCGCCCCGGCCGTCGATCCGACGCCGGAAACGCGGAAACAAAAACTTTGCAAAACTTGCAACCGGCACCACCGCGCACTTTTCACCCGGATCGGGCCATTAACCTAGCTAACTAGCAAACAAGAAAAGAGTAGAGAAGTTATACCAAGTAGAGAAGTTATACCAAGCGATCCGTGTCCTTCGGTCTTCATCTCCACTCCGATCTCTCGCGGAATCTCCGTCCATCATCGTCTCGTCGGAAAAGGGCACCACGTAGCCGGAATCTTTTACGGGCTCCCGCCTCTTGACCGAGGCAACTCGGGCGCGAAGTTGGCTAGCCGACGCGTCCAAGACTTGCTATAGAATAGTGTAGTAATCTAGTCTCTTGGGGTTTATAGAAGTTGCCATGGAGGATGGAGGAAAAGAATGAACTTGTGAAAAGGAGAAAAATGGAGCTCTCAAATTTTCTTAAGCATGAGATGAGATAAATCACCACCCTCTCAAAAATCAATCTCCCCTTCTCTCTTGAATAGTGGCCGGCCAAAATAATCATGGTGGGATAAAAAGAATCTCAAGCATGATGGAGAAAAAGAAATAATAAACAAAAGAAATTGATCAAATCAATTTCCAATCCATTTCAAATCTCATTTAAGCAAAAGAGATGACAAGAAGAGGATCTCATGATGAAGCCACACATAATCAAAAAACACCCTCCACAATAAGTAATTTGCACAATTGCAAATTACCCCCTCCATCGAAAAGTCCGGCCGTGAAGGAATAAAGGAAAAACGGCCGGAACGGAAAGCAAACTGGCAACTCCAGAAAAACGATCCCGTAATAAATTACAGGAAAACCCCGCTACTGCAAATACATGCCCGCATTTGTATTCCCACTGAACACAAATGAAAAGAGATAAAACTACACTATCAAATACTAGAATCCGGCTTAAGCCAAAGCCAGCTAGTAAAATCCGTCCGATCACGATCCGTGCAATACCGCACGTATCTGATCGAACCCTGCCATATCTCCATACGGCCTCTACAGCGTTTCGCCCGAAACCTGAGTAACTGAGTGTGGTGGACTCTAAAGACTCGTCAATATCTTGGTTGTGGATTTAACCACTAGCAAGTCAGAGGTATAAGCCAATACGTAACGAGCTACCAGGTATTGACTGAAAGGGACGTCGATGAGCGAACTCATCCTGACACCCTACTGAGCCTATCAGTGACAATATCCATACAGTCCGGTCCGTTCGTCTATGAGCATCGCATGGCGGGCCTAGGGGGTTGGTAAAAGTCAGACCCCCAAAAGCGGTACAAGTCGTGTCGGAGTGCAGCCCAGAACACCCTGAGATACTGCTGGAATACCTACCAGCAAATCTCCTACCTTGGCCAAGGACTTTTCATGTTCTGGCTCTCCTCGACACAGCGCGACCTCACCCCCAATACCGGGAGAGACGAACCCCTGCAGATCCGCTCACTGCCTCCATGTGGCTCGGGACTGTACCCAACTAAAACCTGTTTGCACGACTCCTTTGAGCCGTGGTAGGGTAGTAATCAAAGCACAGTGGGAACTCACACGAGACAAATGACGATCCCAGGTCGATGAACTAACCTGTACACATGTCACCAGGCAACTGCTATCTGACGTCTGGTATAAACCCAACTAGCTGGTTCCCGGCGAGTCCTGTCCGGTGTACTCATAACCCAATGAGCACCTGTATACATCTTAGGTGAACCAATTGACACCAGTGGCTTGTGAGACCGGCCACCGCCCCTCGTCGGGGTCTCGACTGTATACACTAGTCTACTCTGGAGAATCAATGCCCTGTCTCGAAACTCCCACGACTAGGGACCATTTAAGGATGTGCTTATAGACTACCAGCTCCCACGTATATGATCGCCCTCATACTGCCGGTAGTCAAGCAAGAATCCTAGGGGCTCTATCAACGTGCAATAGTGACCTGTAAGGTCACCTAAAGCAGTACACGATGATAAAGGTAAACCAGATAGCATACTATCATCTTGAGTAAGACTGTCCTACTGGGACAGGTCCTCCCCTCAATCATTGCAATCACGTGCCTGTGATCTAATAATTGACTCTGAGGGCACTATCTCCAACAGTAAGTGCCAGGTAAGTGGGAAGGAACCACAATAGTGGGCCTAATTAATAACCACTAGCCTAGACACACTTGCCTAGACACCGCAAAGTCAGGTTAGGATAAACGGTCGATACCTATACTAGTCCTTTTCCTATTGAGCTCGATGTCCTTAGGGCTGAGTCTAGTATTTTTTAATTAATTGTGGTCAATGCAAATGCTTTAAGTGTTTTCTGGGGTCCTGGGAAGGGTGATGAAATCCCCACCCAATCTGAGTTTGGTCAAAAGCCCCTTAAAGTCCGATTAAATTATGCAAAACATTAAATTCACTTGCAATCAATTTTTTTAGCGCGGCGCAAAGAAACCTGCAGAAAATCTGTTATTTAGAAGGGGAGAAAGAATTTTTAGCGCATAGAAGTCCTGCAGAAAGTTTTGACAAAGGATATATTGTAGGTTGCAGAGGGGAGAAAGATAAAACAAACCATGCAAATTTGAGGTGCTGACGTGGCAGCCACGCGGCGGAACCGCGGTTTTGGGCGACTTATGCCGCGGAAGGGCGGCGGAGTAGTGGTATCAGGGCTCTGTAAAAATTGTGCTATTCTATTGTCGAGTTTTCCCTCTGTTCTGATGTACCTTTTTCTGTTTTGCCCTCTGTAAATTTCCAGATCCGCGATTCTTCGCTGTTCCTGCAAGATTCAAACGACAACCCTTCAAACAGATAAAAATTGATAAAAAAATTTCTTTTTGTATTTTTTCAATTTTCAGATTTTTATGATTTTTAAAATTTATATCAACCCGAAATTACACAAAAGAAATTTTACGCCATCCCCGGCAACGACGCCATTTGATTAATTGTAGCTTTTACGATCACCAAAAATAATTTACCGTAATCAGAAACGGCGTCGCATGAAGCAAGCCGGTGAGTACGGGTCGATCCACAGGGATGTGTAATTTTCTTACGTGTTTTTACGAGTTGATTTCAATAGTTGTTTGGTTTTTGTTGATTGATTTTAAAAACTAAGTTGTACGATGGTTAAGGAACTTGTTAGGGTTAGGTCTAAAGTAGGGTTGATAAGATTAATATTAACACCTCTTTCAATGCCCTTGATTAAAACTTTTTAGAAGTCATAACAATTATTACTAAAGGGGATTAGGATGATTGGGAAGAAACGAAGTTTCTTTCTCTAGATCCTTGTCCGTCCTTTCTTACTAATTGCTATAACCTTCATGGACGTTATGCATGTCCGGTCCTTTATACTACGGTTTCACCGCTACCTCGTGGGTAGGGTGCCGTAGGGAGCGGATCATGCATGCGTGCATGAAGTTCTACTTATGAAAAATTATTGGCATTGGAAGAGATGAGAGATATTCATCTCTCAATCCCTCCTTTTTTCCTAACCCTAACAAGCGAGGAAATTACTCGCTCATTAGGGGATCTTCTAAAGATAACATTTTGAAAACACTTACCGATTGCATTTAAAAACTACACTAAATTAAACTAGGGCAATGAAGGGATTTATCTAAGGCTAGAAAATAATTTTAAACTAAGGCAGAAAAATTAAAAGAAACTTACAATAAATGATGCTCTTAATCTTCCAAAGAATTCTGAATTTTCTTTATTGAAAAGAGGCATCCGGTTTACAATCTTTTGATTGCAATTTATAAGTAAACAGGGAAAACTAGGGTTACAGATTCTCGCGTATGTGATTTTACAGATATGCCCACGAAAAATCCCAACCCACGCACCGACGCACCGTCACGAGAAAATTGCACCAACACGGGCTTTAAATGGCCGCGGAACCGCGACATTAGTGGGCTTAGGCTGCGGTTCCGCGGCCCTTTGGTGAGATCATCTCACCAAATTTCCTGGGCTTCATTATAATGCCTTGTCCTCTCTATTTCTTCAGTACTTTTCTCTATTTGGATTCTAGATCTTCTCTAGAATTTTCAGTGAAATTTGTAGTGGTCTTTTAACTGTTTCTTTTGACATTTCGGACCATGCATTTCCTTATGAATTGTTCTTCGTCCAGGCTTGAGTAGGACCCTTCTACTTGCTTGTCAAAAGTCACTCTTTTGTATCAACTTTCGTCTTTTTCACTGTATTTGCTCCAAGAACCTGTATCCTGTAATATGCAGCAGACATGCGTCAAAAGCACCTGTTTAGTTATAAAACGAATAAGAATTGGGGAATATGAAATGCGATATTATGATATGAACAGATGCTCGATGGATGGAACCACTCCAAGTTCTGTAATGAACTTCTTTATCCAGACATCCTCTTTGGCAGCATCGTTGGCAGCGATGCATTCAGCCTCCATCTTCGAGTCTGCAACGGTTTCCTATTTGGAACCCTTCCAACACACCGCCCCACCATTGAGGGTAAAGACAACTCCCGAGTGTGACTTAGAGTCATCCTTATCACTTTGGAAGCTCGAATCGGTAAATGACTCCACCTGGAGTTCTCCGTTACCATACACCAAGAACATCTCTTTAGTCCTTCTCAAGTACTTGAGAATGTTCTTCACAGCTATCCAGTGACTCTCTCTTGGATCTGCTTGATACCTACTCACTACACTTAGTGAGTATGCTACATCGGGTCTAGTTCATAGCATCGCATACATGATAGAGCCTGCTGCCGAAGCATAGGGGATCTCTTGCATGCGAGCTCTCTCCAAATCAGTTTTAGGAGACATCTCTTTGGAGAGAGTGAGTTCAGAGATTGTGGGTAAATTCCTACGCTTGGATTCTTCCATACTAAACCTCTTTAGTATGGTGTCAATGTATCTGTATTGGGACAATCCCAGTATCCGTTTAGATCTATGTCTATAGATCTTAATCCCCAAAATGTAGGAGGCATCACCTAGATCTTTCATTGAGAATCGTTGTGATAAGAAGAGCTTGACCGAATGCAGCATAGGAACATCGTTTCCTATCAAGAGTATGTCATCCACGTACAATAAGAGGAAGACAACCTTGCTCTCTGCTACCTTCTTGTATATACAAGGTTCATCTACGTTTTTGATGAAGTCAAACTCTTTGACTACAATATCAAAACAGATGTTCCAACCCCGCGATGCTTGCTTTAACCCATAGATGGATTTAAGCAGCTTGCACACCTTTCCGTTGCTCCCACTGCCTACGAAGCCCTCTGGCCGAGTCATGTACACGCACTCCTCTAAATCACTATTTAGAAAGGCGGTCTTAACATCCATTTGCCAGATTTCGTAGTCATGGTATGCAGCAATGGCAAGTAAGATCCGGATGGACTTAAGCATAGCTGCTGGAGAAAAGGTTTCGTCATAATCCACACCTGGTCGTTGACGAAAACCCTTTACAATAAGTCTAGCTTTGAAAGTCTCAACTTTTCCATCTACACCAAGTTTCTTCTTAAAGATCCATTTGCTCCCAATGGGTTTTACCCCTTCAGGAGCAACTTCCAAAGTTCATACTTTGTTGGTGTACATGAATTCCATCTCAGATCGCATTGCATTCAGCCATTTCACAGAGTCCCCACTCGTGATGGCCTGCTCGAAGCTAGTTGGGTCATCATCTTCCATGATGCAGTCCTCGCTTCCACCATCAATGAGAAAACCGTAGTATCTCACAGGTGGACGAGTAACCCTACTAGATCGGCGGAGAGGCTGAGATTCGTTAGGAACTATCGAATCCTCTGGTTCCACCAAATCGTCAATTGTAGCCTGTGCTGCTGGAACTTCTTCCAGTTCTACCTCAATGCAACTAATTTCTGTAACATTTCAAAAATTTAGAAATAAATGAAATTAATGAATTTAATAATAAAATGCCAATTTAAAAAGTTATTAAAACAAAATAGGACAATTTCATAAGTAGTATGTGAAACAAATTAAATTGAAAATTTAGTATGTAACATTAATCAATTACAAGGGTTTTAGTGATAAATTTAGCTTCATTTTAAGAAAATGGTATTTATATTATAACATATGTAGTGAAGGGTCTTTTTTTAAAAATTTAGGGAAAATGTGCAAATTAGAATTGTTAAGGGTGTAAGTGAAAGAGGGGTTAAATAAGGTTTTAGTTACAAATTTTATCACAAGATAAATAAATTTGGAATGATAATATATTGACACATCCTCCTTGCATGCACAATACATACACAACACCTCCTCCTTGCATTAGAATGGCACACCGTTGCTGGTGACACCTTCTCCTACACCTCACTCTTCCCTCTACCATATATATTAGGTGTTAAGCTTAATTAATCAAATAAAACTTCTGAAATTTCAAAACCTAAGAGAAAGAAAACACTTAGAACTCACAAAGAGAATTAAAAGAAAAGAGAAGTGAAGAAGAAGAACTAGGCTAAGAATTTCCACCTTCAAGCTAGGAGCTAAGAATTTGGGTGTCTTAGAGGAAGCTTTTCAACCATCCTTAGTAGGTAAAATCATTAACTCAGTAGATTATAGTTTTGTAATTGTAAAAATTAGAAATCGAATATCGTATTTTTGGTAAAACTTAGCTATGTAGTAATCCGCTATTATTCAGAGACAAATCAACATAAATAAACAATGCCTAAATATTGTATGTTGGACCTAGAACAAATCCTAGGAGTACGAACCAAGGGGCTCGGATTTTGGCCGGCGAGCTATAGGAGAATTCCGGCGTCGCCGGATTTTTGATGGACTTTGGGGTTTTGGGTTTTTGGGTAGGTCTCTGTATAGGTGTTGGGATATTTTGGTATTGTTTAAAATAGTTAATTTAACTGTATATAAAATATGAGAACTAATATCGGAAAAGGGATCAAAGTTCTAAAATACGACACGGTAAATTCGTAACGCGTTTAAGTTTCTGTTGCAAACAACGAGGCGTTAAAATCTAGTTATTATAAGGGTTGATAGTTTAGAATACTTGTATGTAATATAATTAGTACGTAAGAACTTGTATTTTCATATTCGCCATAACGGAGTTAGTCGTTTCCTTATACAAGTAATTTTCGATGTTAGATTCAAATACGGGAACTTCGGAGGCCGCAAGGAAAGAAAAAAGGATGGACGATTTCTGAGTAGTTTACGACGTATTCCGGTGAGTAGACTAAACATCTACCGGGGGATCTTGTAAAGATGGCGTGGTACGCCTGTAGTTAGGTTTAAATACAAGTTTTTCTTTTGTATATTAAATCTATCATATGCATTCTTAAATCTATATATACCTCCAGGATTAATACTTGTTAGAACACTGCACTATTATCGATGAGTTATGTCGCATATGCACATATGTACATATTACACTACACCTCGTCGATATTAACATGTCACTTCACACTTAGAAATTATTATGTTACAAAAGATTCTTATCATACCTTAAGTATCAATAGTCGTAGTAGTTAGCATATATAACATCATATTTCATATTCAAGTATTAGTAGTTGATATAAGAGGCATTTGTATTATTGAGGATTTATGGTTTTAAGTTTTCATATACTATTACGAAAAATCAGTGATTTTCATGATTATGTGTTACGTCCACCATGAGATGTCGTTTTTATGATTCGGTTTTATTCCGGACCGAGTTGGGGGTCATACGGTTACGGATTTAAAATATTATCCAGACTGAGTTGGTGGCCATAGAGTTGGATACATGGTTGACCCGGTCGAGACCCAGGAGCAGGAAAGCCGCACTTTAGGCTGGGAGACTAACGAGAATACTCGATTCCGGAGACAGTTATGAACACGGAGGATATCTAGATGATACCGACCGGTGTTATTGATTACAGGATCATTCGAGGAATGATGCCTGATGAAACATCGAAAATTTGTGTCGATGTTAGGCATGGAGAAAAATGAACATCGTTTGGGAAATAATTGATGAGATTTCGGTTTTGATTCATATATGGAGTATTACATATTCATTCCTCCACCTGTTATCATGCATCACATTCACTATTGTTGAAATTAGTTCTAGTTCGTCTTATTTACATTATCAGCCGTTATATGTTAGTTATATTCACTGAGTTGGCAACTCACCCCCGTTGTGCCACAGTTCCTTGCAGGGGTAGAGTGGACGGTTAGCCGCAGTGCAGATCCACTTATCAGCTTTTATCACATCTTTTGCTAGGTGGGTTACCTATGCAGTAACCTTCTCTTTTGGTATTGTATATTGAATCTAGAATATCTCCATCAGACTTTGTATTATGACTTAGAACGAGAGCTGGTTGTATGTATATTATTTGGCAGGTAAGATCATTTAGTTATGTTAAATGATATTTCTTTTAACTTATGTCTGAGATTCTTATTGATATCATATAACGTTGTATATTTATTTCCGCTGTTGACATTGTTGCTCCCAACCAGGGATGTAACCAAGTTAAACACTTTATACTTGATTTTATTATTATTTCAATAGGAAGTTACGGTTAGAATCTTAAATATTTAAAAACTGTGATTTTTACTTAAAAACTAAATTTTCCTAAAGTTCCGCAAAAAGGGTTTTGATCTTGGTTTTTGGCTTACTCGGATTGTATATATATCTTTAAATATTATACAATCTAAGTGCCGGAGACATCCAAACTTTGGGTCGTGACAAAGTTGGTATCAGAGCTTAGGATTAACCTTACGGAATCGAGTACTGAGTTAAGGTAAGTCGATTTGAGCTCGTTAAGTAGGATGACCTTTGGTTTGATGGAGTAGGTGAATTAGGATGAGTGCAGTACCGTACGTATGTTCCGCGGCATATTTACGCTACGATACTCTGCCTAAGTAACCTTAGGAGATGTTTGTTCATACTTCTTTCCTTAATTCCGTGTATCTTGTGATTCGATTGCAATGTCCTTATCAATCCTGTTTCTTACTCTAGCCGCTATATCATTAACGACTACGGGGACTCAGAGTACCGCTGTTCGAGATGAGATTGGAGCGGGCTCGTCTGAAACGGGGATAGACCTGGGCAGTACGCCTATCTTTCATGAACCGATTGATCCACCCTATATTAATCGCATAGCTAGGATGGTGACAAGTGTTCAAGAGATGCGCCGAATGATCGGATCCTTGCTGGAGATTAGTCGAGCACGGAGATAGACCGCTACTCCACGTATGGGTGTTCAGAGACCAAGGCAAATTCGTAATAATACATTAGCACCAAGAAGTGTTCGTAGAGGCCATGGTCGTGATGGTCGTAATTCGAGAGGACAAGGAGGTCGAGGCAGATTCAATTCAGGCCGCAGTATTGGTCGAGATAGGACTCAGGGCCGGATGTTCAGTTCATACCCCATTGAGCAGAAACCCCCATCTACCTATTTTAGTTGTGGACGTCCAAGGCATTTTGCTAGGAATTGTAGATTCTAAGGAAGGACGTCAGGTTGCTAGTAGGGACCAGGCTCGGGTCTTTACTTGACTCCAAAGGATGCCCAGACATTCAATGCAGTCGTAACAGGTATTCTTTCAGTATGTTCCTTAAACGCGCATATTCTAATTGATTCTGTTTCTATGCATTCATACGTATTTTCACACTTTGCACTTTCTCTGGCGATAGAGTCGTCACTGTTAGAATTACAGCTAGTTGTGGTTACTTCGGTGGGGGATTCTTTTATAGCTCGACATGTATTCAGGTCATGTTCAGTATGTATTGGTGATAGGGATTCTTTAGTTGATCTGATTCTCCTGGATATGTTAGATTTTGATATACTTCTTGGTATGGATTGGTTGGCCGCTTGTCATGCTTATGTAGATTGTCGGGGGAAAGCGGTCAGATTTTGTTTTCCAGGTGAACCGATCCTTGTTGTGCAAGGAGACCGTAATGTAACTCCTGCCAACATGATTTCTGCTCTTTGTGCGGGACGACTCTTGAAGAAGGGCTGTCATGGGTTCTTATCTTTTGATCAGGACTTACGAGTCACTGAAGTTCCGTTGGACCAGGTTCCGATCGCACGAGAATTTTCGGATGTGTTTCCTGCTGAATTACCAGGATTACCATCAGATCGTAATATAGAATTTTGTATCGACTTGATTCCGGGCGCGGGGCCTATTTTTATACCACCTTATCAGATAGCCCCGAAGGAGTTGAAGGAACTCAAAAACCAGTTGCAAGAGTGGTTAGATAGAGGACTTGTTCGTCCAAGTGTATCGCCGTGGGGAGCTCATGTCTTGTTTGTTAAGAAGAAGGATGGTAGCATGAGACTGTGCATAGACTACAGACAGCTGAATCGAGTTACTGTGCGAAATATGTATCCACTACCTCGTATCGATGACTTGTTCGATCAGCTGCAGGGAGCTGGCTACTTCTCAAAGATTGATTTGCGGTTAGGGTATCACCAGTTGAGGGTTCGGAAGGGTGATATTCCGAAGACTGCTTTTCACACATGATATGGGCATTACGAGTTTTTGTTGATATCGTTTGGACTCACCAACGCCCCAGCAGCTTTTATGAATATGATGAACCGTATCTTCAGGCCATTCCTTGATCAGTTCATTATAGTATTCATTGATGATATTCTTGTTTATTCCCGGAGTCGGGAGGAGCACGAGCAACATTTGCGCATCACGTTGCAGACCTTGAAGGAGCATCAGCTGTTCGCTAAATTCTTCAAGTGTGCTTTCTGGCTGGATAATGTAGATTTCTTAGATCACGTAGTTACGAGAGATAGGATATGTGTGGACCCAAAGAAGATCGAAGCGGTACAGCACTGGCCCAGACCTGTGTCAGTTACCGAGGTTCGTAGTTTCTTGGTCTGGCAGGTTATTACCGACTCTTTGTGCAGGATTTTTCTCGGATCGCTGCATCGTTGACCGGATTGATTAGGAAGGAAGTTCCATTTCTTTGGACATATGCATGTGAGCAGAGTTTCCAGTAGTTGAAGACTCGCTTGACGACTAGACCACTCTTAATTTTACCTTCTAGGTCTGGTGGTTTTGTTGTGTATTGTGATGCTTCTCGAGTGGGTTTAGGCTGTGTGTTGATGTAGCACGACAGGGTTGTAGCTTATGCTTCTCGACAGCTGAAGAGGCACGAGCATAACCATCCCACTCATGATTTGGAGATGGCTGCTGTAGTCTTCGTACTGAAGATTTGGAGGCATTACTTGTATGGAGAGTCATGCTAGATTTTTACAGATCATAAGAGGTTGAAGTATATTTTTCAGCAAAGAGATCTGAATCTAAGGCAGCGTAGATGGATGGAACTCGTGAAGGATTACGATTGTGAGATCTTGTACCATCCAGGCAAAGCGAATGTGGTAGCAGATGCTTTGAGTCGGAGACCTGGAGGTAGCTTATCTCATTTGCACACCTTACAGACAGTCTTCTATAGACTGGCAGATTCTACGTGATAGCCGTGTAGAGTTTGAGTTCTCATCAACCGGAGGACAGTAAGCACATGTTCGCACCCGTCCTCGGTTATTGGATCGTATTCGAGAGACACAGCCCCCAGATGCTCGTATATCGAAGATTATGGATCAGGTTAGGCAGGGCAGAAAGTCGGAGTTCGTGATAGATGACCATGGAGTACTACTTTTTGGTACTCGTCTTTGTGTGCCAGATTTGGATGGACGGAGACGTGAGATCTTAGAGGAGACCCATCGATCAGCATAGAGTATCCATTCTGGTTCCACCAAGATGTATCATGACTTGAATGATGTTTATTGGTGGGAAGGAATGAATAGGGATGTTGCAGAGTTTGTTTCGAGATGCTTGACTTATCAGCAAGTCAAGGCCGAACACCAAAGACCGGCAGGAGAGTTGCAGCCCTTGCCCATTCCGAAGTGGAAATGGGAACAGATCTCCATGGATTTCGTTGTGGGTCTACCCAGGATTAGCAGAGGGTATGATTCCATCTGGGTGATTGTTCATAGATTGACAAAGGCAACTCACTTTCTTCCGGTGAAGACGACGTATGCGTTTGCGCAGTATGCTCAGATTTATATCGACGAGATTGTACGATTGCATAGAGTTCCGACGTGCATAGTATCCGATAGGGGTACCCAGTTTACCAGCAGGCTATGGCAGAGACTTCAAGAAGCTCTTGGTACACGATTGAGTTTTAGTGCAGCTTTCCACCCACAGACAGATGGTCAGTCAGAGCGGACCATTCAGACTCTAGAGGATATGCTTAGAGCTTGCAGCCTTGATTTCGGTGGTGGTTGGGATCGTCACTTACCTTTGATAGAATTCTCACACAACAACTGTTTTTAGGAGACGATCTAAATGGCACCCTTTGAAGCTTTGTATGGGAGGAAATGTCGATCACCCGTTTGCTGGACGGAACTGAGCGAGAGCAGCATTTTAGGACCGCATATAGTACATGAGACTACGGAAAAGATTCAGTTGATACATGACAGAATGAGAGCGGCCCAGTGCAGACAGAATTCTTATGCAGATCGACGACGTCGTAGACTCGAGTTTCAGGTGGGAGATCATGTGTTTCTTCGTGTATCTTCAATGAAAGGTGTGATGCGTTTCGGGAAAAAGGGGAAGCTCAGCCCCAGATATGTCGGACCTTACGAGATTCTGGAGAGAGTGGGTGCTGTAGCTTATCGTTTATCACTTCCACCGAATTTTCCCAATGTGCATTCAGCATTTCATGTGTCTATACTTCGCAAGTATCTTCACGATCCTTCTCACGCGATTCAGCATCAAACCTTACAGCTTGAGCCACATTTATCCTACACAGTGCAGCCAGTAGGTATTCTTGACCGGCAGGCAAAGAAACTGAGATCGAGGGTACTTCCATCTGTAAAAGTTCTTTGGCGAGGAACGAATCGCGAGGAGATTACTTGGGAGACCGAGGATGCGATGCGACGCGACGGAAATTTCCATATCTTTTTGAAGGTACGTCTAGTTAATTTTTAAATTCGGGGACCGAATTTTCTTAAGGGGGAATATTGTAACGTTTCGAACATTTAGAAATAAATAAAATTAATGAATTTAATAATAAAATGCCAATTTAAAAAGTTACAAAAACAAAATAGGACAATTTCATAAGTAGTATGTGAAACAAATTAAATTGAAAATTTAGTATGTAACATTAATCAATTACAAGGGTTTTAGTGATAAATTTAACTTCATTTTAAGAAAATGGTGTTTATATAATAACATAGGTAGTGAAGGGACTTTTTATAAAAATTTACGAAAAATGTGTAAATTAGAATTGCTAAGGATGTAAGTGAAAGAGGGGTTAAATAAGGTTTTAGTTCAAAATTTTATCACAAGATAAATAAATTTGGAATGATAATACATTGACAAATCCTATTTGCATGCACAATACATACACAACACCTCCTTCTTGCATGAGAGTGGCACACCCTTGTTGGTGACACCTCCTCCTACAACTCACTCTTCCCTCTACAATATATATTAAGTGTTCAGCTTAATTAATCAAATAAAACATCTAAAATTTCAAAACCCAGGAGAAAGAAAACACTTAGAACTCACAAAGAGAATTAAAAGAAACGAGAAGTGAAGAAGAAGAACTAGGCTAAGGATTTCCATCTTCAAGCTAGGAGCTAAGGATTTGGGTGTCTTAGAGAAAGCTTTTCAACCATCCTCAGTAGGTAAAATCCTTAACTCAGTAGATTATAGTTCTGTAATTGTAAAAATTAGAAATCGAATATCGTATTTTTGGTAAAACTTAGCTCTGTAGTAATCTGTTATTATTCAGAGACAAATCAACTTAACTAAACAATGCCTAAATATTGTATGTTGGACTTAGAACAAACCCTAGGAGTACGAACCAAGGGGCTCGGATTTTGGTCGGCGAGCTATAGGAGAATTCCGGCGTTGCCGGATTTTTGATGGACTTTAGGGTTTTGGGTTTTTGGGTAGGCCTCTGTATAGGTGTTGGGATATTTTGGTATTGTTTAAAATAGTTAATTTAACTGTATATAAAATCTGAGAACTAATATCGGAAACGGGATCAAAGTTCTAAAATACGACACGGTAAATTCGTAACGCGTTTAAGTTTCTGTTGCAAACAACGAGGGGTTAAAATCTAGTTATTATAAGGGTTGATAGTTTAGAATAGTCGTATGTAATATAATTAGTACGTAAGAAATTGTATTTTCATATTCGCCGTATGGAGTTAGCCGTTTCCTTATACTAGTAAATTTCGATGTTAGATTCAAATACGGGAACTTCAGAGGCCGTAAGTAAAGGAAAAAGGATTGGCGATTTCTGAGTAGTTTACGACGTATTCTGGTGAGTAGACTAAATATCTACCGGGGGATCTTGTAAAGATGGCGTGATACGCCCGTAGTTAGGTTTAAATACAAGTTTTGCTTTTGTATATTAAATATATCATATGCATTCTTAAATCTATATATACCTCCAGGATTAATACTTGTTAGAACACTGCACCATTATCGACGAGTTATGCCGCACATGCACATATGTACATGTTACACTACACCTCGTCGATATTAACATGTCACTTGACACTTAGAAATTATTTTGTTACAAATGATTCTTATCATACCTTAAGTATCAATTGTCGTAGTAGTTAGCATATATAACATCATATTTCATATTCAAGTATTATTAGTTGATATAGGAGGCATTTGTATTATTGAGGAATTATGGTTTTAAGTTTTCATATATTATTACGAAAAATCAGTGATTTTCATGATTATGTGTAACGTCCATCATGAGATATCGTTTTTATGATTTGGTTTTATTCAGGACCGAGTTGGGGGTCATACGCTTACGGATTTACAATATTATCCAGACTGAGTTGGTGGCCATAGAGTTGGATACATGGTGGACCCGGTCGAGACCCAGGGGCAAGAAAGCCGTACTTTAGGCGGGGAGCCTAACGAGAATACTCGATTCCGGAGACAGTTATGAACACGGCGGATATCTAGATGATACCGACCGGAGTTATTGATTACAGGATCATTCGAGGAATGATGCCCGATGAAACACCGAAGATTTGTGTCGATATTAGGCACGGAGAAAAATGAACATGGTTTGGAAAATAATTGATGAGATTTCGGTTTTGATTCATATATGGAGTATTACATATTCATTCCTCCACCTGTTATCATGCATCGCATTCACTATTATTGAAATTAGTTCTAGTTCGTCATATTTACATTATCAGCCGTTATATATTAGTTATATTCACTGAGTTAGCAACTTACCCCCGTTGTGCCACAGTTCCTTGCAGGGGTAGAATGGACGGTTAGCCGCAGTGTAGATCCACTTATCATCTTTTATCGCATCGTTTGCTAGATGGGTTACATATGTAGTAACCTTCTGTAAGTCTACGGTAGCGCCTCGGCCGTCTAACAGACGCCAAATGCGGAACAAAAACTTTTAACTGGCGCTATCGTATACTTTAACCCGGATCTGCCATTATTGCTAAACTAACAAACTGCAAAGATGGTAGAAAGGTTATACCGAACGATCCGAGTCCTTCGTTCTTTAACCATCATCCCACGCTCCGTTGCGGCTGCTCCGATCTCATCGATCTCCGATCTGCTCGTCCAGGTGGCACCACGTCAACGGTTCTTTAAACGGGCTCCCGCCTCTGACTCGAGGCAACTCGGTCGTCAAGTTTGCTAAAAGAGACGACCAAGATTGATGTAGAGAATGAGTAGAATACTTTGTCTCACTTCGTCCAAAGCCGTGGACGATCGGTTAATGAAGTTGCCACTCGAAATGAAATGGAATGAGAAACGAGTTATCAAATTTCCATACACTTTAAACCATAGTCTTTTTCCAAAATTGAAAATTAATCTCTTTCTCTCTCTCATAATGGGGGCTGGCCAAAATATATGAATAGGGAGGTGATGGTAGGAGCAAAGAGGGTGACCATAAGGATAAATATCATGAACAACTATCCTAAGGTTAACAAGAATCATTAATGCTAAAGCATGAGTCATTAAAACCAAGTCATCATATAATAAATGCAAAGAAAGATGCATGAATCCAGTCACCAATCTAGAAGCTTCTAGAAGCATGACACACCCTCACGACTTACCAGAGTGACGGAAAGATAAATCCGTATTTAACCGAATGTCAAATACGGAAACTGGAAACTGGCAACTTCCAAAAGCGATCCTGAAACGAATTTCAGGACAACCCCGTAACAGTATAAACATACCTGCATTTGTATTAAGACCGAATACAAATGCAACTGAGACAAAGATATTATATCTACTTAATATAATACTCGGATCCGGCTTAAACCAAAGCCCACCAGTATTATCTGCCCGAAATATGACACGTGTGTAAACGCACGTGCATTTTCCGAACCCTGCCATAAAACTATACGGCCTCTACAACATTTCGCCCGAACTTGGGAAACTGTCTATGGGGGACTCTAATGACTCGTCAGTACCCTGGCAGCGGGTTTAACCACAAGCCGTCAGCGGCACTAGCTGTGCGTAACGGCTGCCCATGGACTGACCTCAAGGGAGGCCGATGAGCGAACTCATCCGGAAACCCTACTGAGCCTAACAGTGACAATGTATATACAGTCCGGTCCGTTCGTCTATGAGTATCGCATATCTGCCTAGGGGGCTGGTAACGTCAGACCCCCAAAAGCAGTATAAGTCGTGTCGGAGTGTAGCCCAATAACACCCTGAGATACTACTGGAGTACCTACCAGTAAATCTCCTGCCACGGCCGTGGGCTTTGTGTAATGGCTCTCCTAGACACAGCACGATCTCACCCCCAATACCGGGAGAGACGAATCCCCTGCCGATCCTCTCACGTGCCTCCATGTGGCTCGGGACTGTACCCAAAAGCTACCTGTTTGCAAGACTCCTTTGAGCCGCGGTAGGGTAGAAATCAAAGCACAGTGGGAACTCACACGAGACAAATGACGACCTCAGGTCGATGAACTAACCTGTACAGATGTCACCAAGGAACTGCTATCTGACGATATGTATAATACCAACTAGCAGGTTCCCGGCGAGTCCTGTCCGGTGTACTCATAACCCAATGAGCACCTGTATACATCTTAGGAGATCCAACTGACACCAGTGGCTTGTAAGACCGTCCACCGCCCCTCGTCGGGGTCTCGACTGTATACACTAGTCTACTTCGAAGTATCGATGCCCTGTCTCGAAACTCCCACGACTTGGGACCACAATTAAGGATATGCTTATAAACCACACAACTCTCACGTATATGATCGCCATCATACTGTTGGTAGTAAAGCAAGAACCTAAGGGCTCTATCAAAGTGTAACAGTGATCAGTCACCTGAACCTGTACACGACTGATAAAGGCAAACCGGATAGCATACTATCATCTCGAGTAAGACTGTCCTACCGGTATAGGTCCTCCGCAATCACGTAGGACAGTCTTACTCAGCAATCACGTACCTGCGATCCAATAATTGACTCTGAGAGCACTATCTCCAACAATCTCCCGCTTGCACTTAAGGCTAATTATTGTGATGTCGACTACTCACAGCCCGTGTGAAAACGAACATCCAACTCCTCTACTAATCAGTTTCACAAAGCCTGTTTGTAAAACTATTGTGTTCGAGAAACAGCCTCAGTGAGTGGATCCGCCACGATGTTTCTTTCTATATCTCTCTTAATCTCAAGTTCGCGGAGAAAGCCATCTCCCGAATTGAGTAATACCTGTCTTAAAATATGTCTTGATATCTGATGGGACCTAGTTCATAAATGAACTCCAAATCCAAACTTCTTAGACTGTATCGATCACTGAAACTAATCAGTGTCCAGCACCATGCCTCCCACAATATCCTCTTGGACCACCTGTCCATAATACTGTCCCCTTCGTCAGAGGGAAAACTATAACTCTGACAATCTTCTGTCAACCTTGTCACCTTTGAAGCCTAGAATGATAACCGTCTCCCGAAGGAGGCTGCCGTCATCAAATCCGTAGAACATGCACTTATGTTCTAAAACTGCTTCCTTATGTTTATCCAGGATTGGATTAATACAAACTTATTGCATCTAGTGCAAAAACAACATCTGGTGTGGTACTTGACATCTCACGATTGACTCAATTGCCTAAGCAAGTGATCTGCCAATCATGCACTTCCCTTTCCCCTTTAGTCTGTAAGACACCTTTAGAGATGTTGACTCCATCACCTGCAGGTACACCACCATGCCAGGAGTCATCTATTCTAAAAACTATTAGAATACTGTCAAAGTACCCAGATTGGGAAACTACCCAAATCTAGATCTAAAACCATAAATCTAGTAACCAGAATGTGTGATATTATATCCATATCCTTTGTGGAGAAACAACTGTGTGACGACCACAGCATAACCGATCGTAGTATAGGAATTTTACCTCCTACTCTGTGTATGTCATCAAATCCCAGGACATCACACCCTACTACCATCTTAACTGATCCATCCCTCATTTTGATGAAGTCAAAGCCATGACTGTCACATCAAAATTAGATGATCTATCTTCGCTATATTTGCTTAAGTCTATAAATAGAGATAAGCTACTTGCCCACTATGCTTCCGTTGCTCCCACTGATCACAACAACCATCTGGCAGAATAATATATGCGTGCACTTCTAAACCTAGTTTAGAACGACGCTATACTTAGCCTCCTGCCGGGTCTCATAGTCTGGAACAACAGTAGTGTCAAGTCTGGGTAGATAAGAACGTCCCTTTCACCGTCTTTAAGGCTACCGGAGTACCTCTCGGGTGTCTGAGGTTACCCACCATATCTGCGGAGTGGCTAATGGAATGTCAAACCTGATTGAATCTTTAGGTCCTATTAAATTTTCCGTAATCGTTTGCGGTTCTGGAATCACTTCCAGTTTTACCATACTCCCACTACTGTTTTCTGAAAAAAATCCATTTTACTAAAACTGTGGCGAGTCAAGAACAATATCACTATTGATCTTCCAAATGGTAGAAAATCAACCCTCGTCATAGCCAGGGTCAACCCACAAACAACCATTACAGAAACGTGCCCTGAGTTATGCAGAGTCTGGTTTTAAGCATAAGCCGGACAACTCCCCGTACCTTAACATCGTTAAGATATGAACCATTCTATATCCAATATAGAAACTTTGGCACTTTATTTAATTGGAACCAGATTCTAATCATGCAACTGTCTCCAGTGCATATCAACTTAATGGAGAGAGGCTAATCAGCATTACTCAACTTAGGAATCCATCCAATTATGAGTAACCTGAAAGAGAAACAAGTTTCTCAAAACCATTACTATCAACTGAATACCAATCACAAGAATCTACATCTTCGATCTCTTTGAAGAATCCTGATACTTGCGATACCTGGTTCTCTACTTTATTCTTATACCCACAACTTCTCAAAACTTAGACCTTGTATTTCTACGAAACACTTGTCTAAAAACTTGAGAAGTCATAAGTAAACAGAACATAGTACGAGGACCTACCCCTTTTGTCCTGATGGACACTTGGACAACATACAATACTCTGTATAAGTCCGCTGAGTTGAATAACTCAAAACTTGTGGATCGTAGGTTGAAAACTGTACCCAGGCGATTTCCTCAAATATCACCAATTACAACGAATTCCGATATAATGAGGATAATTACCTAATTCCCAATAACTTACTTCCACTCATCATCTGTAAAACCATACAGATATGAGAATCATACCTGGTAAATGCATACCCTGGAGTAAGTATCTAATCGGGAAAACAGTTTTGCTTTAACAATGCACTGAAACATGAAAATGTTTCGTAGGGGTATCCTGGTATTCCTAGTAATGCCTCTTCCATAATCCAATTCATGATTTTAACCGTATATTTCTTTTCCATCTCTCCAAATCTCTTTATTTGTCTTTAGTCGTTACCTTCTGCACACCATCGTTAGGCTAAATGGTTTTTTTCCTTCCCTACCGTTCGGCACTAGCCTATGGTTTGGAAGAAGACTATCCAGTAAGCATAATAGGTGTACCCTCCTAAACCAAGGAGTAGTCGCAACTTGAGAGAAGGTGATGATAAAAGACAACTGAATAATACCTTATTCTTTTAAAGGTGAAATAGGAGTGGCGATGAAGTACGCGGTTTGGTCGTGAATGATAGCAGTCGCAATTTACTTTGCCCTCTTTCTAATCCCTTTTTTGTCTTTACATATTACCTTCTGTACACCCTACTTAGGCTAATTGGTTTTCTTCATTCCCTACCTTTCGGCACCTGCCTATGGTTTGGAAGAAGACTATCCAATAAGCGTAATAGGTGTACTCTCCTAAACCAAGGAGCCCTCGCAACCTGAGAGAAGGTGATAATAAAAGACAACTGAATAAACTAATTCTATTTCTCCTGAACCTGGATCCATCCTCGAAGAAGTCCCTTCGAGTTCGTATATAACCATACAATGGATCTACCCAATGGAAGTGGATGTCCGTAGTAATACGGGGTGTTCTGAGAAATTCAAAGGGTAAAAGAAGGAGTGGCAATGACTTATGCAACTGAGACAATCCAAAAGCCAGTATTTTAAGAAGGTTCGGTTAACTTAGTCACTGAGTTATAGTCTAGGGTCGGTCAATGGTCGCTGCCAGAGAGAGAAAAGAAACACTCTGCGTGCACTCTAACCTAGATCAGAATGGTTATCACTTTATCTAATCAAGAAACCTCACACTGTACTGTCAAATTCTCCTCCAAACCTAAAAGAAGAATCAATCGGGATCACCCGAAGAGTAAACCAACTCATCAGTGGGAATCGGGATCCAACTCTCATCGCATGATAACGTGACGGAATCCACTCACGTTACTCACACTCCAGAAGGCATGCGCATACTTGGCAAGTTTCAGTTTCTTTAGAAACTCCCGATATGATTTTTACCCCATGTTCTTATGACCTTGACGAAAGCCAACAAATCATAAGTCACATGTCAAGTTCTACCCGTCATATTCTTGTCAATTTGAACCCACCCGTACATACCCTTGACGAAAGACAACAAGGTAATACGACTGTCCCAAACCAACACATCTATATATGCAACAAATGAATACCCCAGCAGCTACCAAACACTATGCCTTGACGAAAGCCAACAAACATAGCTTGAATACTACAGACCATCCATAAGACACGACGGAGGGCTACAGCTGGTTTTTGGCGAAAAACCTTTAACGTAATGAACTTGATCTCGTTGAAGGAACTTGATAGCTTTTTATAAAAAAAATAGTGGCGAAAACTTTTGCTAAAGAGGTCACTCCCGGTGAAGGGATCTCGGCTCTTTCCTCGTGGAATGAGTTGCAGGATATTCCAACTAAATACCGCGATGCAAAGCAACTTGTAATCGACTATAGTAAAATTATTACCCTGACGCAAACTTCTGCCCAAGGGGTCATTCCCGGTGAAGAGATGTCGGCCCTTGCCTCGTCGAATGAGGTGCAGGATATTCCAACCGAATAGCGCTATGCAAAACAAAAGGAAACGTCTTTGTAATAACACTTTTTAAAATTGTTCCAACAACTGCCAAATAGGTTTGTTTTCCTTTGCATTGATCAGAATCAACGCAGTCCCATCAATCAATCACACCAGAAAAGAACGAAAATAAAATGTACGTATATGCCATCCGCATTCGTCACTGGGTCCCGTCATCACCCGTTAGGTTACTTCACTAACGACAGAGCGGGGACTGGACTAGCGCGGGTGCAAAACATATACAACATCTAATAGTATATATACCAATATACATAATCGCTCTATGTGTGATAATATGCAACATTACAGAAAAGTAATAGCATCACAGAACAATATAGATAATCTGGTATCCCCGAGTTTCACAGAGCCGCTGCTGAAACCCGACGTTCCCCTGGTCGTGTGGATAGCCTGTGCAATGAAACCTAGACCCCTACGGGTGCGGCAAGTTACCCGCCAAAACCTGAAGCGAGGCAGCCCCCTACAGCAAAGTGAATGGACCACCATGCACTTCATAGAATCCGGTAGCTTGAGCACCCCTCCTTGGGTCAACCTGTACCCCCTACGAGTGCGGCGAATAGTCTGCCAATACTAGAGTGAGGCCCCTCTGCCTCTCAAAGCTATGAGATGCGGACCCGTTGCCCTCCAGAACCCGGCTATCCGTGCACCCCGTCGCGGGGTAAAACCTAGTACAGAAATGAAAAATATGTACAATGGGTACATCGACCTCAACCCGGTCGTGCCCCAAAAGAATATTATACAACAGGCAGTGACGGCAGTCCGCATGTTGGACGCTCGCCCCACAATATCAAATGTACAAATAAATCCAAACTGCACTACCATTGCACACTGCTATCCACCACGACAAATCCACAACATCATAGCACAACACAGAACATCAACGCGAATGTCACGTTCGCAAACCCGTCTAAAAGAACTATAGCAATCAGACGCGTTTTACTGATCAAATGACATTCACGGTCGGAGATATAATGTAAGTACTGTAAACTAACATGTTTAAATTTCGATCGACAAAATATCACGAAGTGGGCCCCACGTACATCTGCTGTACAGTGAAAAATCTGGGCCCAAAAGATATATACCAAAAACCATAATTTACCCATGGGAAGCAACTGTACAAATTTGGATCAATGATCCCAAAGATTGGCCGCGGAAGTGCGGTCAAACCCTAGGTTTGACCGCGATTCCGCGGCGGTCTTGAAGGGTCACGTGACCAAATTTCTACTATGTGCTTAGAAAAGCCTGCTGAATTTTCTGTGATGTGTAAAATTATTTTTAGAACCATTTAAAAATCGACAGAAACTCCGAATTGAAAAGTTGTAGTTTTTGATATTCGGCCCGATCGATGTTTTAAACGCGTTAGCACAAGTTAGTAAAGCAAAATGGTGAGGCTCTGATACCACTGTAAGTCTACGGTAGCGCCCCGGCCATCTAACTGACGCCAAATGCGGAACAAAAACTTTTAACTGGCGCTATCGTATACTTTAACCCGGATCTGCCATTATTGCTAAACTAACAAACTGTAAAGAGGGTAGAAAGGTTATACCGAACGATCCGAGTCCTTCGTTCTTTAACCATCATCCCACGCTCCGTTGCGGCTGCTCCGATCTTGTCGATCTCCGATCTGCTCGTCCAGGTGGCACCACGTCAACGGTTTTTTAAACGGGCTCCCGCCTCTGACTTGAGGCAACTCGTGTTAGTTATATGTATGCCCTAGAGGCCATTACTATACACAGGATGTATATTGTAGTGGATGCTTGGACATATATAGGGAGGACTTTCTTGCTCGACATGATAGTATGCTATCTGGTTGATCTTTACCTTAATGTGTACACTGATTGTCTCTCTGTTACATGATTGGTAAAGCCCTTAGGATGTGTACTTGACTACCTGGACTATGATGCGGATCATACTAGTGGGGACAAGGTAGTCCATAAGTACATCCTTCAAAGTCCCTAGTCGTGGGTATATCGAGACAGGGCATCGATATACCAGAGTAGACTAGCGTATACCTTCTCGACCCATACAGATGGGCGATGGATGATCCCATATCCATTGGTGTTTGACATCAGAGGAGATATACGGGTGCTCAGTAGAGACTGGGTACACTGGACGGACTCGCCGAGAACTCCCAGATGGTATTATACCTTACGTCAGATGGCAGTTCTCTGGTGACACTGGTACAGAGTAGTCTGTTGACCCGAGATCGTCATAGAGTCTTGTGTGGTTCCCACTGTGTTTTGATTTCCATCTTACCACGTCCAAGAGGGCGTGCAAAACGGTGGTTTTTGGGTACAGTCCCGAATCACATGGAGGCAATGAGCGATAGGAGGGGATTCGACTCTCCCGGTATAGGGAGTTGATGTTGCGCTGTGTTCGATTGGCTATAACCGGAAATCCCTGGCCAGGGTTGCTGAGATTTACTGGTAAGTGTTACCAGTAGTTTCTCGAATTGTTATAGACCTCATATCGACACGACTTATCGAGCTATTGGGGTCTGACATTTACCACCCCTAGGCGAGATATGCGACATATCAGACGATCAGACCGGACAGTACGGTAGTGTTACTGGTTGGATTCACTGGAGTGTGAGCGGGCTTGCTCGTCGATCTTCTGATCACTCAATAACCGGGTGGCCGTTACGTTTAGCAGACCGCTTACGGCTTGTGGGTGTTTGATATGATCATCACCTGCTGCCGGCGTATTGACGAGTCTTTAGAGTCCTACACAGAGGTTTCCTGGCTCAAGCGAAACGAAATAGGAGCGCATATGAGATATGTGCGGAACCAAGAATAATGCGAGTATGTGATACCGTATTCCATTCTCGCGATAAATGTATCGAATGGTTGTATGCGATATAACCTAGTTATCGAATCGGGGATTGATTCGATAAATCGATACATTGAATACTAGTCGGTTATATGCGATATGACCGGATCATTGAATCAAGTGTTGATTTAATGATTTAATGTATAATTATATATTTGATATATTACTTTGCATTATCTAGTATTGGTTCACTTTAAATGGATTTTCTCACTTGGTTATACAAGTTGTATATGTGATATACTTTTTGTGCAATTGATTGTATCATGTTTGATGATACATGCTTACTTGGTTAAGTGTAAAGAATTAAACCATGGTTAAACTAATGATTAGGGTTTAGTTTATCCATTACTTATTTATTTTCTTTTTCATTTTGGAAAGGATAAATGAATGGTGGATTATTTTGTTTGTTAGTTGAATCTTTTTGAAGCTTTGACTAAGTCTTCACTCTTGTCTTATACTTAACCCTAACCATTCAAGTTAACCATGGTCTATTCTCTACACTCAACTAAGGTTAGTATATGATAAGTATTTCAATTATTTTCTAATTATTCAATACTTATCATATTCTATCATCTTCTTCCTCCTCTTCTTCTTCATGAAGAAACCTTACTTCATCAATGGTGACTTGATGAAATGAGTGAGAAATCAAATTCTAAAGTGTACCCACTTCCTATTTCTTCATCCTCTACCTCTTGCCAAGTAGTAGAGTGTGTTTTCTTCACAAGTTTCTTGACTTGGTGAAGTTGGAGCTTGATCTAGTGATGCCTCGACGTAGATCATCTTCGGCACGTCGTCGATGACCTATCCCGCTTTTTCTCCGATGAAGCCGACGCTAGAGCCCGGGATTTGATATGGATAGCAAGGAGACTTCATTGCGGAGCAATGGAGGTGGAGAACCGGATCTACAAAGGTTGTATTTCCGTTTTCTCTTTAGTTAATTTGTTAGCTAGTTTCTAGTTTCGCCTAAATCTAGTTAACGATCCGTATTAGGGTTTGTAGGCACCCGTAATTTTTGAAATTGGCATGGTTGATGCCTTGTGAGACCTCCTTGGGGTGCCTAGGAACCTTTCACTGGTATCAGAGCCTAGCTAGAGCCTTAGGCGAAGTCTAGACGGAGTTTGAAGTCCGATCGAACCCGAAACACCATTTTTCCACGCTCTCTGGACTTTTTCTGAAAACGTGGATTTTTCCAAATTAAAAATTGCAAAAAAATTCAGCAGGGAATTATAGGAATTACGGTACAAAAATTATCCAACGAAGTGTCCAGAGTGCGGCGGAACCGCGACATAAGCCCTGCTTATGCGGCGGTTCCGCGGCCACTTTAAAAGATTGTCCCATAATTTTTGTACAGTAATTCATGATTTCTGGTACTGGATTTTTTGGGATTTTTTAATATTTATTCAAGAGTTGAATTTTCTGGGGTTGTTTTGGGGATTCGGTGTTTCGATCGGAGTATCAGATTTTGTCTATGTGGCTTTCCGGATAAATTTTAGAATATGTTAAAAAGTTCGACCGGATATAAATACCCAATTTTTCCCCTGTCGGGAAATTTCCAAGTGTTGGATTTTTCCGTAGTTTAACGACGTTCTAAGTAGTGCAAGTAACTCGATGGACCCTCTAGAAGACAACAAACCTTAACTCGATTATGTGACCGTCTTGAACTGCCCTTTGAACCTTAGGGTTTGGGGCAGTACGGCATGCCACATGTGAGGCGTTGGCTTGACCCTTCTACGGCTGGACCGTTGGTACTGAGGCACGAACTGAATGTTTTTAGACTTGTTTCATGTGTTGATCTGTATCGGGAAAACTTGGGTGTTCGATTGTTCGATCGGAAAGTTTGACATTTTCTATTTATCCGGAATGGGATACAATAATTGGAATTCATAAGTAGTTATGAGATAACTGAATGAATGTTATAAACATAGCAGTTTAGTCTCACTTGATCGGTTGCCACGGAATTTTGATGTGATCAAAAGTCCGTCGCAATCACGTAGCGTATGCGGATACTCGCCGGATAAACTTAATAGACAGCCTCGCCCCATAGCCCCGACCAAGTGACTGTAGGAGAACCCCGTCGCCGAATGCATCCGTTCGGGTGCTCCCGGTAGCGGTGTTCCGCCTTGGTGGTGCACTTCGTCGACGGCGTCGGGGGTGCGGCCGCCTACTAAAGTTTGCGACGAACATTCGATCAGGATGTCGGGAATCTTGTTGAATTGCCCGACTTGATATTGAAAAGAGTTTTCGATTTTGAGACTAAAATGCGGGGTTTATAATTGTTAGGCATGCGATGTCTAAGAAATTCATTTGGTCAGGCATGCGATGTCTGAGGTGGTTGCGGATTCCAACTGTTGTAGTTTTACACTTTCTTTTCTGTGACCGTAAGTGTAATATGTGATATCGCCGGTTTCGTTGCTATATGTCAACGACAATTGGGATGCGCATATTTACTTACGTTGATGACATGTGATGTTATGTGTTGCTGGATATGTTATATTGGATCGTCGTGTTTGAATAGCCGGGGGTTTTTATGTGAGATGAGTGTTTTTCATTTTCATTCATGTAAAAACTTGTATGTAATATTCTTTTATTAGGGCACTTCCAGGTTGCGGAAGTTGTCACCCTTTGTATATTATTTACTTTTCCGCACTAGAATAGACCCAAGGAGGAGGGCACAAGTAACCGGGTTCTGGAGTCCAGTGGGAGACCAACTCGAGGAGTCGAGTCCGGGTCTCCTAACTCTAGAATTGGTAGGGTTGCTTGCCGCTCTCGTAGGGGTCTAGGGGTGTGGGTTTGGCTATTCATCACGACCGTGGAATCCGTGTTTTATACTGGCTCGTATTGAAAACACGGACGTCCTAGTATATCCAATATTTCATATGATTCTTCTGCTGCGATATCTGTGATGTGATCATGTGATGTTCTGTGATAGATACAGTATATAGTATATATGATATATTATATAGGCGTTACTTATGTTTTACACCCGCGCTAGCCCTGCCCCGCTCTGCCGTTAGTTACCTAACCTAACGGTGCACGAGGGGACATCGAGGCGAATGCGGATGGCATAAGTGTACGTCGTATTTATCTGTGATGTTTAGGTATTTAAATGATGGGACTTCATTAATGTGATTAATGAAATAAAAGAAACCTAAGATGTTGTAGAATCGAATTTCAAAATAAAACAGGTAGCTACAGTTCTTGCTTTGCACAGTGATATATATGATATATCCTGCACCTTATTCGATGAGGAAAGGACCGAGATCCCTTCACCGGGAGTGACTCCTTTAGCAATAACTGGCAGATGCTACACACTCGGTTTGTCTTTTTGATTGCTTTTAAGTGTTCTGCTTTGCACAGTGATATATATGATATATCCCGCACCTCATTCGACGAGGAAAGGACCGACGATCCCTTCACCGGGAGTGACTCCTTTAGCAAAACTAGAAAAGCCTCAAAGACACTCCATTTCAAAATTCATTCGATCCTACAACGATATCAAGTTCTTTACGCAATAGGTTTTCAGAAAAACCTGTCGTAGCCCTCCGTCATTTCAGATAAGTCCTACTTAGTATTCGTGCTACGTTTGTTGACCTCCGTCAAGGCGTAGTGTGCGGTAGCTAACTAGTATTTATCTGCTTATGCATATGATGCAGATTGGATTAGGGTAGTCGTGCGGCCTTGTTGACCTCCGTCAAGGGTCGTGCGGGTGGGTTTAATTCGATCAAGAAATGACGGGTTGAACTTGACTAGTAGCCTATGGTTTGTTATCCTCCGTCAAGGTCATAGGACGCTAGGGGCAAAATATTATCGGGAATTTCAAGTGTTGAAATTTGCAATGAGATTGTATTCCTTCTATGAGATAGTTGGATCCCGATACCCGCTGCGAGTAATTGTTACTCCTGGGAGAGTTTTATACATTACAATTAGCCGATCAAGTAGGTGTCTAGAAAGGTGTTAACGAGGTTACGCCTCTGGGAAAACGAGGTTTACATTAATTAGGTTCGTGCGAAAGCACGGGGGACCTCCCTCAAAGTACCGACACTGGCCTGGCTGAAAGATTGGCGAACTTGTAGTGTGTAATTAATCCCGGCTAGTCTTTCCTTTTAGGGTTTGAAGGAAGATTTGATAAAAAGCAGTGGGAGCCATCCTGATTAGATAAAATAATAACCAATCTATTCTTGCATAGAGCGCACGCTGAGTGTTTTCTTCTCTCTCTCTCCTGGTAGCGACCATATCACGCCTTAATCAAGATAATAATACGGATTATTGACCGAACCCGCTTGTTATACTGAGCTGGGGAACGTTGGTCCCGCTCCAACTTATAATAGTTATAAGACAGAGCAGGAATTGGGGAATACCATATTTCCCGTGCCGCCCAAACGAAGAGAGTGCATGCTGATGCATCTGTTAGTTGTATGTATGCCCTAGAGGCCAGTATTGTACAGATGATGTATATTATATTGGATGCTTGGACATATATAGAGATGACTTTCTTGCTCGATATGATAGTATGCTATCTGGTTACTCTTTATCTTAACATGTACACTAGTCTCTTTAAACTGTCTTATGGTTACATGTTGGTAAAGCCCTTAGGATGTGTACTTGACTACCTAGACTATGATGCAGATCATACTAGTGGGGACATGGTAGTCCATAAGTACATCCTTCAAGGTCCCTAGTCGTGGGTGTATCGAGACGGGGCATCGATATACCAGAGTAGACTAGCGTATACGCTTCTCGACCCATGAGATGGGCGATGGATGATCCCATATCCATTGGTGTTTGACATCAGAGATGGTGTACGGGTGCTCAGTGGAGACTGGGTACACTGGACGGACTCGCCGAGAACTCCCAGATGGTATTATACCTCACGTCAGATGGCAGTTCTCAGGTGACACTTGTGCAGGTTAGTCTGTAGACCCGAGATCGTCATAGAGTCTTGTGTGATTCCCACTGTGCTTTGATCTCCACCTTACCACGTCCATGAGGGCGTGCAAAACGGTGGTCTTTGGGTACAGTCCCGAGTCACATGGAGGAAATGAGCGATAGGAGGGGTTTCGTCTCTCCCGGTATTGGGGGTTGATGTTGCGTTGTGCTCGATTGGCCGTAACAGGGAAGTCCCTGGCCAGGGCTGATCAGAGATTTGCTGGTAAGTGTTACCAGTAGTTTCTCGACCCGTTATGAGCCTCACATCGGCACGACTTATCGAGTATTGGGGTCTGACGTTTACCACCCCTAGACTTGATATGCGACGTATCAGACGAACAGACCGGACTGTACGGTAAGTGTTACTAGTTGGATTCACAAGAGTGTGAGCGGGCTAGCTCGTCGATCTTCTGATCGCTCAATACCCGGATGGCCGTTACGTTTAGCAGACCGCTTGTGGCTTGTGGGTGCTTGATATGATCATCATCTGCTACCGGTGTATTGTCGAGTCTTTAGAGTCCTACACAGAGGTTTCCTGGCTCAAGCGAAACGAAATAGGAGCGCATATGAGATATGTGCGGGACCGAGAATAATGCGCGTATGTGATACCGCATTTCATTCTCGCGATAAATGTTTCGATTGGTTATATTCGATATGACCTAGTTATCGAATCATTGATTCGATAAATCGATACATTGGATTCTAGTCGGTTATGTGCGACATGACCGGATCATTGAATCAAATGTTGATTTAATGATTTAATGTATAATTATATATTTGATATATTGCATTGCATTAACTAGTATTAGTTCACTTTATATGGATTTTCTCACTTGATGTGCAAATTGTATATGTGATATACTTTTGTGCACATATTTGTATCATGTTTGATGATACTTGATTATTTAGTTAAGTATATAGAATTAAACCATGGTTAATTTGATAATTAGGGTTTTGCATATTCATTTATTTATTTATTTGTTCTTTTATTTATTTGGAAAAAGATTGAGATAAGAATGGTGGAGAAGTTTGTCTTTAGTTGAAGCTTCATGAAGCTTTGACTTCTTAACCATCCTTGTCTTCATGCTTAACCCTAACCTATCCAACTAACCATGGTCTATTCACTACACTAAACTATGGTTTGTAAATGATAAGTATTGATTTATTTTATCATTTACAAAAACACTTATCATATGCTATTTGCTTCTTCATCTTCTTCTTCAAGATAGAAACCTTGATGCCATCAATGGCAACTTGAGTTCTAGTGAGAGAAATCCAATTCTAAAGTGAACCCACCTCCTATTTCTTCACCCTCTATCTCTTTCCAAGTTGTTTTGGGTGTTCTCTTCACAAGTTTCACAACTTTGTGAAGTCGGAGCTTGAACTTGTGATGCCTCGACGTAGATCGTCTTTGACACGAAGCCGACGACCTATTCCGCTCGTTTTCCCGATGAAGCCGATGAACGAGTCTAGGATTCGAAAAGGACAGCGAGAGGAAGACTTCGTGGAGCTTAGGAAGTGGATATCCGGATCTACAAAGGTTGTAGCATCTAACTTTTAGTTAAGTAGTTAACTAGATTTTCTTTTCGCCTAGAATTCTAGCCGACGATCCGTGTTAGGGTTTCTTGACACCCATAATTTTTGAAAATGGAATGGTTGATGCCTTGTGAGACCTCTATAGGGTGCCTAGGAACCTTTCAGCATCATCTTCGGGTGTGTTCATTACAAAGAACTGTTTCTCAGTATCCTCCGCATCCTGGGTATATGATACCGGATCAGGATCCCAGATATGTAATCTGTTACATAGGGCTACAAAAGGGTAGAAAAACTGAGAACGGGTGATAAGTTTCATGAGACAGAAAACGGGGCAAGTGTTGCAGCCAGGTCTGTTGGTCACTGTCACCCTGTATTACCTGAATACATTGATTCTGAACAAATGTTATTAGATACCGAACCTGATATACAAAATCATATCAGTCTCTTTATTAGTAAAGAAATGATAAAATTTTGTATTGTTGGATAATGTTTTGAACATTTCCTATATCAAAAGTTGATCGGTTCAGGTACGTTATCTAAAAGCGTTGATGTTCTAAATCAAACTACAGTTCTTAGTATACGGAACACACACAAGAGGAAGAGTTCAGAAATGAACGGATCCTTCTTGAGGTATTGTAGACTAGGTCATATCAATGCGACCCGACTAGCTAAGTTACATTTAGATGCATATTTAAATCAGTTTGAATTTACATCTTATGAAACTTGCCAGTCATGTCACAAAGATAAGATGACCATAGCTCTGTTTATTGGAAACAGAGAAAGAGTTAGTGAACTCTTGGGATGATAAATGATGATGTATGTAGGTCCCCTGTCTACACATGCCAAGACCGGTTCCTTCTACTTCATTACATTCTCTGATAATCTCTTAAGATTCAGACATATGTTCCTGTTGAAACACAAGTCCGAACCTTTTGAGATATTCACGGAATATAAGTTAGAAGTAGAGAACCAAAATACGGGTATAAGTATTATGTCCTTTGATGAGATCAAGGAGGAGAATACTTGAGCATGGAATTCTTGGACTTTTCTAAAGGAGAATGAGATTCTCTCTCAACATTACACCTCCGTATACACCATAGCACGATGGTATATCGGGGCGGAGCAATCACACCCTATATGATATGGTGTGCTCTATGATGAGTACTACTAAGTTACCTATTTCCTTTTTGGGAGTTATGCGCTTGAGAAGATGCATACCTATTGAATACGGTTCGAATCAAATCAGTTGCCTACCATTTCATATGTGATATGGAAAGGGAAGAGCCCATCTCTTAAGTTAGTTAAGATTTGGGGTTGTCCGGCCTATATCTAAAAGCAAAATCCGGACAAGCTCGAGGCAAGGTCTGTAATGTAGAACTGGAAAGGTTCCAGCTATACAAACTACAGCAGATGATTTGATAAAACCGAAGGATTCAGTAGATGCCAACGAACCTCAGCCTCTCCGCCGATCTAGTAGGGTTCCTCACCCACCTGAGAGATACTTCGGTTTCTCTATGACAGTGGGAGCGAGGATTGCATCATGAGATGATGACCCAACTAGTTTCGAGCTGGCCATCAGGAGTGGGACTCTGTAAGAATGGCTGGATGCTTAGCGATCTGAGATGGAATCCTTATACACCAACAAAGTATGGGCTTTGGTTGCTATATCTGAAGGGTTAAATCCCCATCAAGAGCAAGTATATCTTGAGAAGATTACATAGAAATGTTGAGACTTTCAAAGCTAGACTTGTTAAAGGTTTGCATCATTGACCAGGAGTGGATAATGATGAAACCTTTTCAGTGCCTATGCTTAAGTCCATCCAGATCCTACTTGCCACGGCTACATGCCATGACTACGATATCTGGTGGTTGGGTGTCTTGACTGCTTTTCTAAATGATGATTTGGAAGAAAGCGTCTATAAGTACACAGCCAGAGGGCCTCGTAGACAGTGGGAGCAGCGGAAACATGTGCCAGATGCTTTATACGATAAAGCAGGCATCGCGGAGTTGGAACGTCTGTTTCGATGTGTTAGTCAAAGAGTTTGACATCATCAAAATGGTAGATGAACCTTGTATAAACAAAAAGGTAGTAGGGAGTATGGTGACAATCCTCGTAGAGTACGTGGATGACATACTCTTGATAGGGAAGCAGTTTCCTATGCTACGCTCGATCAATCTCCGCTTATCACAATGATTCTCCATATAGGATCAAAGTGATGCCTACTAAATCCTAAGCTTTGGATCTATGAGATAGATCTAAATAGATGTTAGGATACTCACTAGTTGTAGTGAGATGGTATCAGATGATCCTGGGGAAAAACACTGGAAGTGTTCCAGGGTGATAAAGACGACTGAATGTCAGTCACAGGCATTGTCTTTACCCTCAGTGAAGGGACGGTATGTTGGAAGAGTTCCAAGCTAGATACCGTGACATACTAGACGATAAAGGCAGGATACATCGCTACTTAAGATGCTACCAAAGAGGCTGTTTGGGTGTATATTGGTTCATGAGATGAACTAAGTTCCTCCCATTATGTGACAATGGAGTTGTGGCTTATGCCAAGGAACACAGGTCCCATCAGTGATCCAGACATATTCTGAGGCAGTATCACCTGATCATGGAGATAGTTGATCTCTAAGGGATCGAGGTTAGGAGAGTAGACTCAGAGGACAACACGGCGGATCCACTCACAAAGGCCTATTCCCAGAGAGAGACTTTTATGGGATGGTTGAGTATGAGATACTTCGACCACTGCTACAGATGGCCCTAGTGCAAGTGGGAGATTGTTAGTTATATGTATGCCCTAGAGGCCATTACTATACACAGGATGTATATTGTAGTGGATGCTTGGACATATATAGGGAGGACTTTCTTGCTCGACATGATAGTATGCTATCTGGTTGATCTTTACCTTAACGTGTACACTGATTGTCTCTCTGTTACATGATTGGTAAAGCCCTTAGGATGTGTACTTGACTACCTGGACTATGATGCGGATCATACTAGTGGGGACAAGGTATTCCATAAGTACATCCTTCAAAGTCCCTAGTCGTGGGTATATCGAGACAGGGCATCGATATACCAGAGTAGACTAGCGTATACCTTCTCGACCCATACAGATGGGCGATGGATGATCCCATATCCATTGGTGTTTGACATCAGAGGAGATATACGGGTGCTCAGTAGAGACTGGGTACACTGGACGGACTCGCCGAAAACTCCCAGATGGTATTATACCTTACGTCAGATGGCAGTTCTCTGGTGACACTGGTACAGAGTAGTCTGTTGACCCGAGATCGTCATAGAGTCTTGTGTGGTTCCCACTGTGCTTTGATTTCCATCTTACCACGTCCAAGAGGGCGTGCAAAACGGTGGTTTTTGGGTACAGTCCCGAATCACATGGAGGCAATGAGCGATAGGAGGGGATTCGTCTCTCCCGGTATAGGGAGTTGATGTTGCGCTGTGTTCGATTGGCTATAACCGGAAATCCCTGGCCAGGGTTGCTGAGATTTACTGGTAAGTGTTACCAGTAGTTTCTCGAATTGTTATAGACCTCATATCGAAACGACTTATCGAGCTATTGGGGTCTGACGTTTACCACCCCTAGGCGAGATATGCGACATATCAGACGATCAGACCGGACTGTACGGTAGTGTTACTAGTTGGATTCACTGGAGTGTGAGCGGGCTTGCTCGTCGATCTTCTGATCGCTCAATACCCGGGTGGCCGTTACGTTTAGCAGACCGCTTGCGGCTTGTGGGTGTTTGATATGATCATCACCTGCTGCCGGCGTATTGACGAGTCTTTAGAGTCCTACACAGAGGTTTCCTGGCTCAAGCGAAACGAAATAGGAGCGCATATGAGATATGTGCGGGACCGAGAATAATGCGAGTATGTGATACCGTATTCCATTCTCGCGATAAATGTATCGAATGGTTGTATGAGATATAACCTAGTTATCGAATCGGGGATTGATTCGATAAATCGATACATTGAATACTAGTCGGTTATATGCGATATGACCGGATCATTGAATCAAGTGTTGATTTAATGATTTAATGTATAATTATATATTTGATATATTACTTTTCATTATCTAGTATTGGTTCACTTTAAATGGATTTTCTCACTTGGTTATACAAGTTGTATATGTGATATACTTTTTGTGCAATTGATTGTATCATGTTTGATGATACATGCTTACTTGGTTAAGTGTAAAGAATTAAACCATGGTTAAACTAATGATTAGGGTTTAGTTTATCCATTACTTATTTATTCATTTATTTATTTTCTTTTTCATTTTGGAAAGGATAAATGAATGGTGGATTATTTTGTTTGTTAGTTGAATCTTCTTGAAGCTTTGACTAAGTCTTCACTCTTGTCTTATACTTAACCCTAACCATTCAAGTTAACCATGGTCTATTCTCTACACTCAACTAAGGTTAGTATATGATAAGTATTTCAGTTATTTTCTAATTATTCAATACTTATCATATTCTATCATCTTCTTCCTCTTCTTCTTCTTCATGAAGAAACCTTACTTCATCAATGGTGACTTGATGAAATGAGTGAGAAATCCAATTCTAAAGTGTACCCACTTCCTATTTCTTCATCCTCTACCTCTTGCCAAGTAGTAGAGTGTGTTTTCTTCACAAGTTTCTTGACTTGGTGAAGTTGGAGCTTGATCTAGTGATGCCTCGACGTAGATCATCTTCGGCACGTCGTCGATGACCTAGCCCGCTTTTTCTCCGATGAAGCCGACGCTAGAGCCCGGGATTTGATATGGACAGCGAGGAGACTTCATTGCGGAGCAATGGAGGTGGAGAACCGGATCTACAAAGGTTGTATTTCCGTTTTCTCTTCAGTTAAGTTGTTAGCTAGTTTCTAGTTTCGCCTAAATCTAGTTAACGATCCGTATTAGGGTTTGTAGGCACCCGTAATTTTTGAAATTGGCATGGTTGATGCCTTGTGAGACATCCTTGGGGTGCCTAGGAACCTTTCAACTCGGTCGTCAAGTTTGCTAAAAGAGACGACCAAGATTGATGTAGAGAATGAGTAGAATACTTTGTCTCACTTCGTCCAAAGCCGTGGACGATCGATTAATGAAGTTGCCACTCGAAATGAAATGGAATGAGAAATGAGTTATCAAATTTCCATACACTTTAAACCATTGTCTTTTTCCAAAATTGAAAATCAATCTCTCTCTCTCTCTCTCACAATTGGGGCCGGCCAATATATATGAAGAGGGAGGTGATGGTAGGAGCAAAGAGGGTGACCATAAGGATAAATATCATGAACAAATATCCTAAGGTTAACAAGAATCATTAATGCTAAAGCATGAGTCATTAAAACCTAGTCATCATATAATAAATGCAAAGAAAGATGCATGAATCCAGTCACCAATCTAGAAGCTTCTAGAAGCATGACACACCCTCAGGACTCACCAGAGTGACGGAAAGATAAATCCGTATTTAACCGAATGTCAAATACGGAAACTGGAAACTGGCAACTTCCAAAAGCGATCCTGAAACGAATTTCAGGATAACCCCGTAACAGTATAAACATACCCGCATTTGTATTACGACCGAATACAAATGCAACTAAGACAAAGATATTATATCTACTTAATATAATACTCGGATCCGGCTTAAACCAAAGCCCACCAGTATTATCTTCCCGAAATATGACACGTGCGTAAACGCACGTGCATTTTCCGAACCCTGCCATAAAACCATACGGCCTCTACAACGTTTCGCCCGAACTTGGGAAACTGTCTATGGGGGACTCTAATGACTCGTCAGTACCCTGGCACCGGGTTTAACCACAAGCCGTCAGCGGCACTAGCTGTGCGTAACGGCTGCCCATGGACTGACCTCAAGGGAGGCCGATGAGCGAACTCATCCGGAAACCCTACTGAGCCTAACAGTGACAATGTATATACAGTCCGGTCCGTTCGTCTATGAGTATCGCATATCTGCCTAGGGGGCTGGTAACGTCAGACCCCCAAAAGCAGTATAAGTCGTGTCGGAGTGTAGCCCAATAACACCATGAGATACTACTGGAGTACCTACCAGTAAATCTCCTGCCACGGCCGTGGGCTTTGTATAATGGCTCTCCTAGACACAGCACGATCTCACCCCCAATACTGGGAGAGACGAATCCCCTGCCGATCCGCTCACGTGCCTCAATGTGGCTCGGGACTGTACCCAAAAGCTACCTGTTTGCACGACTCCTTTGAGCCGTGGTAGGGTAGAAATCAAAGCACAGTGGGAACTCACACGAGACAAATGACGACCACAGGTCGATGAACTACTTGTACACATGTCACCAGGGAACTGCTATCTGACGATATGTATAATACCAACTAGCAGGTTCCCGGCGAGTCCTGTTCGGTGTACTCATAACCCAATGAGCACCTGTATACATCTTAGGTGATCCAACTGACACCAGTGGCTTGTGAGACCGACCACCGCCCCTCGTCGGGGTCTCGACTGTATACACTAGTCTACTCCAGAGTATCGATGCCCTGTCACGAAACTCCCACGACTAGGGACCACAATTAAGGATATGCTTATAAACCACCCAAATCTCACGTATATGATCGCCATCATATTGTTAGTAGTAAAGCAAGATCCTAAGGGCTCTATCAATGTGTAACAGTGATCAGTCACCTGAACCTGTACACGACTGATAAAGGCAAACCAGATAGCATACTATCATCTCGAGTAAGACTGTCCTACCGGTATAGGTCCTCCGCAATCATTGCAATCACGTACCTGCGATCCAATAATTGACTCTGAGGGCACTATCTCCAACACCTTCTCTTTTGGTATTGTATATTGAATCTTGAATATCTCTATCAGACCATATATTATGGCTTAGAACGAGAGGTGGTTATATGTATATTATTTGGCATGTGAGATCGTTTAGTTATGTTAAATGATATTTCTTCTAACTTATGTCTGAGATTCTTATTGATGTCATATAATGTTGTATATTTATTTCCACTGTTGACATTGTTGCTCCCAACCAGGGATGTAACCAAATTAAATACTTTATACTTGCTTTTATTATTATTTCAATAGGAAGTTACGGTTAGAATCTAAAATATTTAAAAACTGTTATTTTTTACTTAAAAACTAAATTTTCCTAAAGTTCCGCAAAAAGGGTTTTGATCTTGGTTTTTGGCTTACTCGGGTTGTATAGATATCTTTAGATATTATACAATCCAAGTGCCGAACACATCCAAACTTTGGGTCATGACAATTTCTTTCATAAGAAAACCCTTTTCTAAAATGGTGGCATGTCGAGAAACAGACACCTTTTGTTCCTCGGAACGGTAGAAGATATACCCTCGCGAATGTTTGGGATATCCTATAAACAGGCACAGAACAGTCCTTGCCTCAAGCTTTTCCGGATTTTGAGTTTCGCATAAGCCGGACAACCCCATATCTGAATAAAATTAAGACATGGTCTCTTCCCATTCCATATCTCATATGGAGTGGTAGGCACTGATTTGGATGGAACTCGATTCAATAGGTATGCTGCTGTCTCAAGCGCATAACCCTAAAAGGAAATAGTTAACTCAGCAGTGCTCATCATAGAGCGCACCATATCTAATAGGGTGCGATTCCTCTGCTCCGATACACCGTTGTGCTGTGGTGTATACGGAGGAGTAAGCTGAGAGAGAATCCCATTCTCTTCTAGATAGTCCAGAAACTCATTGCTCAAGTATTCTCCTCCTCGATCAGATCGAAGGATCTTAATACTTTTACCCATTTGGTTCTCTACTTCGTGCTTATATTCTTTGAATTTCTCAAAAGCTTCAGACTTTTGTTTCAACAGGAACACATGTTCGTATCTTGAGAGATCGTCGGTGAATGTAATGAAGTACGAGGAACCATTCCTGGTATACGTAGACATGGGACCACATACATCACTATGTATCAGTCCCAAGAGTTCCATAACTCTTTCTCCGTGTCCAGTAAATGGAGTTTTGGTCATCTTGCCTTTGAGACATGACCGCTAAGTGTCATAAGATGATAATTCGAACGGATTCAAATATCCATCCTTATACAACTTAGCTAGTCGTGTCGCATTGATATGACCTAGTCTACAATGCCACAAGAAGGATTCGTTCATTTCTGAACTCTTCCTCTTGTGTGTGTTTTGCACAATAAGAACTGTAGTTTGATTTAGAACGTATATGCCATTATTTAACGAGCCTGATCTAATCAACTTTTGATTCAGGAAGATGTTCATAACATTATCTTGTACTACAAAATTATATCCTTCTCTACTTAATAAAGAAACTGATATAATGTTGCATATCATGTTCGGTATGTAATAGCATTCGTTCAGAATCAATGTATTACTACTTGGTAATATAAGGTGATATTCGCCAACTGCTTTGGCTGCAACATTTGCACCATTCACTACATTTATAGAATGATCACCTATTCCCAGTTCTCTACCTCTCTTTAGCCCATTCAACATATTACATATGTGGGATCCTGATCCGGTATCTAATATCCAGGACGTAGAGTGAACTGAGAAACAGTTCTCGATAACAAACACACCCGAAGAAGATGCATCAACATGCTTATTCTTCATCTGGGCGGTAAGTGAATTCTAGCATTTCCCTATTCCTGTTCAGTCTTATAACAATTATAAGAAAGAATGGAACCAACGTTCCCCTGCTCAGTATAACAAGCGGGTTCAGTCAATACATCCATATTATTATCTTGATTATGGCCTTTCATGGTCGCTACCTAGAGAGAGAGAAGGAAACACTTTAGCGTATGCTCTTGCAAGAATAGATTGGTTATTATCTTATCTAAACAGGATGGCTCCCACTATTTTGATCAAATCTTCCTTCAAAAAACCTTAAAAAGGAAAGAATAGCTGGGATTAATTACAGTCTACAACTTCGCTAACCGTTCAGCCAGGCTAGTGCCGGTACTTTGAGGGAGGTTCTCCGTGATTTCGCACGGACCTAATTAAGATAAACCTCATCTTCCCTTAGGGGTATCCCCATTAACACCTTTCTAGACACCTAATGGGTTATCTAATTATAAAGTGTAAAACTCTTCCAGGAGCAACTCTTGCTCGCAGCGGGTATCGGGATCCAACTATCTCATAGAAGGTATGCAATCTCATTGCAAATTTCAACACTTGAAATTCCCGATAATACTTTTACCCCCAGCGTCCTATGACATTGACGGAGGCCAAACTACCCATAGGGCGCTATTCAAGTTCAATCCGTTCATTTCTTGATTGAATTAGACCCACCCGCATGACCCTTGACGGAGGCCAAACTACGCCGTACGAATACCCTAATTCAATCGTATCTCATGCTACAGATAAGTACTAATTAGCTACTATATACTACGTCTTGACGGAGGCCAAACTACCGTAGCACGAATACTAAATAATACTTATCTGAAATGACGGAGGGCTACATAGGTTTTTCAGAAAACCTTTTGCGTAATGAACTTGATATCGTTGTAGAAGAAAGTGATTTTGAAAAGGAGTGTTTTTGAGGCTTTTATTAGTTTCGCTAAAGAAGTCACTCCCGGTGAAGGGATCTTGGCTCTTTCCTTATCGAATAAGGTGCAGGATATTCTACAAGGAATACCGCTATGCAAAGCAAGAACTATAGAAGCAATCAAAAACATAACCAAGTGGGTTGCAACATCTGCTAGTTTCGCTAAAGTGGTCACTCCCGGTGAAGGGATCTCGGCTCTTTCCTTATCGAAAAAGATGCTGGATATTCTACAAGGAATACCGCTATGCATAACAAAAAACTAGAGCTACCCTTTTTGAAAATTTGATTCTACAACATCTTTTAGGTTTCTTTTCTTTTCATTAATCTCATTAATGAATTCCCATCATTTATGCTTCCTAAGCATCATAGAAGAAACGAAAGCAATAATATTTATATATCATATACATATAGTATAAGCATTCGTCTCACACATATAAAATGATCACATCACAGAATATCAGCAACAGAAGAAGAATCACATATGAAATATTGGATATACTAGGAATTCCGTGTTTTATTTAAGCCAGTAAAAACATGGATTCCACGGTCGTGATGAATAGCCAAACCCACATCTCTAGACCCTTACGAGAGCGACAATCAACCCTACCAATTCTAGAGTTAGGAGACCCAGACTCTACTCCTCGAGTTGGTCTCCCACTGGACTCTAGAACCCGGCTACTTGTGCTCCCCACCTTGGGTCTATTCTAATGCGGAAATTAAAGTAAATAATATACAACAATGGTGACATCATCCTCAACCCGGAAGTGCCCCAATAAAAAAATATTACATACAATGAATTTTACATGAATGAAAATAAAAACTCTCATCTTTCATAAAACCCCCGGCTATTCAAATCACGACGATCCAATATAACATATCACAGCAACACATAACATCATATGTCATCAACATAAGTAAATATGCGTATCCTAATTGTCGTTGATGTATAGCAACGAAACCAGCGATACACCACATATTCCACTTACGGTCGCAGAAAAGAAAATGTAAAACTACAATATTTGGAATTCACAATCACCCTAGACATCATAGACCCGAAATATCACATATTACGGATTTTATGCCTAACTATAAGAATTCCACATATTGTATCACAATCACAGATAGCTCGGCGAAGTTAGACAATCCGATCGATTCAACGAATTCCCAAAATTTCCCAGAGTGCTCAACACTTGAGCACTGTTAAAGTTAACCAAAAACATACCACAGTTCCTACGGACCTACAGCTGAAGGGCCCGACCCAAGCCTCTCAAGTGGCGCCACGGATCCGCGGCCAAAACCATGTTTTGGCCGCGAATTCTCGGTCACTTAGACGAGTTAGGGTTTCATTCTTCAGGTGTGTCCATAGAATTCCCTGCATGATTTTCTGAATATTTTTAACATGGAAAAATCCAACTTTTGGAAAAATTTCCAGAGAGGGGGTCCAAATCGGGTTTTCGGAGTTCGATCGAAATTCTAACTTCGTCTAGACAACGCCTAATGCTCTAGCTTGGATCTGATACCACTGTAGGGTTAGCTTAGAACTTTAGCAAGGTTTTGGCAAGCATCAAACATGCTGTATTAAAATTTTGGAGTGCTAAACAAACCAACCAAGTAATCGAACTTGAGAATTAAGGTTAACTTTACATGTAAACAACTTTACATCTAAGTGATAGGGATTACAACCTTTGTAGTCCGTTCCTTTGCTTCAAAAGCTTCGAGTAGTGGTCCCTTCGCTGCGATCCATGAGCTCCCGAACTCTTGAGAGGCTACACAAGATGTACGATGCATCCTTTCTTGAAGTCTTCAAAGTCTGTGATGATCTACATCGAGGAAACACAAACTCAAGCTCACTCTTCACTAATACGGAATTAGTGAAGATAAAACACTAATCTATATGGCTAGTGTATAAGAGGAAGATGAAGTAGTAATTTAGCTCACTTCAGTATTTAATTTCTCACTATTTTTCTTCTTGATCTCAAAATCTAGAGAGCAAAAAATGAGATGAGGAAGAAGAAGATGAATGAATGAGATAAGGTTAGAAATGCAACCCTTGGTTAGTATATGTAAATACCTAACCCTTGCAGAGAGTTAACCATGGCTATGTATCATGGTTGGGTTAGAAAATATCTTAAGCAAAACAAAAAGGGTGGATTTTGTCAATGGTTATCAACAAGCTTCATGAAGCTTCCACCATGACTCATTTCCACATTTTTGAATTACTTAAGAATTTAAACCCAAACATTATATGTAGCATGGTATAATTCTCATACATCCTTGTTGCATGTATAACCTAGTATGTCACAATAATATATATCACATATATAATATTTATGTAACATAAGAAAATAATACAATAAACATATATCACATATATGTTAAATGCATCATAAGTGAGAATAATAAATATTTAAGTGAGCATATATAGATATATATATATATATATATATATATATATGCACACACACACACATACATATATTGTAGGCTATAGTGCCCTCAAGGCAATTATCATAGTCACGGACTTGTGATTATGATGATTGAGGCAGGACCTATACCGATAAAACAGTCTTACTCAAGATGACAGTATGCTATCTAGTTTGTCTTTATCATCATGTACGTGTTGATAGAGCCCTTAGGATTCTTGCTTGACTGCCAGCAGTATGATGGCGATCATATTTGTGGGAGCTGGGGTCTATAAGCACATCCTTAAATGTCCCTAGTCGTAGGAGTATCAAGACCGGGCATCGATACTCCAGTGTAGACTAGTGTATACTGATCGAGACCCCAACGAGGGGCGATGGCCAGGTCTCACAAGACATTGGTGTTAGTTTGTTCACCTAAGATAGTATACAGGTGCTCATTGGGTTATGAGTACACTGGACGGACTCGCCGGGAACCTGCTAGTTGGTATTATACCTATTGTCAGATAGCGGTTCCCAGGTAACATATGTACAGGTTAGTCTGTCGACCTGAGATCGTCATTTGTCTCGTGTGAGTTCCCACTGTGCTTTGATTACTACCCAACCACGGCTCAAAGGAGTCGTGCAAACAGGTTTTAGTTGGGTACAGTTCCGAGCTACATGGAGGCAGTGATCGGATCGTCGGGGATTCGTCTCTCCCGGTATTGGGGGTTGATGTCACATTGTGTACGGGTGGCCATCACCACAAATCCATGGCCATGGTAGATGAGGATTACCGATCCAGGATCGATAATTTCTCAGGAGGTGATGGGTTACATGCCGACACTAAATATCGCATTGTTAGGGGTCTGACTTTATCCACCCCCTTAGACTCGATATGCGATACTCTTTGACGAACAGACCGTACTTTATGGATATTGTCACTGACAGGCTCAGTAAGGGTTCAGGATGAGTTTGCTCGTCGGCCTCCCTTTCGCTCAATACCTGGGAAGCCGTTACGTACAGCTAGTGCCGCTGATGTGCTTGTGGTTAAATCCACTGCCATCGTATTGACGAGTCATTAGAGTCCCACACAGAGGGTTTTCACGGATCAGGCGATATGGTGTACATGAGATATGTTGATACATACAGGTGTCCGATTAAATATGTGCACTTGCTACGCAGACTTTAATCGGACGGTTGATAATACTAGCGGCTTAGGATTAAGCCAGTTTATTAAATGAGGTTTTAATTTAATAATTTATATATGTATTTGTATATACGTATTCTAGTATTATTTTTTGCTATTTATTTTCTCTCTTGGCTATTCGTATTTTGGTACGAATACGCGTATATGTATTTTGATACATGTACACGGAAGTATTCCGTATTTTATACGGAAGAGCTTCTAGAAGATGCCACCTCATTTATATGATTTTCATTTATGGAAATTCATTTGTTTTTTATAAATGAGGTGGAAAAGGAGGTATGATCATGGAGATGTTGAGTGGCATGGGTCAAAGCATGGTTTGATTTGTTTATTATAATTTGACTTTGGAAAAAGAAAATGACATTTTGTGTGGAGGAGAGAGGGGGGGAAATTCATTTGGATGATGGATTTTCATTTGGTTAATTTTTACACTTGCTTTATTGCTCCTACTCTCTCACTCACTCAAAGAAAAAAGAATAAAAGCCTTAACCATTTTTAGTTGCCTCATGCCAAAGCTTTCACCTCCTTCATCTTCTTCTTGAGTTTCTCATTGAGCTCAAGGGTAGAGAGAAAAATGTAGTGACACTTCCATATACCTCGACTCTCCAACGCTAGCGATGTTGGAGCGTTGGTTACCTCGTTCGACGAGGTTGGAGCTTGCGCCGTTTCCCTCGGGTGGATCATCGGAGATGGAGGATGACCGGCAACCAAACATCGTCAAAGGATCACTAGGAGCTTGGAATGAAGACCGAAGGACACGAATCAACTCGGTATAATCTTTCTAACTCTTAGTTAGCTCACTAGTATAGGGTTTAAGGTCGATCCGGAAATCGGGTAACGGTAGCGCCGGTTTAGAAAAATTTTGTTCCGCATTGTGGCCGCGTTTCGATGGCTGGGGCGCTCCCGTGACCCAACATGGTATCAGAGCCACCCTTTAAACCCCACTGGCTTGTTTAAACATGCTTAATAGATCGATCGACGGAATTTACGAAATCACGATTCCATTTTTCCACAGTTTCTGTCGATTTTTAAATGTAGTCAAAAAATTATTTCATACATCTTAAAAATCCGTGCAGGCAATTTTAAGGTTACTGGAAATATTTGGGCTCGTGATTCCACCAAATAGCCGCGGATCCGCCGCACTAAGCCCCTATTGGCGGCGGTTCCACGGCGGTTTAGTGGCAACGCGCGACCAAATTTTTTCTGTAGCCCACTTACATGCAAATGCGATTTTTGTGATATTCTGTTTTGGCCCAGGTTTCAGTGAAGCGTTGATTTGCTATTGGGGCCAATTTGGAACTTAGTCGATCGATATTTTAAGCGTGTGTTTGACAGTACATACATTATATTCTGCGACCCTGAATGTCATTTGATCGGTAAACTTGTCTAATTTCTATTTGTCTTTTAGACGGGTTTGCGAACGTGACATTCACGTTGATGTTCTGTGATGTGATGTGATGTTGGTTGGATCGTCGTGGTGGATAGCCAGTGGTACAATGATAGTACAGTTTTAATTTCATTTGTACATTTGATATTGCGGGGCGAGCGTCCGACATGTGGACTGCCGTCACTGCCAGTTTGTATATTATTCTTTTGGGGCACGACTGGGCTGAGGTCGATGTCACCCTTGTATATTATTTTATTTTCTGTACTAGGATTACCCCGAGGTGGAGTGCACGAATAGCCGGGTTCTAGAAGGCAACTGGTCCGCATCTCAAAGCATTCAGACGGAGGGGACCTTACTCTAGGATTGGCTGGCTATTCGCCGCACTCGTAGGGGGTATAGGTTGACCCAGGAGGGGTGCTCAAGTTACCGGATTCCGTGAAGTGCTGGGTGGTCCATTCACGTTGCTGAAGGGGGCTGCCTCACTTCTGGTTTTGGCGGATAACTTGCCGTGCTCGTAGGGGTCTAGGTTTTCATTGCACAGGCTACCACACGACAGGGAACGTCGAGTCTCACTTGCGGCTCAAGTGAAACTCGGGGCTCCAGATTATCCACCATTCTGTGTTGCTTCTATGATGTATCTGTGATGTTGCTTTATATCATGCCTGAGACGATTGTTATATATATATTTATATATACTAGTAGATGTTGTATATGTTTTGCACCCGCGCTAGTCCAGTCCCCGCTCTGTCGTTAGTTAAGTAACCTAACGGGTGATGACGGGACCCAGTGGCGAATGCGGTTGGCATATACGTACATTTTATTTTCGTTCTTTTCTGGTGTGATAAATTGACGGGACTGCATAGATTAGTATCAATGCAAGGATAAAACAAATCTATATATGATGTTGTTGGAACCAAGTTTTTTAAAAACTGACATTACAGACGTTCTCTTTTGCTTTGCATTGTGGTATTCGATTGGGAATATCCTGCACCTCATTCGACGAGGCAAGGGCCGAGATCCCTTCATCGGGAGTGATCCCTTGGGTAAAAGTTTGCGTCAACGTAATAACTTTACTGTAGTCGATTATTTTTGCTTTGCATCGTGGTATTTAGTTTGGGATATCCTGCACCCCATTCGACGGGGAAAGAGCCGAGATCCCTTCACCGGGAGTGATCTCTTTAGCAAACGTTTTTGCCACTATATATTTATAAAACCACTTGGATTCCTTCAACGATATCAAGTTCATTACGTTAAAGGTTTTTCGCCAAAAACCAGGTTTTTCGCCAAAAACCAGCCGTAGCCCTCCGTCATTTCAGACTAGTATTGCTTAGTATTCGTGCTGCGTATGTCGTGCATTAGCCGAGGCGTAATGTTCGGTAGCTATGTAATGCTTTTCTGTTGCAGAGATAATGCGATTGGTTAGGACAGTCGTACGATCATTTTGATCTTTAGTCAAGGCTCGTACGGGTGGGTCTAATGCAGTCTAGATAATGACGGGTAGAACTTGACTAGGACCTTTTGACATTTTGATCTTTAGTCAAGGTCACATGGGTCCTAGGGGTAAAAATCTTATCGGGAGTTTCAAACATAGAGGAAACTTGCCAGGTTTGCGCATACCTTCTGGAGTGTGGTGACTTGAGTGGCTTCCATCAGGTTATCATGCGATGATAGTTGGATCCCGATTCCCACTGACTAGTAGGATTACTCCTCGGGTGATTCCGACTAATTCACCTTTTAGGTTTTGAGGAGAATTCGAGGAAATAGTGGGAGCCATCCAGATTAGATAAAATGATTAACCATTCTGATCTAGGTTAGAGTGCACGCTGAGTGTTTCTTCTCTCTCTCTCTCTCTCTCTGGCTGCGACTATGACCCGACCTTTGACTAAAACTCATGGAACCAAGTTGACCGAACCTTCTTAAAACATTTTGACTTTTGGAATGTCACGGTGTCGCATACATCATTGCCACTTCTATATCACCTTTACATTTCTACAGAACACCTCGTATCACTACGAACATCCACTTCCATTGGATAAATCCATCGTATAGTTACATACAAACTCGAAGGAACTTTTTCGGGGATGGATTCTGGTTCTGGAGAGAATGAATAGGATTATTCGGTTGTCTTTTCTCTTTACCTTCTCTCAGGTTGTGAGGGCTTCTAGGATTAGGAGAGGGTACACCTATTGAGCTTATCGGATAGTCTTCCTCCAAACCATAGGCAGGTGCCGAACGGTAGGGAAGGAAGAAAACCAATAAGCTTAACTGTGGTGTACAGAAGGTAATAAGTAAAGACATATAAAGAGATTAGAATAATGGCAAAGGAAATTGCGATCACTATCATTCACGACAAAGACCATGTATACTCCTGCCACTCCTATATCCACTTTGCTTTTCTCTAGGACACTCCGTATCACTACGGATATCCACTTCCATTGGATAAATCTATCGTATGGTTATATACGAACTCGAAGGAACTTTTTCGAGGATGGATTCTGGTTCTGGAGAGAAAGGATAGGATTATTCAGATGTCTTTTCCCATTACCTTCTCTCAGGTTGCGAGGGCTCCTAGGATTAGGAGAATACACCTATTACGCTTATTGGATAGTCTTCTTCCAAACCTTAGGCTGGTGCCGAAGGGTAGGGAAAGAAGAAAACCAATTAGCCTAAAGAAGGTGTACATAAGGTAATAAGTAAAGACATAATAAAGAGATTGCAGTGAGGGTAGGTATAGTATATGGTTATTGTCGTGAATCAGGATAGTGGAAGAGGCGTTACTAGGAATACCAGTAAACACCTTCGAAACATTTTCATGTTTCAGTTTCACTGTGCGATGTTAATTGATAACTGTTTTCCCAGTTAGAATCTAACTCCAGGGTATGTATTTACCAGATCAGTTTCTCACATCTGCATGTTATTGCAGATGGTGTGTGGGAGTAAGATATTGGGAATTGGGTGATTAGATCCTCATTATATCGGAATTCGTTGCAATTGGTGATGTTTGAGGAAATCATCTGGATTTTGCCGGATGGCAAATATTTGGTTTTGAATATCCGTTGTTATGCACCAATTTCAAACTGATATATCTGTACATTTATTTTATAAAGTGAGATATATTTTTTTGATATTATGTCTGTGACATTTACCAATATCGGTTGGTGATTAGGTAAGGTGCATTCAACAGCGGTGTAATTCTTCTTAACCATAGTACAGTTTTTCAACCTACAACGCACAGGGTTTGAGTTATTGAACTCAGGGGACTTATACAAAGTATTGTATGTTGTCCAGTGTCTGTTAGGACAATGAGGTTGGTACTCGTACTATATTCTGTTTACTTATGACTTCTTCAGTTCTGGACAAGCATTTCGTTGAAATGCATGGTCCAGATTTTGAGAAGTTATATGTATAAGAATAAAGTAGAGAACCATTTATTAGAAGTATCGGGATTCTTCGAAGTATTCAAAGATGTAGATACTTGTGTTTGGTATTCAGTTAATAGTAATGGTTTTGAGAACTTGCTTCTCTTTCAGGTTACTCATATATGGATGCACTCCTAGATGAGTAATGCTGATTGTCCTCTTTCCATTTGGTTGATATACACTGGAGACAGCTGCATGATTTTGAATCTGGTTCCAAATTAGATTAGTGCTTTTATTTCTATATTAGATATATATAGAATCAATTTATATCTTAACGATGTTAAGGTATATGGAGTTGTCCGGCTAATGCTTAAAGCCAGAATCCGGATAAACTCAAGGCACGTTTCAGTAATGGCTGTTTGTGGGTTTTCCCGGGCTTTGACGAGGGTTAACTTTCTACCATCAGGAAGATCAATATTTATATTGTTCTTGACTCGCCACAGTTTTAATAAAATGGATTTTTTCAGAAAACAGAAGTGGGAGTATGGTAGAACTGGAAGTTATTCCAGAACCACAAACGATTACTGGAAATTTAATAGAACCTAAGGATTCAATTGGATTTGATATTCCATTAGCCACTCCGCAGATTAGGTGGGTAACCTCAGCCACCCGAGAGGTAATTCGGTCTTCTCAGAGACGGTGACAGGGAGGTTCTTGTTTACCCAGACTTGCCATTGCTGTTGTTCTAGACTATAAGACCCGGCAGGAGGATGAGTGTAGCGTCGTTCTAAACTAGTTTTAGAAGTGCACGTATATATGACTCTGCCAGAGGGTTGTTGTAGTCAGTGGGAGCAGCGGAAGCATAGTAGGCAAGTAGCTTATGTCTACTTATAGACTAAAGCAGGTATAGCGGAAATAGATCATCTAATTTTGATGTGACAGTCATATGCTTTGACCTCATCAGAATAGGAGATGTATCTGCTAAGAAGGTAGTAGAGAGTGATGTCCAGGTATTGGGATGACATGCACTTGATAAGAAAAGATATTCCTATACTACGATCAGTTATACTGTGGTTGTCACAAAGTTGTTTCTCCACATAGGATATGGATATAATATCAGGTTTTCTGGTTACTAGATCTATGGTTTTAGATCTAGATTTGGGAAGTATTCTAATCTGGGTACTTTGACATTAAATGGACGACTCCTGGCATGGTGGTGTGCCTGCAGGTGATGGAGTCACCCTCTTTAAAGATGTCTTACAGACTAAAGGGGAGAGGGACCTACATGATTAGCATATCACTTGCTTAGGCAATTGAATTAATCATGAAATGTCGAGTACCATACCAGATATTGCTTTTGCATTAGATGCAATAAGCAGATATATTAATCCAATCCTGGAGAAACATTGGGAAGCAGTTTATGAACGTAAATGGATGTTCTATGGAAATTATTACGGCATCCTCCTTCAAGAGACGGTTATCATTTCAGGCTTCCAAGGTGACCTGAATGACAGAGTGACTGTCAGAGTTATAGTTTTTCCCTCTTCTGAGGGACAGTATGTTGGACGGGTAGTCCAAGCGAATACTGAGGAATGGCATGGCGCAGCGTACTGATTAAATTCAATGGACGATACAGTCTAAGCAGGTTTGCTGGATTTGGAGTTCGTTTGTGAACTGGGTCCCATCAAATATCCAGACAAATTCTAAGACATGTATTGCTCATTTCGGGAGATAGTTTTCTCCGCGAAGTTAAGATATAGAGAGATACAGAAAGAAATATTGGAGCGGATCCACTCACTGAGGCTATTTCTCGAACGCAATCATTTTCGCAAATGGGCTTTGCGAAACTGATTAGTAGAGAAGTTGGGAGTTCGGTATCATACGGGCTGTGAGTATGCGACATCGCAATAATTGGCCTTAAGTGCAAGTGGGAGATTGTTGGCTATAGTGCCCTCAAGGCAATTATCATAATCACGGACTTGTGATTATGATGATTGAGGCAGGACCTATACCGATAAAACAGTCTTACTCAAGATGATAGTATGCTATCTAGTTTGTCTTTATCATCATGTACGTGTTGATAGAGCCCTTAGGATTCTTGCTTGACTGCCAGCAGTATGATGGCGATCATATTTGTGGGAGCTGGGGTCTATAAGCACATCCTCAAATGTCCCTAGTCGTAGGAGTATCGATACCGGGCATCGATACTCCAGTGTAGACTAGTGTATACTGATCGAGACCCCGACGAGGGGCGGTGGCCAGGTCTCACAAGCCATTGGTGTTAGTTTGTTCACCTAAGATAGTATAAAGGTGCTCATTGGGTTATGAGTACACTGGACGGACTTGCCGGGAACCTGCTAGTTGGTATTATACCTATTGTCAGATAGCGGTTCCCAGGTGACATGTGTACAGGTTAGTCTGTCGACCTGAGATCGTCATTTGTCTCGTGTGAGTTCCCACTGTGCTTTGATTACTACCCTACCACGGCTCAAAGGAGTCGTGCAAACAGGTTTTAGTTGGGTACAGTCACGAGCCATATAGAGGCAGTGATCAGATCGTCGGGGATTCGTCTCTCCCGGTATTGGGGGTTGATGTCGCATTGTGTACGGGTGGCCATCACTACAAATCCATGGCCATGGTAGACGAGGATTACCGATCCAGGATCGATAGTTTCTCAGGAGGTGATGGGTTATATGCCGACACTAAATATCGCGTTGTTAGGAGTCTGACTTTATCCACCCCCTTAGATTTGATATGCGATACTCTTAGACCAACAGACCGGACTGTACGGATATTGTCATTGACAGGCTCAGTAGGGGTTCAGTATGAGTTTGCTTGTCGACCTCACTTTCGCTTAATACCTGGGTAGCCATTACGTACAGCTAGTGCCGCTGACGTGCTTGTGGTTAAACCCACTGCGAGCGTATTGACGAGTCTTTAGAGTCCCACATAGAGGGGTTTCACGGTTCAGGCGATATGGTGTACATGAGGTATGTTGATACATACAGGTGTCCGATTAAATATGTGCACTTGCTACGCAGACTTTAATCGGACGGTTGATAATACTAGCGGCTTAGGATTAAGCCAGTTTATTAAATCAGGTTTTGATTTAATAATTTATATATGTATTTGTATATACGTATTCTAGTATTATTGTTCGCTATTTATTTTCTCTCTTGGCTATTCGTATTTTGGTACGAATACGCGTATATATATTTTGATACATGTACCGGGTAGTATTCCGTATTTTATACGGAATAGATTCTAGAAGATGCCACCTCATTTATATGATTTTCATTTATGGAAATTCATTTGTTTTTTATAAATGAGGTGGAAAAGGAGGTATGGTCATGGAGATGTTGAGTGGCATGGGTCAAAGCATGGTTTGATTTGTTTATTGTAATTTGACTTCGGAAAAAGAAAATGACATTTTGTGTGGAGGAGAGAGGGGGGGCCGGCCAATTCATTTGGATGATGGATTTTCATTTGGTTAATTTTTACACTTGCTTCATTGCTCCCACTCTCTCACTTACTCAAAGGAAAAAGAACAAAAGCCTTAACCATTTTTAGTTGCCTCATGCCAAAGCTTTCACCACCTTCATCTTCTTCTTGAGTTTCTCATTGAGCTCAAGGTTAGAGAGAAAAATGTAGTGACACTTCCATACACCTCGACTCTCCATCGCTAGCGACGTTGGAGTGTCGGTTACCTCGTTCGACGAGGTTGGAGCTTGCGCCGTTTCCCACGGGTGGATCATCGGAGATAGGGGAAGACCGGCAACCAAACATCGTCAAAGGATCACTAGGAGCTTGGAATGAAGACCGAAGGACACGGATCAACTCGGTATAACCTTTTTAACTCTTAGTTAGCTCGCTAGTATAGGGTTTAAGGTCGATCCGGAAATCGGGTAACGGTAGCGCCGGTTTAGAAAATTTTTGTTCCGCATTTTGGCCGCGTTTCGATGGCCGGGGCGCTCCCGTGACCCAACATATATATTATATATATTATTTCATCGAATCAACACTTGATCCGATACCCCGGCTATATCACATAGAACCGGCCGATATCACATATCGTGAGAATAGAATACGGTATCATATACTCATATCAATCTTGATCCCGCACATATCATAAATGTGCTCCTACTCTGTTTTGCCTGAGCCTGAAAATCTCTATGTAGGACTCTAAAGACTCGTCAATACGGCGGCATTAGGTGATGATCATATCAAACATCAACAAGCCGCAAGCGGTCAGCTAAACGTAACGGCCACCCGGGTATTGATCGATCAGAAGATCAATAAGCAAGTCTGCTCTAACTCCTGTAAATCCAATCAGCAACACTACCGTACAGTCCGGTCTCTTCGTCTGATATATCGCATATCCAGTCTAGGGGTGGTAAATGTCAGACCCCTGTAACCAATAAGTCATGTCAATGTGAGGCTCATAACAGGTCGAGAAACTACTGATAACACTTACCAGTAGATCTCCAAATCCGCCCTGGCCAGAGACTTCCAGTTATAGCCAATCGAACACAGCACAACATCAACCCCCAATATCGGGAGAGACGAAACCCCTCCTATCGCTCATTGCCTCCATGTGATTACGGATTGTACCCAAAAGCCACCGTTTTGCACGTTCTCATGAACATGGTAAGGTGGAAATCAAAGCACAGTGGGAATCATACAAGACTTTATGACGATCTTGGGTCTACAAACTAGCATGTACCAGTGTCACCAGAGAACTGCTATCTGATGATAGGTATAATACCAATAAGTAGTTCTCGGCGAGTCCTTTCAGTGTACCCAGTCTCCACTGAGCACCCGTATACCATCTTTGATGTCACACACCAATGGATGTGGGATCATCCATCGCCCATCATATGGGTCATGATGCGTATACGCTAGTCTACTCTGGAGTATCGATGCCATGTCTCGATACACCCTCGACTAGGAACAATTATAGGATATACTCATAGACTACCCTGGCTCCATTAGTATGATCTGCATCATAGTGCTAGTAATCAAGTACATATCCTAAGGGCTTTATCAACATGTAAGAGCAAGACAGTAAACCAATACAAGTCAACATGTTAAGACAAAGATCAACCAGATAGCATACTATCATATCGAGCAAGAAAGTCTTCTCTATATATAACCAAGCATCCACTATAATATACATCATATGTACAATAATGGCCTCTAGGGCATATACATAACTAATACCAGCAATACCGCAACTGATCCTAAGCGGTCAAACCTGCAAGAACTGTGGCACAACGGGGGTGGGTTGCCAACTCGTAGGTAGAAAACATCAACAAGTAGAAATCGAATAAAATAACGATTTCCTAGGTCACTATATCCTGAAGATAATACTATGATATCTAAGGTGACCACAAATGCATATATGTCAGCAATCAAGTCAATGCCTATAGCATATATAAATAAACATCCGACCTCATATGTCTTTATATATGTGGATATCATCCACGTGTCCATTAATGACACAACTCAATATCATGGAACATGAATGTCCAACATCGACACTCGAAACATCATGAAAACATTGCATATATATCAACAACCTGTGTCTATCAACGACACATCAAAATCATGGAACCTGAGTGTCTAACACTGACACTCGAAACATCATGAAAACCCGTGTCACACGTAAATCCTCACACCTCAGGCACTGCATCTTTAGATCGGCCTTCATATACGTATCTCATCTTAGGCGCCGCATACTCAGATCGGCCTTCATATCCATCTCACGACTCCGGTCGGTATCCTCCAGATATCCGCCGAGTTCTATACAATCACCGGTAGGTAGTGTTCCCTCTGCTAGGCTCATCGGCTACACCACGACAATCATTTCTTGCCCAAGGGGTACCATACCGGGTCCACCATATACCCGCAAACGGATCATCACCTCCTTGAATCGGGTCTCGAAAACCAATCTCAGAACCGAGAAAACTCATGGTGGACGCATCGAAATATCATATCATAAGAAACCGGGTTTTTAAAATAATACATCATTTCCTTTGAAATATAACCACGGTTCTCAAATCCCGAAATCTCATGAAAAATGCATGTCAATGTATATAACCATAAAGTACGACGTATGCAACATAGAGTGATAATATGAGCATATCAGTTATATCATGCAAGCATATCAAGTGATGGTACAGAACAATGAATATACTACACAGTTACGAATCATATCATGATATGGCAGTTCTACACTGTAAGTGATATAGCAATTACCGATGAAGAATGTGTGTGAGACGGCAAACCTGTGTAAGTGTAACATGCGCATAAACGGTAATGGTGCAGGTGTACAAGCAAATGATATCATATAACATTTATTACTGGACAAGGTGTATACATCACTCGGGATAATATCCTACCTAACATGAACAATCAATGGGTATATCTATCTATCTATATATAAACTATACGGTCACTTAAGGATACGAATCGTAGTTTGAAAGTGGGGGCTACGGTGTTTATGAAAAGGGATATCATTTGAAAATCCATAACGTCCTTTGAGGTTTCCATTTAAAAGATGCATATGATTCGTCGGGTTGGAATTAGGTATGGTTTAGGTAATTGTTGGGTTCCTAAACACGACAGCAAGGTTTCGGGTGGCATCATCCATGCCAAATAAATTTTTTGCCATGTTTAAACAACCCAAGACTAGATCTTTAACTAGATAATCAAATGGAAACACATAGCAAACAACTTTACTACTAAGTGATAAGGGATTACAACATTTATAATCCTCTCCTTCACTTCTATAGCTCCGAGATGAGGTCCCTTCACCGCGATCATCATGCTCTCGGACTCTAGAGAGGTTCCATGAGGTGAATGAGGCATCCTTGCTTGTAATCTTCACAGTCTAAGATGATCTACGTCGAAGCAACACAAACTCAAGCTTTCACTTCACTAATGAGGTATTAGTGAAGCTAACACACTAATCTAAATGGCTAGTATAGATGAGGATGATGAAATAAGGATTTTACTCACATTAGAATTTTATTTCTCACTATTTTTCATCACATGAAGAAATCAAGAGAGCAAAAGAAATGAAGAAGAAGATGAAGCTCAAGCTCAAGTGAGAATGAAAATGTGATGAGGTTAGAAATGCAACCATGGTTTAAATGTGTCATGGCTAACTCATGTAGAGAATAAACCATAGGCTACGGTTAGAGGTTAGGTTAATAAATATCTTAGAAAATATCTAAGTGTGGACTAAGTCAACCATATCATAATATCTTAACATTAATCCACCATTAAGAATTAACTAAGATAATTAACCTAATCCTAATCACTAGTTATGGTGTGAATCTCATAAACCCTGGTTGCATGTATAACCAAGCATGTTACAATATTACACATCACATATATAATATATAATGTAACAAAAGAAAAGAATACAATAAACATATATCACATATATGTTAAATGCATCCAAAGTGAGAAAATGAAATACTTAAGTGAGTATATATTAGTTAATGTAATTTAATATATCAAATATATAATTATACATTAAATTATTGAATCAACACTTGATCCGATAATCCGGCTATATCACATATAACCGGCTAATATAAAATGTATCATCTCATCGAATCAACACTTGATCCAATAACCCGGCTATATTACATATAACCGGCCGATATCACATATCGTGAGAATACAAAACGGTATCAATCTCGGTCCCGCACATATCACATATGTGCTCCTACTCCGTTTCGCCTGAGCCCGGAAACCTTTATGTAAGACTCTAAAGACTCGTCAATACGCCGGTAGTAAGTGATGATCATATCAAACACCCACAAGCCGCAAGCGGTCAGCTAAACTTAACGGCCACCCGGGTATTGAGCGATCAGAAATCAACAAGCAAGCTTACTCACACTCCTGTGAATCCATTCAGTAACACTACCGTACAGTCCGGTCTGTCCGTATGATATGTCGCATATCTCGCCTAGGGGTGGTAAACGTCAGACCCCAGTAGTTTGATGAGTCTTGCCGATGTGAGGCTCATAACAGTTCGAGAAACTACTGATAACACTTACCAGTAAATCTCAGCAACCCTGACCAGGGATTTGATGTTATGGCCTATCGAGCACAGCGCAACATCAACCCTTTATACCGGGAGAGAAGAAATCCCCTCCTATCGCTTACTGCCTCCATGTGACTCGGGACTGTACCCAAAAGCCACCATTTTGCACGTCGTCTTGGACGTGGTAAGGTGGAAATCAAAGCACAGTGGGAATCACACAAGGCTCTATGACGATCTCGGGTCAACAGACTAACTTGTACCTATGTCACCAGAGAACTGCTATCTGACGTGAGGTATATCACCATCTATGAGTTCTCGGAGAGTCCTGTCCAGTGTACCCAGTCTCCACTTAGCACTCGTATACTATCTTTAATGTCAAACACCAATGGATGTGAGATCATCCATCGCCTATCAATATGGGTCAAGATACGTATACGCTAGTCTACACTGGAATATCGATGCCCTGTCTCGATACTCACACGACTAGGAACAATTAAAGGATGTACTTGCAACTACCCTGGCCTCACTGGTATGATCTTCATCATAGTCCTGGTAGTCTAGTACATATCCTAAGGGCTTTACCAACATGTGAGAGCAAGACAGTATAATAATAATACAAGTCAACATGTTAAGATAAAGAGCAACCAGATAGCATACTATCATGTCGAGCAAAAAAGTCCTCTCTATATATGTCCAAGCATCCACTATAATATACATCTTATGTACAAAAATGGCCTCTAGGACATACATATAACTAACAATCTCCCACATTCACTAAGGCCAGCTGTTGTAGTATCTCATACCCAACATCCCGAATAGTCTCTCAAACTGTATCTGGGGAATGGCATTCGTGAGTGGATCCGCAATGTTGTCCTTCGAGTCTACTCTCCAGACCTCGATCTCCCGGCGATCAACTATCTCCCGGATCAGGTGATACCGCCTCAGAATATGTCTGGATCTTTGATGGGACCTGGGTTCCTTGGCCAAAGCCACTGCTCCATTGTTATCGCAATACAAAGGTATTGTATGCATGATGGTCGGAACCAAACCAAGTTCAGTTATGAATTTCTTTATCCAGACAGCCTCTTTGGCAGCATCGTTGGTAGCAATGTATTCAGCCTCGATCATCGAGTCTGCAACGGTTTCCTGTTTGGAACTCTTCCAATACACCGCCCTTCTATAGAGTGTAAAGACAAAACCCGAGACTGACTTAGCGTCGTCCTTATCACTCTGGAAGCTCGAATCGGTAAAGGACTCCACGTGGAGTTCTCCGTTACCATACACCAAGAACATATATTTAGTCCTTCTCAAGTACTTAAGAATGTTCTTCACAGCTGTCCAGTGATTCTCTCCAGGATCTGCTTGATACCTGCTCACTACACCTAGTGAGTATGCTACATCGGGCCTGGTACATAGCATCCCATATATGATTGACCCGACCGCCGAAGCATAGGGTATCCCTTGCATGCGAGCCCTCTTCAAATCAGTCTTGGGAGACATCTCTTTGGAGAGGGTGATTCCTGAGATCGTGGGTAAAAAACCATGCTTGGAATCTTCCATACTAAACCTCTTTAGTATAGTGTCGATGTACCTAGATTGGGACAATCCCAAAATCCGTTTAGATCTATCTCTATAGATCTTAATGCCCAAAATGTATGAGGCATCACCTAGATCTTTCATTGAGAATCTATGTGATAAGAAGAGCTTGACCGATTGCAGCATAGGAATATCATTTCCTATCTAGAGTATGTCGTCCATGTACAATACTATGAAGACCACCTTACTCTCTGCTACCTTCATGTAGACATGATCAGTCGAAAATATTGTATATTTTAGCCGGCAATTTCCCCATCTTTTGCACTCATTTAGAAGTGTTCGGTATTCATATTTCACATATTAGCAAATCAGTCGTAAAATACCAGATTGCATGTATTAGACTTTTAAACCGACACTTTAAGGGAAATTAACCGCATTTCATGGCATCGCATCATTTCTGTATTTGTGCAACACTTGTCTTGAGTCTGTGCAGGAAAATACGGAAGAAAAACCAAAGAGCTGATCAAAATTACGCCAACTCAAAGCCCTGAGATCTGGTAGCAATACAAAAGGAGATATTAAATTCCACATATACAATAAAGGCCCATACAACAGCCCAAGACCACACCAGAGAGCCCAAGCCCCAACTCACCAAATTAGCCGCGGAACCGCGGCGGGAGCTGTCTTGCGCCGCGGTTTCGCGCCTCTTTTGCCACGTCATCAGCTAATTTTCAGTGTACAATTCGCATCTCA